>CM062811.1:1007096468-1008296468 GCA_031772625.1 Pinus tabuliformis
ATTCTTCTTTAGGGTAACTGATTGTGGATACGATTATGGGGTCCATTGAGGTTTGGTTTTGATTATTTTATAAGGTGGAGGAATTTTCGCGATGGGGTTGAAGTGTTTGGAATTCTTGTTAAAAATTTTCAAAAAATCTTGTAAGGTAGTGTTTGAATGGTATTTTTGATTGTGGAAAATGAATTCATTATCATGAGAAACCTCTAGGACACCTAAAATTTTGAAATTTAACACTATAACTTGGATTTACAAAAAAATTTGCCAGATTTTCTCTAAATATAACCAGAATTTCCATAACTTTCTCAGCAACTCCTTCCTTGCCTCCTTATACTAAGCATTTAGTTTTTTCCAAAGTGATGTTCCCACTTCCATATATTGTGAATATAAGTTTTTTATTTTTAAGAGTGATGATCATACTAATATGGGAATTTAAAATTATAATTTTGGTAGCAGAAATAATATTTTTTTGGAATAAATAATATACTAAAAACTTATTGATATAAAAATTATGAAAATAGAAATTAAATTAAATATAATAAATTAATATATTAAATTTTTGCATAAATGAATTTTTATTTATGGTATTAAGAGGGAGTTTATTTATATAGGAGTTGTTTTTAGTGTTGTTTTTTGGGAAGTTTTTCCGTGTATTTTTATGGTCTAATTTCTTTAAAATTTAGCAGCAATTTATTGAAATCACAAGTTTGATGGGTATCCAGCACAATCAAAGTGCCCCCTGAAAATCCAAAAAAGTCGTAGTAAAGACAACTCCGTTTATATATAGTTATGGCTTTTTAAAATTATTAGATTTTTTGTGGTTTCTAGGTAGGTTTGGGTGATTTTTTTTGGGATCAAATTTTAGTTTGTGTTTTTAAACTGTTTCTTTATTACATATATGAATTCAACACCATGAAAGATCCATAAAAACTTGAATGTTTCAATACCATAAATAATCTCTAAAGTACTTGAATTGTGGAGAGTTCATAACCCAAACTTATAATTTTAACAAATCTTTCCGCCAAAATAAACTTAAAAATTTTTACAACCTTTATTGCATAGTTTATGATAACTAAAGTTTAAAAGATCACATTCGATCAAAATTAAACTAATAAATATTTCAAAGACTTCATGATGCAACTTTAATTACCAAAACCTACCTGTGATGGTGAATTGTTTAAGAAAAATAAAATGTATATAAACTAACTCAACTAACCAGCGTTAAGAAGTCACACCACCGAAAGGATTTTTTTGGAATCATGGATTCTTCTTCGCATCTATTAATGGATCGTGGATATCGGGTATGGGGTTCGTTGAGATTTTTTGTTTTTTGTTTTTGGGAGTATATTTTGAATATAAGAGGATTTTTTTTTTTTAATAGTTTGATGCTGGGATATGATAAGGAAATTTTTATTTTTTTAATATTAAATATTAAATAAAATGTTTAAAAAATTATTGTTTATGACAAATATTTTTTTTAAATAATTAATATTTGGATTTTTTTATATCTTTAATATTAAATATAAAATAAAATGTATAAAAATTTATTGTTACTAGAAAATATTTATTTTTTGGAATAACTAATATTTGGATTATTATTGTTATGATTTATGAGTTCAAGTTATTTTATTAAGTTTTATTATTTATATATTTTACTTAATTTAAACATGTAATTTTTAGTCATATTTATTTCATATTTTTACACGTTTATTAATTGAAATTTTCCAAAAAGATTATTGAGATAGAAATATAAATCAAACAAATCAAATCAAAATATAATAAATTAATTTTAAATTTGAGCAGAGAGAGTTTTTATATACTATATTATAATGGAATTTATTTAATATAGCAAGTTATTTAATTTGAAACATTATAGAAATTATTCATTTTTAAGTGAAACATAGTTCAAAGATTATTATTATTATTTAGTTTATTGTTGTAAAGACTCTTTTGTACATTCTGAATATTATAAACTCTATTCATGGAATTTCTCTTAATCGTTGTCAGTGATTTTATTCTCATGACCTGATATTTCAATACCTTGCACTCCTCAGGAGGCCTCCTTGAAGACTTGTGAGAATACATAGATGTTTTTCATTCTTTCCATTTAATTTCTTTATGCTCTAACCTTAGTTTAAAACTTTGTTTCATTTATATGCTTTATTGTTAGTTAGAATTTATCTCACCTTTTACTCATTTTCCTTTGTTTTTCTATATTTTAAGCATCTCAAAAGATAAAAAACAACCAAAAATATTTACTTTGATTTCTTTTTCTTGGTTAGTCTCAGATTGACATTTGATAAATTATGATTAATTCTAGTCCAAGTACGCATACACTAGTAATCTCTTAAGATTTCAATTCATGTTCTTTCTTTCCATTTTGTGTATACATTTCATCATTTCCTCTTTCATAATAGTTTTATTTTTCACAAGTATAATATTCTAGATTTACTTTCAAAGATTTTTAGATTAGAAATTTCTTTAATTCATAGATTAAATTTCCTTTTTAAAATCAATAGATTAATGTTGACTTTGAATTCAACAGATTAGATTTGGTTTCAAGCACAATAGATTAAATTTAATTTCAAGGTTCATAGATGAAGAATATATTTAAGTTCAAAGTATTGTAAATTGAAATTTTCTTTTATGTTTAATAACATAAAATTTCAAATGCTTTGGTAGTTCAAAATTGCCATAGTTTACTTCTAATCCATTTAATTTTGAAGTCTTGAATATGGTGGCTTAGTTTATTTTGGTCTCTTAGAAAGAACATGTGTTTGTGCTAACCAAGATATTTTCATATGTTTTATTTTCATCTTGTAGTTATCATCATTTTCTTTTCAATTAAAATTTGATAGCATAGCATATATAGTGCAAGTATACTTCACAAGTTCAGGACCCTAGATTTATAATTTAATGCAAGTAATTTAATCGACAATTAAATTATCTAACAATGACCCTATATGTAAATTGTGTGATAAACTAAATTTAAAATCTAATCCTTAAACTGTCGTGTTTATTCCATTAGACATTTCATCACAAGAGACATCATAAAAATATATTTAAAAATATGAAATGTACACTATTAAGGTTTTATTTCTCTTTAGATTTTTTGTTCTCTAGACTACCATTTCATATGCATGCAAATTAAAATTATGCATAAAATAGATAAAAATGAAATAAAATATCACAATCCATGATTTGACACAATATATAACCAAGTAAATCCTTTCAGGAGAAAACCAAATAGTAAGGTGAGGTCATTATGCTTTCTTTCTCTAAATATAAAATGTTGTGAGTAAAAAGAAGTAAGGCTTGTGGCCTCTAGGCTACTACAATGAAGAAGTCCATTGTGTCTTCTCTCTCCCTATCCCTCATGGCTATTTTTATCATCTATGAAACATGTGTAGTTGGAAGATTGGAACCCCTTTTCTTCCTAGTTTCTTGGTTATACACAATGCCATTTCCTACTAGTGGTTACATTTTCCTACTCAACTCTTAACTAGAGTTAAAATATAGATTATTCTAGAGTCTTCTTCATAATAATCACATGGATAGCCAATTTTACATGAATAATGTGGGCTTACGTGGAACCCTCTCGAATTATTATGGCTAAAACACAAAGGTTAAGTTTCGAGTGGCATAAAATTTGCATATGGACATTGAGTGAGGCCATTCTTGCATCATTGGAAAGGTCTTTGTGTATAGACTATACCTGTCTACAATTTATACTATACCTTTATAACAATCTACTTGATATTTTCAAAAAAAATATCCCTTAAGGCATCCCCTGTAAGATCCTCCCTTGCTCCTCTGTGCCTCCCATATGAAATATACAAAGCTAAAGGTGACAAATACCCAAAACAAATTTCAAATGGGGACTTACTGGTAGAAGTGTAGACTTATCTATTATAAGAGAGTTGTATATATACTATATTTTCATCTGAGAAATGTCCTAATTCAACACGTGAGAAATTTCTCGATTACAGTCCCTATTAGACTCTTTTCCGTTGTGATGGCAATCTTGATTGGTTTAAATGGGTTCCAGTTACCCATGTCCTAGAACTAACCTAAGTTAACGTAGCCTAACTAGTATGTACAATATGCACAAGGACAATCTCTAGATTGTTTATTAGTGATGGTTATCACGGTTAACAAATTGAAAGGGGAAGGAGTCATTAGTATCATATCATTTAGGTGAGATGATCCTTTTGATATTTGATTGCAACTAAGGCTCATTCAATCCACTGTGAGACTTGCTCCTCTGCAAGGAGACTTAAAGAAGAAAATAATCAAATGCAACTAATTTTATGATGCAAAACAAACATAAAAGGAAACCTATCTTAACTAAGCACATGATAGCCTCATTCCTAGTCAAGAGCTAAATTATTCTAATAGGAAGAGAGAAGAATTGTGTTTGGTCTTAGGATGAAGATTTACTCACCAATCTTAAGGTAATTTGAGGATCTCCAAATGTGATCTTAGTTATGTGAATTGGGTTATCTTGATAGTTTTATATCAGGATCACTTTATTCACATTTGTACTAAAAAAAAATTGCAAATCCTCAAATTACTTTGGGATTGGTGAGAAAATATTCATCCTAATACCAAACACATTTCTTCTCCCTTCCTATTAGAATGCTTTAGCTCTTGACTAGGAATGAGGCTATCTTGTGCTCAGTCAAGATAGGTTTCCTTTTATGTTCATTTTTCATCGTAAAATTAGTTTCATTTGATTATTTTATTCTTTAAGTCTCCTTGTGGAGGAGCAAGTCTCACAGTGGCTTGATTGAGCCCTAGTTTCAATCAAATATCAAAAGGATCATCTCACCTAAACAATATCATATTGATGATTCATTTCCCCTTTCAGTTTGTTAACCTTGATGACTATCACTCATGAACAAATTGGAGATTTTCCTTATGCATATTGTACATACAAGTTAGGCTAGGTTAACTTAGGCTAGTTCTAGGACACAGGTAACTAGAACCCATTTGAACTAGTCGTGATTTCCATCACAACAGAAAAGAGTCTAATTGGGACTCTGGTTGAGCAATTTCTCACGTGCTGATCTAGGACATTTCCAGTAATCAACAAGTCTTCAAATAATTCTCATTACAGCGCCTCTAAAGCTACACCAAATTTCTATTGACTACTTCTATGCGAGGCCAAATATTACAAATTGGGGGTTGTGAATAATTGTAGTATAAAAATTATCATTTCCAAAAATTTCAATAATAATTAATCATGTAATGGTGTATCTTAAAAATAACAATGAGTTGAACTATGCCTCATGAATCCATACTCACATCATCACAAGAGGACACTAGATTTTATTTGAAAATCCTTGTGGGAGAAAAGCTTAAATTATTTGTCTTCTTCTTCTTTAATTCATTTACATAGATTTGTAGGAATTGACCTAGTAAACGCACCCACCCCAAATATGTGCAGGAAAATACTTGCAATAGGTGACAACTTTGTTGAGGCATGAAACTTGAAAATGTTAGGTCCCTAATACTAGTGTATTCCCTTATTATTATTTTCATTGTACCCATTATTGTTATTGTTGTGCCCATGTTGTCCATGTGTGAGTACCCACCTACAATAGGCTACAACCTGGTAGAGGAACCAACCAAAAATGTGCGAACTTCGAATTACCATAGGAATCAACCTAATTGAGTCACCAACCTTGATGGAAGCACCCACCTCCTTTCTCAATCTAGTATCGAATTCTTGGAACATGTTCTAGCCATATACATAACACTTCTTGCGGGCTACTCAAAAGCCCCAAAGCACATAAAACCAATTATGGACATAAAAAATGTATTATCAAGGATTTTCATTCCTTCAAAATTATTCACAACTAAGTCCTAAACATCGTACTTCTTCTAGAATCAAATTTATCTTCACAGTAACGCAAAACCATATAAAACTAGAAATTAAATTAAATGTTCAATAGAATGTCACAATCTAGGTGCACTCTACAAAATGGAAAAACTACAGTGGGATTTCTACAAGAAGGCTACTGCTAGTTTGTTGAATCATTTAACAAGATGTATTTTCAAAAAAAATATATAATCATCTTCCAGTTCGAACCACAATCTTGATGAAAGATGTGCAAAAGACAAACAATGTGCTAACCAACTATAGCATACAATACCTCATGCAAGGGTGGAGCTTCCAGTTTTATTTTCTTTAATTTACAGAGGCCTTACCACATGATGGATTGCAATCCAATCAATGAGTTGATATCATCACAAATGTGCAACTCATCTACGTAACTACGTCAAGTCAGAGTTATACGAGCCAATCAATAGTGCCAATTCATCAAGCCAATAATATAGAAAATTGTACCAAGTATGAGCTTGTAAGATGCATTTATAGTGCCATGTAATCAAGGCAATTTTTCCCAATCAAAGCTATACAAGTTGATAACTTCGAATTACTGTAGGAACCAACCTAATTGAGGCACCAACCTTGATGGAAGCATGCACCTCCAATTTCAATCTGTTATAGACTTCTTGGAACATGTTCTGGCCATATACATAACACTTGTTGCAGCCTACCCAGAAGCCCCAAAACACATAAGAGCAATTATGGACATAAAAAATGTATCATCAAGGATTTTCATTCCTTCAAAATTATTCACAACTAAGTCCTAAACATCATAATTCTTCTAGAATCAAACTTACCTTTAGAGTAACCCAAAAACCATATAAAACTAGAAATTAAACTAAATGTTCAATATAATAGCACAATCCAGGTGCACTCTAGAAAATGGAAAAATTCCAATGGTATTTCTACAAGAAGTCTACTACTAGTTTTTTGAATCATTCAACAAAATGTATTTAAAAAAAAACAGTATAATAATCTTCTAGTTCGAACCACAAACTTGATGAAAGATGTGAAAGAAAAAACAATGTGCTAACCAGCTATGTCATACAATACCTCGTGTAAAGGTGGAGCTTCCAGTTTTATTTTCTCTAATTTGTAGAGGCCTTACCACGTCATGGATTGCGATCTGAGTTGATATCATCACAAATGTGCAAATCATCTATGTAACTACCCAAGGTTAGAGTTATATGAGCCAATCAATAGTGCCAAGTCATCAAGCTAATAATATAGAAAATTGTGCCAAGTATGAGCATATAAGAGCCAATTATAGTGCCATGTCATCAAGGAAACTGTACCAAGTCAAAGCTGTAAGAGTTGATAACAATGTCAAGTCGTCGATCCAATTGTGCTAAGTCTGAGCTTATACAAGCCAATAAAAATGTGAAATGATTAAGCTATAAAAATGAACCAAAAATTCCAAAATATGTGCCAAGGATCAACTTATACAAGCTAACAACAATGTCAAATAATCGATATAGAACGACAAAACAACAATGTTAAATAATTGATCTAGAACGGCAAAACAACAATGCCAAAATTGTGCAAAGTATAAGCCAATAAACAACACTAAGGCATCAAGCTAGAACAAAGAGCCAAATATTCCAAGTCAAAAATATATAGGGCTTCAAAGTACTACATATGCTTACCTACGAGAAGGAACATTTGTAGTCTTCAAAGATAGTGTAAAGTGATTGATCTTTCAATGCTTTTGTAAACTAGTCAAAGCCCAAGTTCCAATGCAATTATGAATGATGTTATAGTATAAATCTAATCATTGAACATTGTTTTGTTAGCAATTTATTCCTGAAAAATGTGGCAAAATAATAACCATTCCACCCAATTGACATGAGGGGTAACTATTCTATCAATATCACCTGAGAATTCATCCCTTTAAGACTTGTACCATTTGGCCGAGCTAGGCTATGTGATAAGGGTGTCCTAGTAAAAAACTAATTACTCGGTCCACTTATGCAATATTCATACTTAGTTCCTTTATATTTCTTAATGCTCTTGAGTTTTGATTGTTTATGGTAATTTAAATTGATTTGGATTTCAAATTCGAGCCATTCATTACATTTTCTTCCAACTTGCAGTGAATGTTTTTTAATATTTTTACACTTCTTAAAATGGTTTTGGTATTTAAGCCTTTTTACTTGTTATTTTTTAATTGACAAGTTTTTATGAACTTAGTGCAACTACTATACTACAAGGCTCTGTATTGGAAAGTCGCCACAAGTATTTGATCTAATCGTTGATTCAAGTAGCATTGTTACATATGTACCTAGTTCAACCTACACATGATGTGGAAATTACCAAGAAAGTATATATTAGGTCAACATCAATAGAGTTTAAAAGTCATATTGATTTCTATATGTTAAAACTCATTGTTTGATGAAAATTCTGACTAGATTCCATTAATAATAAACAAGTTGAATTTTTCTTGGCTAATCCTATCAACCATTGTTACTTGCAAATATAATGGTCTTAATTTAATGTCTTGTGATAAGTGACAAATTCTTGTTGTACATGGAGTGAGTAGAGAAGTATCCTTATTTTTTTCTTCCCAATGCGTATAAAGAAGTTTATTACTTGAGAAATAAATTAATGTATATCTCTATCTAAAGCATAGTATCTTTCCATGGAATTTCACTTTTCAGTGCAGTGTTAAGTTGCTCTATCATAAAGAAGGAATTGTTACTCTCACCATATGTTTGTATTTATCCTTGACGCCCCAATTAATTGAATTATTTCTAAGCTATAGATTACAAGGAGGAGATAACTTTTCCGGTTGGGTGAAAAAAATAAGAAAGAAGCAAGATTTTATTATGATAATGATATTTTAGCATTAATGGGATATTGAATTCTTGTAGCCCTTGAGTTCATTTTGTCAATGATTTATTATTTGGCAGTTTATGCCCATTCTTTAGCATGAATTTTGTCTAGTTCCTCTAAACTCTTTGATAGCTTCAGCCATCATAAAATATGGGAGCAAGGTGTGACCAGAAAGGATTAAGTCCTAATTATCTAGTGTGGATGAAAGAAAATGTTGAAAATTAGTGCCAAAAGAAGAAAATCAAAGAGTAAAAATTAAATTCTAGATGACATTTTCATGCACATTGAAACCAAGCACTTCAACATTGTCAAGTAGGTTACATACTATGTTTTGTTAAGATTATGTTTTAAATGGAGGGTGGCATGCATAATATTATAATGAAATCCATTGCTATGAAACATATACTTATTGTTTTTGTGTTGTATCCATTTGTATTAACTCCATTATGATAGAGAAGTTGTTGGAGACTCATTTAACATTTTAATACTTTAAGAGAGAATATGTACCATTTCACTCAATTTTTTTCAATATATATATCCAAGGAAAATTGGTTGTGCATGTTTCCTTATTTTGATGATGGTATTTAGAGAAAATTGGATTATGCAAAAGCTCAATGCTTTGTCAAAAATCTCATGATGGTCAAGATATTCAACAAGCAGTTCACAAAGAGTATTGTTAGCCTCCTATTGCAATAGGTTTTCATATTTCATGATTGACAGTGGAAGTGCCAAAAATGTTCATCTTTTCCATGCTTCAAAAGTTCCATTTTTAAATGATTTCATAATAAACAATTGTGATCCATTTCATGTTTTCAAGTGTTATATCTATTCAGATCACAATTGCAAGGCAGTTTTCCTTTGGAGGATCTCAAGCGAGGCATGTCTAACTCCCCTTTCTTCCTTTCCCCCAGATCATTCACTAACTTCCCCTAAAGATGCTAAGATCTACCTAATATCTTTAAACATTCATCATATTCCATAGCATTTGCCTAAGTAAAGATCTGCTTTGCTTAAAGATGCTTATATTTCTTATACAGGTCATGTTTCCCCTATTAAGTGGCCTAAGATCTCTAAACTTAGCGCTTTCTTGTCATTTTCATATTAAATTCTAACATTATTATGTAAATCCCTATCTATTTCCCCTTCCCCTTACTAAAAAGCACTAAATAGCTTCCCTATTTACATATTCCCATCGCCTGACACTATAGCCCTATAACATCAGTTTGGGGAAATGCTAAGTCCATTTGGGGCTTGGCATTAGCCTTTCCGCATTCAAACCTAGAATTAATTTAGCATTTGGTTAAATTAATAACCATCCCCTTCCCCTCTCTTACCCATAAACCCTAATGTTTTACCCTGCACGCTCACATTTTCGGGTTTTGTTTAAACATTCGATTAAACAATTAAACTCTACCCTCGGCGCACAACCAAGCATAAAACCCATATTACCCAAAGTCTAAACCCCTGCAGCATTGTATAAATATTCGAATATTCGGGTGGGTTCTGTATGATAACAGCCCACCAGCTCCGCGCTCCGTCCACCATCAGATTGGGCCCTCCCCATCCGACGGCTCTCGACGATTTTGGAGCCGCCCCGACGTCCGACAGTTAGCCTCTGATAGGCTAGCGGTTTCCCCACCATACAAAAGATGCGTGTCTCCACGCGATTGCATCGGAGCCCCTCTCACACTTACTGCTCTTGTACAGAAGGCGGTTCGATAAAACCACAAACCGCCTTTTGTCTCTCCGCCCCTGACATCAACGCCATGTCACTGCTCACGTCACCTCCGTGTTAGCCCCCCACTGCTACATGTCGCTGCCACGTCACCCTGCCACGTCACCCTGCTGCACCCGCGACACGCCAATGACGTCATGCTGATGTCATCACAGAAAAGGCGCAAAAGGGCAAGAATCGCATCAAAGGATGCCTGAAATGAGAAACATATGTAGTTTTCGATGCACAATTAGCGCTTAGAAAAATTGCTCAAAATGGAGAGCTTCCTATTGCTCGGCTACCTGCAAAACCCAAAAATTCGCAAGAGGCAACGCTGGAAACAGAGAACTAAAGAAAGACAACAGGCAGAGGGAGTCAAGATATGACTACAACAATTTTATAAAAATGCCAAGGATGCATACCAAAAGCAGGATAACAAAGCAGTAACTCAGCGAAGCACCAGGGCAGCAGGCCCCAAAAACGTAAATTAAAAGCACCGCCTCAGCCGACTCAGTCGATCCAAAAAGTCTAAATTCTCTGACGGAACGGATAGCTAATACCCTAAATATCTACTCATCATTTACTCTTTCATCTACTATTCCTCAGGAGTTGGTAAAAAATTTATGAGTTATTAACTCATCAGCTAGATATTTTGTAATTCATTTTTGTATATATACCTCCCCATAGAACGTATTTGGGGTTGGTTGGTTGATAATCCTCATTTGAGACTTGCGCTGTATACTTTGAGAGCTCTATAATAAAAGACTGCTGGAATGCTTTGGATGAAGAACTGTCTGTTGTGTTATTTAATGGCCAAAGAGTGATTGTGGAAATCATGTGCTACTACATGGCTCAATAAGTGTTTTCTTACCTCTGTTTATAGTTTATATATTTTTACTCCACCATTGTGTTACCATCTAAATAGCAAGAAAGAAGAATAGCTTAGGTTTTTCTTGACTGCACCCTATGCTTAGTTCTTGTTATTTCTATATGTTTTCTTTAGAAATGGTTATGAACATGCATACTTAAATGATCATGTTTACCCTGTTTCTTTCACATATGAATGTTGTTTAGGAATTCTTGACTGCTCCTAGACAAGCTTTCATTCACCTTCCCTCTCTGTTAGCTAATGAAAGATTCTTAGTTGCCTTTCATCTCTGACATTCATTCCATCTTTATTCTAGCTTGATATTGTTCTATGTGTAGTTATTCTGCTCTGTATTCCTCTTGTGACCAAGAAAACACAACAGAAAGCTCTAATCCATGACTCCATGCCCAATGGTTTGAACTTCTCACTCTATGCATCCCAAATCTGCTTGAAAACATCATCCTTCCCACCAGAATCAAAACAAAACCCATGTACACCATAACTAGCCTAAAATCCACCCAAAACAAAGCTAAATTTTAAAGATAGAGCCCTCTCTGACTGCAGGTAGGCTAGGACCTGCAGCCCAAAGATTGGTTTGTGGTTACCTCGGCCATATCCCTTAAGGAGCCAAGGGACAACCTGAGTGATAACAAGTATCATATCACACATGAAATTTAAACTTGGATGAAGAAGATAATAATTGTCTTCACATCCCCTCAAATTCAACCCACCTAACATGTTTTCATTATGCTACTCACTACTATTACAATTAATTCTTTTACCACTTTATGGTCAAATTCATTAACATTCACATTATTTTACTTCATTTATGGATGTCGCATGATACTTTATTAGTTAAAACCAAAGGTATGCATAATATCACATGTCCCATAAATAATGTTTAACATCTCTTTTTAAGGTTTCTCCTAATCAAATTGTTCTCTTTATGGATGAAATGGTTTTTCTTATTTTACAAATGACACGTGCATGAAATTTGTGCTAATAATGTATGAACCAATTTTGGCTTCTATTCAGTTTTATATTTACATATAATGATTCATAGTGTGTAAATTTGTAGAGGTTGCAAATAATCATCTCCCTTGTAAGTGTGAATGAGTGTGAATGATTTTTTATTTCATTCATAGTGCAGAGTGTATGCTTCCTTGCTCCCATGTGTTCATTATTTTCAACATTTCAGTCATGATCACATAATATTTTTTAAAAGAGTTTTGTGAGTGAAATTATGATGTTTTGTTTGGATTTCATTACTCATCCTCTTTTGTCTCTCCTTAGGATCCAATATCTCAACCAGATTTGTCGAGCACATAGCATCCTGTCATGTGTGGTTTAGATTGTGGTCATTGTGACATAAACAAAAATCAATGTAGATATGAGAGACAATATGTGGAGAAGAGAAACAATAACGTGTACTTGGAGAGGATATGGTTCCTTTTGGTGTTGATATTGCACTTCAGTCACAACATGCAGTGTTTGGGTTTGAAAATTTAGAAACTGGTGACCTCTATCATCAACATGCAGATGGAATTATGAGGCTTGGCCATGGTCAACTTAGCATCATGGATAAACTTGTTCGACATGGTGTGATATTCAATTCATTGTTTATGTTATGGTTGGATGGATGTAGGTGGAGGTGCCATAGTTTTGGTTTCAATTACTCCTCCTTCGTACATGGTGTTCTCCACCTTAGATCCAAATCTCAAGTATGGAGTGTTTTTCTTTCACTATGGAAAATTATATTGCAAATTTAATTCATCTCAATTAAATATTTAGTATATGATACATCCGATGCATATTCTGTTAGTGTGGGGATGGAAACAATACATACTACAATATACAAATGAATGGAATAAGCATCATTAACAATCCCTTTCCTTTGGATCCTCAAGTATCTGAAAATAGATATGGTATTGTCTTGGATAGTGGAACTACATATGCTTACCTAGCAGAAGCAACATTTGTAGTCTTCAAATATACTGTAAATTGGATTGATCTTTCATTTTTTATGTAAAAGCCTAAGTTTAGTGAAATTATGAAAGATGTTATAGAATAATTATAATCATTGAACTTTGTTATATTAACAATTTATTCCTAAAAAAAGTTTTTATCTATTTATCATAACATACAACTACAAGTATTTTAAAACATAAGTTGAATGCCCTTAGGAAATACCCATTATAAATATTCTTAATATATGGTCAAGCTTAATTTTCCTTTGTTTGATTTAAATATAATTGAGAACATTTCAATATTTTCAAATATTAAATTGGAAAAAAAATTATGCCCATTCACGAACCAAATTTCCTTTGGCTTAATTAAAAATGATATCAATTTAATTGTTCCGTATTTTGCTATTATTAAGCTTGAAGATACTTTTTTAATCTTATTTTAGCCTAGATGTAATAATGCAAACTCTAATCCATATCAAATTTAGCATGCCAAATTTGATCCCTAAACCAGAAATTCAGCTGAAGTTGTTTAATTTGAGTCCACCTGAATAACATTGGATGTTCGTTCTCTCATGGGAAGCTAAGCAATGAGACACTAAAAATGACTTAACCCCAATACTTTCTCTCGATTATGAAATTTCAAAATTTATTTTCCTCCAAGTAATATTAGAAAATTCTACAAAAAATGGACTTATGTATGGATGGCTTGAGTTTATTTTATTATAAAAAGAAAATTGTTAAGCTTTAACATGGGAATATGTCTCTTTGTACAAGGTATTGATGATTCTTACAAAAATATTTCGACTCTATAAGTTGTCCAATATTTTTTCAGCTACCACATCCAAAGACATTTCCTCTATGCAGGTGGAAGCAGCTCTGGCAGTGTGACATTATTTGTACAATATCATGTTTTATGTGGATCCATTTCACAGTTATTGGGTGGATCTTGTTGTTACATCCCTTCAATCCCTTGAAAGATGGGCTCAGAAAGAAGGAATTGTTTACAAGGATTTTACTGATCTGTGTCAGAAGAGTGAAGCCACTAAAGAAGTTCATAGTTCAGTTATATAGTTTTTTATGGTGTCCAACACTTCTACTTCATTATATATTTGTAGTAATATTATCTCTAGTTTTTTCTATAGTACTAATAATATTTTTCAATTCATGTTTTCTATGGCATATGAAACATGTTCACTAATATAATAATGAAAGAGTTGCTTTGTACTAAAAGGATACAAATTTTAACCAAGCTACAATCTGCTTTGGTAAAGGAAAATAAACATCTTAAAAATATGCCTAAGAATACACCATATACAAAGTTTGAACACAAGTAACATATGGATTTTTCTTTTTTTGCTATGTTCATTTTTCTACCCAAGATATCACAACAAGAAAAATATTCATATTGTAGGAATCACTTGAGGACCTCATTAAGGTTAATTTTTCTGATTTTCTACTTGATTGATACCTTCTCATGGCAGGAAGGCTTTAAATATGAATAAATATTTTCCTGAAACAAACCACATTTAAAGTTTATAGATATAAAAGACATAAAAAAATGTCAGTGCCTTCGTTTGATTGTCACTTGACTCTATTTTGGGCAGGTTACAAGAAATGGTATTGGAAAAAGTATGGGGAGATAATGAAGAGCATGTCTTGGATATGATTCATTTCTTGTTGGAGATCCTTAAGGCACGTGAGCCATCAAATTTGGAAATGTTTCTAGTAGGGATTCCTATAGTTTTTAGTGTTGTGATTATTTCATTTGATGTCTATTTTTGGCAAGTAAATGTTTTATGAACAGTATAGAAGACACCAGTGGCTATGTAAATATTTTTTTTAAATTTCAATGTCCATTCCATGATATCCTCTCTTTATTGTTTGATTGTATTTTGAATGTTTCCTTTGAATTTGTTTTATCTTTTAACTATGAAATTGAAAATACTTGGTATCATGTTCGTTTAAACAACATCCAAAGCTTGAAGATGAGATTAGTATTACACAATATTAATTAAGGTCATTTTATTTGTTTTATATTAAAATATTTTCATTACTTTTAGAAAACTATTCTTTCATGTTGTTATTTGAGCACAAGTTGTCCATATACTTGACCAAGTTCATGTGTTAGAGAATGAAATGTTGTTGAAAATAAAATGATAAGGATTAGACATCACACCTCATGTTATTTATTTCAAAAGTTATCTACATCCTAAGATTTTTGACATGTAACTTAGTTGGCATGATTGTGCCTAAGCTTTCTATGACGGTTAAGTACTAAGCTACTAAGGTGTTCTTTTATATGGTGATATTTTATTTTCTTTGTTTATACAAGACATCTAGCCACATAGTGGCCACTATCACCAACTGAAGAAGAGGTGTTCGAGTTTCTCGCTTTTATGGGGAAAAATGGCATTGACATTGTTGATGTTGAGGTATATGTCATATAAATATTTTATATTATTATTTAGTTTATATTCCAATATTCATTGTCTTTCATGTATTATACCCTGCATTATATCTTCTTTCGTTTTTAGGAGAGGAACGCAGTATTGATGGTAAGAATAAAAATTGAAGAAAGAGGGGAATAATAACAATGGAGCGAGAAATGAAAAGAGAGAGAGAGAAGAGAACCAGTCTAGTGATACCCTTAGAGCCAATATCTTACATAAGACACACACCTAGAGACTGATGGTCAAGTCTTTAGAGTTGGTGAATTCACTTGCAATTCCTTGGCAACAGAATGTTAATGTTTTGAGGTGATGAAACAATATTTCATGTGTAAATTGTAGCCCAACCAATATTAATTTTGAAAATCATATTGTAATACTTGACATTTTATATAATATAATTTATGTGGTTGAAATTATTTATAATTGCACTTGATATTATTTAGTATTTTAATTAACATATGTAACTTTGTGTCTTCATATCAGATGAACATGCGTATTGTACGAAAAAAAATTTAATGTAATTGAAAAATAATACTAATTTATTTATTTTTATTAATAATGAACACATAAAATCAATCTAAAACTACTAAATTAGTAGTTTATATTCATTAGGGATGAACACAAATAAAATGAATACATGAGTAATGAAAGTAAATGAAATGAGTATAAACTACTAAATTAGTCGCTATATAATGAATATGAAACTACCAAAAAAAATATATGAATACTGCAAACGATAAATTTGTGGTTACAAATCACCACTAATTTTGCATATATACGACTATTAGTAGCTAATTTATAGTATCTTATAACATGATCCAAATTTAGTCATATTTCTTTGGTCGTTAATTGGTTTCAAACAATGACTAAAATTTGCATATATATGACTATTAGTGGCTAATTTACAGTATCTTATAACAGGACCAATATTTTGGTCATATTTCTTTAGTCATTAATTGGTTTTCTCGGCTGATCATATAGTAATATATTTTTTTGTATATTTTCTCATTAATTGTGGAAATTAATGATTAAATCAATGACAAAATTAATGACTAAAATTTAGTCGCGTTATAAGATACTTTAAATTAGCCACTATTGGTAACCGATTGAAAATTGGTCGTTTATATAGAAATTTAAGTCATATTTTTAGTAACTAATTAACAATTTTGTACTAGTTCTAATGTCAAGCTTAATAGCTAGCTCCATAGTTGACATCAATGCCAACACCATGCAACCTAGATCCTCCACCTTTAGCATTGATGGTAGCCTTCTGTCATGCACCATAATTGATCTTCTTTACTTCTACTAGACTTAATATTGCTCAAGCGGTTGTGTTACTCTCCCTATTTGAAATCCATGGAAGAGGGTGATCAAGTATCACTAGAACACCATGATAAAATCATTGAGTACATCATGCTCATACCAATAGGAAGGGATGACACCAATGTTTTGCTAATGATAACATATTAGCTACCAAAATTCCTATAAAATAGACACTACAATTAAGGAAAATAATTGCCACATGCCGACTAAGCTAACACCATGCCTTCTCTTTGAACATGATCCCATTGAAGATGTACTTGGGCATACAAACATATCCAAGATTCTTTTACAAACACTTTTGTTGCTTCCATTTTATCCTTTGTGCAGCGCATGCTTCCTTGTCATATAGTAGAGACTACACCAAGGTCAAGGACTCACAATATATTATAGCTAATGATTAACAATAATAGTATAGGTATTCATAGTGGGAATACATAGCTACAATAATGAAATTAAAAGGCCCACACATGGCTACAATAATAATTCTCATAAATTTCCTCAACCAATGCATTGAATGATGAAGACACAATGATATAAAGCTATATATATTGCAAACAAATGTGCTTTACATGGCAGAGATATATAGTGACTCTTATATGTCATATATCCCTAGATACACCCCTTGTTAAAAAAGGTCAATGCCTAGGACATCCATACAATTCCAACAAAGATTTTATATATCATGTTCAATATCTTTGCTCAAAGACAAAACCTTTAGGTGCAATTACGATTTAACTTTTGAGAGAAATAATAAATAACTTCAACTGAAATGCATATCCATGGTTACAATTTTTAATGATGTTGTAGTGTGGTAAGAAGGATCACAAAGAATATAAGAGTTAAATGTATAGGGATAAACATAACCCTATGCATCGAATATTAATAAAAAGCATGGAAAGAAAAATAATGAAATGATGAACCTTTGGAGCGCTTCAATAAGGCTTCTTATGCAAAAATTTATAGGTATCTTTTGCTATACACACAACGTTGATAAATCTATCTATAAAAAGAAACTAGCAGCTTCATTACATGAGTTTCAAAATAATAATAACACAATGTAGAAATTACATAGAAAGGAAACATATACTATAACCATCAAACATTTGGAATCACTTCAAAACTTCCTTTTATTTGGTTCTTCCATCTCCTTTTTAAAGAAAATATCATAGTAAGCAAGAATTAAAAGAAAGTGTCGGACTATCCAGTTGTCTAATTATCTAGCCATTTTACTATCAAACTGTTCTAGCAGCCTAACTATTCTCTAGCTAAAATTAATACATTGTTTCAAAATAAAAATCCACATGCTCAAATATTCATGTGGGAAAAAGAAATTGGCCCCTAAGGCCCAACACTCGAATCTTCAACTTCAACTACAACCTATTGTTTTACGCTCTCACATCTTTCCCAAAGATCTGTATTTAGAGTTGGACATTGGATCATCGTTTGAAACATAACCTGTAGGTCTGAAAATTTCGTATAATTAGGTGTTTATTCAAATAAGGTCTTCATCAACCTTAACAACTAGAATTCCCCTTGTAGGAAATTTACCATTTTTTTTCCTTTCAGTACTACAATCTTTTCCAAAGATGAATCCAACATGTACTTTGCAGTTGTTAGTTCCTTCTCATAAACCTCCCAAGAAAATAAGCTTCCATCCATACTCTAACATCCTGAAAACCTATCTCTTTATCTCTGATCAAACCTACAGTAAAAAATAATTACATAACTTTTAACGACTTCTAATTTACTCTCAGTTTGAATGCATAGATTATTTTTGTAAATGCTCCTGATGATTTCTATAATAAATGAAACCCTATCAATAATGTGTATCAATTTTAGTTTTTTTGTGGATTTCTCATTTATGAGTTTGATTATCTTCCTCTCTCTTTTTGCCTCTTTTTGTATCTCCTTCTTGCATGAATTCATAGCTTCGGCCACAGTGGTGATTAGAACTCTCTCTTGAGTGATAACTTGAAAATACCCCCAGGTGGAATGGAACTTGTTAGCGCTTGAAATTTCACCTCAGGCTGAGAAAGGTAAACCTCAAGGCTACATCAAACCATTTAGCCTCGTAGCTAGCCCTACGGGGCAGGAGAAGGCTCTCTCCGGTCTATCTCGTAAAATCTTCAATTAGGGAGATGACCAATAAAGTAACACTGATATTAGGCTAGTAAACTGATCAAAGAGTTGATTTTGGGGTTTTTTGGGTTTTTGGTGGCAAATTGAGGAGAGGGCAATTTTGGGTGCGGGGATTGGACACAGTTTCTGCAGGGGGTTCCTTGGGGCGAGGTAGGAGACAGTGTTGATGCCTTTAACTGAGGTGAATGGTCAGGAATGAAAGATAAAGAGCTAAAGAGAGCAAACAATAACTTTGAATTCTCTTTAGACAGAAGAAAACATTGAAATTAAACAAACTTAAAAGCAGAGCATGGCAAGCATGAATTCTTACTTTAACACTTCATTTGTTTAATGTGCAGAAGGAAAAGAAGGAAATGATTTCACATAACACACTTACAAATACATAGAGAAATACACCATCAACACATGAGTCCACAAGAATCCCAAAGAGGACTGCAAAACCCTGGTCTTCCTTAGCCAAAAATTGCAGAGATACAGTGAATAATACAATGATAGCTTCTCCCTAAAGAGTCCAACCATGAAAATGAGAAAGAAAGTACATAATATAGATGATCTAACTTCTTTCCCTGCCTCCATGGGTCGAGCTCACTATCCTAGGAGCTGTTTCAACCACTTCTAAACTAAGCACTACAAAATAGGCAGTCAAAACAACTTGCCTCTATAAACTTGGAAACCAGTTCATACATTCAATTTTTACCCTTTACATGAATGAATCTTCTAGAAGTGTTAAACAAGAGTAAAAGTGTCTTAGATTTACAAAAATTACATCAAAGATAATCATCTTCAACCCCCAAAAAGTCAAACTGGGTCAAAAATGCGTTTTCTGGGCTGAACAAGTCAATTCTGGCAAAAACTGCCTGACGTGTCACGCCCCTTTGGAGCCCTGTTTGAGGCACTTGCATGTGGCCAAATTGAGCAAAAGTGGGCTTGTTGGAAAGGTATTTGAGTCTACTTTCGAACCCAACTCGAATTTTTGAATTTAGAGTTTTGAATTTGCATGTATTTTGACCTTCTGGAGGCCCAAAACTCCATAAAAACTCAAGTCCATCCATAGGAATATGTAATTTTACATGAAAAATCTAGAAATGCTGAGTTTTTTCAAAAAGGAGTTGCCATGACAAAGGGTCTCACCGGGGGTGAGACCCGTTAAAGAGCCGAAACCTGTAAATTACCAAAAATTGCCAAAATTACCCAAAATTTTCAGAATTTTTTGGGATTTGAGCTGTGGCTAGGCTAATGAGTGCCATGATCCTTGAGTGAAGCCTCAGCCAAGATACGGAGGGGATTTGGCTTCTTTCTCCGTTTTTGAGCCTCGGTCAACCTCCTTTGAAACACTTTCATTTTGGCTTTGCATACATGCATCCTTGCCCAATAATGATTTTTCATATTCCTCAGCAGCATTTTCTCTTGGTTGGCCTTAGCCAACAGCCTCTCTAAGTGTGCATTCACCTGGATGAGCATAGACTCTCGGTCAGCAGGCAATGGATCACTGGGTCTTCTTCGGTTCAAGACTCGGTCACTACGAATCCTCCATAACTCATCAAGTACTTTTTCCTCCTCCAACTGTTTGTTCCACTGCTCCAGGTAAGTGATAGTCCATTGGGCACCCTCAAGTCTCCTCTGCAAAACATCATTTTCAGCCCTGAGATGCTGAATGATCCCCTTTGCCTCTCGGCTAGGAGAACTCGCCTCAAGATCAATCATCTCAGTATCTGGAACTCCTGATGGGCCCTCATGAATCATGGGTTGTTTGCCCTTCTGTGGTACCTGTGTTGGTGAAGAAAACGAGGCCCCTTCCACCTGATGTGGAGATAACACTCGCTGTGCTGATGATGAAGGCGAGACCCCTTCCACCTGCTGTGGAGATAGTACTCGCCTGGCTGCTGCAAATAAGGCCCTCTGGCCTCTCTAATAAGTGAGCTGAGGTGAAGAACTAACATGTCGAGTGACCGGAATATCAGGTTGCTGAGATGGTCCTCCCTCCTCCTGAATGACCTCTGGATGTGGCTGGGGTGGTGCTGTGAAAAACTCACGGGAAATGAACTCCTCCCATGAGATGCCCTGTTGAGTCAACTGATGCAAGACTATGAGCTGAATCAAACCATAATGACATAGGCTCCTGTACTGCTGGGCTGGGGTCTTCCTCTGCAACATGGGCACCATCCTCTGAATGTTCTGAAAGAAGAAGACTGGGATGTTCATCATCCTCACTCGGGTGAAGTGCATCAAGAGGCGAATGTGATATGAGTACACCTGTGAAAATCTGCCCTCACAGGTAAAATAGTGCATAATAAGCCTCATGATGGGAGCATACTCGCTCCGGAGAAATCTGAATGGAAAAACACCCGCCAAATGTCTCATGAATGGTGGCCGGACATAGGGCTCAAAGTGAACAGTATCTAGCAACTTGCGCTTAGGCCACACCTCACCAACATTCGGTATCCCTGTAGCATGTGAGATCACCTCGGGTGTCAATGTAAAATCTACCCCTGCTAGATTGACATGTCCATCATGCAAATGTAAAACAAAGAGGCGGGCCAACTCTCTGTGATGTTGAATCCGAGAGATCCTCTCACAAAACTGATAACAAGACATGTACTGAAAACAAGTAACTGCCATAGGACAGGCCTGTAATTCTGCCAAAGAGGTGGGCTCCTCTCGCTTATGATGTCCACCCTTACCCCCCTTACGAGGCCTCCTCTGTACCTCAACCTCTGTAGATGATGAATGGTCATCACTTTGCTCATAAGTTTCGGTTTCTGACATGGTTTAGGAGCAAAGTGGACAAGCTGAACTGCTGTCTCTGCCTGCAAAAAGTGCTGAACTCTATGCTGTTTCAAGGGGAAAAAGACATGAGGGAAATGTTAGGGGAGGGATCTTTTAACAAGGAATGGGAATATATAAATATAACAGGGAATTTTTAAGGGAAATGTTGCAAATCATTATGCATATAGGAATACATATTTATAATTGGGAAATCATTTGCAAAGATCATTGCATATGGGAAAAAACATGTATGAAAGTGAACATGGGAATATGCATACATGTATTAATAGGGGAAATAGGGAAACCATGCACAAAACATGTTGACATATTTACCAACACTTTTTGTTATTTACACATGCATATGGTGGAGGGAAACTAGGGTTTTGAATTTTGTTTTTTGGATGCTTTGGGAGAGGGGTAGGGTTTTCATTTTTAGTGATTAGGGATGGGGAAAGATTTGCATTTCATTTGTAAAATAATATGGGAAAAGAGATGAACATATAAGTGTGAGTGAAAGGGAAAGGAGGGAAACAAACCAAAGGGAAAAATAGCTTGAAACAACACAAACCCTAGCACAGTTTGCTCATTAACATTGCAGCCATATAATGTCTTTTCACTTGCATGATTTGAGGTTAAAATACAAGCATGAGGGCTTACATTCATCACCAACCACAAAAATGATGTGTAAAGAGCCTACCTCGAACAAATTTGATGACTTGGAGGAAGATTGGGCAATTTGTTTGAAGTTTGCAGCAAGACAGTTCAACGGGTCGCGCGCCACGCCCAACGGGTCGCGCCCCTCTGACGGGTCACGCCCGTTGTTTTTCTGAACTGTGGGAGACCCTCTGACGGGTCGCGCGCACCAAACGGGTCGCGCACCTGGCTCGACGGGTCGCTCCCCTCTCTGCTGCCCGAAATCGCTCTGCCTTTGCTCCTTTCTCTCAATCACTCTCTCAAACCTCTCTTGCAAGCGTTAGGATGCACAATGAGAGTGAAAGGAAGGAATTTGGGCTTTTATAAGTTTCATTTGAAAAAATTTCATTCATAAACCCACTTTCTAAAGTTTATCTTTGACACTTTTATAACACTGATTTTTTTGGTTTCCTTTATCCTGAATTTGACTCATTGAGTGCTTTGACTTGATTCTTTTTGCAGGTAAATCATCTGAGGGATCTTGGCAAGGGGACTAGGGTTGCATTTTGTCCACTGAAGACTTTTGAAATTTCATCACTTATTTACAAAAATTGAGAAAATGACCTTGGCTTTAAAAACAGAGTTTTTAAATCCAAGGTGAAAATTCACTGTACAAGATAAAAATATCGAAGAAACATGTTTACAATCCTCCCTCTGGCTTGCTAAGTACTCATGGATTTTCAAAGAAATGACCTTGCAGAGGTAAATGACCAAAACCCTATACCTAGGACTTTGACCTCAAGACAAATCAAGACAAGCTTGAAAAACTTAATGACTGATATGACCTGATCCAGCAAAGCCAAGAGGGGTATAAATAGACCAGCTCCTTCATCAGGGTTATGGCATGCCTAACGAGATGCAAAATTTGACACTGATGAGACACCTACTAATGCAAATGCAAAGAGCTTTGATTGCTGATGGAGGGCTTTCAAGACCGACACTAACAGAACTATCGTATTATATCATCCCCAAAGACTTATCTAGTCTCAATTAAGGATGCGTTTCCTTTTAATTTGATCCTCAAATCCTTTATTGCTTCTTGATTTATTTTGTGTTTTTTCAGAAATTTTCTCATTTTATATCTTTGAAAACTTAAATAGTTTCTCTTTATTACTCAATTATTCCTCAAACGGTCTTAAATGATCTTGTATTTCTTTTGTATCTTCCTTAGAAAGTGTAAGTTCAATTGTCACCTATAGTAACTTTTCTAAGGGATCTCCTAGCTCACTAGAAATCACAATTGTAGAAATATTGCTTTTAATAGTATGGTCCAATTCTTGAATGTTTTCCTTTGAATATATTATCTCCTTATTCCTATCGGTCATCTCGATCATTAGTTGTTTCTCCTCTTTCTCTACAAAATCTAATTCACATTTTTCACATGATCTGTCACAAGCATTTTCAACTTATACCTTAGTGATTGTATGTTAGATTTTGTTCCCTATATTATAACTTTTATGGAATCTCGATGATTGGGGTATATTTTCACCCCTATGAATTTTTTGAAGGAAATGAAGGACCATCACTATGGCTTCAAAAATCAAAATTTCATTAAAGAATAGCTGGGGGAAAAATGTCAAATACAAGTACTTAGGTGGAAGGATCATACACACAACACGGTACCCTTTGGGCTACTAATCATGCATCAAGGTAAGGCGACCAAGTGGATTTACACAGGTGTAATGGTAGGTTAAAGGTTGGGAAATTTTCTAGGTCGATCACTATCTGTCTCTCACCAACCGCACCCCGGGACCATATCAGAGCATTAACATGCACGAAAGATAGTCAAAATGAATCCCCTGGAGTTGAAAAGTTAGATCTTGATCTAACGGTCAAGATATATCCTCGGGGATGAGTGCGGTACCTATTCATATACCACTCAACCTACCCGATGATGGTCGGTGTTATCACCCTAAAATCTTTGTCTCTAAGCTTTGGTAAGTTGCCTTGTTTCTAATCATAGTCTTATAAGTTTTGAGTCAGCTCATCACAATTAGTGTCATTCTCATTTACAAACCCTTCTTTTAGTCATGGTGTTAAAAGGTCTCTAGGTCATTTCATGCTTTAAGAGTTAGGTCATAAGGTTAGAAGTCTTTCAAGGTCATATCTCTTTTCCATCAAAGTTTGACAGCCTCAGTCCATGTCCTAGAAGCCTCACCATGATTTTGGAAGTCATATCTCATATTACTTTGGAGAAATTTTCAAACTAGCTTCGAAATCACTGAACTAGGAGTTTTCGTAGCGCGCTACGAAACCCCTGTAGCAGCCTGTTTTAGCAGAAAAACTCTGTTTTCTGCTTTTACTAGTCAATTTCCAAAAGCTTTCCTGAGCAGCTTAGAACTTAATTTTGCAAACTGAAAGAGGCTTTGCTTCCTAACATGCTGAACTACAAAAACCTCTTTCCGTTTCTTCAAATTCGTTCTGAGGTGGGAGGAATTTATGGTTAAACTTGCGCTATGAAACTGCTGAAAGTTAAGCTTTGTCTACTGGTTTTAGCAGTCCTTTTCAAAATCCGTTTCTTGTCACATGAAAGGTTATTTTGGAATTCTGAAGGAGGTTTATCTTCATAAAATCTCCTACTACAATAACCTATCTTAATTTCTTCATAAGTGTTTTCAGTTGGGAGATAATAAGCTTTCTTTGAAACCCTAATTTCAGAAAACGGATTTTTCCTGTTTGCCACGTGTTTTTCAAGGACAGTTTCGGGACAGCTGGAGAAATGTTTTAAAGAACCAGGAGAGGTTTTTGTTCTGGAAACCATGGGTTACAAAAACCTCCTTCAGTTTCGTAAAATGTGTCATGGATGAAGAGATAAAGGCTCTGTCCCACGTGCCATTTTCAGGGATCCTAAACCTAAAAACGGGGAAACATGTTCCCTAATTTATAGGGTTTGTCTTCAGCAGTCAGATGACCACGTGGTAGGCTTCATCAAATTCGACTTCATGGAGTGTTAGGTGTCAAATAATTCTTTAAATGTTTAGATAAGGATGTTGTAATCATAATAAGGAGTTACACTCCTAGTTGTATTAGGTCACTAGCACTCCTAGTTAACAGCTCGTTCTAATTAATGGTTGGTTTTATGGTTAGAATAGGTGTCACTGATGGAAAATTCGAATTCTCTTGATGAGGGATGATGGAATCCTAATTGTAAATGCTTTATATAGAGCAAGAGGTCGAATTAGCAAAGGGTTGGAGACTTTTTGGCTCAACTGCTGCTCTTTGTGCAGAATGTGTATATTTTTAACCTAATGCAGAATTTCTACTTAGACAACTCAAGATTCATGAAGAGTTCTTGTATGTTCTTGTTTTGATGACATCTTCCAATACTTACATTGCAGTGAGGTTTACTTATGATACTCAGAATTCATCAATGATGCTCTGACTTCCTTCATAGATAAACTAACTGTGTTTCACTGTTTTATATTTGCATTTCTGCACTTGAACTCTATAATGCCTTGACTTCCATGCTAGGTAGAATGTTTTGGCTTCACTACTCAGGATTCAAAGAGGCTTTTTAATGTCCTATTGTCTCATGGCTTTCCTCTTTCACTTACTTGCAGTGGTATGAATACATGTTACTTAGAACTCATCAATGATGCCCTAACTTCTTTCATGTATTTATAAACTGTGTTTCCTTGCATTGTATCTTTGTTTTGTTGATGTATAAAAACTCTCTATGCCCTGAATTCATGTTAAGTTGATCTTGCTGTGGTACTGAACATACTTTGACTCCATAGCCCAATGGTAGCCAACCTTCATCTTTCAACCTATAAACATATACAATCACAAACCATAGAGTTAGCCATCTATCTTATTCTTTAATCAAAATCATTAACCCTTTGAGAGAGCCCTCTCAGGCTGAGGAGGCTAAGCCTCAGCCAAAAGTTTGGTTTGAAATAGTTAATCAAAGTCTTCCTGATCAGAAGCCTTCCAGGGCCTGATTTTGTGATAACATTTTGGTGTGTCTGCCGGGAGTCTGAAGATTACTCATTCCTGAAATTATGAAGCTGAACTTCTGAAGGTAGCAGGAGCTCAGACATCTATTTGAGGCTGCAAAACTACCTTGGCGACTCCACGCATCGAATAAGAAATTGGAAGGTGACTCCACTGCTAGAAGATCAGTAGCTTGATGAAGTTTCAAGATGAATTACACTGCAAGAATGAATGCCAGGTATGCTCCTATGAATCGGTCTCATATCCCTGGTTTTCCAAATCCTATGCCAAAGGTTGATTGGTTAGAGGATCTTCCGATATTCAAAGATGAAAAGAAAGACAATGTTGCTTTTCATTTGGTTAGGTTTCATATGCATGTACGCAGTCTTAAGGTTCACTGTCCTGAGGATTGTCTCATGAAGATGTTTATGACCACTTTAGAAGGAAAAGCATGGTCTTGGTATAAAAGTTTGGAAAATGGTTCATTATATTCTCTTGCTGATTTCCATGATGTGTTCTATGACATGTATAAAGAATGTCATCCTTCCTTATTGTTGCTCAAAGATTGCTGTAGACATTCTTTAAGTCTTATTTAGTACTTGGAGGATTGTTATGATGATGATGAATTTATGGATGAAGAAATTTTAGAGGCTCTTCATAACAATGCATTTCAGCACCAAGAAGAAAGTATAACATCTCATGAAATGCAGCATGAAGATCAGCAGGGGTTTACTTATGAAAATCATATTACATCCTCTGAGATTGATGTAGAGATGCAGCAGACTTCTCAGTCTTCGAATCATAATGAAGATGAAAATGATTACACACAGCAAAAAGAAATACTGGAGGAAATTTTCTATGACCCTCAGGTGGAGGAAAAGGTTGTTCATTTTTGTGATTCCTTGCAGCAACTTGCATCAAAGAATGATCTTTATAATGAAGAAAATTACATTGTTTGTGGGCATCATTTAGAAAGGCAGTTGGATAGCATATCAAATAAATTTGGTGTGGCTGAGGATCAGTTGTTTGAAGATATAGAATTTTATGAGAATCATCAAACTAACCATGTGTTTTTTGACCCTATAGCTGACTACATGGAAAAGATTTACTGTTCAGGCTTCCAGTTATATTTTCATCTTGAAGAACAGTTACACCTCATGCTTCCTTGGTTATTTCAGTATCTGGTTTATTTATGCTTCAAGCACAGTAAGGAGATCCAAGTTTCAGATGAGATTGATGATTGGCTTCATTGGAAGTTTCATGTTCCTTGAGCTACAATTGGAGAATGCAACTGATAGGGTAGGTAGGAATGTGCAAATAAGCTCAGGGTAGGTTGACTGAGCATCTGTTTCAGTAGGTGCAGTTTGAATTCTTCATTCAGAAATCATTAAAGGCTTGGGGAGAAAATTGGGCAGAGGTTCAGAGTTTTATTCTAGAGGATGGATAGCGGCACTGGAGCTGCAAGTTCTTAGTATACCACAAGGGCACACTATCCCTAGTGGAGCCACTGTTATCACCCTAAAATCTTTGTCTCTAAGCTTTGGTAAGTTGCCTTGTTTCTAATCATAGTATTATAAGTTTTGAGTCAGCTCATCACAATTAGTGTCATTCTCATTTACAAACCCTTCTTTTAGTCATGGTGTTAAAAGGTCTCTAGGTCATTTCATGCTTTAAGAGTTAGGTCATAAGGTTAGAAGTCTTTCAAGGTCATATCTCTTTTCCATCAAAGTTTGACAGCCTCATTCCATGTCCTCGAAGCCTCACCATGAGTTTGGAAGTCATATCTCACATTACTTTGGAGAAATTTTCAAACTAGCTTCGAAATCACTGAACTAGGAGTTTTCGTAGCGCGCTAGGAAACCCCTGTAGCAGCCTGTTTTAGCAGAAAAACTCTGTTTTCTGCTTTTACTAGTCAATTTCCAAACGCTTTACTGAACAGCTTAGAACTTAATTTTGCAAACTTAAAGAGGCTTTTCTTCCTAACATGCTTCACTACAAAAACCTCTTTCAGTTTCTTCAAATTCGTTCTGAGGTGGGAGGAATTTATGGTTAAACTTGCGCTACGAAACTGCTGAAAGTTAAGCTTTGTCTACTGGTTTTAGCAGTCCTTTTCAAAATCAGTTTCTTGTCACATGAAAGGTTATTTTGGAATTCTGAAGGATTTTTATCTTCATCAACTCTCCTAATACAATAACCTATCTCAATTTATTCATAAGTGTTTTCAGTTGGGAGATAATAAGCTTTCTTTGAAACCCTAATTTCAGAAAACGGATTTTTCCTGTTTGCCACGTGTTTTTCAAGGACAGTTTCGGGACAGCTGGAGAAATGTTTTAAAAAACCAGGAGAGGTTTTTGTTCTAGAAAACATGGGCTACGAAAACCTCCTTCAGTTTCGTAAAATGTGTCATGGATGAAGAGATAAAGGCTCTGTCCCACGTGCCATTTTCAGGGATCCTAAACCTAAAAACGGGGAAACATGTTCCCTAATTTCTAGGGTTTGTCTTCAGCAGTCAGATGACCACGTGGGAGGCTTCATCAAATTCGACTTCATGGAGTGTTAGGTGTCAAAGAATGCTTTAAATTTTTAGATAAGGATGTTGTAATCATAATAAGGAGTTACACTCCTAGTTGTATTAGGTCACTAGCACTCCTAGTTAACAGCTAGTTCTAATTAATGGTTGGTTTTATGGTTAGAATAGGTGTCACTGATGGAAAATTCGAATTCTCTTGATGAGGGATGATGGAATCCTAATTGTAAATGCTTTATATAGAGCAAGAGGTCGAATTAGCAAAGGGTTGGAGACTTTTTGGCTCAATTGTTGCTCTATGTGCAGACTGTGTATATTTTTAACCTAATGCAGAATTTCTACTTAGACAACTCAAGATTCATGAAGAGTTCATGTATGTTCTTGTTTTGATGACATCTTCCAATACTTACATTGCAGTGAGGTTTACTTATGATACTCAGAATTCATCAATGATGCTCTGACTTCCTTCATAGATAAACTAACTGTGTTTCACTATTTTATATTTGCATTTCTGCACTTGAACTCTATAATGCCTTGACTTCCATGCTAGGTAGAATGTTTTGGCTTCACTACTCAGGATTCAAAGAGGGTTTTTAATGTCCTATTGTCTCATGGCTTTCCTCTTTCACTTACTTGCAGTGGTATGAATACATGTTACTTAGAACTCATCAATGATGCTCTAACTTCCTTCATGTATTTATAAACTGTGTTTCCTTGCATTGTATCTTTGTTTTGTTGATGTATAAAAACTCTCTATGCCCTGAATTCATGTTAAGCTGATCTTGTTGTGGTACTGAACATACTTTGACTCCATAGCCCAATGGTAGCCAACCTTCATCTTTCAACCTATAAACATATACAATCACAAACCATAGAGTTAGCCATCTATCTTATTCTTTAATCAAAATCATTAACCCTTTGAGAGAGCCCTCTCAGGCTGAGGAGGCTAAGCCTCAGCCAAAAGTTTGGTTTGAAATAGTTACTCAAAGTCTTCCTGATCAGCAGCCTTCCAGGGCCTGATTTTGTGATAACAGTCGGAACCACATGCCAAGTGGGCCAATGCACTGGTGCCCTTTTCAAGTCAACGTGATTTTAAATGGTGAATGGTAATTCAATGGCCCCAGTTTTGTCTACCTATCTCCTGCTCTTTTCCAATCCTGTTATGCCATGTGTTCCCCCCTTGATGACATCACCTCGCGTCATCTGACCATTTCCCCTCCTCTTATAAAATGACCCTTTCCTACCTCATATTCCCAAAATTCACTCTCTAGTTCTTGACGCACTCCCTCTCATCAACTTCTTGCATAGGACCCCATTTGTGCTCTAGGACCATCCAAGGATTTTCTCCCGACATCGTTTTCAATGACATCTATGGAAACCAGGTAACCTTGTTGGCTTGATGGGGCCTAATCGAGGTTCGAATTTACTGTGCTAACAAAAGAAACCCTAATTGTTGGCCCTTTTGGAAACAACATACATAGTGCAATATGCAGTCTCACCTGAATTGGTATTGGGGGATGCTAGAACCAGGTTTCTGCATCTAGAGGCCTATGTGATGGTCTCCTAAAGTTCTTATAGATTAGCTCTACCTTCACGTACCCTTATCCTTTTTGAATAGACATCTGTTGCAACTATATCTAAATGACTTTCAGATCTTCACGAAGGCGCTAATTGTAATTATCATGCATAAAGATTGCAGATCTACCAGTTCCGCACAGTAAATAAGCATTAATTCATATTAAATAGATTACAGGGAGAAGATACATAAACTTTGCAGAAGTAAATAAAAGGACACAGATGCATCAATTTTGTCTCAAAATAGTCTTTATTAGATGGAAACATTTAGATATAGACTTCTTATCCCTGCCCACTCAGCTGCAGGGGCCCGCACACTCAGCCTATACACATACCAAAGTCTTTGCGCAATCAGCTGGAGGAGCCTTCCCCTTTCGCCTAAGTACATGAAACATACCTTTCTTGCCGTAACACCTTGCCCTTACAATGATTCTTCACAGAAATTTATCTTCTAGACTTGCTATGACTCAACTACTTATAGCATTTTCTTTATAATACCATGGTCTGTGGACCATGGGCGGGTCTAAAAAAACTCTATCACCTACCCACTTAAGGGACTAAATCCCATTTGACTCTACTTAGCTTCACATTCTGCTTTCCACATTTTTCGGAGACTTTACCTTCACTACAAAAAGATATTGAAAAAATGGCTTAAAACTTAACAAAATTGACCCTAAGGACACCATCCCAACAGGCCCACAACACAAATATGGTGACTTGTCCTCGAGTAACTCAGCTGGCACCTCAATCTTGTTGAGGAGGTCATTGAACTCCACCTTCAATGTTGCTATGTCAGCAGAACCATGTACCACATCCTACTGCACTTCCTCTACCATCTTTTATGTAGTCAGACCTTCCACTACCAGGTGCATCATTCTTTGTGTCTGTTGAAGTGTCTTTAACTTTTCCTGGACTCATAGAGTAAGTTGACTTGATTCCTCTATCCATGGTTGTATTTTGGCCTTTAAAAACACCTCTTTTATCTGTAGATATTCAATTTGTGATTGCATCTCTTCAATTTGTGATTGCAACTACTTTCCTTCCTACAATCGAGCGAGGCACTGGATTGGCGTCAAAGTGCGCGCAATCGCCCTTATTTCATCAAACTTTCAATGTGTCTCCCAAATATCTGTGCCAAGCTTCTGCAGGTTTGGGTCCTCCTGCAGAGTCATCCATAGCTCCATGGCATGTTCAAATATCAACGTGCAACCTGTGACTGCTTCCTCCAAAGTGCCCATGCTCTCCCTGATGGCTACTCCACACTTCTCTAGGATCTATGGTGGATTGGTTGGCTACAATTTCAACTGCAGGTATGAGATCTTCATTTGGAAGTCAAAGGTTACTTGGTTGATCTCATCCTTCGATTCTCTTACTATGGAAACCAACTTCTAAATCTTCGTTGCTTCTACTGCATCCTATGGAATGTGAATTTCTGGGAGCGTCTTGCATGCCTATGAAATTGTTCCCTCCAAGCTTTGGCTTGGCACAACCAGTGCTTCCTTTTCTTTCAATGCCTGAGCATTTTATGTGAAGATCTGCTCATTGTTCATCTTGACCTCGCTTATGACTGATAGCACACACTTTTCTTTGATCCTGAGCTCATTTGAGACCCCTTGATGAAGTTCATGGAGGGTTTGAATGGGTAGTGCAACTAAGTTGATACCCACGTCCTTGATTTTTCTGAGTTGTGCATTTGCGTCATCTCCATTTGTGCATAGTGATCCCTCAGTAATGGAATGACTCTGAGGTCCATAGTCTTATCTGCGTCTAGTACCGATGCGTTGTCTTGTTGTAGGCTTCCTTGAATCTCGCTCGCTTGTCCCACGCTCCCCTGAATTTGACCTGTTTGAATCTGCAACTCACGCAGTTCCCTTTGGATGCTCCTTGACACCTACATGTACTATTGGTCAAACTGTGTCCACAACTTCGTCATTGTGTCATGGACCTTGTCTCCAATCTCATCCAAGTCCCCCTTAGTGAGGACCATTGGAGCCGTATGTCCCTTCTTGTCAGATGTTTGCTTCTTTTTGGACGCGAAAGTGGTCTCCTTGGTCCACTTCTGCAATTTGAAGGGAGTACTATGATCCTTGACACAACCTCCTTCCTCCTCTTACTCTTCCATGGCTTTGGAATCCTTGACACGCTACACTTGTACCTTAATCTGTAGGCCTATTTTCCACCTGCATTTGATAGGTAGGGGTTCGCTCAATCATCAATTCATAGCTTTAGCAATTTCTCTCATCATATGATCTAGGTGGATGTTGGTGGCCACCCACCTATCCCACTTGGACCCCCACAGCTGTCTCTTTTAGTTTTTTAGTTTCTGTAATTATAGAATAATTTACTATTTTTATCGATTTTTCGGCTCCTGAACTTTCGGAGCCGTTTTGAGGCCCTAAATGACGTTTTTTGGGAAAACTAGGAGCAACATGGGTCCATGGACCGATGTTTCTCTTTCTAAAGTTGTAGTTCTTAGATAGATATTTCTAATGAGATATTGTGCATGTCAAACAAAGATCGCATGCCAAAGTTACGAACCTGGGAAGTTGATGTACCAATTTACCCAAACAAGGCCCACAGTTTGGCGTTTCATCTTCTAGGTTTAGGTTTTTGGATGTTTAGGGTTTTCCATTGTTTCTCAATAATAAATAGGCCTTCTAGCCTCATTGTAACATAGTTCAGAGGCATGTAGCTGCCACATCTCTTCTCAGAGATAAGCTACCATTGCCCCAGCTGGTTTATTTCCATTTTTGTTTGTAAGCATATTTCATTATTTTACATTAATGAAATGAAGTATTATTTCAGTTACATCTCTATGTTTATGGTTATCTCTATAATTTGTTGTGTTCTTATTTAAATTCGGATCAGTGGTATCGGAGTTGTCTGCTTTTTCTTTGTTTTTCTTTGCATGTCCCCAATGAGGTCAGAATATAAGGAGTTAGGGCTTGAGCTAGCCGAACCTTTGTAAGACCAACCTTGCAAGTCCCGATAGCCTCCCATGGCGAATGAAAAGAAATATGAGGGGGCAGGAGATCCTATCAAAATCTTGCTTGAAGAAGCCCTCAAGCAGCAAAGGAACGTGATTATGGACAGCTTTGTGCAAATCCTTTAGCGGCTACCTAGAGGCGAGGCATCAGCTTCTAACAACTACTCTAGAAATGTCACACCCTTGAAGGTACAAGTTAATTTTGAAATCACCATATTCGAGGGTCAAATAGATGCAGATGTCGTAGATAAATGGTTAAATCTACTAGAGGGTTATTTTTCTGTTCATGATTTCTCCAGTCGAGAAAAGATTAATTTCGCTCTTCTCAAAGTAGCTCCCCACGTCAAGCACTAGTGGGAAACCTACTGTGAGAAGAAGGGTGAAACTATAGGCTCACTATTTTCAACCACACCCACTTGGAATTCATTCTGGGATGTCGTCAAGGAGCAGTAGTACCCTGTCAAAAGCTATGAGGACAAATACATCAAGTGGACCACATTGCGATAGGGAAGGGACGAATATGTGTCAGAGTTCACAAAAAATTTTCATACCCTTTGCACACAGTTGGGTATCAAGGACTCTGAGATGCATTTGGTACTCAAGTACTGTGGCTACCTACACAGATACATCCAGGAAGATATGGAGTTTTTGAACATCTTCTCACTCAGCACAACGTATTGATATGCTGTCAAAATCGAGCAGAAGTTTAAACAAAAGGAGCAAGACTTTGGATTTGTGAATCTGAAGCAAGGGAAAGGCTTCCCCAAATCACAAAACCAAGGACAAATCCAAGACGAGGCAACCCAAAACAACCCGTCAAAGCCACAAGAAAATAACAACACCATGAAGTTGAAGAAGGACACAGGAAAGTGGTGTGAGTTCCATAAGATCCCCACTCACAACTCATGTCAGTGTCGGACCAAGCGGTCACTGGTCGTTGAGTTAAAGGCTTATGAATCAGATGCATGTTCCAACCTTGAGATAGAACCCAACAAGGGGAATGGAAAAATGGAAGCAGATCATTGATGTGGAACCAAGTGCCACTATTTCCACCACCAAGATCCAGAAGAATGAGCCTGAAGATCCAGATGAGGGGGAGCGACTTTTCCACTCACAAATGTGGGTGAAGGGTTCGCCACTGCAATTCATTGTCAATAGTGGCAGCCAAAAGAGCCTCATTTCAGCAAAGGCCATGAAGTGGTCGGGCCTACCGACTACACCACACCTGCAGCAGTTCAGTATTGGGTGGCTTCACCAAGGATGAGATCTCTTAGTCTACTAGCAGTGTCACCTTCCCTACAGCATCAAGCCCTTCATAGACAAGGTATTGTGTGATGTTACACCTCTGGATGTTTGTGATGTACTATTAGGCAAACCATATTTATGGAGGCGACATGATGTGTACAATTCAAGGCCTCGTGTTGTTATTATTACATTGGGTAATTCATTATACAGGATACTGGAAGTAGCCCCACCTATTGCCACCTCTTTGATCTCTACTAATAAATGCAGCAAGATCATCTCCTAGGCTAGGAAATTCATTATATGTTTTCTTCTCTCCCAAAGTAAGGCAAAGATCGTAGCCACATCCATGACCCCCGCAAAGGGTTCCTCCACGCAACAGTGCTAGCAAAGGGATGTGGTCATGACAGAACACAGGAACAACTTCTCCTCACCCATAGCTGCACCACACAAGTTTTAGGTGGGTGACAAAGTTTGGTTACATATGCAGAAATAACACCTCACAAGAGCCCATCAGAAGCTCAAACCACTCCAACATGGTCCTTACAACGTTGCCAAGGTTGTGGGAAATAATTCTTTGGAGCACAACATTCCTCCATTCCTCCACCTGCACAAAGTGTTCAATGTTTACTGCCCTCGACCATGCTTCCCACCATTATTGGACACATCCATTATAGAACAACTCACTAGGGACCAAGTTTAGTAGATGGGGGAACTCAACACAATGGGGACCATTGCCTCCTAAAGTGTGGGGAGGGGGGGGAATGATCCAAGTGGATGTTGGTGGCCACCCACCTATCCCACTTGGACACCCACAACTGTCTCTTTTAGTTTTTCATTTTTCATAATTGTAGCACAATTTACTATTTTTAGTAGTTTTTTGGGTCGTGAACTTCCAAAACCATTTTGAGGCCCTAAACGAAATTTCTTGGGAAAATTGGGAGAAACATGGGAGCATGGATCGATGCTTCTCTTCCCAAAGTTGTAGTTCTCGGATAGATATTTCTAACGAGATATTGTGCATGTCAAACGAAGATCATATGCCAAAGTTACGACCTCGGGAAGTTGATGTACCAATTTACCCAAACGGGGCCCACAGTTTGGCGTTTCATCTTCTAGGGTTAAGTTTTTTTATGTTTATGGTTTTCCATTGTTTCTCAACAATAAACAGGCCTTTGAGCCTCATTATAACACAGTTCAGAGGCATGTAGTTGCCACATCTCTTCTCAAAGAGAAGCTACCATCTGCCTAGATGGTTTATTTCCATTTCTGTTTGTAAGCGTATTTCAATATTTTACATTAATGAAATGCAGTATTATTTCAACTTCATCTCTATGTTTATGGTTATCTCTATAATTTGTTGTGTTCCTGTTTAAATCTAAATCCGTATCATCATGCCCACTAAACTACATAATGTAAAAAACAATTGTTGCGGTGTCTGAACAAACTTCCATAAGAGGTGACAATTATTAGTTGTATATTTCCCATCTATTTGATAGAAAGTGCTCCATAATGGTACTCAAGCTCTTGGTCCCACAATACTCTCAGGCTTCAGTGGCATAGGACCTCCTCTAATCAGGTAATTATGATAAACAGGGCAATGATCCTTATCATGTCCCTTGTTGTTGGATTTTATACACCAGACTTCAGTGCGCACCTGTGGCTAAGCTTCCTTTCCTGTTTTCAATATTTGCAACTCCATCTATAGACTTTTTAGTTGTTACTGAATCTGTTGTACCCGAACATTTTTATCTTGTACTAGCGAGGGTTCCAACCTCATCATGATATCCACAACCTTTACTTACATTCCTTTTTTTCTCAGATAATGGTAATCTTAGGTGAGGCAACAAGGAATCATTTTACCATTCTATCTGTTGGTCATTCATGATGTTCATATTAGCCTGATGGAGCAGGAATTTTAGCCTCTGATCAAAGTCCCACGAGGATTTATTTACCATTCATTGTATCTCCTTAAATTCTGTGACAGACTGCGCCTAAGACTTAGGCTTCTTAAACTCATTATTTAATGCTTGCTGAGTGTCTACCAACATCACGCCAGGTCTATCATGACAGAACTTGATGTACCATGTCAGCACCCTATCCTACAGTGTTGTGACCAACTATACTTTCTTTATATTATCATCAATGATCTGTTGTGTTGTCCGCACATCATTTTCAACAAACCAGAATTGCTCGTGATCTTCACTATTGACCCGTTTAAAGATAGGCATCTTCATTACATTGGCCATGTTGCATGGTTGGTGTGCAAGTGGAGGCAGAGGTGAAGGTGTAGGTGTATGTGGTGGAGGTGGAGCCTCCATGGAACCCAAGTTTTTCCAGGGCTCTAGAGATTCTATCCCAATCCACTACCATTAGGGAACCTGAGAACCAATCCAAATCCAGAAAGAGAACCCACTACATCATGGTATCTAGGAAATGGAAAGGCAAGGACGAAACCATAATCAATTCAGGAAAATCGCATGCCAATGACAACAAAATAAACAATGAACCATATGCATATACCATGCATTCAAATATCAGCAAGGAAATCACACATGGAACTTGTTACCTACAATGTATTCCTGTTGTAACTTCTTTTCCAACCTTTTATTTTTTCTCCCTTACTTTACTTTGCTTGTCCTTTGCTTGCTTATTTGCCTCTATCCAAGTGCTTTCTCCTTCTCCTTCTCTTAGGGCTCTCTCACTGAAAGTCACCAAAGCTAGAACTGACAAAAGTTGTGAATTGTTTCTCTAATTCCTTTCTATCATTGATATCTAGTCTCTTCCTTTTCCTTTTTCTTTTGTTTCATTTTCCTTCATTTTCTCTCTAATTTATCGCACATGCATATTTGTGTCTCTTCACCTTCGTTTCTCCTATTTTCCTTTATTTACTTAATTAAATGCCATTTATTTCCTCTTTTCCTTTGCCAATTTCCATAGCCATTAATAAACCACAGGTGATGCCCACTTAATGTTTTCCCATCATTCAACTTGGAATACATGTCCCATGACCTTGGTTTTTATTTTATTTACATGGAGAATCAACCAGGGGTTATTACAAAACTCTCCCCCTTGGGGGAACACCATCCTCAATGTTCTATGATGCTTATGCCCAACAAAACATACTTCTTATGGAGTTTTATTAACAAAGATTGATGCAATATTTACAATATACCAAACTGCTGAAAACATGACCACCATACTACTCTTGGAGCTTCATAACACTGCTCGTGATCCAGGTGGATATTGGTGGCCACCTACCAATTCCACTTGGACCCCCATCATTACTTCTTTTAGTTTTTCAGTTCCTTGATTGTAGCACAATTTACTATTTTTAGCAATTTTTCGGGTCCTAAACTTCTGGAGTAGTTTTGAGGCCGTAAACAGCGTTTTTTTGGAAATCTTCTGCCAGCGATTTGTTGACTAAAATTGGTTTTTTAGTCGTAGTACTCAGAAATATCTTTCCAACGGGTTATCATGTGTGTCAAACAGAGATAATATGACCAAGTCGCGACCCCAGGAAGTTGGTTGTCCAACTCACCCCAATGGGGCCCATAAACTCTTGGTGTTATATCTCCTCGGGTTAGGGTTTTGGTTGTTTAGGGTTTGCTCTTATTGTTCAATAATAAAAAGGCCTTGAGCCTCATTGTAAGGGAGTTCAGAGGCATGTAGCTACCACATCTCTTCTTAGAGATAAGCTACCATCGCCTAGCTGGTTTATTCCCATTTCTGTTTGTAAGCATATTTCAGTATTTTATATTAATGAAATGAAGTATTATTTCCGTTGCATCTCTGTGTTTATCGTTATCTCTGTAATTTGTTGTGTTGCTATTTAAATTTGGATCAGTGGTATTAGAGCAATCTGCTTTTCTTCTCTATTTTTCTTTTGCATGTCCCCATTGAGGTCGGGATATAAGGAGTTAGGGCTTGAACTGGTCGAACCTTTGCAAGACCAGCCTCGCAAATCCCGACGGCCTCCCATGGCAAATGAAAAGAAAGATGAGGGGGCAGGAGATCGTATCAAAATCTTGCTCAATGAAGCCCTCGAGTGACAAAGGAATGCAATGATGGACAACTTTTCCCAGATCCTTCAGTGGCTACCCAGGGGTGACGCATCGGCTTCCAACAGCTACTCTGGAAATGCCACACCATTTAAGGTACAAGTTAATTTTGAAATCCCCATATTCGAGGGTCAGATAGACGCAGATGCTGTCGATAAATGGTTAAATCTGCTAAAGGGGTATTTTTCTGTTCATGATTTTTCTAGTTGGGAAAAGATTATTTTCGTTCTTCTCAAAGTAGCCCCCCATGTCAAGGACTGGTGGGAAACCTACTGCGAGGAAAAGGATGAAAGTACAGGCTCACTATTTTCAGTCGCACCCACTTGGAATTCATTCCAGGATGCCATCAAGGATCAGTACTACCCTGTCAGAAGCTATGAGGATCAATACATAAAATGGACCACGCTACGGCAGGGAAGGGACCAAGACGTGCCAGAGTTTACCAATATTTTCCATACCCTTTGCAAAAAGTTGGGTATCAAGGATTTAGAGCATCATTTGGTACTCAAATATCGCAGATGCCTGCACAAGTACATCCAGGAAGAAATAGAATTCCTGAACATCCCCTCACTTGGCACGGCATACCGATATGTCGTCAAGGTCGAGCAAAAGTTTAAACAGAAGAAGCGAGACTTTGGATCTGTGAATCCGAAGTGAGGGAAAGGTGCCCTCAAACTGCAAAACAAAGGACAAAGCCAAGGCGGGGCAGCCCAAGACAACCCGCCAAAGCTGCAAGCAAAGAAAAACGTTGCGAAGCCGAAAAAGGACACGGGAAAGTGGTGTGAGTTCCATAAGAGCTCCACTCACAACGCAAGTGAGTGTCGGGCCAAGCAGTCACTGGTGGCTGAGCTAAAGGTTTTAGAATTAGATGCATGTTCTAACTCTGAGTCAGAACTTGATAATGGTAATGACAAAGGGAAGCATATTATCAATGCGGAGCCCAATGCCACCATTGCCACCACGAAGATCCAAAAGGAGGAACCTGAAGATCTAGAGGAGGAGGAGCATCTCTTCCACTCCCAGATGTGGGTAAAGGGCTCCCCGCTAAAGTTCATTGTCGACAGTGGGAGCCAAAAGAACCTTATTTTAGCAGAGGTCGTGAAGCGACTGGACTTATCGACCACAACACATCCACAACCATACACCATTGGGTGGCTTCACCAAGGACGGGATCTTCGCGTGAGCCAGCAGTGTCACCTTCCATACAATATCAAGCCCTTCACAAATGAGGTATTGTGTGACATTGCTCCCCTTGAAGTTTGTGATGTATTATTAGGACAACCATACTTGTGGAAGCGACATGCTATGTATGAATCAAGGCCCCGTGCTATTATTGTTACTTTGGGAAATAAGTTGTATAGGACACCGGAGGTAGCACCGCCTACCACCATCTCTTTGGTTACTACAAAATAATGCAGTAAGCTCATTTCCAAAACTAGGAAATTTTTTTTCCTGATGATATGCCCTCAAGGAAAGAAGAAGATGGTGGCCACGACCTCCAGATAGGGCCCCTCTGCACGACAACTATAGATGGACAAGGTCATGGAGGAGTATGAGGACATCTTCACCTCCCCCGTAGGGGTTCGTCTGCACTGTCAGGTCAAGCACTCCATCGATTTAACCCCAGGTGCGTCGCTGCCCAATGGACCAATCTATAAGCACTCCATTCTGGAGAACGATGAAATCAAGAGGCAGATTTAGGAACTGTTGCAAAAAGGTCACATCCATCCAAGTTCGCCCTGTGGGAGCCCGATCGTGTTGGTACAGAAGAAGGATGGGACTTGGAGACTCTGTATTGACTATCGGGTGCTGAACAAGATCACTGTCCATAATAAGTACCTGATCCAACAAATTGATGACCTCCTGGACCAATTGAAGGGGGCAAAATATTTTAGCAAGATCGATTTGAAGTCAGGATATCACCAGTTACCAATTGAACCCTCTGATGTGTGGAAGACTGCCTTCAAAGCCAAGGAGGGCCTTTTCGAATGGTTGGTTATGCCTTTCGGATTAACGAATGCTCCTGCAACCTTCATGAGGCTAATGGATGACATCTTGTGGCCATTCACCAACTCATTTGTAGTGGTATACTTGGATGACATCCTGATCTTCAGCCAGAGTTGGGAAGAGCACCTCCAACACTTCAACAGGTTCTCCAAACACTGCGACAACACAAGTTATGTGCCAATTTGGAGAAATGCACTTTTGGCATGACCCAAGTTCAGTATCTGGGATACATTATTGATGAACAGGGGGTGCATGTGGATCCAGCCAAGATCCAAGTCATTCAGGATTGTCCATCTCTAACCACTCTGATAGAACTTCGCAGCTTTCTAGGTCTTGCCAACTTCTACTGCAGGTTCGTGTTGGGATTTTCTCATATCACTTGGCCCTTGAGTCAAGTCACCAAGGGAGGAGCTAAAGCAAAATTCTTTTGGTCTGAATCTCAAAAGAAGTCATTCACATAATTGAAATATCACCTCTGCTTGGCACCAGTGCTTGCATTACCAGACTTGCAACAACCATTTGAGGTCATGACAAATACCTCTGATTATGCTATTGGGGCAGTCCTTACTCAACACAGGCATCCAGTGGCATATCAGAGTGGGACACTTTAAGACACAGTCCGGAAGTATCCCACTTATGACAAAGAGATGTATTCCATTGTGCAGGCCTGCCAACAATGGAAGCATTACATTTTGGGGAAGGAAACAGCCATCCACACAGACCACCGACCCCTACAGTTCATACAGACCCAAGGGAAATGGCAGAATGATTGCCATCAAAAATGGTCCACATACTTGCTGTTAGCTACCTATACCAATAGGTTTCATATTTCATGATTGGCAAAGAAAGTTCCAAATATGCTCTGCTTTGGTGATACAAAGATCCCATATTTCCAAAAGGAGACAATGTGTGTGTATAGCTTCATGTTAATTAAGTTTTGATGGATGGTCCAAAAGCCTAATCTGGATCATGCCATGTTTCAATTTTTCAGTTGTAGAATAGAGAAAGAAGTCTGTCCAAACTGTTTAATCTTGGCAGACCAGTAGCTCAGGTAGAGAATTGAGGTTCCCAACTGCTTAATCTGGGACCTTGGAAGCAATAAGGGTAGCCTTGGATAGAAAATCAAAAGGAAAAAGCCAAAGAAAAGAAAAGGCACATAAGGGTCTGCAAGTCTAAGTGCACCCTCCATGAAGAAACAAAAAATGCTAGGCAAGTAGATGGGTAGGCAGATGGGGTTGCAGAAATATCATTCCTTACAATTGAATGTGTGCTAACCTATTCATAAAGGAAAATCAATGTATTGAGAAGGTCTTCTTCTCCATCATGTTGCAGCAAAGCAAAGGAGCATGTCTAACTCCACATTTTCCCCTTTCACATTCATTACTAACATCCCTTCATCAGTTGATATTCATGGAAGAATTTGAGGTTTTATGGTGGTTCTTATTCCTTTAAAAGCCACATTTCTTGTCTAAAAATCTTTTCATTTTGATCTACTCCCTAAGCTAAGTTATCTTCACATAAACTTAGTGATTTCACTCCTCATTCACCTTTTCCATCCATATTAACCCCTAACTTCTATTATCTAAATCCCCTATGTTACCCTTTCCCTACTATTATAACACTATGGTGTATAAACCCCAAGCATTGTATAAATATCCCTCCCCTTGGCATTATAGCCATATGTTCACTGTTAGGGATTAAATTGACATTGGTCAGTTTAAGAACCCTAAGCCTTACCCCTCTTTCCCCTTCAGAAGTCATTTAACCCATTGAACCCTTCGTTTGCTAAAAAACCTTGTAAAAAACCTCGTTTTCACCCTTAACCCGCTCAATTGCAAAATACCCATGAAAACCCACTTTTTCCGATTTATCCAAAGTCTGGGCGCTATGCGCAATTTTATAAAAGACATTAAAAAAACCACGCAAATGCGCCAATGTTCTAAGGTTCCTGCCGGGCGCATTTACCAAAGAAAATATTATTTTAACCCCCGCCCTTACCCGTATCCACCTGGCAGCTCAATGATCCGTCGACCATCGGATCGGACCCTTTTCATCCGACGGCCCTCATGCATTTCGGACCGGCCCCGACGTCCGTGAATTACCTTCCGAAATTTGTCAGAGGGTGACATCAGGCCTCTGCCACGCGTCACCCCCAAATCGTATCGGAGCCTCCTCTGACAATTCCGCCTCCATATAATAAGCGGTGCGATATGATACCGCTTACTGTTTCCGGTTTCTGCCAACCCGCCCTGCCAACGTCGCTACCACATCACTGCTACGTCATCGCCGTGTCAGCGCCCCCGTTAGCCATTTGCTCCACCTGTCCGCCACCTCACCGTACCCATGGACCGCTTGCAGGCCGCCACGTCACCCGATGACGTCATGCTGACGTCATCCGACCTTGACCCCACCTGATGACATCATCCAAAAAAAGCGCCAATGTTCCAAAAAGTCCATATTTTGGCCAAAAAGCCGTGTTTTTTGCACTTTTCGCATAAACAACTGTTGTCTCTTCTGCATGTAATTTACGTCCAAACTGTCGCCAACCTGCTGAATTCGACCGGGATACCATTGGCGCGCCAAATCCACCTGCATTGTCACCATTGCCAAGCAAATTTACCAGGTATTTATCAAATTCACCTCCCCTGTGCTCAGTTGTATCCAGAATTGTCTAAAACAAAGCTTAAAAGAGTGAAAAACACATAATTTACCGGCAAATCCCCTGTACCTAGCCTCCATTTGCAACTGTAAGGTCGAAATTCACTTGCTAAGCCTTGTTTACCCGAGTTTTCATAGAACCTGCATTCTGTTCGCGCAATTGTGAACGGGAAATCCAAACTGCACCAATTTGCTGTGAAAAAGGGTTTAAGGCCAAGCATTTGTCTCATCAAAGCTTTGAGCAGTATTTCAATTGCTGCAATTGACCATTCTATCCTCTGTTCCTCAGTAATTCACCTTTCTTTTTCAAAGAATACTCTTTTGTATTGCTCTGCACAGTGACACCAGATTATACAGCAGAATCCTAAACTAACTATGGATACTCCAGTAGCACCTGTAGCCTTGAATGTTGCCCCTTTAAATGCCCCTCAGAGAGAATTAGACTGGCAACCTCTAGCAGACCTGGATTATCAAATATCAGAGGAAATGCTGATGAATACCAAGTTCCACATCCACCTGCTAAATGAATTGAAGGCTAAACATGAGAGTGGAACAGATGTATTGGGCATATGGGACTCTTTTCTCCCTATCTTCAAGCTCCCTCAGGTCAACCAGTTTCTTGATTTAATCCACCCATGTGCCGAATGCTATGACCCTACTCAGAGGGCTGTGCTTGACCCTTCAGGCTCAGTTGTTTTCTATATCACCCCTGAAACTATCAAAGAGATGCTGCATTTCAAGACTGAGAAGAAATTAGTCCCTTTATCTCTAATAGATTTGATAAATCAAGGAGCTAGATTGACAGATGCTCAGGTCACCAAACTCAATTAGCTGTACATTGGCTCTGACACTGTGAAGTATCCTCCTATTAACCAAGTATACCTCAACCAATTGGGCAGAGATCTTGCAGACATGATTAGTCCCATTTTGGGCTATAATTCAATTGAATTTGTTGATGAAACTGTGCTGGTGATCATGCTCATGTTCTCTCCTGGCAAGTCTCCAATCTGCTATGACTATGCCACCTACATCTCTGATAAAATACATGAGCAGTTGATGAACTTGGCAAGATAAAAGGTGTTCAGATACACCTCTTACATCTGCCACTTAATCCTATATTATCAACATGAAAAGTTTTCTTTTGCTGTGAAAAGAGTGGATGCCCAAGGCAATCCAAGGTCAGTGGTCTATTGGTCCTCTGCTTTCCACTGCAGATCTCACTCTCCATATACTTACTGTGAGTTCATAGATCTCTTCATCCACCCAGCCATGTCTCTGCTGATGAGCTCACCTCCTCCAAGACTAATTGATGAGATGCAAAGGATACTTCAATTGTCTAAATTATACAGCATTGGGGACTGGTACTTCTACCAGAACCACACAGTTATAAGGATATATGGGTGTGAGTTGCCCCCATACAGATTTCCCAAATATGTGCCCATGAGATTGTTTGCCCTGGAATACTTCAGGCAATTTGGGAATGTTGATGTGCTACACTTTTCAGGTAGAGGCAAGAAATCACAGCTCAAGGTCAGGAACCAATTAGGCCACTTTATCTACAACAAAAGGGAGGGAGGTTTGAAAGAGGCGGATAGCATGTTAGAATCCCTTGGCTTGCAAACCAGTTTCCTTTGGAAACCATATGACCCCGGTCATTTCATAAGCCTAAGAAGGGTCAAATATAGGCTGGCCAGTTATGACCACGTAAGGATTCCTCATATAGAAAAGTATGCAAATCAAACAAAGTGGAGGAGAGGAACCTTAGAGGAGCCTCTCACACAAGAAGAGTTAAATCAAAGAGCACTAAGAAATCTGAAAAAGGTGGCTGACCTAGAGCTTTGTTCACAGGTGTTTACTCTTCCAAGCACTCAAGTGGGAGCAGCTGCCTCTTCCTCCACAGCAAATCAGCAAGCAGCCAAAGCTACTGAGCAAACCTCTACCAAAGGCAAGGAAAAGGAAATGGAACCAAAACAGCCACCTCATGAGGAGGTACAGCAACAACAACAACAGGTACAATAGCCACAAGAGGGGCAGCAAGAGAAAGAGCAGCCGCTACAGCAAGAAAAGGCAGCTGAGGCCCCAATTTTCACTGAGCAACAGCCACCACAAATTGTGCCTCCTAGGCAGGAAACAACAGCTGAAGCCTCAATCCTCCAAACCCCACAAAAGGAGGATATAAGTAGAAAGAGGGACAGAGAGACTCCCCTCACAACAACAACAACTCAAGGGGAGAAAAGACACAGAATGAATCCCCTTTTAGAAGAGGAAATGCCTATGGGGCAATCTTTGGGCATGGGCCCACCAAGTATGGAGGCCTCAGCAAGTTCCTTCCAGCAGGAACAAGAGAGGATAGTGGGAGGAGAAGTCAGCTCCTCAAGCCAGCAGAGAGAAGGTGAACTGAGCATCAAACAGCAGTTCATTGACATAAAGAGGAGGAATGAGCCAATAAAAATACAGCTATATAAACATTTGTTGAAAATGGCTCCCACTAACCAGCAAAGACTAATGTCTGCATATGATGTTAATGAAGGCAAAATGATCATGAGTCACTTCATGCCAACTGCATTGCAACCACAGTCCCCTGCAGACTACTTGAGGTCCTTGCCAAGGACATCCACCCGATGGATCAGATTGAACTACACAAGCAAACGGGTGAGATGGTGTATGCCTCCTTGGCAGACAAGACTTTGGTGAACTACAGGCTAGAAAATAGCCTAAACAACACCACTGCCCAACTGGAGTTGGAGAGAGCATCCTCTCAAGCAAAGGACAACAGGATCAGGGCCTTAGAAGATATAATCATAAAGATTGGGCATGATCCCAAGGACATCAAGGGCATACAAGCATTATTGAAATTGAGGGATGCAGACATGGCAGCTTTGAGGAAAAGGATCAAAGTCCCAGCAACTATTCACCCTCAAACGGAAGAAGTTGCCCAGCTGAGACATGATCAAGATGCGGCAGCTTTGATGGTGTCTTTATACAAACAGCTGATCCAGACACAAGAGAAGTTGGGAGAATCAGAGGCTGCACAGGCAGCATTGCAAGCAGCATTACAGCAAAAGGAAGGAGGTCAAACATCTCAGCCTCCTCCAGAAATAATTAACCTTGAGGAAGCTCCTCCAACTACTACTCCCTTCACTCAACAAACAGAACAGGCAGCACCTTCTACCTCAGCAGCAGCACCAACAACAGAGCAGGCCCCAAGCCTGGACATGCAAAAGCTGAGAAATGAGATTCAGGCCCTGGAAGCCCAAATGACAGAACTAAATTTTAGCCAAGGTAAATGAAAAATATGATAAATCAAAACAAAATGTGGCTGAGAAAGGAAGAGAGATAAAGGCTCTCAAAGAAAGGATAAAGGAGCTGGAGAAGGAGCTCACACTGGATAAAGTAGTGGCTGAGCTCAAGACAGTGCTATGGGCCAATATTGGCCAATCCATCACTGATCAATGGCAATATATTGAGACAATTCATGAGCAGTTGGAGCTCATTGCAAAAGCACAAAGGGAAATCCAGAGATCAAGAGCATCTCTAGGCAATATGCCTGAAGTTGCCAACAGAATGATCAATGTGCTTAACAACAGAACAAGTGCTCAGTTAGCAACTATGGGAATCTCCAATAGGACTGAGACTATTTTGTTAATAAAGAGGGTCCTAACACTAAGAAGCCTGGTGCAGACACTAGAAAGAAGGACCCAGGACATGCAGACAGAGGTCAATAGATTCATGGACAAATTTGTGGCATTGCAAAACAGAGGTCTCCCTGGCTTACTGAACAGCGCAGGAAGGCTACTTACACATGAGCAGTATGCCAAGAGGGTCAACACATTCGCCACAAATCAAATCACTGAAAGGCCCAACACCTCAGAGGAAACAGGGCCAGCAACAGGACAAAGTCTCTACAACAGGGTAGAAAACTTATTTTTTATCATGGATGAGATCAAACATCTGTTTGAAGTGCCTCCCAACTTCTACAAATACATAGAGGCAGATGAGACATTAGAGGCAATTCTGAGACATCAATTGCCCATACAGGAATACTGGACCAAAATGATACAATTGATATTATAAACCAGAGCCTGTAAATCAAATTTTCATTTAAATTCATAGGTGATCATGCACAGGAAAATTTGATAAAACCAGCATGCATGAAAAGGAAAAGGCTGGGCCAACTCAGCAGAACTAATCGGCCAATAAAGCAAGATTGACAGCTACAGGTGACAGGGCCAAAAAAACTACAGCACGACAGCCATAAAGGCACATTTTTCCAGAATTAAAGCAAAATGTTCAGACCGACTCAGTGGCCTCCAAAGGTCAAAATATCTTCTGACATACATAAAGAGCACTTATTTTGTAGTCAATGATGTAATAACTTTCTTATCTACTATCTTGAAAAGTTGGTGAACATATTCATTTCTAAAAAGACTCAACGCTCCAGATATTTTGTATGACCGATTGTATATATCCCCCCTCGCATAATCTTGCAGGGGTTGTTGTTGATATCTCTTCAAGAGTTTCTTATGCTGTAAATTTCCAGACTATTAATACAAAAGCTGATGGAATTTCCAAAGCTCTGTGTTATCTGAGTCATTGTGGTGTTTTGCTGAATGTTACAGGATTCCTACGTGTTTCATGGCACAATAAGTCCTCTTTAAACTCTCGTTATGTGTTTTTGTTTTATCTTTTCATAGCTCAGTCATGCTTCTATGTTTCATAGTTAATAGCAGAGAAAAAGAATAGTTCCTGGATTTATTCACAGGATACCCTGAACTCAATCTGTGCTATTATAAGTGTTTTCTTCAGTTATAGTCATAAAGTGTAATTCTCAATTGCTGCACTTTCAAACTATATGCTATCACAGTGATTGTTGTTTCAGGAATTCAAGTTTGCTCCTGTGCAACATATCTCTTTCTCACACCCAACTTAGTGGAAAATTCTTAATTGCCTTTCACTGGTTGAACACACCTCATAATCACAATTTCAGATTTGTTCCATGAGATATTTAAATGGCCCTGCAGTTTCAGCAACTCAACTCAATATTTCAGACAACCTGTAGCCACAGACTCCATTGCCCAATGGACTAATACTGCCTGAAAACTTACACCTTAGATGCAGAAGACATCCCTCAACCAAAACATAAAACAAAACCCTGAACATTATAGTTAGCCTAAAATACTATCAAAACAGAGACAAATCATAAAGAGAGAGCCCTCTCTGATTACAGTTTGGCTAGAAACTGTAATCCAAAGATTGGTTAGTGGTTACCCCGGCCGTATTCCCTTGGGAGTCAAAGGGAACAACCTGGGTGCTAATACCTGCAACAGTTCCATTTGAATATCAAATATAAGAAGGGTAGCACCAATAATTTTGCAGAATTCCTTAGTCGACCACCGATCATGGCATTAACCACCGTGCTCAACTCTTGTGGGCACGAGACTTCTGATTGGCCACTTCTCTACAAAAGCGACCCAAAATTTGGCCACACATACCAGACACTCTTGGAGGGTCAACATGTTCCATATTTTCACCTTGAGGATGCTCTGTTATGCCACCTGGGTCACCTTTGTGTTCCTTCAAGCAAGCGTGCCAAGATGATTTGGGAAGAACTCTACAGTCAGGCTGCTGGGCATTTTGGGGTCGAGAAAATGGTGGCAGTACTGTAGAAGTATTTCTATTGGCCGAATCTTCGATAGGATATCGAGAAGTACATAAGATCATGCACTACCTGCATCATTTCTAAACCAACCATCAAGAAGCAAGGCCTCTATACCCCGTTGCCTACCCCTAGTTGACCTTGGGAATCCATCTCCATGGATTACATGTCAAGCCTTCCTTCCACTAAGCATGGAAATGACTGTGTTTTTGTGGTCATCGACAGGTTCTCAAAGATGGCCATTATGGCAGTCTGTAAGAAGAATATCACAGCAGAAGCCACTGCTAAATTTTTATTTGAATGAGTGTGGGTACACTTTGGGATCCCACAGTCTATCATCTCATATCGGGACAGCAGGTTCCTCAATACATTTTGGTCCAGTCTCTGGTCGATGTTGGACACCAAACTCACTAAGTCCACAACCTTCCATCCTCAAACTGATGGCTAGACAGAGGTTGTCAACAAGATGATCGTACACATTCTGCGCATGTACAAATCGAAGCATCCACGCACAAGGGACGAGAGCCTCCCCTGTGTTCAACACAGCTACAACCGAGCTCTCCACAGCTCGACTGGCCACAACCCTTTTTAGGTGGGCTTGGGATTCCAGCCACTATGTCCCATTGATTTGGCCATGCTGTTTGCAGCTACTCATGCAGAGTCGTCTCATGTCCAGTCCGAAACAAATAAGGAAAATAACTTCATTGAGCACATCCAACATATTCGCTAGCAGGTCCATGACATTCTGGAGAAATCAAATGCCAAGTAGAAGCAGCAACATGATCAACATCGGGTGCCACACAAGTTTCAAGTGGGTGACAAAGTCTGGTTGCATTTGCAAAAGGAACGCCTTACCAGAGCCTATCAGAAACTTAGACCACTCTAATATGGTCCTTACACCATTACCAAGGTTGTGGGAGACAATGCATTTGAGCTCAACATTCCTCCATTCCTTGGCCTGCACCCAGTGTTCAATGTGGACTGCCTTCGACCATACTTTCCACCATTACTAGACACATTCGACATTGCAAAACAGCTCACACCCACAGAGTTAAATCCAAATTGCATGGAACAAGCTGCAACTGATCGAATCATGGACACACAGATCAAGCACACTCGCCAATAGAATATCCAACTGTATCGAGTTGTCAAAGTAGGCCAACTCCTTCATCAGGGCAAGTGGCTCACCAAGGACCAAGTTCAGCAAAAGTTTCATCATCTCATCGAGGAACTCAACGCAATGGGGACCACTGCTTCCTAAGCGGGGAGTAATGATCCAGGTGGATATTGGTGACCACCCGCCAATTCCACTTGGACCCCCACCATTGCTTCTTTCAGTTTTTCAGTTTCCTTAATTGTAGCACAATTTACTATTTTTAGCAATTTTTCGGGTCCTAAACTTCTGGAGCCGTTTTGAGTCCCTAAACGACATTTTTTTGGAAATCTTCCGCCAGTGAGTGTTTGTCTAAAATAACCTTTTCTATCATAGTCCTCAGAGAGATCTTTCCAATGGGTTATCATGCACGTCAAACAGAGATAATATGACCAAGTCGCGAACCCAGGAAGTTGGTTGTCCAACTCACCCCAACGGGGCCCATAAACTCTTGGTGTTACATCTCCTCAGGTTAGGGTTTTGGTTGTTTAGGGTTTGTTCTTATTGTTCAATAATAAAAAGGCCCTTGAGCCTCATTGTAAGGGAGTTCAAAGGCATGTAGCCGCCACATCTCTTCTCAGACATAAGCTACCATCGCCTTAGCTCTTTTTTGTTTGTAAGCATATTTCAATATTTTACATTAATGAAATGAAGTATTATTTTTGCTACATCTCTGTGTTTATGGTTATCTCTGTAATTTGTTGCATTCCTGTTTAAATCCGGATCAGCTCGTTGCATTATTTACAACATACTACTTATTGGAGTTTTAGGACACATCTTATTGCATTATTTACAATACACATATGCATTTATAAATATAAACCAAAACAAATCTACTCAACTAGAAAAGAAGGAAGGATACAAGGCCTGCATCTAATCAACCATCTCCTATACAACTTCATCAAGACCAAAGCACTTCCATTTCACTTTAACTTTCACTATTGCTCGATTCTAGAGCATGAGTTTTTTCCACTACAAGATGCATTGTGGATTTGGATGGAATTCTCCCTCTGCTTCCACCTACAATATAGATCAATCAATCACATGACCAACATCTTGTACACATCTCTTAAGTAATGAAACATGGAAAACATCATGAACTTTCATTTTTGATGGAAATTCGAGTATGTAGGCTACTAGTCCAATCCTCTCAAGGATCTCAAAAGGCCCACAATACCAAGGTGCCAACTTGGTACATGACCTAATCCACAAGGAGTTCCTCTTGGGCTTGATGTGCAAGTACACATGCTCTCCAACCTAAAAATACTTAAATACCTTATGTTGATCTACATAGCTCTTCTTCATGTCGTGTGCTGCCTTTGAATTCTTCTTAATAACTTGCATCTCCTCATCCATATCAGTCGACATACTTGGTCCAATCAACACCCTGTTTACTAAATCAGTCTAGTTGATAGGAGTGTTACAACTCTGCCTATAAAGAACATCAAATGGACTCATATTCAAGGATTCTTGATACCCATTGTTATATGAAAACTCTACCACTGGAAGATACTCCTCCCACTTCCACTGCTAATGCATGACATACATCCTCAACATATCTTCAAGAATCCTATTAACCCTCTTTCTTTTTCCATGTTTCTACAAATGATAATTTGTACTAAAGGCTAACATTATCCCCAAGATTGTAAATAACTCTTCCAAAACTTGGAAGTAAACTTGGAATCTCTATCTGATATAATATTCTTGGGAACTCCATGCAACTTCACTATCTCCTTGATGAAGATCTCAGCTACCTCACTAGTCGAATTTATACACTTCATTGTAATGAAGTGAGATACCTTTCTCAACCTATCAACCACAACCATGATGGAATCATGTTATCTTGATGTCCTCGACAATCCTATAATGAATTCCATGGAAATTACTTCCCATTTCCATTATGGAATTAGAATAGGTTGCAACTAACTGACTTGCATTTTTATTTCACTTGTTGACAGTCCAAACACCTTGCAACAAACTCAACCACCTATCTCTTCATATTTGGCCAATAATAGAACTTCTTAACAGTTTTCAAATTATTCTATTATCATGGGTGGCCTAAATATGGATTGACATGAAACTCCCTCATGACGAGCTTCTTCAACTCACTGATATCTGGCACATAAATCACGTTCCTAAATATCACTAAGACATTTTTCGTGATGTGATACTTTTCATCTCTGTCACTTTCACTCTACTGCTGCAACCTCTGCTTCAGCTTATGGTACTTCTCATCATGTTTCCTTGCATGTAAGATCTGCTCCTGTAAATCTGTCCCATAAGAGATCATAATTGAAACATGATTCACCTACACTATCCTATTGAGAGCATCTACAACTCTATTCTCCTTGCCCTTAATGTACTTGATCTCAAAATCAAACTCATTAAGGGTACCCAACCATTTAACTTTCCTTTCATTGAGATTAGGTTGCTCTACCAATTACTTCAACCCATTGTCATCACTCATCGTAACAAACCTCCTGCCAAGAAGATAATGTATTTACATATTTTATGCATGAATGATAGCTACAAACTCAAGATCATGAGTCACATATCTATACTCTTGCTCATTCAACTTCCTTGATTCATAGAAAACCATTTATCCTTCCTGCATTACGACTCCACCAAGTACCTCCTTGAAATCATTTGTACAGAAAACGAACTCCTTATTTGGGTCTGCAATCTTTAAGATTGGAGCATTAGTAAGCAAATGCTTCAATTGATCAAAACTAGTTGCACACTCCTCAGTCCATTCAAACTTCTTTCCTTTTCTATGCAAAGATTAATAAGATAGCCAATCTTGGAGAAGTTTCCAATGAACCTCCTATAATAATCTACTAGTCCCATGAATGATATTACCTCATCCACATTCCTAGGAGTTGGCCACTCCATGATAGCTTTAATATTTTCCAGGTCCATTGTTATCTCTTCCTTGGAAAAATGTCCCAAGTAATGAATCCGAGACTGAAATAGATTGCACTTGTTGAGCTTGGCATACAACTAATGCTCTCTCAACAATATTAATGTTGCTACCAAGTGTTCTGCATTCTCCTCCTCATTCTTGGAATATACCAATATATCATCAACAAATACTATCACAAACTTTTCCAGGTAAGGACGAAACACATTGTTCATCAAACACATGAAAGTGGTTGGAGCATTAGTTAGACCAAAATGAACCACCATGAACTCATAGTGTCCATACCGCATGTGAAATGAAGTCTTGTAGGTGCCTTCTTCTTTAATGTGCACCTGATGATATCATGTTCTCAGATCAATATTTGAGAATACTGTCGCTCCCTTCAGCTGATCAAACAAGTCATCATTCCATGACAATAGAAACATGTTCTTGATGGTCACCTTGTTCAACTGCCTGGAGTTAATATATAATCTGAGAGTACAATCCTTCTTCCTTACAAACAACATTGGTGCACCCTAAAAATATACCCTTGGAATCTTGTATCCCTTATCAAGCATTTATTTACGTTGCAACTTCAGTTCCACCAATTCTGAAGTGCTCGTCTTGTAAGGTTTCCTAGATGTTAGTGCTACTCCTCACATCAACTCAATAGAAAAATCCACCTCCCTATGAGATGGTAGCTCTGGAATCTCTATAGGAAACACATCCTGAAACTGATACAAAATAGGATACCTCTTTAGGACTTCATCATCCTCAACATCCTTCCCTTTATCACTAGAAACATGCACTACAAAAAATAAAAATCCTTTCTTACAGTTGCGCTTGTCTTGCATCGCTGTAACCATTCTCATAGAGGTAGGCTTCTTCTTTCCCCGCAAGACTCTCATTTCTCCATCATCATCCATGCACTCAATACACTTGTCATAGCAATCCACTTTAGTCCTATGAATAAACATTCAATCCATTCCCAAAAGAATATTGTATGAACCCAAAGGAAGCACATTTAGATGTGTTGATGTAGGCATACCATTGAGCTCAAATACACAAGATATCACCGAATGATGAACCGTTCTCTTGGTCCATGTAGTCAATTGTACCAACCAATATTCTACATGCACTTCTTTATTCAAGAAACACTTATCCACCAGGTTAGGAATGCTATAACTATAATTTTATCTAGCGTCAATCAAAATAGAAATAAATTGATCACGAGGCTTACCTACCATCTCATAGATGCCTGATGATATGCTTTCTTGTTGTCCACTATTGCATAAATCTAAGGAATACTCTGACCAACATATCAAACTATCTATGCCTCCTAAGCACTATAAATATGAGGTCTACCAACCTAGTGCGATGGAAAATCTCTCCTACGATTCTCTCCACCGCAAGTCCAAGACCTCAAAGGATTTCTGCCATTACTCTTATTTTTCTCCTCAGGCTCAGACCCATGTCCTCTCTCAACTACGTTGAACTTTTTATAAGGTGCCACATTTTCCTTTTCATCTACATCCTAAGGTCTTCCTCACTTCTTATGTAAGTTTCCCTTAGCCTTCTCATTACCTTTCTAGTCACGCTTAAACCCAGACTTGCACTTTGACTCTTCACAACAATGATTTTTCTTCTTGGTGGCTTCCTCTGATGACCATGAGTCATCAAACTCAATCTGATATTTGAATTCTACTCGCAACCCATTTATGAATATTTTAATCTTTTATTTCCCTTCCTTAATATAAGGCATGTACCTCAACAACTCCAAGAATTTGCTTGTGTACTTATCATTTGTCATGGAATCCATTCTCAACTCATAGAACTTCTTGGCCCTTTCATCATAATTTATTTCGGATATGTACTTCTTCTTGAAGAGTATTTCAAAATCTTCCCAAATCAACTCCTCTTCTCTAATTCATTTGAGATGTTTTACATCCTCCCACGATATATCTGCCTTTCCCTAGAGACTAAAGGTAGTTATCTTTGCCTTCATGTTCTCTGAGTAATCATGTAGCCTGAAGAACTTTTTTCATCCCAATAAGCCATGCTTCTACATCTTCTAATGTCTTCATCTCTCCATAAAAAGTAGGATTCTTGGGTTTCTTTAACTCTTCTACCAAAGACTACTCCTTGTTCATCCTATACGGATGCTGGTGGTAATGGTGATGATGTCTCTCAGAACTAGAGCTATAATAGAATCTATGAGTACTACCCCTCCTCTCCGGTATATCCAAAGATCTTCCACCTTTGACTATATCATCGATGTCCATCCTATATATCCTCTAAGACCTATTACTATATGCCCCATTAGTATTCTCCTCCTACCTATGTCCAAGACAGATACCTAGTTGTCCCTGCTTCTGTAGATCTGATAGGATTTGAAGAATCGTTGCATTAACTTCTGCTTTCTTTTCTTCAGCCCCTGAAGTTATTTCTTATGCCTCAATAAACTTTTTATTATTTTCCTTGTAAATTCTAATCTTTGCCCTCAGACTCCTCAGTTTATATGCTAGATTAGAGAATACTCTTCTCCTTGCTGCTCAACTTACTTTTCCCATTCCATTGAATTCACATCAGGACTGTATGGGGAGTCATGTGAACTGTAATCCACCATTATTCTCTTCATCCTTAACCTTCTATTTCCTACAAACATACCATGTTTGATAAATTGAATAAAAGAAATAGTCAAAATCATACCTCAGTGTATCTCAGGGGAGGTTATCACATCTGCACAAATCAATCTAGATTAACACGATATAAATATAGTAATAACAACACATATCAACCTCATTATTCATGCATGATAATAACACAAAACTGTAACAATAATTGTGTATATGACAATTGTAACCATCTGCATGTACCTTGAGGACCAATACTGTAAACCTCGCTATGATACCATTTTGTGACATTGGTACCAAAGAAAGGTTTACAGGGAACAAAACTGCTTTGATACCACCCTATAGTATCACAACCACCTTGTTGTATTAGATACCACCCAAAGGGAACACAACTCTACTATGAAGATTGATACCATCCCATGGTATCAGATACCACCGAAAAGGAACGAAATTTTTCTTTGATACCACCCTGTGGTATCAGATACCACCTAAAGGGAACGGGACTCTTCTATGATACCACCCTGTAAATGCCCCCTCCCACATTTACCCATTTTTACAAGCTCTCCAGGGTAAACATGAGATGAGTGTTACTATGACATGACCCGAACTCCAAGTTCCGATTATGGAAGTGGGGTCTACAAAATGAAAACATACTACCACCCCTCAGCGACACCAGATCACCCAGGTGTCTGACAACAAACACTAGTGATCAATCCCTAAGGTAGAACTTTATTTTGCCAAGATTAACACCCCAACTGCATGCATGACACACTGTGCATATGGTTTAAAGGCTCCAACCGCACACATGACACATTATGCATGCAATTACAACTAAAATTTCCCTACTTTGTGTCAACGACTATGAGATCTGTGCGAGATTTTTAGGGCTAGCCTACATGCCTCTTCCCAAAACAACCTAAAACTCAACAAAACTTAGTCTCACATGATAAAAAGTATGTACAATGAATACTAGGGCTAGCTCTTTCCCAAAGCATGCTAGACACATAAGAAACATTTCGTCAAACACATGGTAAACATAGAAGCCACAGGTCATCAATTCATATATAATCATGGACTTCTTAACTTCATCAAAGAATCATAAAGAAGCCTAAATTCCCTATCAATCTAGTTGCAACAACACTTGTTATCCCATGCATACATTAACCATTTGATAATTGATCAAACCATGAACAAAATCCATAGCAAGAGCACATCATTTTTGGCTTAGGGGGTCCTGACCTAGGTTCAGAGTTAGCTACGAAAACCAAGAAAACCCTACACTACTGGCCCTTTCGGCAACAACCCGCGTAGCGCAGGCTAAAGTCTCACTCGAAGCAATATGGGGGGATGCAAGAACCAAGTTTCTGCATGTAGAGACTAGTGTGATGTCCTCCAATGCCTCAAATATGCCTTCGCCCAGATCAATACACTCTTAGGGCTCACTGCTGCAGCCCTGTCAAATAGCCTTTAGACCTTCGCGAAGGTCTACGATCAGTCCTTGCGTACCTTTAACAGTCAATTTGTCTACTTACATGCATCAGAGAGCAGTTCTAATTAGGGTTCTCGCATATATACTTAAGTTATTAATAAACATCATAGAATTCATCAGAATCTCTAGGAAAGTAATTAAAATGCATTGTGTACATCATTAACACTTATTCAAGAGAATCTTGTAACGTTTAATCAATATTCCATAAAACACATTATTCATCTACAACATATCGCATTAACAGTAATAACAAAAATACGAAAGAATTTCTTCAGAAACTTCCTTTATTGATCTTCAATTCAAGGCTACAGACTCAAAACTACCCCGTGCACACAGCTACAGGGGTCCAAACACTCAGCTACAAACTCTACCTAGGCCTCTACGCACTCAGCTGCAAGGCCTTCCTTTTATCTTACCCACTTCTCTTCGCTATCACTTCTAAGTCTTCATCCAAATCTACTTGTCTCCTCGCTAAGACTCATTATTTATAGCCTTTTTCATACAATGCCATGGTCCGTGGACCATGGGTGAATCTCAAAACCAACTCAAAGTTTACATAAAACAAGGGGCTAAACTCCTTTGACTCTTATTCATCTCCGTGCTCCACATCCACAAATTGCGGAGACTTTACATTATTTACAAAAACTGATCAAAACTTGGGTTATCTTAACCCCAAAACTGACCCAAGGGACCCCATTCCAATAGGCCCCCAACACAAAGATCGTGACTCACCCTCAAGTCACTTTGTTGGCACTGTGAGCTTACTGTGAAGATCCCCCAGCTCAACCCGGATCACTGCAACTTCGGCAGCGCTTTGTGTTGCTTCTTGATTCACTTCGTCAACCAATTTTTCCATGGAAAGTCCTTCTATGGCGAGCCTCATCGTTTGCTTTTTTTGCTACAGTGCTTTAAGCTTATCTTGAATGGTATTCATGACTTGATAAGCCTCGTCCAACCAAGACTACAATCTAGCCTTTAACAAGGCCTCCTTCTTATGTGCTTCATCCACCTATCCTAGGAGTTGCTTTCCCTCCTTTAATTTGGCAAGGCACTGCGCTGGTGCTATAGAGTGCGTAGTTTCCCTAACTTCATCATATTGCCACTGCAGCTCCCTTACCTCTGTGTTCAGTGTCTGCAGGTTCGGATCCTCCTGTAGATTGGTCACTAGCTCCATAGCCTGCTCGAACAATTTCGCACAGCCAGTGATTATGGCATCCAATATATCCATGCCTTCCTTTATCGTGGCTCTGTGCTGCTCTCAGACCTCAGGCGGAGTCGTGGGCTGCAACTTTAACTACAGCTATATAATATTCATGTTGAGCTCAAACACGACTCAACCAACCTCTTCTTTAGCTTCACGCACACTAATGGCTAGTTTTTTTATTTTGGCTTCTGGCTGTGCATCATCTGGGATTTGAAGCTTAGGCACTGTCTTGCATGCCTCTGTTACTGCTGACTCCAGACTGGAACTATGCGTTTGCAGTGCCTCCTTTTCCTTCAAAGCCTGCAACATAGTTATTGATCAAACGGGAACTATTACCTCAAAACAGGTACTCAAGCCCAAAAATATAAGAAAATATAAATAAAAATTAAAAAAGACAATTTTTTAAGTTAAAAAAAAATAAAAACATCATTTAAAAAAATGTTAAATAATTATCAAAATAAAAATAAAAATTCAAAACAATTTAAAAAAAAAATATTGATGATGATGATGATGGTGGTGGTGGTGGTGGTGGTGGTTAACGTCCACTGAGACCAAACTTTGGTCTATCATACCTAAAGAAACTAATTATTTAGTTTGATTTAATATTTTATTCCTATGCTCAAAAAGCTTGGAGAGAAGCCTCCCGAGCTCACTGTAATTTTGACAACGTAAAAGGCTACGAAGGTCAGTATTGCAACAAATATTTTGAAACTGAGACCTAATGTGGTTGTACGCGGGGCACTCTAAGAGGAAGTGATTTTCATCCTCGATGTTCGTATTCTCACAGAGATGGCAAAACCTTTCCATCCATGGTGTTTTAGGAACTGCCCAACGACCCGTTTTACTATGGAGCTCATGAGAGTTCGTTCTAATCTTGGCTATATTAATTTTCTTCTTTAAGCTAGTTAAAACAGAGAGATACTTTTGATCTTCTAGGGTGGGGTTGATGACCTCCTTATAATATCTTAATTTTCTTTTAGCTGCTAAATCCTTCTCACACCACATTTTTTCTTTGAACTTAGAAGTAACAATATTTTTAATGTTATTATAACTACAGTTTTCCCGCTGCTGCTGCTCTGCGCGCGCCTGCGCCTGAGCCTGCCGTTGACTTGCTGCTGCTGCGCGATCGAACAGCTCCATGGATCCGCTGGATCCGCCTGGTGGGGATCTGGAACTGCAACAGGCTTTCTCCAAGTTGGTCCAATCTCTTCCTCAGCAAAGACCAAGGCCCACTGCAACTAAGTTTGTGAAGAAACTAGATGTTTTACAGGAAGTTCTCTTGCCTCCGATGATCCCTCGTATGGCAGCCATATCCCTGGCTGAGAAAGGCTTAATCGGGCAGTTTACAGGACTATGGCCCTCACCCAAAACAGTGCAAAGATGGGTAGAGAGAAACTGGGCAGACAAAACCCAAGGGAAAATATCTATCAGATTCTGTGGCGGAGGATATTTTACCTTTCATTTCGAAACTAAAGAAGATAAGGATCTAATCTTCAGAAATGGACCTTACTTTATGGATTCCAGGGGTCTCTACCTCAACAAATGGACCCTAGATTTCGATCCAGAGCTTGACATACCAAATGCAGTTCCAGTTTGGGTCAGGCTGCCCCATCTACCTCTTCACTGCTCGGGTGATAACTCGGTCAAAGCAATAGGAAACGTGGTGGGGAAATATATAGATCGCAGTGAACTAAAGGACAACATGCAGGCCTGTGCGCGGATTTGTGTTGAAGTTGATCTGGGACGTGGATTACCGGAAGCAATCAAACTGAAAGTAGATGAATGTTGTCACATTCAACAGCTGGACTACGAGCAGATACCCTTCAAATGCAAGGTATGTCACGAGTATGGTCATTTTGCAAATAGATGTCCTAAAAACTTAAATGTAACACCAGAAGAGGAAGAAGGGCAATGGGAAACTGTCAAAAGAAAAAAAACATCAACTCCACCACAGAAATCTTCAGAATCTGAAATCCCAGGACCTTCCACCCATCATCCCATCCAACCCCATCCATCCCATCAGCTCCCTTCTTCATCCTCCCAGCAGTCTCCCCCTCATTTCCCTTCCTCACCCTCCCGACCTTCAGCTCCTTCTATCCCTCCTTCCTCCAACCCCTTCGCGACTCTCTCTGAGGAATCTGATCAGGACCCTTCCCTTTCTGAACCCCAACCCCAACCCTCTCCCCCTATTATCTCACAGCCTTCCCCTGACTCCCTCTCCGCTAGGATCACTAGAAGTTCATCAAAGGATCATGGAGCGCCCAATGAAATACTCAAAAAGCATGGACCAGGAAGAAAGTCGGCTAAACAACAGAGAGAAGAAAATGCACAGAAAGACATTGCCATGAGATCACAGACTCCTATAGAATCCTTCATCCTTGGGTTCTCGGACAAAGAAAACAACAACAAAGGCAAAGAGAGGCGAGCACCTCTCCATGCTACTGGTAAATCATGATGAAAATGCTGTCCTGGAACAACAGGGGACTAGGGCACCCCTCCAAGATCGCAGCCCTTAAGGAACTAATACAAAGTGAAAGACCAGAAATCATTCTTATTCAAGAGACAAAGCAAGACTTAACAGAAGTCAATAATACCATCAAACAGCAAAAGTACTACAATGGTTGTGCCAGCGAAGCAAGAGGAGCTTCGGGGGGCATTTTAACAATGTGGGACAATAGTAAATGGAGTTGTATCTCTACCAAAATTCAACAGAGCTGGATCAGTGTTAACCTTGAAAGTAAAGAAAATGGAACAACTGTTAAAATATACAACATCTACTCTCCGAATCAATGCAGAGAGAAAGAAACATGCTGGAATACATTGGAAATGAATATAGAAGAAGATCAAGACAACAATCTAATTCTTGCGGGGGATCTAAATCTGGTTTTGCATGCTAATGAGAAAAGAGGGGGAAATTTTAATCCTGACCCCTTCAGAACCAGACTTGAACATATTATGCAGGAGCACGACTTGGTAGATATAAAACCTAAGAATCGCAGGTACACTTGGAGCAACAGGCGACTAGGAACAGGGAATATAATGGAAAGGCTTGACCGGTTCCTCATCAATATGGCATATTTATCCTCCTTCTCCACCGGCCAGTCAAACATCCTCAACATTTCTGCCTCAGATCATTATCCTATAACGCTTACCTTGCACAGTCATTGCCAGCTTGGACCTCTTCCCTTTAAATATAGTTCCCTATGGAATCAAATCCCTGCAGCCAGAAAAGCGGTGTGGCAGACCTGGACCCAGCACGTGGAAGGCTCCCCGGCACATATATGGGAGACAAAACTGAAGCAAACTAGACAGGCACTCAAAGTCTGGGCAAAGGCTAATTACAAGGAGCCTGAGGCAATTAAAAAGGATATCAAGATAAATCTGGAGGAAGTGCAGCGGAATATTGAAGAAGTTGGCTTAACTCAGCAGGCCAAAGAAGGTGAGATAAGATTGTATTCCCAGCTGAGGCAAACAATAAGGGATGAAGAGATCAAATGGAGGTTAAAATCAAGACAGTTATGGTTATGTGAAGGAGACAAAAATACGTCTTACTTCCACAAGCAAGCCATGATTGGGAAAACCAGGAACACAGTGAGTGCCATTAGAGACAGTGAAGGGAACAGCTATGACACCCAGGAATCCATTAAAGAAGCTGCCACTATACACTTTAAAAACCTCCTCACAGAAGAAAAAAGGGAAGAGGACTACTCAAGTCTACTTCAATACATGACTAAGGAAGTTACCCAGGAAGTGAACAGCAGGCTCACGCAAGAAATAGAAGAAGAAGAAGTCCAAAACGCAATTTGGAGTCTCCACCCGGATAAAGCTCCAGGGCCAGACGGGTTTCCAATTGGCTTCTTCAGAGAATATTGGCATCTGATCAAAAAAGATCTCCTGAAGATGATACGCTGGACACTCCGGAAAGGCAAATTGGGAGGATACACCAACTCAACCCATCTAGCTCTAATCCCAAAAGAAAACAGGCCCTCCTCTTTCTCAAGATTTCGACCCATATCCTTATGCAATTCAGCATACAAAATAATCACCAAAATCCTATCAACTAGACTCAAGCCTCATCTATCCTCTTTAATCTCAGAAAACCAGGGAGGCTTCTTGCCCAACAGATATATTTCTGATTCCATCCTCCTAGTTCAAGAGGCCATTCATTCAAGCATAAGTCGAAAGGAGAAAGGATTTGTCCTGAAGCTGGATCTAGCCAACGCCTTTGATAGGGTTAGACATTCCTTTCTTTTTGCAGTGCTTAATAAAATGGGATTTAGCTCCTCCTTCATCAATATGATCAAAGCCTGCATTTCGAATCCTTGGATCTCTCCTCTGATCAATGGCAGACCATGTGCTGCTTTCCAATCTTCCCGAGGTCTTCGACAAGGCTGCCCTCTTTCCCCTTACTTATTTATTCTTATGGATGAGTCCCTTAGTCAAGCCTTGGATTACAACCGAAGAATTGGTTTAATCACTGGCATCAAGTTTGAGCAAGGAACAAAGAACATTAATCACTCCCAATTTGCAGATGATACACTCTTAATGGGGGGAGCGTCCATAACCATAGCAAGGCGCTTCAAAAAGATTCTAGATCAATTTATGGACTACTCAGGAGGGAAAGCCAATCAGGTAAAAAGTTGCATCTATGGATGGAATGCATCAAACCATACAATCCACAGCATTGCAAATACCCTAGAAGTTTCTTACAAGCTAAATTGGAGCCATTTCACATATTTAGGGATGCCGGTGAGTATTGGTCCTCTGAAGGCTGATACATGGAATGAAATCCTTGATAAAATCAAGAGGAAAATCCAACAATGGGGAACTATTTGGTTGAATCTAGCTGGGCGCCTAGTGCTTATAAAAGCTGGTCTGGCTTCTCTGCCCATATATCACTTCTCCTTGTATCAAGCCCCAATGGTATTCCATCAAAAAATGGAAAGAGCCCTTAGACATTTCCTTTGGCAAGGAGGAAAAACAGAGAAAAAAAAGTTCAATCTAGTCAATTGGAAGAATGTCATCCAGCCTTACGAGAAAGGAGGACTTGGAATAAGGTCTCCAAAGCTGCTAAACTTAGCCCTTGGAGCGAAAATAATTTGGAGACTGATCTCAGGAACTTCAGCATGGTGGAAGACGGTCCTAGAAGCCAAGTATTTGAACAGCACAAGGCATCAGCTCTTGGACACCAATACTCCCAATAGAGATAGTACAAAAATCTGGAAGCTGTGCAAGAAAGTAATACCTTTTATGTCTCAAAATATATCAAAGGTCCCAGGAGGAGGAGGCAGCATAAATTTATCCAATGACGAAATTTTAGGACAGCCCTCCATGGGATCCAATATAGAGGCAGTCCCAGCTATAAGATGGCTTAATGACAGAGGTATTTGGAGCCTAGCTCAAATAGCGAATTGGGAAAACCTCACACAAGCCTTGGCAGATTGGAGACTTCCAGATTATCCAAGGGAGCTTGAAGCAAGTGTAGCAGTTTTAAAGAATCTCCTGCATAGTAAAGCCCCAACCCAAAGAGGCAAGCCAGATGGATATCGCTGGGATCCCACAGGAACTCAATATACAGTAAAAGCAGGGTATCATCACCTTTGTAGTAATGCCTTCCCTCAGGTCATTTGGAATCAATGGAAGTTGGCCTGGAGAGCTGAAGCTCCCCCTAAAGTAAAATTTTTCTTCTGGCTTCTTCTGAAAGGGAAGATTTTAACTGCAGATAACTTAAAAAAAAGGGGCATTATGGGACCATCAAGATGCCCAAACTGCTGTCAAGCAGAAGAAACAATTCAACATCTTTTTATTGATTGTCCTATTGCTGAGGATTGCTGGAAGCAGATGGCCTCAACAGGGGATGTCAATTGGGAACCAAAGGCTACTATTGCTGAAATAGTCCACAATTGGAAGAAAAATTGCCCATGGAAAGAAAAGAGCAGTAAAATCACACAAAGGATATGGAACACTATGCCATTAACCATTATATGGCGCATCTGGCTTGCAAGAAACAAAAAGGTATTTCAGGACAAAGGAAGCAACACAAGAATAATGTGCCACAAAGCTAAGAGTTTAGCAGTGGAAGCCATAGCAGTCCACTCCCATGGGCAGATCGATTCTACCAGCTACAGCGTTGAAGAAAGAAACCTGCTCACCTATGGCCAAGGTAGCAACACCAGCAATCAGGTAATAAGGCAAGGAAAGATACAATTGAAGGAAACAAACAGCGATTGGAAGCTGAGGCTCAAGGAAGGGGAATTTGCTCTCTGGCTAAGCAACTGCAACACTTTCTACATGTTCTTCGACGGCGCTTCAAAATCCAACCCTGGTCTAGCAGGGGCAGGAGGACTCATTTGTAACGCCAACGGAGAGACAATTTTACACTTTGAATGGGGCCTGGGAGATTTATCCAATAACATAGCAGAGGGATTGGCTCTGTTCCAAGGCCTCACTCAGCTGCTCAGAATAGGAATTAAGAAGGCGATTGTATTTGGCGACTCTGCAATTATCATCAGGTTAATGGCGCAAAGGCGAAGTTCACCAAACATTCTATTGCAACAAGTCAATTGTAGAAATCAGATTCTAGGCGACATGTTGGAGGATGTCCGATATTATCACATCTTACGTGGTTTAAACAAAGATGCTGACAAGTACGCCAACAAGGCGTGTGGCCGAACCAAAGGTGAACTTAGTTGCAACAACATCCCATCCTACCAACCGTTGCCATGAAGACTGTGCAACTAGTCAATGACAGGGGCATTGTAATCAACAGAATCTATATTCGCAGGCAAATCAACAGAACAGGGGTCAGTACAGGCAGGGCCGAAAGGACTTGCATCAAACTTCAGATTAGGAAATCTTCTCAGAGCAAGGGAATCAGGCATTATGCTGCAGTAAATCGTCCTAACCAACAACAAATCGATTCGGGTCAAGATTTGCATTGGAAGGTGCGGTGGACCATTGGGATGTGCAGATCAATCTCTTATCTCAGCACTCTGGAAAAGTCTATAAATGGTTATGGCAAACAGACTCTCCTCCTCGCAAAAAATCTCTGTGCCCACCGAAGTGAGAGTAGAATCGGCGAAGCTCTGCTCAAGTGCGAGGTTACTCCTTCTGCCAGTGTTGGTCTAATTAAAAGCGGTGTTGACATCGTGTGTTTGGAAGTTATCAACTGTCCTCAGCAGTGCCACTACAAGAAGCCGTGGAACGCCCTCCTTCAATTACCAGGCATAATGGAGCGACCAGAGCAGTGCTTCCATTGCAGGGATCTGCAAGCGGAATTTGATGAGGTTCGTGCTCAACAGCAAGCACTGGAGGATCAGGTGCGCAACCTGGAATCGAGGCTTGATGAACAGTACCGAATACTCCATGAAAAATACAGAGCTGAGACGAACCTATTCTTACATAGAGTTCATTCTCTGCACGAGCAGTTTAGCGACTTGAGCAACAAATGCAGCCACGTTGAAGAAAAGATCTCCATTCTCAAGTATATGATGGATAAAAAATTCAAAGACGTATCCACCTCCCCCAGTTCAAAGCAAACTGTTCCAGATCAGGATCAAGAAGGGTCTACTGCAAGGAAAATAAGTCACATTGATATAGATTAGTATGGTTTGTAGATGCAAATTTTGGGGTCTGAAGTTTATTAGAATCTATAGTAGTACTAGCAGTATTAGAGGCAGGGAAACGAAAGTAAGAATCAAGGAAGATAAACTTTTTGTAATTCCTTGGATTCAAAATGCTCAGGAAGCATCTTATGTATGGCAATCAGCCTTCTCTTTTTCAGATTAATATATATAGCAGCCGAACTTTGTATCAAAATATATATATATATATATATTTTTAATGTTATTAATGTTTTGCAATGCAAAATTCTTGTCGATCTCCCAATGGTTTACCCAGGCTCTGGTGTCTTTATACCAACCTCGTTTGAGCCTTAGGTGGTTTTGGCTGGAATTTAAAGCTATCTTAGGAAGTCTATGGTCTCCTATGTTATTGATTTTGTGCTTGTACAACAGAAGCCTAGTCATAGCTAGGCTCTTGATAGGGGAAATACCCACTTCTATAAGGAGAATATGATAGGTTGTGTTGCTTTTAATTTTGAGGTTATACGTTATAAAATGCTTCTGGATTTGCTCAATCTTTCTCCAGGATTCTCTAGAGATGCTACAACCCCAAACCTCACATCCATATAAGATAACCAGAATGACTAAGGTTTCAAAGAGGAACTTCTTTCTATCCCACATTATGAGGTTTGTTGTTCTACAATTATTTTCAAGACCAAAATAAGCTTTCCATCCCCCATTAATCCTTTTCTCAATGCTATAGTTCCATTTGAGCTTGTGATGAATATCAATTCCTAGGTACTTGTAGGAAGACACTTTCCCCGAGTTACAATTGTCATACATAAAATTAGCGTAAGTGTCCTTCTTGGATTTGATAATCATAACTTTCGTTTTGTCAATGTTAACAATCATACCCATGGTAGAGCATAAATCCTTAAGACGTATAAGTTGCCTATCAAGATCAGATGGGCACCTTGCGAGAAGAACAATATCGTCAGCATAGAGAAGAAGGATGATGACTATCCTGGCTAAGATCGAGCCAACACATCCTGCTTCCTGTAAACAACCTTCTAGCTTGTCAATGTAAATGCTAAATAGGGTAGGGGAGAGGGGGCAACCTTGTCTAACTCCGATATTACACTTAATATCTTTCGACTTGTTGAAGCCCCGAAAATCAAGTCTACAACAAGGGGGATACCCACCCGGTCCGGACCTTGGTTAGCAGCTCCTTTTCCATTTGGTATAGTGGGTCTGACTAGGGATATGGGACCAGTTTCCCAATATATGTGTGTGTGTGTTGAGAATTGATATTTCCTTTTTAAGAGTTCCTAAGTGAGATGCTTTTATTCTAAATCTAATCTAACAACATGCAATTGTATTCTAATAAACAGAAATATCTAATTCTAAACTAACCCGGGATGTAATATTTCTGTTATGTGATCTAAAATGATTTCAAATAACAATTGGTAATAAAGATCATTCAACTGTTACGAGAAAATAATTCAATAAAAATAAACCACTTCGTATAAAAAGTTAGACGAAACAATTGTGAAAAACATATCGCATAATAAGCTACTCATATATTAAGCATAAATAAATAGCTATCACCATACAGAAGTGCCAAATGATAACTCAAGAATTCACGCATTCATACATAAATAACTGAACATGAATATCACTTTAACACATAGGTAGAAATAGTTAAGAGATAAAAGTACCATTTATAACTAGTTCTACTCATGAGCTTCAAGCAATAATGATTTATCTCTTCTTAATCCAACATCCACTAAGAGTACAAAAGTGCAACATCAGTAGTAGATATTAAATGCAGATATCAATAAATCCTGTTCCATTCATTCATCAAAACCTCCTTGGAGGGTGCAAAAGTGCATGTTCTGAGGACAAGTTTTTGACAAATTTCAAGACCCTTCTATAAATGCATGAGAAGGGTTTAAATACGACTAACTAAATCTAAAAATAATTTATTACAAAAATGTAGGATGCGGTTTTAATGACCATCCTCATTTCAGGAAAAAATAAAGCAAAATTAACACTAAAACTCAAACTAAAACTAAAACTAACAACTAACTATTTGTGTATCTGTTCCTTGAAATCACAAGCGTTCACCATTTGCTTGAGGAGAGTTGGCTAGCCGACTTCTGACTTTAGCTATCCTGCGAAAACGAAAGTGGCAAGAGCTAGCGCCATCTTCTCGGCAGAATTGATGATACATTTGAGAGTCATGCACTAGCTGTGTGGTTTTACCAACTACATCCAGTAAGAATCCCAATTCAACTTAGTTAACCTTTTGATTGATTCTGCCTTTTCTTGAGCCTTCTGTCTCCAGCCTGTCTGCATATGCTGTACTTATCTACATACCACTTTGAAGATATCTTTGATAAATACCACTGGTTTTAGAATTCAAGTTTTGCTTTTTTGCCTTTAGTGTTCTTTCCTACAAATTTTTGGGCTTACAGGCGACTGAGCAATTAGAGGCTTTCCTCTTCAAGGGGTTTTTCCCAGCGATGCGCGATTAGCACTAATTGCGCATCGAAAACTGCCTCTGTTTCTTGATCCGGGCTTCCCTGGTGCGATTTTCGCCTCTCGCGCGCTTTTTGTTAGAGGATATAAAGCTTAAATTTTGTGGAAATAACGACTCCGTGAGTTCTTGACCTTGAGTCTTAAATTGTCTGTTTGTAATGTCAGCGCTATCCAGTACCCATTTAACCATGTCCGTGTATGGAAGAATTTTGGGCCTCGCCGCTATTCGGTGCAAGAACGAACAAGCTAGTTCTGTAATAGACGCCTCAGAAGACCCATGTGAGCCTGCAGTAGCCGTATCCTTCATTATTTTGGGATTTTCTTCCTCAAGTAGACTGTACATGCCTTCCCAGGTAGTAATACCGGCATCTTTGTTACAAGCGGTGTCTGTATATAAGGGCGTCATTTCTTTGTCTTTAGAACTCGAAGCTTTACCCTTCTTTCCCATAATGTCCTGAACACTGCTATGTATAGTTCTTTGCTCTTCGTTCCTGTAGTTTACAAACGAGGTGAGAATAATGATAAGAAAAAGGTGACGGGAAAGCTTTAAATGCCCAAAACATATAAAATATACCACCGTACGTGAAATGGTTCTTCGATCAGATCAAAACCATGTTTCATTAATGATTTCCAACTAACTCATTGATTAACATTAACACGCATAACCTGGTCTCAGATTATGGAAAAAGCTTTTTCGAAAAACGAGCCCTAAAGATCTACGATAAGGCAATTTGTGATTTGCTTCGCAATATCGCAGGTTCGTAGCATATGACAATCATCCATTCATGTATTTTCAGCGAAATTCGATTTGTGATATGCGCCATCGCATATCGGCGGTTTGAGGTATTTCAGCGTAAGTGATGTTTGAGGCATGCGATGTGATGAATGTTTTTAGTGCGTAGTTTCGCATCGCGATTTCGCAATCTTAGAATTCCGCTTGTAGGGAGGCATCCATTACCCTTTTTGCGATGCGATATTTTTTAAGGAATGATTTTATCCTAACTTATCATAAAACTTAAGCCTTTTTGGATTTTTCGAGGGTATTCTCCTAAGTTTATGATAGTAAGTTTTATTAAAGAAGGAAATACAAGCATTAATCGATTTTTTAAATTTTTAATAAGGGTCCCCACTTATTTAGTATTAGTGATAAAACTAAATAAGAAGGGGGGTTGTTGTTGGCCACAACAATTGGCGATTCACTTGGAAGAACCAATTATCTCTGTTTTTCTTTTGAATTTTCTAAACTTCCAAAACAAAAAAATTTCCAAAAAATCAAACTTTATTATAGAAAGACAAAGTACATCATGGTTTCAGCTGTCAATGATAGTTTGTTTCTTCTATATTTGACTTTGATTATTTACTTCCTCAAGCTAGTCATTGTATCTACATTAGTCACTACTTGGTTTATAAAGATAAAAACAAAGCCTTCTCTGTAAATCAGTTTTAAAGATGCTCATTTGTCATAGGTAGAGCCTCTGCTGCTAGCAGGCATTTATAGCCTCGACAGGGTTACCTGTTACCCAGTAATGATCCTATATCCCACTTGGAGAAATATACAATTTTCAAAGAGAAATCCATATCCACACTTATTTCTTTCATTTTCTTTTAACCCTTAAAGAACAATGCCTTGGTTTGGTAGCCAATTTATGACAGTGCCATTCACTTGATTTATAACTTTGCTAAACAAGCTGGCTCATGATGAGACCCCTTGTCTTTTGATTGCAACAATCTTGAGTCATTGCCCTATTGTGGTATGCAGTTTTGGCAAATTCAGCAAGCTATAATATCTATGATCATGATAAGTCGACTCATGATGAGACCTTTTACTCTTTAAGTTAAAGTGTATCATTGGATTATTCCTTGAAGCTTGTAATTCCCTAGGTGGGGAGGAAGTCATTGTTTCCTTAAGAATAGCTATGGACGAAAATGGTAGAGTTTTTTGGAAAGAGCTTTTCTACAGAGAATCTTCGTTTTGTTATTGATACCTTTCATTGGACTGATATAAAACAATTTCCCACTAAAGGTCACTTTTTATCAAAATTTACAAGGTTGAAACTAGCATCATTTCCAGGCTTATAGCCTTTGACTATTTCTTTCAATAATAATGACCAATTTTCTAAAACAATTCTATTTATACAAGCAAAAAAACAAAATCTAAAAGAAATACTTGTCTTTTTCATGAATTCCAAATGTTACCATTTACAACTGGTTTTATTATGAAAATAAAGAAAAAACTAATCCACAAAAATAGAAGAATGATCTCCTATGGAAAGTATTTTTTGAGGATCTGTCCGTTAACAGGTAAAGACTCTCTTTTTCCTGTTAAATCCTGTAACATAAAAGTAGATGGACCTATGATTTCTGCAATTTGGAAAGGGCCAAGCCACATTCATTGAAATTTCGTATGTTTTCCTTTTTCTTCATGAGCCTTGTCCCATTTTAAAACTAAATCTCCCATCTGAAAGTCCTTTCTGGATATCATGTTTGAATCAAAAGAAGCTTTTACTAATGCTTGGTGATGAGCATGAGTTATTTTAGCCTGTTCTCGTTGCTCTTCTAGCTTAAGTATTTCCAGTTGCCTTAGTTGTAAGGAAGAAGTTGGTGCTTCATCAATATATTGAACTAAGGCCAAAGAGGGAATTGCTAGATGAGTTGGAAGAACCACTTCTTTCCCATAAACTAAATTAAAAGGAGAAGTGCCAATGGAGGCTTTTTGCGTTATTCGGTCTACCCATAAAGCATATATTAAAGACTTGTGCCAATTTTTGTGAGTTTGATCAATGGTTCGCTTAATGATTCTGATTATGTTTTTATTCATAGATTCAGCTAACCCATTCCCCTGTGGGTAATAATTGGCAGAGTATTTAAGCTTAAAACCTCTTTTGAGTGCAAATTCAGTCATAGTATTGCCAGAAAAATACGATGCATTATCAAACATTAAAGCAGAAGGTAAACCAAACCTGGTGATTATGAACTGATCTATGAACTCAATGATGTGTTCGGCATTAGTTGTCTTGAGAGGAACTGCTTCTACCCATTTAGTAAAATAATCTGTTGCTGTAAGGATATACCTATGTTGTTTAGAAGAGTGAGGAATGATTTCACCTATTATGTCTAATCCCCATTGATCAAAAGGTTGCTCAATGTTGACTGGTTGCAGAGGCAATGATGGTTTCTTTTGTCTCACGGCAGCAGTTTCACAAACTTGACATTTCCTTACATAGCTATGCGCGTCTTTGAATAGTGTGGGCCAGTAATAGCCTGCGTGGAGGATTTTATGTGCAGTAGCATCTCCAACATAATGTCCACCTGCTGGTCCATCATGGAGTTCCTGCAAGACTTTTTCATCTTCAGATTTCTCAAGGAATCTAAGGAGAACAGAATCATAATTCATTCTAAAAAGTACATCGTTCACGAGCTGATATTGCTTAGCCTTCAACCTTAGAGCTCTTTTCTTGGTGTAATCGAGGTTTGGAGGAGCATATCCGTTCTTTAGATAAAATATGATATCATCGTATAATGATTCAACATCGTTTAGGCTTACCTCATACATTTGTATCTCTGCAGATGGTATTTCGGAAATAAGCGATGCTCCAGCCAGCATTTTGCAAAAGATTTAACCTTTTACAATACTTGCCGGTTTGATTTCTACGTCATATTCTTGTAAGGCAATAACCCAATTGGCTCTTTTCTCACCCACATCTTTCTGTACTAAGAGATTTCTTACCGCTAGAAACGGTACTATGATTTTTGTATGGGTTTTAAGCAGAAAGGGTCTGAAATATTTAATCACTTTGAAAACAGCATAAGCTTGTTTCTCTATGTCTGAATAATTTAATTCAGCCCCCTGTAGATTTGAACTGAAAAAGGAAATTGGGGCTTCTGCCTTATCTTGATTTGCTTGAGTGAGTATCGCAGCATATGATCTATCAGAGGCAAATGTATATAAAATGAAAGGATCGGAAAAATTTGGAGTTGCTAAAGATGGAGCGTTAACAATTGCTTGTTTGATCAGATTGAATGCTTCATATTCGTCTTGGCCCCATTTGAAGATTGAGTTCTTTTTAATCATTGCTTGTAAAGGAGATACGGTTCTTGAAAAATCTGGAACAAATCTCTTTACAAAATTAATTTGGCCAAGAAAAGATTGCATAGCTTTCTTGTTGTGAGGTAGGGGTATTTCGGAAATCTCCTTGATTCTGTCAGGATCAATATGGATTCCAGATTTTGACACTATGAATCCAAGAAGTTTTCCTTCACTTAATGCAAAAAACGATTTTTTCGGGTTAAGTGAAATTCCATACCTTTGACAACGTTGGAAGATCTGTTTTAAATCTCTGAGATGATTGTCTCACTTCTTGGAATATACAGTTATATCATCCAAGTAGATTACCACTGATTTGTTTACTAATCCTTTAAATGCGATGTCCATGGCCCTCTGAAATGTGGCACCAGCATTGATCAAACCAAAAGGCATCTTTTGATATGCATAAGTGCCCCATTTGGTTCTGAACATGGTCTTTAATTGATCATCGGGATGGACCAACACTTGGTTGTAGCCAAAGAAACGATCCAAGAAGGACATTAATTCTGATCCTGCGACTGCTTGCAGTATTTGCTCCATGGGAGGTAAAGGAAAATTATCTTTTTGGCAGGCTTTGTTAAGATTTCAAAAGTCAATGCAAATTCTAATGTCTCCGTTCTTCTTTCTAATGGGGACCATGTTGGAAACCCATTTAGAATGTCGAACAGGAAAAATGATTTTGGCCTTCAATAACTTATTGAGCTCAGATTTGATCTGGTTTTCTAGATTAGGATGGATCTTTCTTAGCTTTTGCTGGACAAGTTTTTCATCGTTTATCATTGGGATAGTATGTTGGATGATAGAAGTGTCATAAGTCTTGAGTTCATTGTAGTTCCAAGCAAAGACACTTTTGTGTTGTTTCAAGAGACGAACATACGCTAATTTTTCTTCAGGAGTTAGGCCAAGGCCTAGGTTGATATTCTGTGGCTTGGTATCAGTTCCTAGATTTACTAATTCATAATTCAGAGTTGAACTTTGAATTTTTCAATTGGTAGATCTCTTGAATCGATCTTTCAAATCATATAGGTCTTCTAATTTGACTACTGACTTTGGCATAACATTATTAGTGCTATATTGTTGCAATTGTCTATCATGTTGGTCCTCATCAATTATCTGATTGGTGTAAGATCCCTCAGATGTGAGGAAGCTTACAATATTAGGATCATCATTGAAAATCCTCCAATTGGTAATGTTATCAGGAATCGAGGGTCTAAAGATTAATTCAATTGAAAATCTATCAGGGCTATAGTCTTCTGAGGGAATGAGCTTGGAAGCTACGTTAGCTAAGAGGTCTGCACTAGCATTTTGGAGTCTTGGAATTGATGAAATATTAAATGCTATAAAATGTTCAGTCAGATCTTGAACTAAATATTGGTAATACTTTAAATGACCTGATAAACAATGTATAGTATTGCGTACTTGTCTAATTACAATTTCAGAATCTCCGAAAACTTGTAGATATTTGATGTCTGATCCAATTGCTTTATATAATCCTTGGACTAAAGCCTCATATTTTGCGGTATTATTGGTGCAATCGAACTCGAGTCTACAAGTTAGCATAGTTTTGTTTCCCTCTGGACTGATTAACACGCATCCTGCTCCTGCTCCTTCGTTAGACTTAGAACCGTCAAAAAATAACTTCCAAAATAAAGATTTATTTACAGGGCTATCTATAAAATTAATACATTTAGAACTATCTGTTTGAGAAAAAATTTCTACTTGAGATAAAACAGAATGTTCTAAGTAAGGTGAAGTATGAGAATTAAAATTTCCTAAGAAAGAATCAACAGAATAGTTGCCAATAATATTATTGTTGTATGCTACCAGTTCATTTTCTCCTTCCAGTTCTGTTACTATGTATTTCTGATGTCTTTCTCTCTCAACCTTTATCTGATTTGGTTTACCATTGTAAGGGAGCCACATGTGCGACCAATCAGTTTCAAAGTATCCATGAAGTTTTTTTTACCAATCTCTGCTAAGAATTAAGCCATAAAATTCTGGAATATCTGCAACTAAAATGTCGATAGCTTGACATATCTTTGGATTAGATGACAACCTTACAGTAACCTGATTTAATTTGCCGATCACTTCAACTTGCGATCGATCCAGCTGAACTATGCACACAACAGATTTTTGAGGTTGAACGTTCAACTTTGCACATATTGACTTTGGTAAGATATTAGATGAAGCTCCAGAATCCACTAAACAATTATGCAAATTTTTATTGAAAACTTCATAAGTAAGAAGAAATGGGGGAGTATGAGATCTCGACCTTCCTCCAATTAAAGTGATATCGTTTGGATCAACTTTATTAATCACATTAGTTGGAGGTCTTCCCATTTCATGGGAAGCTTGAGAGATTATAGCAGCGGGCAGATGTGCAACTGGTACAACATGTAATTCTTTCAAAAGTACCTTTTGCTGATATTTTAACTTGCTTAATTCATAAAAAGTGATGTTAGCCCTAGTCTTCTTCATGTCTTCTATGATATTATACTCCATTTCATATGACACAATTAAAGTTTTAGATGGAGTTGGTGAATCTGTTTGGACTGGGCTTGTTTGAGTCGCTTTAGGTGTCGTTTTCTTAGCTATGACTTTATCCTTAGGCGTTGAGCTTGCACTCTTTGGCTTAGGAGTAGGTTGAGGAGGATCGAGTTGATTTCTACTTCGAGTACTAACTGGCGATGCCTCTTGATCCTCTTCATCTGAGAGGATGAAATCCCACATACCTTGTACCTCTACAACTTCTTCTTCATCGGTAGGTTCTTTAGTAGCAATTTCCTCTTCTTCTTCTTCTGATTCAGCACTTGTGATAGCATTTGGAGGCTTTGAATCGGTCGAAGGGTTTCTTCTATAAGGCTTGTACAGTTTTTTAGAAGAAGTTTCTGCTACTTGTTTCTTAATGTCAACCATTTCGTTAGACATGGTTTTCAAAACTTTCTGCAATCCTTCTAAATCGAATGGATCTTTCGATTGTTTTTTCTTGGGATTTTCCTTAAAAATAACCTTCTTAGATTTTCATTCATCTACATCGTTTTTCTTTTCTAAGGCTATGATACGTTTCTCTACCGCTATTGCTTCCTTCATATTGTCAGCTAAAGTTGTTTTGTTAGCCCTATCAACGAAGATTGCTATGTTTGATGGTAAAGCAGAGATGTACCATTCACTTCACACTTCTTCGCTAGGCTTGGAAGCAGTAGGAATTTTATTCAACAGTTTATTGAAACGTGAATTAAAATCTTTGATAGGTTCTTTTGACTTAGCCCTAAGGTTAGACAGGTCATTGATCAGTGTCGTTGTAGACCTGTCATCACCGAACTTAGTCAAGAATTGTTCTTGGAAGATATCCCAACTAGTGATGGATCCAGATGGTAATGAGAAATACCATGATCCGGCTGCTCCTTACAGAGTGTAAGGAAAGAGTCGGACGACAGCATCTTCATTAGTAACTCCATTGAGATTTATAGATAACATAAAGTTATTTATATGTTCTTCCGCTAGCATGCTTGCTTCAAGATTAAACTTAGGCAACCATTTTTCAGGATGCGCCGGTATTTGACTCAAGGGCGCAGGCATTAAGACTCCCCCTGGGTTATTCCATGGAGATTGGGCCATTGCTGAACTACTAACAGAGGAAAGCGAAAAAGATGATCCCTGCGGTTGAGAAGATGAAGATATTATGATTCCAGATGTTCAAGAAGGAGATGTGGAAGTTCCAGTGGATTGGTGGACAATAATCTGAAGTGGAGGGGTGGATGGTTGACTTTGCGGTGGAGAGGTTGAGATGGATGATGATGACGAAAGAGTCTCGCCATCAGACCCTTTAGGTGATTTCCTTGCTCTCTTCCTTGTAGGTAGAGGTAACTCGGTTGGCTGAACACCAAACTTTTCGCTCTTTAATCTGGTGAGAGGATGAGCAGGGTTATATTGCAAAATCACACTGCCTTGAGATTTATCAGATCTTTGAGGTGATATAGAAAATCGCTGAAGTTTATGCATCAAAGATTCAACTTCAGGAGGTTCAATAGTAGATTTCTCTGAAATGTCAGGGTTTGTGGCAATGGTTGTTGTTCTTTCGACTTCTTGCTCAGGATTTAAAGATTCTAAGTGCGATAGAGAAGTCAGGGGAGATGGTGAGGGCGATTTACTCTCAGAATGGTATTTAGATTTAGACTTACTTGCCATTCACAGTTCAGGCCCTCCTTCTAGCGCCAAATATGTTGAAGCCCTGAAAATCGGGTCTACAACAAGGGGGATACCCACCCGGTCCAGACCTTGGTTAGCAGCTCCCTTTTCGTTTGGTATAGTGGGTCCGACTGGGGATATGGGACCAGTTTCCCAATATATGTGTGTGTGTGTTGAGAATTGATATTTCCTTTTTAAGGGTTCCTAAGATGCTTTTATTCTAGATCTAATCTAACAACATGCAATTGCATTCTAATAAACAGAAATATCTAATTCTAAACTAACCCGGGATGTAATCTTTCTGTTATGCGATCTAAAATGATTTCAAATAACAATTGGTAATAAAGATCATTCAACTGTTATGAGAAAAGAATTCAATAAAAATAAACCCTTCGTATAAAAAGTTAGACGAAACAGTTGTGAAAAACATATCGCATAATAAGCTACTCATATATTAAGCATAAATAAATAGCTATCACCATACAGAAGTGCCAAATGATAACTCAAGCATTCACGCATTCATACATAAATAACTGAACATGAATATCACTTTAACACATAGGCAGAAATAGTTAAGAGATAAAAGTACCATTTATAACTAGTTCTACTCATGAGCTTCAAGCAATAATGATTTATCTCTTCTTAATCCAACATCCACTAAGAGTACAAAAGTGCAACATCAGTAGTAGATATTAAACGCAGATATCAATAAATCATGTTCCATTCATTCATCAAAACCTCCTCGGAGGGTGCAAAAGTGCATGTTCTGAGGACAAGTTTTTGACAAATTTCAGGACCCTTCTCTAAATGCATGAGAAAGGTTTAAATACTACTAAATAAATCTAAAAATAATTTATTACAAAAATGTAGGATGCGGTTTAAATGACCGTCCTCATTTCAAGCAAAAATAAAGCAAAATTAACACTAAAACTGAAACTAAAACTAAAACTAACAACTAACTATTTGTGTATCTGTTCCTTGAAATCGCAAGCGTTCACCATTTGCTTGAGGAGAGTTGGCTGGCCGACTTCCGACTTTAGTTGTCCTGCGAAAACGGAATCGACAAGAGCTGGCGCCATCTTCTAGGCAGAATTGATGATACATTTGAGAGTCATGCACTAGCTGTGTGGTTTTACCAAGTACGTCTAGTAAGAATCCCAATTCAACTTAGTTAACCTTTTGATTGATTCTACCTTTTCTTGAGCCTTATGTCTCCAGCCTGTCTGCAGATGCTGTACTTATCTACAAACCACTTTGAAGATATCTCTGATAAATACCACTGGTTCTAGAATTCAAGTTTTTCTTTTTTGCCTTTAGTGTTCTTTCCTACAAATTTTTGTGCTTACAGGCGACTGAGCAATTAGAGGCTTTCCTCTTCAAGGGGTTTTGCCCAGCGATGCGCGATTAGCACTAATCGCGCATCGGAAACTGCCTCTGTTTCTCGATCCGGGCTTCCCTGGTGCGATTTTCGCCTCTCGTGCGCTTTTTGTTAGAGGATATAAAGCTTAAATTTTGTGGAAATAATGACTCCGTGAGTTCTTGACCTCGAGTCTTAAATTGTCTGTTTGTAATGTCTGCGCTATCCAGTACCCATTTAACCATGTCCGTGTATGGAAAAAAAATTTGCCTCGCCGCTATTCGGTGCAAGAATGAGCAAGCTAGTTCTGTAATAGACGCCTCAGAAGACCCATGTGAACGTGCAGTAGCCGTAACCTTCATCATTTTGGGATCTTCTTCCTCAAGTAGACTGTACATGCCTTCCCAGGTAGTAGTACCGGCATCTTTGTTATAGGCGGTATCTGTATATAAGGGCGTCATTTCTTTGTCTTCAGAACTCTGAGCTTTACCCTTTTTTCCCATAATGTCATGAACACTGCTATGTATAGTTCTCTACTCTTCTTTCCTGCAGTTTACAAATGAGGTAAGAATAACAATAAGAAAAAGGTGATGGGAAAGCTTTAAATGCCCAAAACATATAAAATATACCACCTTACATGAAATGGTTCTTCGATCAGATCAAAACCATGTTTCAATAATGATTGCCAACTAACTCATTGATTAACATTAACGCGCATAACTTGGTCTCAGATTATGGAAAAATCTTTTTCAAACAACGAGCCCTAAAGATCTGCGATAAGGCGATTTGCGATTTGCTTTGCAATATCGCAGATCTCAGTATCGTAGATTGCAATATCGCGAAATCGCAATATCGCAGGTTCGTAGCGTATGACAATCATCCATTCATGTGTTTTCAGCGAAATGCGATTTGTGATATGCGCCATCGCATATCGGTAGTTTGAGGTATTTCAGCGTAAGTGATGTTTGAGGCATGCGATGCGATGAATGTTTTTAGTGCGTAGTTTCGCATCACGATTTCACAATCTTAGAATTCCGCTTGTAGGGAGGCATCCATTACCCTTTTTGCGATGCAATATTTTTTAAGGAATGATTTTATCCTAACTTATCATAAAACTTAAGCCTTTTTGGATTTTTCGAGGGCATTCTCCTAAGTTTATGGTAGTAAGTTTTATTAAAGAAGGAAATACAAGCATTAATCGATTTTTTAAATTTTTAATAAGGGTCCCCACTTATTTAGTATTAGTGATAAAACTAAATAAGAAGGGGGGTTATTGCTGGCCACAACACGACCACCCCTCATTGCTCTTTAACTTGGCAATTACATTCTCGTATAACCTTATAGCGGCAACTCTCAACTCAAAAGGAACCTTTAGCTCTTCTAATCTGTTCCAAAGGTTGTTTCTAGGAACCGTATCGAAAGCCTTTCTAAAGTCCACAAAGCAACAAAAGAGATTGGATTTATCATTGCGCCATTCCTCCACAATGATCCTAAGTGTAACGAGGTGGTATGTTGTTGAGTACTGCTTTCTAAAACCCGCTTGGCCTTTAGCCTGCTTACCTTCACTTTCAAGCCATATGCTCAACTTCCTTCCAAAATAATACCATATAACTTGGCTAGGAGAGGGTTGATCATAATTGTCCAATAATTAGAGGGGTTATTTGTATCCCCACTTTTAAAAATAGGGATAATGAGGCTTTGAGTCCATGGGTTAGGGAACCCTTGCTTGACCACTTGATTGAAAAGCTTGTGAATGTGGTGGATGAGGACAGGATCTCCAATTTTTAAGATTTCCGCTTGGTAACCTTTAATGTCCTTAGTTTTCCCATTAGCTAAGCGATTAACCCCAAAATCAATGTCTTCTAATGAGAAAACTTCTTTCGTTGTGAGCAGGGTTTCAAAGTTATCCATGACATTTGGAGATTCATAAAGCTTTTTAAGATAGGAATTCTAGTCATGTAAATCAATTTTATTATTATCTTTAGTTTTCCTAGTTAGAATCTGCCTCCAGAATTTCTTAGGAGCTACCTTAGAGAGGTGTAAGAGATTCTCGTCTTTTACGAAAATACTGCCTTTTTTTCCTTTTAGTTAGGGCTTTGTATATTTTTATCTTGCCAATTTTAAGAGATTCATCAACAACTTCCTTAATTGCTTTCCTCGTACTTTTCAATCTTTGTCATACCATGGGTTGGTTTTGCTATTTCTTTTATTACTTGAAACTTCAATTGAGAACTTGTTAATAGAATATGAGAGGGTTGTAGTAAAATTATGATAGAGATCTTTTATGTTGTCTGTTGAGTCTTGAAAATGTCATTCATTTCCATTACACTTTCACCATTATGTCCATTATATCACCTCCATTTCACCTCCATTTCACTACTATGTCACCACATTCATCCCACTTTCATTATCATTGAGCCACATTTATGTTTTTCCAATATTTATTAATTCTAAGCCTTTTAAGTGAATTTGTGGTTAAAAATTAGAAAATAATGTGCATATGCTTATACTTAACAAATGGGTTGAGATTGTTGACATGTGTAGGTTGAAAGAAGGCTTCTAGAAGACCCTTATGTGGCACTGTAAGGCTAAATTCGAATTTGAGTGGAAAGAATCATGGGATCATGAGGATATGTGTCACATCTCCTAATTATATTGTAACTCTAAGAAGCCATGTGTCTTATCAGTTCCTATTTTGATTAGGACTCTAGAGGTAGAGGGAGAGATTCATGGACTCTCATTAATGAGACGGATTCTCATCTTTTTATATAAATAGGAGATCTCTCTCCTTCATTTGTTAGTCTTTTAGCTTGTGAGTTCTTTAGCTTGGAGTTTGTAGTTCTTCCTTGATGGCTTTTGAAAGCTTTGGAGAGCTTTGTTGTACTTTGTAATTTTGAAGAATTTGAATAAAGCTTTGATGTTCTCAACATGGAAGGAGATGTGAAGTAGATGTCATGGAGCATATTAGAATGTAAGGTAGAGTAGATTTCATTTTGTAAATTTTGCTTTGATTTCATTATGTCATTTGATTGCTTTCAAGTTTGATAAATTAGATTTTTCATTCATGCAATTTTAATTCATGCAAGTGTGTTCAACCGGTTGATTGTAGATTAGTAATGCACATAGCTTTTTAATGACTAATGACATGATGGAATCATCTTGTTCTTCTGCTGATTTATTTTCTGAGTTCTAATTCCAGCATTGTTATTTCCTTCAGTTTTGTTTTGCTCATTTACTTTCATGCAATTTAGATATCATATTACTCCATTTGTTTATGATTACCTTCCTATAGCCAAGCGACTCAAATAGTGAGGAATCAGAATATTATTTGATGTAGTATGATTTAGTTTACTTTCCTGCAAGTTAGTGATTAGATTACTTATGTCATTTTCAGGGATTGAAGTATGAATGAGTAGTTTAATCTTAGTTTCATTTTATGCAATTTCATTTCATGCAATTTAGATATCATATTACTCCATTTGTTTATGATTACCTTCCTATAGCCAAGCGACTCAAATAGTGAGGAATCAGAATATTATTTGATGTAATATGATTTAGTTTACTTTTCTGCAAGTTAGTGATTAGATTACTCATGTCATTTTCGGTTACCTCCTATAGCCAGAGCGAGTCGAATGGTGAGGGATTGAAGTATGAATGCGTAGTTTGATCTTAGTTTCATTTTATGCAATTTAGATATCAGATTACTCAATTTGTTTATGATTGCCTCCTATAGCCAGAGCGAGTCGAAAGGTGAGGGGTCAGAATATGGGTTGATGTAATATGATTTAGTTTACTTTGCTTACAGTTTTTGAATTGCTTTAAGTTCAGTTTTCTTTTTATACAACAGCAAGGATACTGGGTCTCATAGTCACTAGCTCATTGTTTGGTTGTTGCATTCTATTTTGATTGAAGTAGCTGCATATTTACACTTTTGTTTAAGTACTATTTCCATCAATAACATGTTTTAAGATCTTTTGAAGTGCTAAGTTTTGAAGTTACCATTAGGGACATAGGCCTTGTCTTGAAATCTCTATCCATACTTGTCCTTTAAAAGTATTCTTAAGACCCTAGAATAGGATTTCCATTTGCATTAGACACTTTAGGAAACCAACAAGAACAAAACCCCAAAAACAACATAAACTATAAAACAACGAAGTAAGAAAAAAGTTAACTAAGCACATATGGTGCACCACACTTCATCAGTTTACGATACCCGGATTGATAATTTATGTAGAGCAATTTAAGATGTTAAATTGACTAGACATTTTGGCGCCGTTGCCGGGGAAGTGTAATTAGGAGACCTTATTTCTTACATCTAAAAAAATTAATAATTCTTGAGTATGCTCTCCTCCTGCACTTTGTGTGATCTGGAGGATCAGAAAAAGGATTGTTATGTAAAAAAAAAAATTAATAATTCTTGAGTATGCTCTCCTCCTGCACTTTGTGTGATCTGGAAGATCAGAAAAAGAATTGTTATGTAAAAAAAAAAAAGGAGACAAAATAAACTTCATCATTTCATTTGATTCAAAAAAATAAAAATAAAATAAAATAAATGGAACTCAACTGCTTTGATAGGTTCAAATTGTCCAAAATTGACTGGCTATGGTTTGTAGTGGTCCTCAAAACACTGTATCCTGTTTTAATAAGGTTTTGCAACTTAGCTGCGGAAGGTGCCCTGATTCCGCAGCTAGTTGAGAATTCCGCAGTTGTTTCAAGGTTTAGCAGGTTACAAGCGTCCAATGAAAAAACCGACCACATGGGCATCTCCAGAATTGTCCCGACATGGATCCTATCCTAGTCACCCAGCTCAGATCGATGAAAAACTAGCCTAAGACCTCAGTCAAAGTCCTGTTTTTAGCATGTTTTCTTTGAAGACTTTGCTGCCTGAAATTGAAAATCATTAATCCTTTTTATGGCTATCTTGAATCCTAGCTTTCATTGTGGCCTTAACAAAAAATATGCATCCCTGTCCAAGCATTGGCCCTGAAACAAACCTGCAAGAACATTTGTTAAAAAAAAAAATAAAAACCATTGTTTTGTTTAATGAAATGTATATGTATATTTTTAATTTTTAAAAATATAACATATAATTTTATTAACAAAACAATTAAAAAACACATTAAAAAGAATATAATAAATTTTATTATTTTGTTTGATAAAATATATATGTGTATTTTTAATTTTTGAAAACATAACATATGTAATTTTATTAACAAAATAAAAAAATAAAAAAAAAAAAAATTACGTTTCATACAATAAAACAATCTCTACATTTCTTGAAGTAAAGCATCAAAATCTCCAGACCTTGATCTCTCGAGCCGAGCCAGCTAGAAAGAACTGCACGCGAGTCTGATGCTTAACACATGCAAGTCAAACCTGACTGACTTTGATTTCACTTGAACTCGTAGTTGAATGAAAAAAAATCGATCTGGTTCTAAAGAGGACAGAGAAGGAAAAACTCTCCACGGCTGCATTGAAAAATTTGGATTGAAGCAAGGACTTTTTAACATGTATGGTAAATGTAAAGAATGCACAAAGTCGTATCATCCAACCACTAATTCGAAAATTTTACAGGCCGAATGCAGAACAGTAAAACTCAGAAAAACGTAAACAACTGAAAAACGCCAAATTTCAAACGCACTATTTGGCCAAACAGAGACGAATTTGAAGAAAAGAAAACATGGGTTTTTTCGCCAGCTGGGTCAATTAGATAACCCAGAAACCGTTTTAGGAGATTCGTGGTGGTCTGGGAGAAATCCTCGGTTTTTTGGAGCCTCTTTTTGCCTGCCGCGTGTGAAAAAAAACAGTTTTTTTTTAACAGTTGCGGCCATATTCCGATTTCTTTGAGAAATCCGCCCAGATCCGATTTTCTTGGCTGCCAGGTCATCCACTGTGTCTCTGAATGCATGAAAAATGATTTCTATTAAATGAACAAGAAATAGTTTGAACACGGCACGCTGTAGTTGAAATACGACTCTATGTCATTAAAAATCGTTTGTTGATTTTGCCACCCGTCTAACACTTGCTCTGCCACTTCTCGATTAATAACAGTTCTAATTGGATCAGCTCTTTGCTGATAAACATAACACCTGTTCACAACAATCCAATTGAAGACGGCTCTGTTTTAACTCCCTTACGTGAACCAAGCTTTGCACAAGGATCAAATGTACAGTGCAGAGCGTGTCTTTCAGGCAAAGGAATCTTTGAATCTGTTGAATAATCTACCAAATGTTGTTTTGGAGGAGATATGAATTAGGATGATAAGCTGGACGATGCTCCTCCTCTTCCTTATGGATGGTACGATACTTGGGTGAAGCTGAGATCTGGTCAGGATCGCTGGACATATGATACTAAAGCTAATCAAATGCTAACTGGAAATCGTCTCTTGCAAAAGCGCTTGGATAGAATGTTTTTCCCTTTTCAAGATTTTGAGGTCGAGAGTATTGATATGATAGGGACAAATCCCATTCCTGGTCTCTCCCATAAAAAGGAGAAGAAAACCAGAGGACGGTCTCAAACTTTGACTCTTCCTGTGTTGCCAAGTGATCACTTTGGTTTGCTTTTAAAGCTTAGGAAAAAAAAAATTTGACTGTTACCCAAGGAAAAATTGTCCCAAAACTGTACCTCTGATTATAAGGACTGCCTTTGAACATTGTGGGGGTTCGGATACTCGTGAATTTTGAAGTAGACTTGAAGCATTTGACTGTTATAACCATTTTGATAACCATGTTCATAGTCAAGGAGAAAATTGTTTTGCTTCATAAAATTTTATCTTGTACAATTTCGAGTATTCTTCATGCTGTACTATGCTTTAAACTTGTTAGTATATAACCATCTGGAAAAGACGGCAAGTTACTGGAAAACGTTGTAATGGCTATTGCCAGTTATCTTGTTTGTGACTAGAAAAGAAACGTTACAATTCCAAGGCAGCATGTTTTTACACTTGAAAGTAATTTCTGGCTATCTACGTTGTAAGAGACAGAATGAACCTTAATAATTCCAAGGCAGCATATCATTACACAGTTTTTGTAAAAAAAAAAAAAAGAAAAAAAAAATGATGGGGCTCATTGGGAGAACTAAATCAATTGAACACACTTAGACTTGGACTTTCTTTAGCTAGATAAAAGGGGCAGTCAGGGATATGCGTCTGATGGTTGACTGTTTTAGCCACTTTCCGCAGCTGATTCAACTTTCCGCAGCTAGTTCAACTTTCCGCAGCTGTTTTGTTAAACTCTAGGTTGCAGGTGTCATTAAGCAAAACAAGCCACATGGGTAGCTGGGGGAATGTCAGTACATGGATGATGTCCTATTCATTTGGTCAAATTCGATGAAAAAGACCCCGGTCAAAGGGAAGTCAAGTTGTGTGTTATCACTAAGTCGCCACACTGAGTCGCCACACTAAGTCGCTGCATGTCAAGAAAAAATAATAATTTTGAATCAATGAAATGAATAAGTTATTTGCTCACTTTTCTGAAGGTATTGATTAATTTTGGATTGATGATGAAAGATGAATGGCTAACTTTTTATTCAAGATTTTTAGCTACAGAAACTGTGCACATTCCGTAGCTAAAGTCCAATTCCGCAGCTGTTCTCTAATTCCGCAGCCAGAAAAACCTCATTGTTCAAATCAGCCTAACTTTTTCATACAAAATCAGATTTTGGTGATTTAAGTACCATTGGAAAGATCTCAACAAGATCTACACAATGAGAAATCCATCATTTGAGTTTGAAATGGCAAATAATGAAATAAATCGCTGAAAAGAAGCAACATCAACTTGAGGCACTAATTCCAAATCAGGTATAAATTCTTTTGATTTTTCCTTTGAAAACTTGTTTCATTAATACAAATTCTTAGTTTTGTGTGTAAATATCATAACTAGAGAGATTGGTCATCTCTCTCCTTTGATAATTTTACATTCCATTGCAGAAGAAGCATTAGTTTTTTGCAGGTTCCAGGAGGAAGGACAAATGACTACAAGAGAATGGTGTCTCTCTAAGAGACCAATTTGTTTCATAAGAGGATGGTTAGCAACAAAGAGGAAATATGTTGATGCAAAATCAGATCCAAACACTTGAAAAGCTTTCAGATACTATTGTCTCCATCACATCCATACTTCATAATAAACCATTCACTCCATATTTTCCATTTACATTCACATACACTTTCCATTTTTTTTTTCCATTCATAACCCACAAATAAAAGCAAGAGGCTCATTCATATGCTTATTGCCCATTGCCATTTCTACTCTCCATTGCCATCTTCCATTTTCATCTTCAATTTCCTGTCATTTTCATTCCGCAAATAAGCCCTGCTTCAATGCAAATTATTGAGTCCATAGTCCTTTGAGTCTAAGTTCTTTGTAAAAACACCTTGAGGCTTGCATGCCTTAATGGCAAGTCCTCATGCTGACAAACAATGGGAATACATTAATGTCCCTTGTTCGTTAGATCTTCTAGGTGACTCGACATCGGCAAATTCATTCGTACCTGGCAAGATGTGTTTGGGCATCTTGACTCTCATTGTCATCAATGGTGAGAGTTCTCGTGTTGACTAGTGGCATCCATTAATGGCCACTAAACCAGCAATTTCCTACTATGTTCGACATCAGAACATCTTTTCACATAGTAGGAATTGTGCCAACGAGTTTTGAAGACATGAAGACTATTATTTTCAGCATTTTGGAGCAGATTCAGCAAGTTTTAGTAGAAGCAATAAAAATTCATCTTATCTCTCTATCCATGACTCCTTTTGTTCAGCCACTTGAAGAAGAATATGATCAGAAATTTTCAGCCACTGCACATACAACTCATCCATTCTAAAGGGTAAGTGAAGGTACGTCATTTTCTAACTTTTGACCATAGAATTCCATAAAAAGCTAGAATGATAATTGTTGGAAAAACATTTCTCTTCCTCATTTCATAAAATTGCCAATACCATCAGTTGGGGGGGAATACATTCATCTTCATATTTTGCCATGTCCATATCATATTCAGGAGCCCACATACTTCCAACATATATTAACTATTACATTGTTATTATGAGCATACAATGGCTTTTCAAAAAAAAGTGCTTAAAGGATAAATTGGATACAAACAAAATCATGGTTGTCACACAAGAACCAACCATCATGCAATCCAATAAAGATATACTTTGCAAAAATAATCAAAATATCATTATGCAAAGTTCAAAGATCAAAATAGAAGGCAACAAAAAAAAAAAAATGGTTGTAACACAAGAACCAACCATGTTGCAATTCAAGTAAAACACTTTGCAAAAATATGAAGTTATCAAATGATATCATGCAAAGTTAAGCCAAAGCTCAAGGATCAAAAGAGTTAATGTAATATATATATTGCATGAGGACATGCAATAGCTTCAGTTGGGGGGTATGTTGAGTCTTGAAAATGTCATTCATTTCCATTACACTTTCACTATTATGTCCATTATATCACCTCCATTTCACTACTATGTCACCACATTCATCCCACTTTCATTATCATTCAGCCACATTTATGTTTTTCCAATATTTATTAATTCTAAGCCTTTTAAGTGAATTTGTGGTGAAAAATTAGAAAATAATGTGCATATGCTTATACTTAACAAATGGGTTGAGATTGTTGACATGTGTAGGTTGAAAGAAGGCTTCTAGAAGACCCTTATGTGGCACTCTAAGGCCAAATTCGAATTTGAGTGGAAAGAATCATGGGATCATGAGGATATGTGTCACACCTCCTAATTGAATTGTAACTCTAAGAAGACATGTGTCTTATCAGTTCCTATTTTGATTAGGACTCTAGAGGTAGAGGGAGAGATTCATGGATTCTCATTAATGAGATGGCTTCTCATCTTTTTGTATAAATAGGAGATCTCTCTCCTTCATTTTTTAGTATTTTAGCTTGTGAGTTCTTTAGCTTGGAGTTTGTAGTTCTTCCTTGATGACTTTTGAAAGCTTTGGAGAGCTTTGTTGTATTTTGTAATTTTGAAGAATTTGAATAAAGCTTTGATGTTCTCAACATGGAAGGAGATGTGAAGTAGATGTCATGGAGCACATTAGAATGTAAGGTAGAGTAGATTTCATTTTGTAAATTTTGCTTTGATTTCATTATGTCATTTGATTGCTTTCAAGTTTGATAGATTAGATTTTTCATTCATGCAAGTGTGTTCAACCGGTTGATTGTAGATTAGTAATGCACATAGCTTTTTAATGACTAATGACATGATGGAATCATCTTGTCCTTCTGCTGATTTATTTTCTGAGTTCTAATTCCAGCATTGTTATTTCCTTCAGTTTTGTTTTGTTCATTTACTTTCATGCAATTTAGATATCATATTACTCCATTTGTTTATGATTACATTCCTATAGCCAAGCGACTCAAATAGTGAGGAATCAGAATATTATTTGATGTAGTATGATTTAGTTTACTTTCCTGCAAGTTAGTGATTAGAATACTTATGTCATTTTCAGGGATTGAAGTATGAATGAGTAGTTTAATCTTAGTTTCATTTTATGCAATTTCATTTCATGCAATTTAGATATCATATTACTCCATTTGTTTATGATTACCTTCCTATAGCCAAGCGACTCAAATAGTGAGGAATCAGAATATTATTTGATGTAATATGATTTAGTTTACTTTTCTACAAGTTAATGATTAGATTACTCATGTCATTTTCGGTTACCTCCTATAGCTAGAGTGAGTCGAATGGTGAGGGATTGAAGTATGAATGCGCAGTTTGATCTTAGTTTCATTTTATGCAATTTAGATATCAGATTACTCAATTTGTTTATGATTGCCTCCTGTAGCCAGAGCGAGTCGAAAGGTGAGGGGTCAGAATATGGGTTGATGTAATATGATTTAGTTTACTTTGCTTACAGTTTTTGAATTGCTTTAAGTTCAGTTTTCTTTTTATACAACAACAAGGATACTGGGTCTCATAGTCACTAGCTCATTGTTTGGTTGTTGCATTCTATTTTGATTGAAGTAGCTGCATATTTACACTTTTGTTTAAGTACTATTTCCATCAATAACATGTTTTAAGATCTTTTGAAGTGCTAAGTTTTGGAAGTTACCATTAGGGACATAGGCCTTGTCTTGAAATCTCTATCCATACTTGTCCTTTAAAAGTATTCTTAAGACCCTAGAATAGGATTTCCATTTGCATTAGACACTTTAGGAAACCAACAAGAACAAAACCCCAAAAACAACATAAACTATAAAACAACGAAGTAAGAAAAAGGTTAACTAAGCACATATGGTGCACCACACTTCATCAGTTTACGATACCCGGATTGATAATTTATGTAGAGCAATTTAAGACGTTAAATTGACTAGACATTGTCTATACTATATAAAGGAAGAAAATTAGTTTTTAATTCATTTAGAAAGAGATATTTTTTATTTCTATCAAAGATTAACTTCTTTTGGCTATAAGGATTATCTTCTATGAGATCTCTATGCATGACAAAATTGAGAGTTATCAGTGAAGGCCTATGATCAGAGTCAGGCTCGTGGTTGTTTAAGATGTCAAAATTTTTTATTTCGTTGTATAGGAGATCAGAGATAACATAGTTTACCATGTTGCTACCAAGTCCATGGATGCAGGTCATCTGGCTAAAATTGGGCCACTTCTTTAGACCGTTGCAAATTATGAGATCTTGAACACTACAGAGCTTGACTAGCTCCGACCCAAACAAATTCTCCCTGAGGTATTCAGAGCTCCTTTTGTACCGGCTAGCCAGAGGAAGGTCTTCGTCTAACCAAAGAGGATGAGGGTTGGAATGACTGCTTAGAAGAATAGCTTGGTTGCTTGAAGTTCGAGCATTAAAGTCATCGATTAAAAGGATATTGCTTTCATTCCTAGGTTAGAAATATCATTCTCTAAACCATTGTAAGGACTATGTTTATCTAAATTCTTTTTCTTATAGAAGTTAGAATTGATGGGGGGGAAATAACAGATTGCTATGTAGGTCTTTTTATCATAAATTTCAGTGATTTCTATCCAACTATGTTGATTGTAAGGGTCGTTTTTATAAATCCTAGCATGGGGAGAGATGTTCTTCTTAATGTAACAAGCTATATCCCCAATGCCTCTACGAGAGGACCACTTATTCTAGGTAGACCATAATGTAAAGCCATCTATGTCACACCCCCAATTCTTTTTTCATAAATTGGCTTTCGTGCGGCGTTGGCTAAGTACTTAACATTTTCATTAGTTAACTTACTTTCCGAACTACGCCTAACATTTATCATTTTTAATTGATAATATTAATATGCGGAAACCATTAATATAACATTCAACAATATAGAAACACATAACCATATGCAAGATAACGATCTTTTATTATAATTTCAGATTTTACAAGTTTGCCGGGAGACAAGTTCAACTGGCTTTACAAAACTTCCTAAACGACTATGTCGTTTTCCCAACTTGGGTGCACCGCTGTGTACTACCGGCTCACCCAGCTTAGGCGCCTTCACATGTCGGTCGCACCGTTCCAACAATCCACACTTGTCGTTCGCACTGCCGGGCGCTCCTACCCGCGGTCGCCTTACACAGTTCCCCTGTCGATCTATCGTTCGGCAGGCGCACACGCCCGTGTCACCCTGCCCAAATGCACCTTCCGTCTTCGTTTGAACCTACCCGTCGTGCGGGCTCATGCGCACATCAGATCTGCGTCCACCGCAGAACCCTTCGCACATAAGACTTTGCACTTCGCTTGGTGTCTCCATCCAACTCGCCCGTCGTATGTATATATGGTTGTGCCAATGCGTGGGGGCGCTTGGTCGACCCACCAACCAATACATAACTTGTCAGCTCACACCAAAAGTATACTCCTAGTACACCAAGGGTTTGAATTTCAAAATGGACCCACCCATTGACGGTTTTCACACCTTCGGTTGGAATTTCAAAACAGACCCACATGTCAAATTTGACTGTTTTCACACCTCCTCGCCAGTTTTCACAATTTCAACTAAAAACATTGACCGTATTATAAAATTTAACCTGTATTTGACTAATAAATCATCCAAAGACAAAAAATTTGCCCATCAAATTTTATCCTGCTTATACCCTTAACAATTAGTAAGTTTAATGCCAATATTACTTTATAAACGATCTCAGTCTTCAGCATATAATCGATCTCTGTATACAGTTCATACAACAACACCGGAACGGTTCGTCAGACCATCACTTGCATACAGGTGTTTCCCGGGAATGACTTGTCCTTACCACGTGGCCGCTCTTTTTCATTGTCATTCGCTATATTGAATATTGCTCCGACACTCTCATTGGATTCGTGTGTGTCAATTATTTATTTTCATCTTTATTGAGATTTTTGGGGCAGTAGAGAGTTGTAAGCTTTAATATTTTTCGGAACTTGGGCTACTTGAATTGCAATGGCAGGACAGTATTTGGCAGATCTCCCTTGTCGGGGTTTCTTCTCATCCCCGACGATTCCTCCTTCAAATCCCGTAAGTGCTGTGATTCCCTTTATATCTATTTTCTGAAACAATAACTTCCTTCAAATTATATTGCTTAAACAGAAGATTATATTTTGCATTGGCAGTATAATACTTGGAATGTATATTTAGGTTTTCTCGCCTTAATGGCGCATTAGGGCCAGACAAGATGATCTTCATTTTCATCATGAAAGTATGTTTTTTTGGGTATTGTTATGAAGTATAGGTTTAGTTTTTTTCACGTGGAGTTTCGATTTTTGCTAAATCATAAATTTTATAAATTTATGCTATATTTAACTTATTGGCTGTTGTTAAATATATTTTTGGTATTATAGTGACAATTATTAGGTTTTATAACTGCAATTCCCAAGTTTAATCTTGGGCTTCACCCAAATTATTTCAATGAACTAATTCACCATGGTTAAAAAAAATAAAATTATAAGCTGACCATGTTTAAAACTTAGACTCAAAATTGATTGAAAGTCAACTTTGAATTTCCCCTCACACTTGGATTGAAAGGAAAAAAAAATATAAGCTGACCATGTTTGAAACTTAGACTCAAAGTTGGTTGAGAGTCAACTTTGAACTTCCCTCACACTCGGACTTGGATTGACTTGACTTGGATAACAACAATTTTAATTATTAGATATAGATTTTTAATTATGATTCCAAATTATTTCACATAAAATATACCAAATCTATTCAACTTTATATCATGTAAAGATGAATATATTAAAAATAGAATTGAGGGTAATATATCAGTAACAAAATACAATATCAATCAAGTTTTAAATGACTTTAATGCGGGAAATTTGTTATATTCTTTGCCTTGTTATTTACATGTGTTGTTCATATGCACCTATGCACCTGTCCTTAGGGTGGGGCTGGCTATGTCCTCCTTTGGTTTCTTTTTGGGCTGTTTTTGGTTGGTGAGAGGTGTGAGGAAAATAGAGTTTAAGATTTTTTATTTATAACTTTTTGGTAGTTTTTTTTAATTAAATTGTGTTGTTTCACTGCGTTACTTTAGTGTTAAATGCTTATTTGGTTGAACAAGGCTAGTTTATACCAAAATGGTTGAGTTATGTTTAACTTGATCTGATTGGTATTAAGTTGGTTTTCTTAACTAAGCAAGTGGTTAGGTTGTGGATTCTTTTAATTAAGCAAGTGGCTAAGTTGTGGATTTAACTGGTTTGATATCAAAGCGGTTTTCTTAATTGAATAAGTGGTTAAGTTAGTATAGTAGATTTAAAACCAGTGTTCCACGAGGACGCGTCTCCTGGGGTCGAGTGCGCGCACCCCTTGCACCCCACGCACCTGGGACGGGGGACGTCTCGGGAAACGTTTCCCCACGTCCCCCTTTTGGGGAGACGCGGGGAGACGCAGGGGGGGATGTTTCCCCAGTGTGGGGGATGCGACTCCCAAAAGGGGGATGCCTAGAAAACGGGCTATGCATCCCCCTTAAATTTGCTTGTAAGCAATGGTTTATGACATAGAAAACCTAGTATTTGACCATATTTCCCTACTATTGCTATGCAATTCATGGTAATGTTAAATTCTTAAAGTAAAAGTGACATTCTCCTTTATCTTTCATTTTCATCATTTTACTTAAATTTTTAACATTACCATGAAATGACTCAGGATGTTTGTGAGTGGTTTCAACTTCATTGGATTTCATATGGAAAAAGTAGAATTTTAGATCTCACTCAAAATCCAACAGACTTAACAGTTTTTCAGGAATTCAGGATTCGATGGATTGCAATGTTTCCATTGCATTTTGTCATGTACAAGGATATGGAATTAGTATTTAATCAAGAGCACCAAGCCCTCTGTGTATTTTAGAGTGACTTTTAGACTCATCACTCCATTGTTTTTGATTTTGAGTTATATCAATTTACTATTGCAGACTTTAGATTTTCGTATCTATTATAGTCTATTTTTCTTAGTACTAATTAGATTCTAGAATGATGAATGATGAATTTAAATTTTAAGAATCTAGAATGATGAATTTAATTTTTAAATAAATGTAGATTCTAGAATGGTGAATAATGAATAATGAATATGGATTAGAGTATCTCATTATTGAATCTCGTGGTCTATGGATGAATCATGTATATATTAGTAAGGATGATGAGTATGGATCAATGTATTTCATTATTTAATTCAAATATATCTGTATTATTGTATTTATGCTTTCATTATAGAATATGAATTTGATATATATATATTAAAAAAAAAAAAAAAATACCCTGACGTCCCCCCTAAATTTCCCTAGAATTTGAGGGTACTCCCACACGTCCCCTTTGTGCGTCTCCCCGCACCCACGTTTCCCCGTCCCATAGTCTTGGTAGAACATTGTTTAAAACCATATTAAATCAAATAAAAGAGAAAAAAAAACTTAAAACACAATAGCAAATTAAAAAAATTCCTTCAACACTTCTCCTTGGAAAGTGATTCCATCAACAATCAACTCACTAAACAAAACAAACATATTATGAAAGTAAAATTTTAAACTTAACTAAAACAATCGACTCACTAAACACAATATACTATAAAATTGAAATTTTAAACTTAAATGAAATAGGTGTTGATTATTCCTAATAACTACACTGATTATTCCTAATAACTACACCTAATTAATATTTCAAAAAAATATACACACTATTGTTATTCTTACACTGATCTTGGATACATATTTATTTCAAAAGATGGTAAATGATATGAATTTGGTGCTTCAATAGATATATTTATATCCACTTTGTTTTCGTTTATTTAGAGAGGATATTGAGGTTTCACTAATATAGACTCTAAGGATGATGTGAGTGGCACCCTGAGGATGATGTGAGTGGCTCGTGGATGGCACTCATGGTCTGGAATATTGTGGAAAATTTCAGTGGTTTATACAACATAAGCCAGTGTCAAACCTTCAGTGCTCGAAAATTTCAGTGGTTTATACAACATAAGCCACAGTGTCAAGGCTTTAGTGCTCAGTTACAAGGATACAACATAAGCCACAGTGTCAAGGCTTTAGTGCTCAGTTACAAGGAACATAAGCCACAGTGTCAAAGCTTCGATGCTCTAAGGATAGTAAATATTTTTTTTTTCTAGTTAAGACTAACCTAAGTACCCACGGGGATTTGAACCGGTGACCTATCGCAAGGAGTGCCTTAACAAGACACCATTCACCGTCAATCCAAAGCCCCGTGGGCTTCTAAGGATAGTAAATATTATTAGTTGTAATATCATTCTATTAAATATATTTATATTTATTAAAAGGTTTTTTTAAATGAGATATTTAAATTTAGTATTATGTATTATCATTGTAATATTATTGGTTTTTTTCAGTTAAATTAAAAAAAATATATATACAAATATTTTGATGGATTCATGGGAAGGGATCATATTTTATTAGTTTATTAGTAAAGTTACACGATTTCTTACTCTAAAAAACTACTTTCAACTGAAAATTGAAAAGTTTTATTGGATCAAAATTACTAAAAATTCACAAATAAAGCAACCGTTATTGCATATCACATGAGAGTTATATTGGCTACCCACTTTTACTGACTCAACAAACGACCCTATTATGAGGTTGCTGTTCCTTCTTCTTATTCTTATGGAAAAGAACTTCCTTCATTAAAAAGTCCTCCAGGATGAAGGTTATGATGGTTTTATCCATAATTCTTACATTTATACTCTCCGGAGCTTGTATTGTTGCCTAAAGAACACAAGAAACCTCACTGTTAATGTAAGGTTTCAATCTGGACAAGCTTTGTTGAAACTAGTAGACGATAGAAACCCTGCAAATAGCCCCATCTTATTGTTGCAATAATAATAACACCATCTTATTGTTGCAATACTAACATGATCAACCTGCTTGATTTTAGAGAGTCGCTTCTTTCCATAACGGTGAGCACCATGCATAATGCTTCATCACGACTTGCATATTTTATAGATGGTGCGAACTTCGACAATAGCATCGATTTTGAGTTGATTTATATTATTGATTAACATCATTTTTGTGAATTGCTCCAGGATGGGTTGCGAGTACATATCTGTGATCATGATACGGCACCCCCAGGTTAGAATTTTTCACAAGTTAAATCTCCCTTTCTGCGCTGGTTTGCCATCTTGCCATTTGTCAATTGCCTTTTGGTTTCTCAATATGTTGCTTGTTCTATTTTAGATTTTTTCAATTTTACAGGACGTATTGTTTTATTTTGTTCTTCATTAAGAGCATGGCATATTGTGAGCAAATTTTGGTTATGCTATTAAGTTTTTATCATCGTACATTTTTCCAGTTAACATAGAACTATCAAGAGGGGTTCATAAGCGTCAGAGTTTATATGCTTTATGGTTAGTTGCCTCAACAGACTAAGCTTTGGAGCTGTTGTTCTTTGTCTGTGCACTTTCTTCTATATGGGGTTTTGAAAGAAATGAATATGTTGTTGAAAAACATAATATGTTTTATAATGTTATTACATTTTCGGATGTTCTTTTAATTTGTATTCATGGATGAGCATAGATGCTCAGCAAGAAATTGCAGCAACTAATTTTTGAAATGCATGATCACATTTAGGTTCAGGTTTATCTTCTTTGTTTTGCTCTTGGATGATGTCTGGGTTCCTGCGTTAAGGGAGGGACCATGTATGTGTGACAAATGTTACTCTGCTGCTCTCTTGTAGTTTTTAAAAATTGAAGCAAAGCTATTTTGCACGCTGTTTTCTTGTATTTTAGACATTTATAGGACCACTTTCAAAATAGCTCTTTGTGACTTTATCTTACTGTTTAATATGTTAGGAACTAAATTTTAGAACTGGGATGTTAACCATTTCTGAGTGGCCATGGGGATCGATGGAGTGCAATGTGCTGCTATGGAGGCCTGTGGCTCTCAAGGCTCACCCTACATGTGCCAATGTAGCCCTCTAGAGGATTAGGACCTTGTTTAGGGAGACCAAACCCAAATGGAAACCATCTGCAATCCTGCATAAGATCCAATGCATCCCCTAGCCTTCCAGTACAACAAGTCATTAGAGAAATAGAGTAAATGAGCTTACCTAATCATGGACCACAGGTGGGGACTTCATAATGACATGCCCTTCCATAATGGGCTTTGAGATGTGCCAATGTCTTCTAAACTCCAAATGGGGTTAACCAAGTGCCCTATTAGGTGTTTTCTACTTCTAAAGGGGATAATATAGCCAAGGTACATCCTTCAAAGGTGGTGGCATGTGGCAGATAGGTGAATGAAGTAGGGAATGAGAAGGGGCAACCTTTGGTCACATGCTGGGGTACAAGTGTAGCTAATAAGAGGGAAGCCCACACTTGGGTTTATAATGTATAGGAGGAAGCAATTGTGGTACATGAGGTGCCTCGACCTTGATTTTTCCACCCTTCTTTTATGCCTTTTGCCTTTTTTATGATTTTCTTTGATTGACTGCTCGGGGCTCAAGGGGTTAGAGCATGATGTGTAAGATATAACAGTGGAATCCCCATTTTTAAGGTGGGGCGGTTCATCGCCCACTAGGGGTTGGGACAATCATGGATTCCTATATGATGAAGAAGGCTCATAGAACCTGTAGGATCTAGGGTGATGACCATGATGATGGGTAGAGCTCATGTATTGGCTTTTGCCCACATGCTAAATGTTTTTGTCCAGACCATCTTTTGCATTTTGTGGTACTTTTCCTATTAAATGTGGCCATATATGATTTTAACTTTCTTTTCAATAGCATAAACCTTTGGGTTTCATTCCAGGCCATGACCCAAGGTGTGGGTAAGGGGAAGGAGCAAGCTAACCCTATGTGGACCCAATGGAGGGATGTGGACCGAGGCAGGAAAAATGATGAATGGGGTATTGATGGATGGAAAGAGGGTAATATAAGTAGATAAGGGAGTGGGACGACACAACCAAAATCAAGGTTTCCCATGAAATACTATCCCTAGAACCAAATGGTCAATAAAGGAGACCATAGGACTAGAATCCAAGGTTAATTCCTAAAAGGGGTCTAGGGGACAGAAGCACAGACGTAGCCCATTTTTCCACCGAATCCCCCCATTAATCCATGCCCAGAAGTGTCCATGATAAACAAACTACAATACTCAGTTTCCAAATGACAAAGCATACCTTTAGATTCGGGAAGCCCACCTTCGAACATACGATTATGGTAGACGGGCGAGGGACCACATGGTTGGCTCAGGTGGTGGAGAAAATGGCACAATGAGCTAGCTGGTGGCTGCAAGGGGTTGTTGGTTGCTGGTTGAGGACCATCTTGGAGAAAAAATTTCTCCTAGGGATATTACCCACAAAATGGTGGGTAACATGGCCAATCTGGGCTACATGAAATGCCCCTACGTGAGCCTTTATGCAGACTAATTCGCATTGCCTTTAGAACACGCTGAATCCTGCAACTCTTCTTGTCTCTACCCTTGGAAGTGACTCGCTTGGCCTCTTTGGACTTATCTTGGCCTCTAGCAACTGAATCGACTCCTCCTCTAGCTGAATCAAACTCTCCTCTAAAGCCCCCTAGGCAAGCCTTGCGCAACTTCACTGAGGAAAACTCGTCCCTCTCTTAGCTAGCTCTTTTGGAATTTGAATCCTCCTCCGGAAATCTGCTACTGATATCCCTCTTGCTCCTGCTTCCTTCTGGCTTGAATTCTTCCGGCTAAATGCTGCCCTCTGGAACATCGATCTGCCACAAAAACTCGCTCTTCCTATATGTTTCTCCTTAACCCCATCGACCTCCTCTTATAATCTCCAGTTGGATCACCAACGACCATGATTAAGTCCTTATCGATGGTTGAGATTATATCGGACTTGATCCGTGTGAGTTTCTAGAGAAATCTCACCTTCCTTAATTAATTCTTTATAATTTATTATTTTCCCTAAGTTAGACTTAGGAAAAATTTAATTACTGATTAATTAACTTAATTAAGTTGCTTCTAGGTGGATTTTCCAGAAAAAATTTATGGGTTTTGCAGCCTTAGTGTTTTTTAGCCTCTTTGACCGAAGTCGAGACTAGAACACTATCTGATGCTACAAAAACTTTTATTCTACAATGGCTACTAGTGTTCAATATGAGGACACGCTTGAGGGTTCTTCGAACTATTTGCAATGGAAAGTTCAAATCTCAATTGTTCTCATAGAAAACAAGTTGTGGAATTTTGTTAATACAACACTGGTGTTGTCAAGCTCAAATCTAATTTCTCTTGATCTATATGAGATCAAGGAGGCCAAGGCACAGAGAATTGTTCTCAATGGGGTAAAAAATTCTCATACCCCATCTGTCAAAGAAGGATATTGTGAAGAAGATGTAGAATATGCTCACGAAGCCATATGAAATCAACTATTAGAGTCGAAAGACGATGCTCAAGGACAAGTTTTATGGCACAAGAATGTCCAAGGCTGAGAGCATGACATCTTACTTGTCTAGATTGACACAAGTCAAGGACAAGTTCGTTGCTATTGGAGAGATGATTTTTGACAAGGAGTTAGTGCATATAGCCTTGAATGGCTTTTCAAAACATTGGGAGGTCTTTTTCAAGTGTATTATGGGTCGGGATCACCTACTCGACTAGGTGAGGCTTTAGGATGATTTCGTCCAAGAGGAGATTCGAGAAAGTAGTTAATAGGGAGATCAAAGGAAGATGTACGAAGAAGAGAACCTTGCTCTAGCAAGCAAGTGTAAGTAGAAGGCCAAGAAAGGGTCGAACAAGGGGTCCTCCTCTAAGGGTGAGAAGAAGATGGATCCAAGCAAGGTTAAATGCTTTGCATGCCTTTAGCTGGGTCACTATGCCTACCAGTGCCCAAATAATAAGGGCAAGCAAAAGAAGAAGTTTGATGCTACTACAAAAGTGGACGAGTTTACAACATGGTTTGAGAATGAGTTTTTGCTCATTGCATGTCTCTCGAGTTCATTTACCACCAATGTGTGGTACATTGACAGTGGGGCTTCTTGAAATATGACGGGAGTCAAAGAGTATTTCACCAATTTGAAAGAGGAGTGGGATTTCTCCATAGAGCTTGGAGACAATGCTAAGTACGATCCAACTGGTATTGGCACAATTATGTTTGAGAGGGGGTATGACAACTTTATGGTGGAGGACGTGTTGTATGTTCCCGGTATGACAAAGAACCTAATCTCAGTTGCTACCTTGGAGGACAAGGGTTACATTGTGACCTTTGACAAGGGTAAATTGTATATTCGACCCAAGAACTCGAAGACAACAAAAGTAATAGGGGTCAGGAATGGCAACTTGTTTCGATTGTAGTTTGACCTAACACATGCATTGGTGAGCTGTAGAAAAGGGATAGGAGAGTTATGGCATAGGAGGATGGCACATATTCATCATGGAGTGCTTATTGTGCTTAGGGAGATAGTGATTGGGTTGCTAGAGCGAAAGGTCGAGCAACATGAGGTGTGCAAGGGTTACACACTAGGTAAATATGTCAAGACCATTTTTCCAAGCATCGACACTAGGTCCAAAAGGATTTTGGATCTAGTACACTCAAATGTGAGTGGGCACATGTCATTGATATCCTTGAGTGGGTACCAGTATTATGTGACCTTCATTGACGACTTCTCCAGAAAGACCTGGATATATTTCATGAAAAATAAGCACGAGTCCTTTAGTAGATTTAAGGAGTTCAAGGCTCTAGTTGAGAATTAGACAAGGAGAAAGATCAAGATGTTGAGCTTAGACAATGGAGGTGAGTACAACTTAAATGCCTTCAAGGACTTCTATGCTTAGGAAGGTATCAATGAGTTGACTATTTCGTACAACCCTCAGCAGAATGAGGTTGCAGAACGAAAAAACATGGCTATAGTTGGAGCAGCCAAGGCCATGCTCCATGACCAGGATTTGCATTGTTTTTTGTGGACAGAGGCCTACAACATTGCCATATATTTGTAGAATAGAAGCCCACATAAAGTGTTGGGCAGATTGACATTAGAGGAGGCGTTATAGGGAAGAAACCAAATTTGGGTCACATTCGCATCTTTGGGTGCTTTGTGTATTTCCATGTTCCTAAGGAGAAAAGGACCAAGTTGGAGGCTACTACAGAGAAAGGTATCCTTCTGGGGTACAACAAGGCTTCAAAATCCTGTCGTGTTTACATTCTGCTCTCAAGAGGAAAATAGTGAGTAGGGATGTGAAATTTGAAGGAGAGAGAACTTTTCATAAGTCTATCAGCATGAGTTCTTCTATAGTTGAGGTTCAGGAGGAGTAGGCACCAAAGGTTGAATCAACACAAATTCCTTTAACTATAGTCACACACATTAGTGAGCAAAGTGAGTAGGCCAAGCAAAGAGATCAGGATGAGGAACATGGGATTCCTCACACCCAACCCTAAACTCTAGGTACAAGGAGGAAGTAGGCCAAGTGGGCATAGAAGACATTGAGAGAGGCCTAAGAGTATGTTTGTGCTTCGAGATATTCTGTCAGACAAAGCAAGGCTCCTTAGCGTTATTCCGGGTTTATGCCATTGATGAGTGAACTAATTGAGGCTGAACCAACCAACTTTCAAGAGGTGTCCCAACATCAAGTGTGTAAGGATGCCATGGTGGAGGAATATTCTTCCATCATGAAGAACAACATATGGGAGGTTGTGCCACGACCAGCGAGCAAGCCATTGGTTGGTTCTAGATGGGTGTGCAAAATCGAGCATGTTGTGGTTGGCATCGTGGAGAAGTTCAAAGCTCGTTTTGTGGCTAAGGGTTTTTCACAGAAAGAAGGAATTGATTATGACAATACCTTTGCTCTAGTAGCTAGATACTCATCCATTAGGGCTATCATTTCTATTACAATGTAGATGGGTTGTAGGATTAACTAGATGGACATGAAGACAACTTTCCTCAACTGTATTGTTAAGGAAGAGATCTACATAGGGCTGCTAGAAGCTTTCGAGGTGCATGGGATGGATTCCCATGTGTGCAGGTTGAGGAGAGGATTGTATGGGCTCAAGCAAGCTCCCCCGATGTGATATGTGTCGATTGACTATTATTTGTAGAGCGTGGGCTTCACCAAGAGTGAGGAAAAATTGAACCTGTACTACACTTAGGTGAAGTGTGAGCCTTTCATATTGGTGTTATATGTTTATGACCCGTTTCTCACAGGGTTTGAGGAACTCATAACGCACTACAAATGGGATCTTGCAGAAGAGTTCAAGATGAAGGATTTGGCGTTGATGCACTACCTTTAGGGATTGGAGGTGTGGCAGAAAGAGGGAGAGATTTTCCTTGGATAAGGGAAACACATAGTTGGGATCTTGAAGCGTTTCAAGATGGATCGCAAACCCATGGCTATGCCACTTGTGACCAACTAGAAGAAGATCTATACTTCCAGATTAGAGGCAGTGGATGATCTGAAAATGAGATCTAAGATAATTAATAAGGTTTTACATACCTATGTGCACGGATTAGTCTATGTCATTATATGCAATGGATTGATAAGATTGTGAAATGCACAGACAATGAAGTAGAAAACAAACATAATAGATAACACATGACACAACAAATTTAATAAGGAGTTCACCCAATACTCCTGGGCTACATCTCCTGGTCCAGCTTTAAGTGGTGGCCTCTGTATTATGTATTCAAGCATAGTTTTTTTTACAACAGTGAGCTCAAATTGAGCCTCACACACAAACATATTACAATAACAAGAGCTTCACTTGAATCCCTCAAGCTTCCTCTGAGTACATAGACTCCCACCTAGCTCTCAATCTGCTCTAAACTTTGTCTCGCCTTTGCTTTTGAACACTGCCTACCTGTTTGCGCTCTGTCTGTGGCTTTTAAAGCCATTCTGGGTTGCCTGTTCATTTCATCTCCTTGTCCTTCAGTCTCCCGGGCCTCTGTCTGTTCGAATCCCTCTTCCAGTGTTTCCCAGGTATGGCATAACGCCTAAAGGGGAGGTGGCCACCGATTCTGTAACGGAAGAATACTTGGGTCCCTTGAACTCCATCGGATTCCCAAACGCGGCCATCTTTTTCATCAACACAGAGAAATAGGCATAAAATAGGAAAAATCTGCCAAAACATGATATGCCAGACTTCAAAAGTCCTTCAATACACTTCATTTCCCTATCGGGTCCGCCTATCGGTCGCTGTCACTTATCGCAATGGCTCTGTCCCTCTATTTCGTAAATACCTTTAAAATCACGAGAATGCATTGGAAAAGGCTCTTCCCTGGACTTGAAATCATATGTAATAGCCTTAAGGTACCCTTTCGGGTCCAGCTTATCGCATCGACGCTCTCCCCTTTCGCATTTCGTTTAACAAATGAAACTGCGAAAATACATTAAAACATGGTGTTTGGCGGACTTCAAAATCCCTGCAATCTGGCTCATAATCTCATTGGGTCCGTCCATCGGATCGCATATATGTATATACACATACCCCCGCTCCTATGGATCTGCCGATTACGATCTAGCGATGCAACACGGGCTGTCGATCTGCGCGCTTGATCAACGGTCCTCGTTGACCCCGCTAATCGCTATCGTATCGCTTATAAGTTCCTCGTCGATCGCAGTCGGAACTCTTATGTGGGCTTTATCGATAGCATCGATAGCCACCGCCAATAGCGATCCGTTGATCGCAGTCGCAAGACTCATCTGGATCCAGTCGATCTCTGCCGAAGGTCACCGCCGATTATGATTACTGATGCGATCTGGACCGTTGATTGGCCAGATCAGACGATTACTATGCATCACTTATTCCGCTTGTATTTTTATTGATTTCACGGGTTTTGGGCCTCCTGATAGTGTTTCTCCGCCCCGCTAAGGGTGTCCCTCTTTCGTTGTTTTCGATCCTTTAAGGGATTTTTGGCTTTGGCATGATTTTTAATAGATTCATGAAGACTTAGAGGGCATTCTTGGATCCATTTGGATCACGCCTTCCCACTGAAAAAGGCTTTTGGACCACCAAAAGTTGGTTTTCAAGCATCAATCAAGTGAGGATATTGTTGCCTCACTTGTCCAATCTCTATCCATTTTGCACTATTAGGTTTTGAACCTTTGAGTCCAATCCTTAGGTACTCAATATCTCCTCTGCGCATTGTCCTCACCTTCTTGTCCAGAACTGTATCTTCCTGTAGCTCATTAAGGTATTCAGGCAACAGATCATCAATGGAAGGTAATTGACTTTGCTCTTCAGGATCTTCAATTAATGAAGGTTCAAACAGTCTTAAATTTTCTACATTTACCACTGAATAGATGTGCATGTATGCTAGCAGATCAAGGCGGAAAGCATTCTCACCAATTTTCTCAAGTACCTTAAAAGGCCCATACCTTATTGGCTTCAGCTTCTTTCCTTCACCTTGCATTCTGTCCTTGCTGATATACAGCCATACTTGATCACCAACTTGGAAGCTGTGCTCCACCCGATGTTTATCATGCCTTGCCTTGTACTTGGCTTGGCTCTTTTCGAGCTGTTCCTGCACTGCCGGATGAATCTCTTGGATCTGTTCAATGAATCGGGTTGCTTTATCCACATTACTGTGTCCAGCAACTGCTATATCTTTTTCAAAGAAAAAATCCAAGGGAGACCTTGGTATAAAACCAAAACAGGTCTCAAAAGGAGATCTCTGTGTAGAAGAATGTTTAGCACGGTTGTAAGCATGTTGCACATAACATAAATGTTCATCCCAAAGCTTGAGTTGCTTGCTGCAATAACCCCTGAGCAACTGGATCACTGTCCTATTGACTACCTTTGTTTGGCCATTTGTTTGTGGATGAAAGGCTATGCTTTTCTTCAGTCTGGTGTCCATTAATTCCCATAGACTTGACCAAAACTTCCCAACAAATCGGGAGTCTCGATTAGATACTATGGAAGTGGGTAACCCAAAATGCACCCAGACAAGCTGAAAGAACAAATTATTTGTTTGTTCAGCTATAATCTACTTATTACAAGGCATTAAAATACACATTTTGCTGAACCTGTCCACAATAACATACAAATAGTCATGACCTTTTCTAGATTTTGGCAATCCCACAACAAAGTCCATGGAAACACTTTCCCAAGGATGGGAGGGAACTAGCAGTGGAGTGTACAAGCCTAGTTTCCTATTGCTGGGTTTGCTTTTAGCACACATAGTACACCCTTTTACATATCTAGAAATTGTTTCAAGCATTCTTGGCCAATAGCAGTATCTTTTTAGTTGTGCAACTGTTTTACTTACACTGAAATGACCTGATATCAGGGAAGTATGTGCCTCCCTAGTTATGTTAATTCTCTCTGTTTGTGGAATGCATAGCTTCCCCAAATGATACAAGAGTCGGTCCTTAATATAGTAATCCAATTCTTCTACCTTTTTGCCATTACTTAAAGCTACAATACATCTTTAAAGTCTATATCTTGAGCATATTGTTCAATGTAGCTTTCATGCATTACTAAGTTATGCTTAAGTATAGTAGATGCATTTATAATTGGTTTGGGCAACATATCTGCAACTTTATTGTGTATACCCTTTTTATATCTGATGACTAAATGAAACTGTTGTAGGAAACCCATCCACCTATAGTGTCTTGATCGCTGCAATTTAGTTTGTGAGTGTAAATATTGAAGTGGTCAATGATCAGTATGTACAACTGTTTCTTTGCCCATTAAGTAATGTTTCCACTTCTTCACACTCTGGACTAATGCATACAGTTCTTTATCATATGTAGGATAATTAACTACTGCAAAATTAAAAGTCTCAGAATGGTAGCATATGGGTTTACCATGTTGCATCAACACTGCTCCCATGGCATAATCACTGGCATTTGTTTCGATCTCAAATGGTTGTTGAAGATTTGGCAATGCTAGTATTGGTGCTGTACTAATTTTTTCTTTCAAGGTGTCCAAGGCTTTCTGTTGTGTTAAGTTATGGTATGTTCTATGCTTAAACAATATACTTCTTTTTCTTGTTATATTCCATAGATTAGCAATCACATGTACATAAAGTAAAGTGCAGATAGAACATTAAACGATCGATAGAAAACAAGCCAAGACAACAGACACAAGATGTGGCGGCTAGCTAGGGACAAACCCCACAATGTGTGGGGAAACCCTTTGATCAAATCTTCTTTTATCTTCAATAATTCAGCAGATAGAAATAATACAATAAATCTGATTTATATCAGCAGTAGCAAACCCTAGATCAGCAGCATTAGCATTAGCGGCTTCATCATCAAAACTAGGGTAGTCGATATCTCACAAACTGACCGTCGGATCGGCTTGGAAAGGTATGTTTTAACGAATAACTTAGTGGTGTTTCAAGCAATAGTTGTAACCTTTTCTTTGTTATAAAATAAGGAGAATATAATGAGAATGAGCACGAATGACCCAATCATTAATAGTTATCTTCTCTATGCAGGAAAAGACAAAAGTAGGAAGGCGCGGTGCAAAACGAGAGTTCCATGAGGAGATAACGGATGTCCCTCCAAAACCAAATAAAATCCAGACCAGGGCGAGTAAATCAAGGCAGATCAATCCGGGACGAGATGAAGGACTGTCAGTTCGGAAGGCTAGGTAGAAAAAAGAGAGGAGTTAACAGTTTAACAGATCCCTCAGGATCTTTGATCCTGAGGGATCGTTACTTTCAATTATTTTGTTGTTTAGTTAACTCCGCCATTACTTGTATAAAAAGGGGCGGCATCGAAGACTTCGGGGACTTTTGATTATCTTGTATCTTTACTTTCTGTTTACAGACTTCACAGTTGGTTAAACTCAGACTATCGAGTCTCTTTGAGACTTAGTTTTGCTGTACTATCATTGATGCGTTAATATAATATATTTGGTGTTACTTTCTCCCTGCATCTGAAGTAAGTTACGGCGATGTGCCATTGGAAGCTAAGGGCCCGGCTCCAACGGACACTGGCTGATTGTATCATTACAGTTTGGCTTTGTGTGGTTTGTTTATTGTTCTTAATAATCTGATATACTTAGATGTTGTTCCATACTCGTTCATCAATAGTTTTCCCTTTGTAAATCTTTGTAACAAGTTTACATCATATTTCCAGAATTGATCACATAACATTGTTCTGAGTTGTTCACTTCTGTTACAGAATTTATAAGTGGAATGTTTTAGCTACATATGGTTGGAGTGACGATCATAAGAAGATGGAATTAACGTTGTGTGTGGACTACTGGTGATCATTTCAGATTATGTGTACATATGATTGACGTTTCCTGTTTATGGTGGTTTGCTGTTCCATTTGATTAAGCTGTCTACTTGTACAAAAGATTGCTCTTTCTTTGTATGTAAGTTGATGCCAAGAATTGAGAGTGTTGAACTCGCGAGATTTAGTTTCTTTACTGCCGTTCCTTTTACTGTTGTTCCATTTCTGAATTGTCGTTCCATTCTGCTTTCTTGTTGTTCCTTTTTACTTGCATTCATTGGTTTGGTGTGGGAGGAGTATCAAGGCTGTCATGAGACACAGCAAACGCTGTTATGCTCCCAGATCCATGATCCATACTCTAATTCCTTTTCCTTCATCAGTTTCTAGAGGGATGGGTTACTATTTCCGTACCCTTGACTGATAAAGTTGCCGCGTGTGATTTCTTTATGCAAAAGTAATTTAGCCATAGCTTAGCATCCGTTTACTCTTGTATTTCTTAGACCTATACTACTAAGCATTACTCTGACAAATTTTCTCAAATTGAGATACCCTTTACAATAACAAAACGCTCCCGGATTGACTTGTAATGTGAGATAACTAGAGGTGAAAATGACCCTTGTTACAGCTCTACATTTTGGCGTCGTTGCCGGGGAAAGGTTATAGCCATTTGTCTTTTAAACAGGGTAGTGTACGAATCTGCTAGGGGAGAGTTGGATTTTAAAAACGGAAGGTAAGAACCTGCGTACAGAGCATGTAAAAGCCCTGCTCCACCGTCCGCTTTCCTAGCAGAATTGATTGGTTAAATAGGATTTAGCAGTTTAATTGGAGTGCATGACTAAGCAGAAAAAGCCAGAGAAAGATCAAAAGCCTCCATCCAAAGCCAAGGGGCCGGTGACCCTTGGACGAACGACCTTCATAGACGAAATCTATAAGAAAGTCGAATCTCAGCCATCAGTAGGTTATAGGAAAATCAATTCTAAACAGCCTACTAGTTCCCTTCAGGCCTCGGGATCACCATCTGAAGCCTTTGCTGAAGTGCACAGTCAAACAGAGGAGCAAGACTTTCAAGAAATTGAAAATTTGACTCCTGGACTATTGCACGAAGGGAATCTTAGTAACCTTTGCAAAGGAGGAGGAGAAACAGGGGAAATCGGGGAACCTAGATCTCCTATTGAACCCAACCAGCCTTTAAATAGCCCGGATAAAGGAAGCGCTGCAAAAATCCTCGTTGAAGGAATTCATTCACCTCAGACAGTTGGGACCATCATTATCCCTGATAAAGGGAGTGTTGTCAAAACAATCGCTGTTAAGACTACCCCTTCTCAACCAAGGAACACTCTCTTGGAAATTCCTGAAGATTACTGGCATATATTTGATCCCATGGCACAGAATCAGCCAAACACCCAGACCTCCACATTGCAATATCCTATAGTAGATTCTGCAGCAAATGTGCCCATGAAAGCTATCCCTCTCCAGCATATCCCCACATTTCATGGCCTTACATCAGAAGATCCGGATGCATTCTTGTTTGAATTTGATGTATTATGTAGAGGATACGATTACACCACCGATCCCCAGAAATTAAAATTGTTCCCCTCCACATTAAAAGGGGCTGCTTTAAGATGGTTTATGGGCTTAGGTGGTGGGGTTATTAACAATTGGGATCAAATGAAAGAAGCCTTTTTAAAGAAATATCAGGATTACTGTAGGTCAAGAGAACTAAAAGATGAAATCTTTCAAATGTCAGCCAGACCAAACGAAACTCTAGAAGAATATGTGGAACGTTTCCAATATAACTTGCAAAGATCTCCCTATGCGTCGTTACCTCTGCCTGATAACGTGTTGAAAACCACATTAATTAGAGGTATGAAAGAACAATGGATTGAAAAGTTGAATATTATGGGGAAAGGAGACATTTATCAGGAAAATTTTGCTGATATCATTGATCTGTGTATCAGGAGCTCAAGAGGCAGCACGAGGATAAAACCAGCAGAATATGATCGCTTTACCAGAGATAACAGAACATCAACAGAGGGAGTAACACGTGTGGAACTTGAAAATTTGCTAGAAAATTTTAAAACTGATATCCTGGGGACATTAACTACACAGCTTGATATTGTGCAGGCTAAACAGAAGCAAGCAGAGGCGGAACAGAATCTAGCGATTTTCTGCCCTCGATGCAGGAAGAAACATAGCCACAAGGAATGCCCGCTGGATACAGTCCAAATATGTGCTATATGTACCAAGGACCACCTGACTGAAAGCTTCCCCTCACTTCCTGGTTTGAAGGCAGTATACAAAGAAGCAGAAGAGGAGCCAGAATCAGCATATTTTATTAACCAGCGTCGTCAATGGCAGCCTAGGCAATCTGGTATGTTTTCAGACCCCTCCTCTTCTTTTCAACCGCCGCAGTTCAATGCTCAGCAACAGAATATGTGGCAAAACCAGTCTCAACCCCCGTTTTCGAATTGGTCACCTCAAATGTTTCCTACTCCGAATCCTTGGATGACCCAATTTGGTTGGCCAAACTTCCCTTATCCCCCACCATATTGGTAGAATAATTCATATCCTCCGCAGTGGACCCCTTCTACTTCGCAAGGTTCACCCTGGCAGACAAGCTGGCCAAAATCGACATATCAGCCAGCAGGATCAATTCCACTCCCTCAACCAACTCTGCCAGCCTTACAACAAAATCCCCAGCCTAATCTGAGACCGCAGCTCCCAGCCCAACCCAACCCCAATCTAAATAATAGACCAGTTCAATCTCTTCAAATTATACAATCCTCAGAGATTGAATCTGATCTGCGGGAGTGCAATGATCTTCAGTTAAGATCTGGGCAAATAATAGAAACTGAGGGACATAGAACAACTCACATTAAAGATCAGTTACCTATAGAACAGCCGTCACAACAGGAAGATGTATATAAAGACCAGGCTCATCAGCAAGTAATTACATCTCCTCCACCTTTCCCAGAACGATTGGCCATTCCACGACCAACAAAATATCCAGATTTTGATATTCTGGGAGAACTACAAAACTTGTATATAAGAATTCCATTCCTTCAAGCTATACAGGATATCCCCATATATGCAAAAACCATAAAAGACCTGTGTAGCAGAAAATTGAAAAGAAATGTAACCTCTAACCCAAGAGTCCAGGTAGTCGGCACCTTATCCGACCTCCTATCAGGAAAAGAAACACCAGTTAAATACGAGGACCCTGGAAACCCAATTGTCACTGTTCAAATCTATGGGCAGACCTTGACCAACGTCTTAGTTGATCTAGGGGCTGCAATTAACATCCTGACAACATCGACTTGCCAGAAGATCGGAATTACATCGCTAGAACCTACTTCCACTTTGTTAGAACTAGCTGACCGATCAGTAATTAGACCAGAAGGCACCTTGTATGATGTCATGGTTTCAGTGGATTCCTGGGAATACCCGACCGATTTCCTGATAATTAATCCAAAAACCCGACTAGATGGACATCCGCTAATTCTAGGTAGACCGTGGCTCGCTACTGCTGACGCCTACATTGGTTGCCGGCAGGGAAACATGACCATAACCAGAGGGCCGGATATCAAAAATTTAATCTTGTACCCTCCAGCGCAACCAAGCATCACGATGATGAGAACCAACCTGCGCCCTGCCTCATATATCACTGACAATATTAGACCCCCATTAACAGTCCAGGAAGCGCTAGATTTCAAAGATCAAACGGAAGACGATGCCATCAATAAATTCATTAATCAAACAGAATCCACATCGTATACACAATGTTTTATGATAAAAGTGGCATTTGATAACGAATTAGAGGAGGATCCTCTGAAAGACGAACATGACCAAATTATACCTGTGACTTCTGTCGCTAATAGCAAAGTAGTGCAAATTGAACCGGGGAAAACTTTAAATATTAACACTAATCTGACACCAGATCAAGAGACAAAACTCATCCAGCTGCTACGAAAGTATCAGGAGGCATTTGCATGGGACTATCCCGATATGAAAGGGATTGATCCCCAGCTATGCACACATCATATTTATATCGAAAAAGATGCAAGACCTGTTCGTCAACCGCAAAGAAGACTCAACCCCCATTTAAAAGATGTTGTAAAAGCTGAGCTTCAGAAACTTTTAGATGTTGATTTTATTTATCCTATTTCTGACAGCAAATGGGTCTCTCCACTTGTGGTAGTACCTAAAAAGAATGGGAAATGGAGGATCTGTGTGGATTATAGAGAATTAAACAAAGCCACACAAAAAGATCACTTCCCTCTTCCATTCATAGATCAGGTACTGGACATCTTAGCAGGCAAGAAATTCTTTTCTTTCTTGGATGGCTTCAGCGGATACAATCAGATTCAGATTGCCCCTGAAGACCAGGATAAGACTACCTTTACTTGTCCCTGGGGAACGTTCGCTTATCGAGTCTTACCTTTAGGTTTATGTAATGCTCCAGCCACATTCCAAAGGGTTGTTCTTAGCATCTTTGTAGATTTAATTAATGATGGATTGGAAGTCTACATGGATGACTTCACACCATATGGAGATGACTTTGATCCAGCTCTAGATACTCTCGAAAAAGTCCTACAGCGCTGCATCGCTACCAGACTTTGCTTGAGTCACGAAAAGTGTTACATGATGATGACCGAAGGACTCATTCTGGGACACTATATTTCAGCAGCTGGTATTCAGGTAGACCCGGCTAAAATTCAAATACTTTTGCTTATTCCGACCCCCACTTTTCTTGGTTTTTCTGGGTATTATAGACGATTCATACAACATTATTCACATATTGCCGCACCTTTACATGCATTAACTGGAAATGTTGAATTCTTATGGACAGAGAAATGTGATCGAGCCTTCAAAGAATTAAAGAAGCTGGTATCTACAGCTCCAGTTCTCCGAGGACCTAATTAGAATTTACCATTCCAAATTTCAACTGACGCCTCAGACACAGCAATCGGTGCAGTTCTGGGCCAAGAAGAGGATAAAAGACCATACGCCATCTATTACATCAGCAAAAATTTGGCTCCGGCTGAATTAAATTACACTGTCACCGAAAAAGAATTTTTAGCTGTGATACATGCTGTTAATAAATTTAGACACTATATTACAGGCTATCCCGTTATTTTGTATACAGACCATTCTGCTATTAAGTATTTAGAAAATAAGCCTGTTACAAATGGAAGAATAACCAGGTGTTTGATCCTGTTGCAGGAGTTTGATATTACAATCAGAGATCGACCGGGGAAGGAGAACCCTGTAGCTGATTTCCTCTCACGAATACCAAAATCAGTTGAAGCAGCAGCAGTCGAGGACCAATTTCCAGACGAACACTTATTTGCTGTCGCTGTTCAGACTCCCTGGTACGCTGATGTTGCTAACTATCTTGCAGTAGGTAAGCTTCCAAAACATTTAACCCCCAATGAACGGAAGCAGATTGTTCAGAAAAGCAATCGATTTTCGTGGGTTGGGGGCTATTTGTTTCACACAGGAGCAGATATGGAAATCAGAAGATGTATTCGAGAGGACGAAATATTTGATATCTTGAAAGCCTTCCATGACGGGCCATGTGGAGGACATTTTGCCGAATGAAGAACAACACATAAAGTATTACAAACGGGATATTACTGGCCTACAATTTTCAAGGATGCGAAAAAAATTGTCCAGGCCTGTGATAGCTGTCAGCGTGCAGGACGACCTGGTCTAGCTGACGAAATGCCTTTGCGGCCTCAATTAGTGATCGAACCTTTCGAACGCTGGGCTCTGGACTTCGTCGGACCCATCAGCCCACCATCAAACCAAAGAACCTACATTTTGGTGGCAACTGAATATGTTACCAAATGGGTTGAAGCGGAGGCATTGCCTAGAGCTACAGAAGATTCGGTAATACAGTTCTTGTTCCATTTGTTTGTACGTTATGGTCTTCCAAGGGAAGTAATTACAGACGGAGGACCACAATTTGTGGGGCATAAATTAGCTGCAACACTCAATAACTATCGTGTCCAGCATAAAATTACTACCCCATACCATCCTCAGGCAAATGGGCAAGTGGAGAGTAGCAATAAGGTAATAGAGTCTATTTTGACAAAAACCGTTGCCTCACATCGGCGTGATTGGGCCGCCCGACTACCCGAGGCACTGTGGGCTTATCGAACCACATGGAGAAGCACCACCGGCTATTCACCATATCACTTAATGTTTGGAAAGCAGCCCATTTTTCCTATAGAATTCGAGATCCGAACGCTGCGAACGGCCCAAGAAGTCGGATTGGATTTAAGTGAAGCACAAAAAAATCGATTACAGCAAATTAATGAATTAGATGAAATAAGGCTCTCTGCATTACAGAATACAGCACTCATTCAACAGCAGCGAGCCAAATGGCATGATGCGCTTATCAAAAACAAGATATTTCATGAAGGAGACTGGGCTCTGTTATATGATTCTAGATTTCAGGATTTCCCGGGGAAGCTTCAGACTCGTTGGTTGGGACCATACGAGATTCAAAAAGTCCATGACAATGGGACCCTTACTCTGATCACAATCGATGGGTCTGGATATACATTTAAGGTAAACGGCCACCGATTTCGTCTGTATCGCAAACCGCTCACTCGAGAATCTTTTTGTCAGCAGCTACGCCAAGATACTAACATTGAGATTATGGGCGAGGAAGCAAAAACTTCCTCACCTATAGATCAGTAAGAAATTCATCTTTTATTACCACATCTTGTATATAAGATTGTAAATTTTGTATATATGTTTTTAGTATTTGTGCGTGCTGTTCCTTTTCAAAAGGAACAACACTTGAGTGTTTTTGTTGTTCCTTTTCAAAAGGAACAACACTTTTGGGTTTTTGTTGTTCCTTTTCAAAAGGAACAGCACTTGTGTGTTTTTGCTGTTCCTTTTCAAAAGGAACAACACTTTTGGGTTTTTGTTGTTCCTTTTCAAAAGGAACAACACTTGTGTGTTTTTGCTGTTCCTTTTCAAAAGGAACAACACTTTTGGGTTTTTGTTGTTCCTTTTCAAAAGGAACAACACTTGTGTGTTTTTGCTGTTCCTTTTCAAAAGGAACAGTACTTGTGTGTTTTTGTTGTTCATTTTCAAAAGGAACATCACTTGAGTGTTTTTGCTGTTCCTTTTGAAAAGGAACAACACTTGTGGGTTTTTGCTGTTCCTTTTCAAAAGGAACAACACTTGTGTGTTTTTGCTGTTCCTTTTCAAAGGGAACAACACTTGTGTGTTTTTGTTGTTCCTTTTCAAAAGGAACAACACTTGTGGGTTTTTGCTGTTCCTTTTCAAAAGGAACAGCACTTGTGTGTTTTTGCTGTTCCTTTTCAAAAGGAACAGCACTTGTGTGTTTTTGCTGTTCCTTTTCAAAAGGAACAGCACTTGTGTGTTTTTGCTGTTCCTTTTCAAAAGGAACAACACTTTTGGGTTTTTGTTGTTCCTTTTCAAAAGGAGCAGCACTTGTGTGTTTTTGTTGTTCCTTTTCAAAAGGAACAGCACTTGAGTATTTTTGGCTGTTCCTTTTTCAAAGGAAACAGCATTTGTGTGCTTCTGCTGCCCTTTTTTTTAAGGCAATGCATCAGATGAACTCCTCCTCACCCTCCCTTTCAAAAAGGAGTAGTATTCTCTTGTCCCTTTCATATAAAGGATGTGTTGTCCATCCTCCTTCCAAGGCCATAAGTAGCAGTTGTACATTTATGCAATGAATATAAAAGTCAGGATATATCGAGATCAGCATATCATAAATCGCTATCTTTAACAGCCCTAGTATTGATGCAACAACAAAGGAAGGATCCACACACTCATCATTTTTGCTGTCATGGTCTCACCTCCTCTGCCTTGTTGGAAAATTTCATCATGTTGAGTTCCTACAATTTTCTCTATTATTACTTGGAAATAAGAACAGAAGATTTATATCTTCCTATTGGGATGACAAGACTTCTTCCGCCATTCCCACTCTTAAGGAGGGCTGAACCACCCTTATGTGTAATTACACAAGAGCAAAGTCGGTTTCAAAAAAAAAAAAAAAAAGGCAAAAGCAAAATAAAAAGAAATTATTTGTCAAATGTAGGATAGGGGGTTTCATTAAAGAACCAGCCTACTATGATCATAAGATTGGAAGTGAAGTGGCATTCCCATCATGGCCACCACACCAGGGATATGGTCCAACGGGTTCACTACATAAACAAACCTTGGAACAGGGGGTCTCATTACGAGCCGGCCTGCCCACGTTTCGCGCCTCTCTGGTGAATGGCATCATGGTTATCTGGTTACCAAGCCAGCATGATGGCCTGCATTTTGACAAGAATTGCTCTTCAAAAATACACAAAGGACCATGGTTCCAGGGTGAAATAAACAACTCTGCCAAGGTTATGAACACCTGTTGGCAGCAAAGCTTTGTTAATGGTATCGGAGTCGTAATATATACACCAATTTGGATCATATCAAATACTTCTTTCTATCCTCATAATAATTATATCTTACACTTTGATGGATACGTCGCATGAATATCTATCACCACCAATCATGGCAAAGGTATTGACTATGACTACCTCAGACCTTATATGAATGCCAGACGTCCTATCCTCCTGTTTTGCATCACATCACACAGGCTTATGCAAAACGCGATCTACCTTTTGCCTCGATCTCGGTATTTCTTTGTCTAATATGAAACATGGCAAAACTCTATATGCTGTTCCTTTATGACTTGGTGACGGGACGACGGCTCCTCCTCCATTTGACGGCTGGGACAGCCTATCATATTGCGAGGGGGGAGGTGACCTCATTACTCCGCCGGCCACGTGTTAGCACATCATTCGGAAATGATATGGTACGAAGGTACGGTATGGGTTAACGGCATGACAATGCTATTTTTGCAAAAAGTTGTTATTTACAATCAATTTTCATGCATGCTCTGTGTTTTTTTCTTGCTGCGATTACGTTCTTTGCGACAGGTAATTGCTGTTCCATCTAGGATCCCGAAACAGAACCATGGGAGGCAAGGCTATCAGAAGCGAGCCTAGTGAGCTAGTAGTCTCCGAAGCTGCTCGGGAGATCCTAGAAAGGGCAGGGTGGCTAACTTATTTTAGCCGCCTGCGTGAATCAAATGAAACTGTGGCCATGGAATTCCTGCAGAATTTGCAGGAAGAACACTCCGTAGTGGGTGGGAAGCAGATAATGGTCACGAAGGAAATAATCGCAGAAGTAATAGGATTACCAGCCTCAGGACCAATATGGATGATAAAGAAAGAGAGGTTACAAAAGATCATAGAAATTTTCCAAGACGAAGGACAGAATCTAATAGTGAAGGGAAAAGGAGTGATGCCGGCAACACTAGGAGAACCCTGGAGCGAATTGGCAAAGGTGGTGCAGAGCTACATCACCTGCGAGGGGCGAAAAGATGTGGTAAGACCGTGTCACCTTAAGCTCCTGGCTGTGTTAAAAGGAAAATGTTCTGTGAATCTCCCTGCATTGTTAAATTCATTACTGCATGATGCCTCTCGGAGCCTGAAAAAGGCACACCATGAAGACACAGTGGTTAGCCACCATGGGTTGATCCGCCTGATAGTGAGCTACAGTCTCACTCAGCAGCAGAGTAGCTGGGGGGAGCTTATTACAGTAATTGGAGGGGGAGTGGCATCACCATCCCCAAAGGCTAAGCATCCCGCTAGTACCTCTGAAGCACCCAAGGAGCCCAGAGAATGGCCAAAACCCAAGCATCCCTCGGATACACCTGAGCAACCCAAGAAACGCACGGAGTTAGTAAAACGAAAACGTTCCTCTAGAGCATCTGGACATGCAGAAAAACATAAGGAACTGGCCACAGAAGAGCGTGCTGCCTCGAAACGTAGGCATTCCTCTGGCACGCCAGAACAATCTGAAAAACGCAGAAAGGTGGTGGTGGAAGAATAGGTGGCTAGCACACCCGAACAGCCCGAGAGGCCTAGGAAGTCAGCTCGGTTGGTAAGGATAAAAGGCAGGCTGGAGAAAATCCAGCTAAGCATTGACCAGCCGATCGAAATAACAGATGAGCCACCAGTGCCAGAACAGGAACCCTTGAGGGAAAATGTGGAACAAATTGAGAACGAAGCAGAAGCCGAGGAAGGAAATGAACATTCTAACTCTGAGGCCGAGGCCGACTATCCGGAGGCAGCCACTGAGCAGCCAATTCAGGAGGAGGAGATGGAACAATTGGGGGACAGCCTTCCACAGGTCCCCGTGGAGGAAGAAGAGTTGGCCACCATCTTGGCCAGCCTGGGAGATTATGCTTCACCTTCCAGTCCAGCAGACCCTCCTCAAGGACCCTCTGGGGAAGAGACGCATGAAGAATTGCATGAAGAAATGGCAGGAGGAGAAAACCTCCCTGTTGTTGACAAAGAAAATGTAAATACCAACCGGGAACAATCCGTTCCCAAGACACCAGAAGAAAACCCACCTGCTGATGACGTGGAGAATGAAAATGCTTGTCGGGAACAGTTCGTTCCCAGAATGCCAGAAGAAACCCTCGATGAAAGAGGAGCAGAACTGAGGGCCACTCATGCGCCCACTGTCGAGGCAAGAGAAATTAAGAAATTGAGAAAGAAACAGCAGAGACTGCTGAATATTATAACCCAGCTTCGGCAGAAAATTCAAAGTTTGAAAGCCAGTCTGAGAATAAGAAGGACCATAAGGAGAAAAAGAAGGACAAATGCAGCAGGGTCTTGTCAGATGAGAAGGCAAGGGGCTTATAGGCGTCTCGTAGGTCAATACTCCGCTGATAGACCTACGACTGTTCCAACCAGCACTGAGGGACAAAATGCCGTTCCATCTGATATGGAACATCAGAATGCCGTTCCTATTGACGCTGAGGAACAGACTGTTGTTCCAAATAACCCATTGGGACCAACTGTCGTTCCAATCAAAACCGAGCCGCAAGACGACATTCCATTTACAGAGGGGCCATCGTACCCCTTTATTCATGTTAAGAAAGAAAGGGAAAACAAAGCAGTCCAAACTGAGGCACCACCTTTAGGGATAATTCGGGATACGAATTCCAGGCAGCGAAACATGAAGGTCCAGGTAAAACTCCTTGCCTCTGAGAAATCATGGAAAAAGGATCCAAAAACCAAGGCCTTGCACCACGAGATGAAGCAAGCCTAACAGGAGGCTGACCAGCTAAGGTAACAAATGATCCCTCGGGAAAAATACGAGGAGTTGCAGCAGGAAGCTGAGCAGTTAAAGGAACAAATGATCCCTCGGGAAAAACATGAAGAACTGCAGCAGCAACTGCGAAACATGAGTCAATCAGAGAGTCAGGCCTTTGAAGGATGACAGAAGGAACAGGAAAAGGTTGCCAAGGTAACACGTCGACTAGATGTTGTTATTAAACAATTGGACACTGTATGTTCGCTGTATAATGATGTTTTGACTTGCAGGGCCCCTGCAAAGAATTATGCTTTATTTCTCCTTGAAAGATACTTAAGATTGAAAATAAAAGTTGTCAGGGCAGGTGCCCCTATTCAGATTAATACTGTTAATGATTTTATTGATTGTTGCAAACATTATGGGGTTAAGGTCCAACGGTTACTATGTGAATTCTATTTGCACAATATGGTGCTTGAGCAGGAAACTAATTTAAACCCTGGCCCTTTCGTGGGAGATATACAGCTACAAGCCTTTGTTTCATTTGGGGTCAATCAGTTAAAGTGGCTCAGGGCTTACAATGCCTTTCAGAGGCAGGAGAACAGCCTAGATCTATGGGTCAGGGCCGAGCCTAGAGACCCAGTTCACCTATGGCAATCACACAAAAGCCTTATGAGAACCCCGGGCGTCATAGAACTGCTAGGACCCATGCATGAGGATTTGATCCGAAATAGCTTGGAATACTTTCTGGCTATTAAGGATTCTGCCCTAGATGCTGCCAAATTCCGCTATCGGATTTCTACCCCAAGCATCCAGCTCAGGGAGCCATTCAAATACGAGAATTTTGAGCTGGCTGCTGAACGGTTGAGCCTTTATGGCCAGCGCATTCTGCAAGCTGGGCCGTCTTGGTTAGGATACCGGTTCCGTGGCCCAATTATTTGGCACCCTGCACCTGGGTACCAGGCCTTGTATAATATGCCTGCAGATCAATTGAATCAATTCTTTGATAATCTGGTTGCTCACCATGGTTGCAGACCTCCTCACGAGGTGCCCTCTCCCGCCTATTCTCTTACCGCTCTCCATGTTAATTATAACGTTTTCATGAGGCCATGAAACAGAGTAAGCCGGGGGGTGTGTAGAGCATTGGAAAGGTATGTTTTAACGAATAACTTAGTGGTGTTTCAAGCAATAGTTGTAACCTTTTCTTTGTTATAAAATAAGGAGAATGTAATGAGAATGAGCATGAATGACCCAATCACTAATAGTTATCTTCTCTATGCAGGAAAAGACAAAAGTAGGAAGGCGCGGTGCAAAACGAGAGTTCCATGAGGAGATAACGACTGTCCCTCCAAAACCAAATAAAATCCAGACCAGGGTGAGTAAATCAAGGCAGATCAATCCGGGACGAGATGAAGGACTGTCAGTTCGGAAGGCTAGGCAGAAAAAAGAGAGGAGTTAACAGTTTAACAGATCCCTTAGGATCTTTGATCCTGAGGGATCGTTACTTTCAATTATTTTGTTGTTTAGTTAACTCCGCCATTACTTGTATAAAAAGGGGCCGCATCGAAGACTTCGGGGACTTTTGATTATCTTGTATCTTTACTTTCTGTTTACAGACTTCACAGTTGGTTAAACTCAGACTATCGAGTCTCTTTGAGACTTAGTTTTGCTGTACTATCATTGATGCATTAATATAATATATTTGGTGTTACTTTCTCCCTGCATCTGAAGTAAGTTACGGCGGTGTGCCATTGGAAGCTAAGGGCCCGGCTCCAACGGACACTGGCTGATTGTATCATTATAGTTTGGCTTTGTGTGGTTTGTTTATTGTTCTTAATAATCTGATATACTTACATGCTGTTCCATACTCGTTCATCAATAGTTTTCCCTTTGTAAATATTTGTAACAAGTTTACATCATATTTCCAGAATTGATCACATAACATTGTTCTGAGTTGTTCACTTCTGTTACATAATTTATAAGTGGAATGTTTTAGCTACATATGGTTGGAGTGACGATCATAAGAAGATGGAATTAACGTTGTGTGTGGACTACTGGTGATCATTTCAGATTATGTGTACATATGATTGACGTTTCCTGTTTATGGTGGTTTGCTGTTCGATTTGATTAAGCTGTCTACTTGTACAAAAGATTGCTCTTTCTTTGTATGTAAGTTGATGCCAAGAATTGAGAGTGTTGAACTCGCGAGATTTAGTTTCTTTACTGCCGTTCCTTTTACTGTTGTTCCATTTCTGAATTGTCGTTCCATTCTGCTTTCTTGCTGTTCCTTTTTACTTGCATTCATTGGTTTGGTGTGGGAGGAGGATCAAGGCTGTCGTGAGACACAGCAGACGCTATTATGCTCCCAGATCCATGATCCATACTCTAATTCCTTTTCCTTCATCAGTTTCTAGAGGGATGGGTTACTATTTCCGTACCCTTGACTGATAAAGTTGCCGCGTGTGATTTCTTTATGCAAAAGTAATTTAGCCATAGCTTAGCATCTGTTTACTCTTGTATTTCTTAGACCTATACTACTAAGCATTACTCTGACAAATAGCCTCAAATTGAGATACCCTTTACAATAACAAAACGCTCCCGGATTGACTTGTAATGTGAGATAACTAGAGGTGAAAAAGACCCTTGTTACAGCTCTACACAGAGGAGGTTCAGATGAACCTACAACGCAGTTCATATGAGGAGATCTTCTAGTCCACGCAGGTCAAAATTCACTTCTGCAGTTGCAGCTTCAGTTTCAGCAGTTTCCGGCTTCACATGTGTGAGGGAGAGACCCTTTTCTGCGCAATTGAGAAGAGACTCTTTTCTGCGTAGTAGAGAGACAGATGTGATGAGATGAGTGAGTGCAAATGAGGAAAAGTCCTCATGTATTTATACACAACTGTTGATGTTTGAATAGATGCGACTGTTGGGCTTCTGAGCCTACATGAGTTGTAGGTCGGCTTGATAATAATTCCATAATCAAAATAAATTCATATCTCCATGAATACTTATTGGAATCGGATGATCTTTAGATCAATCCTACACCTCTCGATGAGAGGAATCTAATGAACATATTATCAGCCATGAATAAGATGACCCACATGAAGTTTGGCCCTAGTTTCCAATTTAACACTCCCTCTCAACTAGGGAGAACTTCATTTGCAATTTGTCTGTCGGTCGCTATTATTCATCCATCAAATGCACTACCCTATACAACCTGACCCTTGCCCTGCTCTGCTCTATTCTACCTATTCTGCTTTGTCTTGTTCTGCCCTGTACTTATCTGTACTGCTCTGCTATGCTCTTCTTTGTTTTGTTCTTCTCTGCTTTTGTCAGAATTATGAAGAAGAAGAAATGATCGAGGATGTATCATACTAACTTAAAGTTAGCCTCAGAGTATGTACCACTGGTCCCAGACCAGTCTCAGCCGACCCAAAGTCAGTGTCTTAGTATGTATAACTCCTACCACTGGTCCTAGACCAGTAACATCCTCCACTGACTCAAAGTCAGTCTTAGAGTGCGTACCACTGGTCCCAGACCAGTCTCAACTGACCCGAAGTTAGTGTCATAGAACGTACCACTCCTACCACTGGTCCTAGACCAGTATCATTGATCCCAAATCAATGAGGTCATCCTAGCGTAGGGAGTATGGTAGATACAACGATGCATCTATCGGTACTACTATGGTCCCTAACTTCATTTCCCTACTCATTGATGAGATGAGAGGTACTTCCCATGAGTCCCAGACTGCATGGGTAGGATGTCTCGACAGGAGAACTTAATCAATCCCGTCCTCACAGGAGAACACATCAATCCTACTACAATCGCCATGGAGAACACATCAATCCAAGCAAGAACACATCAATCCTGCTACAATTTCCATGGAGAACACATCAATCCAGGCCTCACAGGAGAACACATCAATCTTGCTACAATTACCATGGAGAACACATCAATCCAGGCCTCACAGGAGAACTAATCATCCTGCTACACAGGAGAGCGAATCATCCTGTTCCACAAGAGAGCGAATCATCTTGTCCCACAAGAGAGCGAATCATCTTGTTCCAGTGCGCACCACCAGGGGAGGGTGAGTCACCCCGTGGTCGTATGTTGCTCCAGTAAGAACTGTAAGCCCTCAGAGCTCCCAGAGTTCAATGTATGCAACATGCAGGACCCTTGTACAAGGGTTTCTTGACGACTCCAAGTCATTTGGAAAAATCACAGATTAGATCTTTCCTCGGGGCTTTGACAAGGTGTATCGACCTGTACATCATCTTAATGCGATGGAGCCTCCTTTCTCATCGACTTACCATATCCCAGATGATGTCTATCTACTGGAGCAATCGACGAATACGAGATTCCTTAATAATCGAATCCCACCTTTGGTTGTTACAGAGAATCACAGTGGTATCTGTTCAAATAGCTCACTGAAGAGCTTCCCCACCCAGGCAGCTTCGTACGAGATCGTACTCGTAGATATGTATCAGGTCTCGGCGGTGCTTATGGCAACCGACTTCTGCTTCCTGCTCATCCATTATATCGAAGTAGAATCCAAAGAGAAACAACACTAAAAGTGCTCCAGTGATCCTCCACACTACTTGCCTAATCAGCATTCGAATAATCATGCAGTTTCATATTTCCAGCAGTGTATCTCAATCCATGAGATATTGTGTTCTGAAGACATCTCGGAATATTCTTGTCACCAATCTAGTGAGGCTCAACCAAATATGAGCTCACAATGCTAACTACAAAACATATGTTCGGACGGAGGTTCACCAAGAACATCAACGCGAATGAGTTTTTTGAAACTCAGAGGCATTTCCCAAATCTGGTCCGACATCACTACCATATAACTTCTGAAAGTTAATATCCTCGAGGTAGTCACAGGCTTGCAATCCATCATACCAAATCTTTTTAGAATCTTCACCACATATTTTCCTTGAGATAGGAAAATTTCCCTTGGCTTCTGCCACGCCACACTTCAAGTCCTTAGTTCTTCATTTCAAATTCATAAGCCAACTCCCTCTTACATTTGTGAATGAGAGGGTCTGCACCTGTTAGAAAGAGGTCATCCACATACAACACCAGTATGAGAGGCTTGTCATCTTCAAAATTAAGGTAAAGGTTAGGATTAGCTTCACTCCTAGTGAATCCCAGCTTCATCAAGTAGCTATTGATCCTCTCATACCATGCTCGGGGTGCTTGCTTCAGCCCATAGAGAGCCTTCTTCAACCTACATATATGAGATTTTCAATCATAAATCTCAAATCCTTCAGGTTGCTCCACATAGACCTCTTCTTTGATCGAACCATGCAAGAACACAGTCTTGACATCCATCTAATGTAGGTTCCATCCTTATGAAGCCACAAGGGCTATGATCAAGTGGATGGTCGTATATCTGGCAACAGGTGCAAATATCTCATCATAGTCTATACCTTCCTTGTGGAGAAACCACAAGCAACAAAACGAGCCTTATACTATTTTGTACTTCCATCTGCTGCAGCCTTATCTTGTAAAGCCATTTTGAAGTAACTATTGTCTTGTCCTAGGGTCTGGGAACTACTTCCCAGACATCATTGTCCATAATAGACTCATATTCTTTGGTCATAGCATCCTTCCATACTTGATGCTTGACAACATCTGAGAATGATGAAGGCTCCTTTTGTATGATCGTGCTCATGATGGTCAGGTATCCCTGATACTTGTTAGGTTTCTTACTTTCACGGAAGGTTCCTCGGGGTGCAGCATGTCCTTTAGCATCATCAAGTATCCCACTAAGCCATGAAGGCCTCTTCCTAAAAGAGGAAGGCTTAGGTGGATAAATAGGATCCATGGGCTCCTCCACATCAGGGATTGTTACATCATCTACCCATAGAGACAGCTTCCACAATCATACGGTTCTTCCTTTCCACCACACCATTCTGCTCAAGAGTATGTGGTGTAGTAGTCTCCCTCTTAATGCCAGCCTCAGATATGCCTGAGTGAACCAACTATAATATATCGGAGGTCTTGCTTTGGCTTGAGGGGAATGGTCCTCTTTCGAGCTTTCCTTCAGCACATCCTGGACATACACCTTCTTTCTCTACTTGGAATTCGGGCATCCCTGTCACCATTTGTCTTACACCGAGTAGAGCTTTATAATGAAGGGGGGAAAACCTTCGATGCCAAAGTTCGGACTGAAGAGATGTGTCATAAGACATGACACCTAGTGGACTTCCATCGACCTGATATAATGAATCAACATGAAACCCAAGAGTAAAGGCATCTTTACATTATTTTTTCATATACGTACCTTGCCATCAGGTTACCTTGTAGCCTTTGTCTTCCATTGCCGAGATGGACACTAGGTTCTTTTTGAGGTCAGGTGCATTTAATACATCCTGGAATTTCTAGCCTTCTTGAATGGTTGTCCTCTTCCTTGATTTCCGACACTCCTTTTACCTTTGTTATTGAATTTTCCATTCCTTTGATTGCCATGAGAGGGATTTTGATCATTGTCTCGGTGAGAGTCCTTTCTATCAGGGCATTCCCTTGCATAGTGACTTGCTTTATTGCAAATGTAACATCGTCCTTTTCTTCCACCCTTAGGTCCAGCCTTTCCTTTTGATTTAGACCCAGAATTCTTTCTTTTCTTAGCATGAGAAGAAAAGGTAGCAGGAGGACCTTTAGGTAAGGGCATTTCTTGCTCTTCTACCCTTGTTTCTTCTTGAATGCATCTAGTCATTAATTCCTCGAAACCAGGAATTACATTATTGTTCAGAAGAGTAGTCCTGAACACGTACCATTCGGATGGTAATCCTCCAAGAGTCGTGAGTGCCATTTCTCTATCAGTAATAGTCTCCCCAATAGATAGGAGATCGTTCTTGATCTCGGTGATTCTTAAGAAGTATGCTTGCATACTCTCATCTTTACCCTTCTTGATTTCCTTCAGCTTATTTCTAAGAAACAAAACTTGATTTGCATCATTAACTTTAAATAAACTCACCAGTCTATCGTAGATTTCCTTGGAGGTGTCTAGTTCAGAGATGTAGGCCACCAAGTGCTCGTCAATAGAGTCCCAGATGATCTTCTTTGTTTTGAGTTCTCCGTTTTTCCATTTTATCCAGGCAACAACGGATGCATTTGATGGAGGCTCAACAATATTGCCTCTTACATGGTCCAACACTCCTTGGTCTTCTAGGGTTAGATCGATAGACATCTTCCATCCGTGATAGTCAGCTTTCTCACGGAGCTTGTCTTCGGCAGGAAAGAGTGTTGAGGACCCCATAGTTCTTTTAGGATAGCCTTGCCAATCTTCTCTTTGGTGATTGCTATTGCTCTTGCTCGGGCTTTGTCTTCACCTCAGCTCTGATACCATGTTAAGTTATGGTATGTTCTACGCTTATAACAATTTACTTCTTTTTCTTATTATATTCCATAGATTAGCAATCACATGTACATAAAGTAAAGTACAGATAGAACATTAAACGATTGACAGAAAACAAGCCAAGACAAGAGACACAAGATGTGGCAGCTAGCCAGGGACAAACCCCACAATGTGTGGGGAAACCCTTTGATCAAATCTTTTTTTATCTTCAATAATTCAGCAGAGAGAAATAGTACAATAAATTTGATTTATATCAGCAGTAGCAAACCCTAGATCAGCAGCATTAGCATTAGCGACTTCATCATCAAAACTAGGATCTCACAAAGCAACCATCAGATCGGCTTGATTCCACCACCAAAAGTTGCGGCTTCCAGAGTTGCGGCTTCCAGAGTTGCGGCTTCCAGAGGAGGTTCAAATGAACCTACAGCGCAGTTCAGATGAGGAGATCTTTTGGTCCACGCAGGTCAAACTTCACTTCTGCAGTTGCAGCTTCAGTTTCAGTAGCTTCCAGCTTCACATGTGTGAGGGAGAGACCCTTTTCCGCGAAGTAGAGAAGAGACTCTTTTTTGCGCAGTAGAGAGAGAGAGATGTGATGAGATGAGTGAGTGCAAATGAGGAAAAGTCCTCCTATATTTATACACAACTGTTGATTTTTTTAGTAGAGTTCAGGCTTCTGTGATCCATATCAAGTTTACAAAAGATTTTTCGGCGAAGATCACATGAGACATCATTTGTCGACGCGTTTCGAACCGACCAGTGTGGTTCATCGTCAGGACAAGTTGAAGAAACAGATCCAGCTTAGCAAGTTAAATAGACAGAACAGAGCCTCCAACGGCTAAAAAGACCAACAACTACTTTGGACTGGGTGCCGGGATCAAAACCCCTTTTTTTAATAATTTAAGGAAAAAGTTACCCTAGGGGGACTAATCCCTTGAAATAAAATAAATAAAAATAATATTAAGATAATAGTTCGTTAAAAATATTAATAAATAATTAAAATAATAAGTAAAAAATTAAATCATGATAATAGTTAGTTAAGATAAATAATTAAAAATTATATTTAAGGGAGAAAATTACCCTAGGGGGACCAATAAATAAAATTAATTTTATGAATAAAATTAATAATAAATAATTATTAATTTAGTAAAAATTATTATTAATAACTAATTTTATGATGATAGTTAGTTAAAAATTGCAAAGTTATGTTAAATTAGTAATTAAAATAATTCATGATAATAGTTAGTTAAAATAAATAATTAAAAATTTTATTTAAGGGAAAATAAAAAAAAGTAAAAAATAAATAAATAAATAAATAAATAAAAAATAAAGATAAAAATAAAAAAAATAAAAATTACCCTAGGGGGAGCAATAAAATAAATAAAAATAATTTAATGATAATAGTTAGTTAAAAATTGACGAAGCAAACGCAGCCAGGGCCATGGAGAAATCGTCAAGGTTTATGCATGTCAGTTTTCAGACCAGCATTTCTTAATCGCAGATCCTGGCATGCAGTGGTTCAGGCGATGGATTTTGAGGACTGATCAGGCCTTTTTACCTCTGATCAGAGGCTTGATGCATAGATCCAGCTTAGTTTTCACCTCTTCAGACATTCGTTTGCCGGATCGACCCCTATACTGGTCAGATCTGGGAACCCTTATTGGTGGGGATCGGGATACTGTAATAACAGTCAATGTAAAGGAACAGGACTGGCATACCATAGTGATCGATGCCGCTGGCCCGCAGATGGATCTCTGCTTCCAAGACAACGTCATCAACCTGCCGGTGCTTCAGAAGCGGCTGCAAGATAGGTTTTGGATCCAAGCAGTACTAAAGTGGGGATCAGGGAACAAATCAAATTTTTTTCCCACGGACCCCTTTTCAAGAACAAAGGATCTGCGTAAGGGAAGTGAGATCCAAAGCTACGCTCAGGAAAATAAGCTTTTCAACAGATCAGACAAGGTATGGGATGGCTCAGATCTGACAAGAATAGAGCCATCCCAGGCTTCCAGACCTGGTGCGCAAATTTTTGTAAAAACGCCAAAAGGAAATACAATCGTGATCTGGTCTTTTGACAGTGACAGGGTTTCAGACCTGCAGAATAAAATCGCTGAACGGTCTGGCTACCCAGCTGAGGAACAACACCTTTTATATGAGGGCAGATCGCTGCAGGAAAGCAGAACCTTGCAAGAATACTACATCCAGGCAGGCTCTACAATCATTCTTAATATGAGGTTACGAGGGGGTGCCGAAAGCACTGGAACTAGCTCGCAAAGTAAAGGGACATTTAAGGAAGCAGTGAAGGGAAAGAGGAAAGAATCTACCGCTGTCATTGAACCCCAGGGGCAGTATATTGTAGATCAAATACTGGAGAGCCCCTCTATCTCCGTCGACATACCAGAGGTAAATAACATATTCTCAGATCTACAAAAAAATGCAGTTATTTGTAGATTCAATGGTTTCTGGCCTAGAACTGATGCATTGTATCAATGGATCCACACGGTTTGGAAAAAAAATTGCCAAATCTACCTATACCCTAAGGGGTTCTTCATAGTATGTTTTCACACAGAAGAAGAAAAGGAAACAGTTCTCAATCAAGGGCCATGGTTCTGGGGCAGTGCTGGACTTTTTATTACTCCATGGTTCCCTGAGTTTGATGCCAACACCATGGTGGTATCAAGGATGCCAGTATGGGTTAGGATGCATAACCTTCCTTTACATTTCTGGCATTCAAAGGCTTTAATAGCTATTGGAAACACCCTGGGGAGAATGTTAAAGATAGACGGAGAGAGACATATAAAAGGGATTTTTACCTTTTCCAGAATATGTGTCGAGGTAGATCTTAGCCGAGGACTACCTGAAAGCATAATCCTGAACTTCAATAATACACAGTGGAAACAACCCTTGGACTATGAGAATACAGCTTTCAGATGCCGGGGATGTCAACAAACAGGTCATTTGTATAATGCATGTCCAAGCCTCAACAAGAGCAAGCCACAACAAAGGAAGCCGAAAGGATGGCAGAATATAGATGCTGCTTTAAAGAAGGCAGATATAGCAAAGAAGGAAGAACATAATACAACAAAGGATAAAGATCAGGACAATAAGGAAAAAGAGATTAATGAGGAAAAGGAAAAAGACCTCCAGCTGGAAATAAGTGGTAATAAACGAAGTCTCAGTCCTGATGGATCAGATTCAGATAAGGAACAACAAATGAACATAGTAGAAAACCAGCTCGCCATTATTGCCTCCACACTCAACACAGATGGTTGGTGAAAAGTGGAGAAAAAGAAGGGTAGGAAGACTTAGGTCAGCTGGTTTTTCAGGGCTGCTCTTCGGATTTCTGGAGAGCCTTTTTCTTTATTATGCTTGTAGGCAGGAGTGTATCCTGCAGGCTGTATGATCCATTTTCATACAGTCGTTTTGAATGCTTAACGCATATACTTGTAACTTTTATTTTTTATTAATAAAAAGTTCGATTTTTTTCTTTGGAAAAAAAAATAGTTAGTTAAAAATTATTAATAAATAAATAAAAGTTTTATGTTAAATAATTAAAAAAAAAAAAGTAAGTTAAATTAGTAATAGAGGAATAAAAATAGGACTATAAAGATAAATAAAAGAAAGAGAAGGTATGAATGAAAAATATTTTATTATAAACGTCAACTTAAAAAAAATAATAATAATAATAATAAATAAATAATAATAATAATAATAAATAATAAAAATAAAAAATAAAAATAAAAAAAAAATTAAATTAAATTAAATTAAATTAAATAAATACATAAATAAATAAAAAATAAAAATTAATAAATAAAAGTTAAAAAAAAGAAGAAGAAGAAGAAGAAAAGCGACTAGGACGAGAGTGCTGGGACACAACACCGACTGATTTTCCAGCCATCATCTCTATTGAGATTATTCGGCCTCTTTTCAATCTCCAGCGCCTCCCTAAATTTTCGATGATGGAAGTGTGAAACATTAGCAATAACACTAGCTTCCTCAATACAAACATGATGATTGGTTTTCTCAGCATGCTCAGCTAAAGCGGAAGACTTAGTTCGCCAATGCTTAAGGTCTGCTGCATGCTCACTAATCCTCTGATTAATGGAGCAACCAGTTTCCCCAATGTAGGGGGTCCCACAGGAACAGGGGATCAAGTACACACCTTTCATATCTTTAGGGTCGATAGAATCCTTAGCTGATCGGAGGGACATGCGAATAGTGTTCAGGGGCCTAAAGGTCACAGGGACACTATGTGTCCTGAGAATCCTACCAATCTTATCAGTAGTCCCCTGAACATACGGAAGATGGACACCAGGAACTCGCTCCTTTGGTTCCCATTGAGACAGCGAATTCTTGGAAGCTTTAAGGAAAGCCCTCTAACCCATGAATCTACTATAACCATTCTCAACAAAGACATCAAGGAGATGGGATTTTTCTTTCTCAAAACTTTTCTTATCCGAGATCCTTAGAGCCCGAGTAGCAAGGGTATTGAGAACACCCATCTTTTGAGCCGGGAAATGATGGGAACTGGCATGAAGATACTGCTCAGTATGCGTTTTCTTCTGAAAAACTTGGTGGCCGAGGGAACCATCACTATTCTTAGAAATAAGAATATCGAGGAATGGAAGGCAACCATCGACCTCCTGCTCCATAGTGAACTTAATGGCAGAGGATTGATTATTGAGATGATTGAAGAAGAGATCCAATTCTTCTTGGCCGTGAGACCAGATAACATTGGTGTCATCCACATATCTTCTCCAAAGCTTAGGCAAGAGCCGGGAAGAGTTTAGAGCCTTGGACTCAAAATCTTCCATGAAAAGATTAGCAACGACAGGGGAAAGAGGTGAGCCCATGGCAACCCCACAGGTTTGCTCGAAGAACTCCCCCTCAAAACAGAAAAACGTAGAAGTGAGACAGATTTCAACCAACTTAGCAGTGTCAGGATCTGTTAGGCGGTTGATCACCTCCATGGCCTCACTAATAGGGATGCAAGTGAAGAGGGAAACAACATCAAAACTAAAAAGAATGTCACCAGGGTCAAGCTTGATGTTCTCAAGCTCCTTAATGTAGGAAGCAGAGTCTTTTACGAAGGACTCCGTATGACCAACCAAGGGCTTAAGCTTTAATGACAAGAACTTAGCAAGAAGGTAGGTAGGACCGCCAATGGTGTTGACAATGGGCCTCAACGGAGTCCCATCCTTGTGAATCTTGGGGAGACCATAGATTCTAGGCGTGATAGGGTTGCTCTCAATGAGTTTATGGTGCAGGGAACTCAATGAGCTAATGGATTTAATGGCAAGCGCCACATTCTTAGCAACCTTCTTTAACGAATTCTTAGGAAGCTTTTTGTAGCTACCACTATTATGAAGATGATCCAACATCTTGCTACGGTAATCGGCCTTGTTCAAAATGACGGCAGCACCACCAAAATTTGATGTTTGAATAGATGTGACTGTTGGGCTTCTGAGCCTACATTAGTTGTAGGTCGGCTTGATAATAATTCCATAATCAAAATAAATTCATATCTCCATGAATACTTATTGGAATCGGATGATCTTTAGATCAATCCTACACCTCTTGACGAGAGGAATCTAATGAACATATTATTAGCCATGAATAAGATGACCCACATGAAGTTTGGCCCTAGTTGCCAGTTTAACTGTTTGCCTCCCCACTGAAACACCTTGTTCAATCCTGTCAATGCATGTAAAGGAGCTGCAATTAAGGAAAAAGCAATAAACTTTCTCCAATATTGTGCTGCCTCTAGGAAGCTTATAAATTCAGTAGCAGACTTGGGTTTAGGCCAGTTTATAATGACTGCAACCTTAAAGGGATCTATCTTTAGTTCACCACCCCCTACAATATGACCCAAATAATTCAAAGATGTTTTACCAAATTCACATTTTGATAATTTAACGTAGAGATTTTCCTTTTTCAAAACATCTAGAGTCTGCTTTACATGCTTTAAATGTTCTTCTCATGTTTTACTGAATACAAGAATGTCATCCAAATATACAATTACAAAATCATCAATAAAAGACCTGAGTACATCATTCATTACTCTCATGAAAGTGGCAGGAGCATTAGTTAAGCCAAAAGGCATAATTAGCCATTCATACAGCCTTTGCTTTGTTTTGAAAGCAGTCTTCCATGCATCTTGCTCTGCTACTCTGACCTGATGGTAACCACTACGTAGGTCCAACTTGGGAAGGTAAACAGTCTCTTTCAGCTGATCCAATAGATCATCAATGCGAGGAAGGGGATAATGATTCTTGATCGTTATTTTATTCAGTGCTCGGTAGTCAATGCACATCCACCACGAACCGTCCTTCTTTCTCACCAACACCATTAGAGATCTGCATGGTGATGTGCTTGGCCTTATGAACCCTTTCTCGAGTAGCTCTTGTACCTACTTCTTGATTTCTGCATTCTCTAAAGCGGATAACCTATACATTCTAATGTTAGGTAATGGAGCATCTTGCTGCAAATTAATATCATGTACAATTTCCCTTTTTGGTGGCAGACCTTTAGGTTCTTGAAATAAGATATCATATTCTGAAACAACTTTTTCTAAATCAGCTTGTTGTTTAGCATCACAACCTTCAAATACATTGGTCTTATCAGGTTTCTTTTCCTTTACAACCATCAGTAAAAATTGCTTGCATGAATTTACAATTCTTTTCATCTGCCCTGAGTTTATGAGAGTATAATTATTCTTGAGTTTATGAGCTCTTACAATATATTCGATTCCATCTTTAACGAGTTGATACTTATTTTCAGCTCTATAGAATATGGCTTTTCTATCATACAAGGACTTCCTAAAACAATCCCACATATATCCAAGGGAACAATATCTAATTCAACCTCACCCACAAATGTTGACCCAAAAGAAAACCTAAGTTTACATTGTCTAGTCACTTGTAGTTTTGCTTTATCACATACCCAACCTAATGGATATGGCTTCTTGTGAGGTGTGGTTAGCAGTCCCAATTTCTTTACAATTGCTTCAGAAATTAAATTTACTTGTGAGCCACTATCAAACAAAGTATCAATCTTTTGATGCTTGGAAATAACTCTAATATGAAAAAGCTCATGTCTTCTTCTCTCATTTTCTTCACTATCAATAGTTTGGGCAGAATTACTAGTAGATGCTTCAGAATTTTTACCTTTTATACCTGTGGCTATGATGGTTGTTTCATCACCTGAGTCTGACCACAAATCTCTCTGAACAGCAGCAGCAGTCTTCTTCTTCTTTCCATCGAACTTCTTGGGTTTCAGCTCCAGATGCAAAGACCAACAATGTTCATCATCATGTCCATCCTTCTTGCAATGAGTGCATGAAGGTTTGGCCTTTTGTACAATATTGGCCTTCCTCTCTTTCCATTTCTACTTCCTCTTTTCCTTGTTCTTTCTTGCAGTGGGTTTGGATGGTCCCCCAATCTCTGGGTTCACATTCTTGCCTCTTGCTTCTAGATGGGTAGCCTAGACAGATACCTCATCGATGCTAGTAGGGTTAAACATGAGAATGGTATGTCTCAAATAACTATGTAGACCACCTATATACTTCAGCAAAGTTTCAGGTGAGTCTAAAGAAATGCCTAGAATCAAAGCTCTTTTTCTAAATTCTTGAGTGTAGCTTTGTACACTTTGCCCTTTTAATTGGCAAAGAGTTTGCCAACTCATCATAGCTTGCTGCATATAAGCTAGTGGATAGAATTGTTTTTTAATTGCAGAAACAAATTCACTCCAGACAGAAAGAATTTTACCATGCTTCTTCAAGTCAGCTTGTGTCCTGCCTTCCCACCATACCAAGGCAGTTCCTCCAAGGCGTAGGCTGGCCAGCTGAATTTTACTCCTGTCTGAGTCAATATTTTGCACCCTGCAATACACATCAATCTGCCTAATCTAGTTATCTAACTTCTCTGCATTTAATTCTCCATCATATATTGGAAAATAAAATTTAACATCTAATTTAATCAAAGATGCTTTCTTCTTTTTATTTTCAGGACTATCAGAAGGTGTGGGAAGCTTTTCTTCTTTCCCTTTGCGTTTAGAATGGTCATTTAGGAGAGATTCTTCTGCTCCTTTGTCATGCTCCGAAGTTGAAGAATCTTCACTTCAACCTTTCTTGAATTCTCTATACATTTCTTCAACCATGGCTCTCATAGTCATGAAACTGTCCATGAACTGAGAGTCTGATTCCAAGGGAATTTCTTCTGACATTTTCCTCCTAACATAGACTCTACCAATTTCTGGGTTAGATTCAACCAATTTTCCTTTTCCTAATTTAAGCTTTGATACCACTTGATCTGAAAATGAGATCTAAGATAATTAATAAGGTTTTAGAGACCTGTGTGCATGGATTAGTCTATGTCATTATATGCAATGGATCGATAAGATTGTGAAATGCACAGAAAATGAAGCAGCAAACAAACATAATAGATAACACATGACACAACAAATTTAATAAGGAGTTCACCCAATACTCCTGGGAAACATCTCCTGGTCCAACCTTCAGTGGTGGCCTCTCTATTATGTCTTCAAGCAGAGTTTTGTTTACAACAGTGAGCTCAATTTGAGCCTCACACACAAACAAATTACAATAACAAGAGCTTCACTTGAATCCCTCAAGCTTCCTCTGAGTACACAGACTCCCACATAGCTCTCAATCTGCTCTAAACTTTGTCTCGCATTTGCTTTTTGAACACTGCCTGCCTGTTTGCGCTCTGTCTGTGGCTTTTAAAGCCATTCTGGGCTGCCTGTTCATTTCATCTCCTTGTCCTTCAGTCTCCTGGGCCTCTGTCCATTCGAATCCCTCTTCCAGTGTTTCCTAGGGATGGCATAATGCCTGAAGGGGAGGTGGCCACCGATTCCATAACGGAAGAATGCCTGGGTCCCTTGAACTCCATCGGATTCCCAAACGCGGCCGTTTTTTTCATCAACACAGAGAAATAGGCATAAAACAGGAAAAATCTGCCAAAACATGATATGTCGAACTTCAAAAGTCCTTCAATACACTTCATTTCCCTATTGGGTCTGCCTATCGGTCACTGTCGCTTATCGCGATGGCTCTATCCCTCTATTTCGTAAATACCTTTAAAATCGCGAGACTGCATTGGAAAAGGCTCTTCCCTGCACTTGAAATCATACGTAATAGCCTTAAGGTACCCTTTTGGGTTCGACTTATCGCATCGGCGCTCTCCCCTTTCGCATTTCGTTTAACAAATGAAACTGCGAAAATACATTAAAACATGGTGTTTGGCGGAGTTCAAAACCCCTGTAATCTGGCTCATAATCTCATCGGGTCCGTCCATCAGATCGCATATATGTATATACACATACCCCCACTCCTGTGGATCTGCTGATTACGATCTGGCGATGTAGCACGGGCCGTCGATCTGCGCACTTGATCGACGGTCCTCGTTGACCACGCCAATCACTATCGCATCGCTTATAAGTTCCCCGCCGATTGCATTTGCAACTCTTATGTGGGCTTTGCCGATAGCCACCGCCGATAGCGATCCGCCGATCGCAGTCGCAAGACTCATGTGGATCCCGCCGATCTCTGTCGAAGGTCACTGCCGATTGCGATTACCGATCCGATCTGGACTGTTGATCGGCCAGATCGGACGGTTACTGTGCATCACTTATTCCGCTTGTCTTTTTATTGATTTCACGGGTTTTGGGCCTCCCGATAGTGTTTCTCCGCCCCGCTAAGGGTGTCCCTCTTTCACTGTTTTCGATCCTTTAAGGGATTTTTGGCTTTGGCATGATTTTTAATAGATTCATGAAGACTTAGAGGGCATTCTTAGATCCATTTGGATCAATGGACCTTACCTTGTATATATAATTGATTAGCTCTCTCATGTATCTGGTCAACACAAGGCCAAACATTTGTTTGTAGTGAACATACTTAGTCAGTTTATGGTATAGCATAAGCGGGTGCACTGGGTAGCTACAAAGCATGTTTTGAGATATCTCCAAGGCACAATTAAGCATGGGATGGGGTACACTCAACAGGATGGAGTACTTCTAGGTGTAGTTTTAGTTTGGGATCAAGAGCAGTATCTTGGTACAACATGAAATAGAGGTTAGTTGCTTTGAGTTCTGCAGAGGCTGAGTACATGGCCGCCAATATGGTGGCATGTGAGGTTATTTGGCTCTAGAAACTACTTGTTTAGCTTTTCGATCGGGAGCTGGATCCGACTGTCATTACTATGATAATTAGAGTTTTATTAAACTCTGTCAGACCAGGCAGAAACTCCTCAAATCAATTTGTTCTATTCATTCAGGTTGGTCTTTATTATATACATGAGGGAGAGACTGTTCATTTCATCTCCCGGTGATTCTTCATATTTTGTATTATTTATTTACATCAGTTACACTTATTCACCCAATCCTAATGATTAGGTGTCAGCATTCCCCCCCTTAATCTGAAGGGATATTGGTGAGTCCAAGCATCGTTCTGAATCTTTCAAGCTTTTCTCTTCCAAGTGCTTTGGTGAAGATGTCTGCAATTTGCTCATTAGTGGAACAATGGTGGAGATGGATTGTTTTGGTCTCAACATGATGTCGAATCAGATGATATTTAGTATTGATGTGCTTCGTTTGATCATGGAACTTTGGGTTCTTGGCCAACTTTATTGCCGAGGTATTGTCAATCATGAGTGGAGTTGATTGTACTTGTTTTACCTGCAAATCTTCAAGAATTTTCTTGAGCCACACAATTTCTTTTGTTGCCTCAGCTGCTGCCACATATTCTGCCTTTGTTGTGGAATCTGCTAGAACTGATTGTTTGCGTGATCTCCAAGAGATAGCTCCTGATCCAAGACTCATAACATAACCTGAAGTAGATACCCCAGTTTCTTTGGCTCCATCGAAGTTTGAATCAGAGTATCCAATCAAGCTGAAGTCGTCCACCTATGTATACTTGATTCCAAAGTCTTGAGTTCCCTTCAAGTACCTTAAAACTATTTTTGTAGCAGACAAATGTCCCTCACAAGGCTTTTGCATAAACCTAGAGAGGATTCCAACATCAAACGAAACGTTTGGTCTGGTAGTAGTTAGGTAGTTGAGACTTCCTACAAGCTGTCTATACTTTGTTGCATCCTCAAATTCTTTTCCTTCAATGGATGTGAGCTTTAAATTTTGTTCCATTGGAGTAGTAAGATGATTGCATTCTGTCACGCCAAACCTATTCAAGAGATCTCCAATGTACTTCTTTTGAGAAAGGAATATGGACTTTGGATGTTGAGTTACTTGAATACCAATATAGTAATGAACATAGCCCAAATCAGTCATTTCAAAACCATTCCTCAATTCCTTCTTTATGGATGCAATGTAGCTTTCATTATTCCCTGTCATCAAAAGATCATCTACATATACCACAAGATATACAACTGTTTTGCCAACTTTCTTGACAAGTAAAGTTGCATCATCAAGATTATAATGTTTGAAATTGAGTTTCAGAAGAGGCTCAGTTAGTTTTTCATACCAAGCTCGCGGTGCTTGTTTGAGGCCATACAAGGATTTCACAAGTTTGCATACTTTATGTTCATGTCCTTTTGCAGCAAATCCTTCAGGCTGGGACATAAAAACATTTTCTTTTAGATCTCCATTCAAGAAAGCAATTTTTACATCCATTTGATGGACTTTCCAACCGTTTTGAGCTGCTAGGGCAAAGAGTGTCTAGATGGTAGCCCATTTTGTTGTGGGGGCAAAAGTCTCCTCATAATCGACCCCTTCCTTCTGTGCAAAACCTTTTGCCACAAGCCTGGCTTTGTGCTTGTCAACTGAGCCATTAGCTTTATGCTTGTTCTTATAGACCCACTTGCAGCCAATTGGCTTGGTTCCTAATGGAGGATCAACCAGCTTCCAAGTGCCATTCTTTATGAGGGCATCATACTCCTTTTGCATCGCTTCTTTCCATTCATCATGAGAAGCAGCTTCTTTGAAGGAAGTTGGTTCAAAATTTGTAGACAAATTCAATTCACAATCATAAGAAACGTCCATATCAACAGGGGAATTAGAGTCATCTACATCACCTCCATTTTGCCGGTTTGAATTTCTAGTTCCTGTCTTTCCAATCTCATCAGGATGAACACTTTCAAGTGTCTTTGTCAGCCACTTTGGGGGACCTTTCTCAGATGGTCCAGGCTGCTCCGTTGATTGAGTTGGGACTGAATCAAGATTGAGTTGGGACTGAATCAAGATTGAGTCTCCCAATTCTATCAATCACATCACTTAAAGTATCATCCATTGTTGGAGTTTCATGTGGGGGAGAGAGTGCTTCAGAAGAAGATTCCACAGGTTGATCTAGTATAGGAATCCCCCCTTCAAGATGTGGAATCTGATTATCAAATTCTTGAAATGATTTTGCATTTGCGAATATATCCAAGTGATCAAGCTGCCGCTCAACAACATTGTCAGTTTTGGATGTTTCAAGAAAGATTACATCTCTAGATACAACAAACTTTCTATTGACTTCATCATAGAGAGGGTATGCTTTGGAGGTGTTTGAATACCCCATGAAGATACACTTATGACTTCTTGCACCAAGTTTGTTTCTATGTATCTTTGGTATCAAGGCATAACAGGTGGAACTAAAGACCCTGAGATGCTTTACCAAAGGAACTTGCCCATACCACAATTCATAGGGAGTCTTGTTTCTGATAGCATTAGATGGATATCTATTCTTTATATATACAGCACATAGAACTGCATCAGTCCAAAACATCAATTTTACATTTTTGAAAAACATCATGGAGCGCACCATATTTAAGATTGTCCTATTCATTCCTTCAGCTACACCATTTTGTTGGGGATTATAAGGCACAATTGTTTGATGTTTGATCTCATGTTGGCGAAGATAGTTTTCAAATTCATTTGAAGTATATTCTTTTCCATTATCAGTGCAAATAGAGCCAATATGAGATTGTGCATCATTTTCAATCCATGTATGAAAGTTCTTGAATGTTTGAAAAGCATTAGATTTGTTCTTCAATAAATAAACCCAACACATTCTGGTGTAGTCATCAATAAATGTCATCATATATTTATTTCCATTTGCAGAAGGAACAGGCATTGGACCACATAAATCTAAATGAATGAGTTCAAGTTTTCTATGTGCTCTTGAATGTGAATCATGAAAAGATTGTTTGCTATGCTTTCCTAGAATGCAAGCATCACATTGCTTAATTTTCCTAGGAATTGTAGGGAAACCAGTAACACCATTTTTCTTTAACAAGCGGAGGCTGTCATAGTTCAAATGTCCAAATCTAGCATGCCATAATAAACTTGATGGAAGTGTATCTTCTTCATAATGAGAATTGTATGAGAAATGTTGTGCACGAGCAAAGGTACCCTACAGCTTGAGAAGCCTTTCTTCTTCTATCCCCCTCATGACAAGTGAGTGGTCAGATGCTTTTCTCACCTCAAGCTTGCCATCAAACATATGAATGGAGTGACCTTGCTGGCAGATGTGGACCAAGGACAACAAGTTTCTCTTCAGCTGTGGGAGATATAGAACATGATGTAGAAGGAAGTCTGGAAGACCAGGCAATTTAAGCCTGATTGTGCCAAGCCCTGATGGCTTGAGTTTTGATTGGTCTGCAAAGTATACTGCTCCATCAACATTGTCAGTAAATTCTTCAAAAAAATCTTTTCTATGAGTCATGTGGCAAGTTGCTCCTGAATCAAGCAACCAATCATTTTTCCAAGAAGCAAGTGAAGCATTAAATAAATATTCATTTACTCCAATACTACAGTGTGCCACAACATAATGAGCAGATTCAGGTGCTTTACCTTTGTCTGTGTCATTAGTTTTACCTTTGGGTTGGTTTCTTTGCTGCTCAATTTTGTCCCAAGGTAACTTGCATGTAGAGGCATCATGTGATCCATTTCTTTTGTAGCGTATGTAGTGCAAATCTGACTTTTCTCCTTGAGAGTGTCTGCCCCCCTTGCCTCTGAAATATCTTCCTCTTCCTCTTCGACCACCTCTTCCTCTGGAAGAATCTTGGGCAAGATTATTTTTTTTATGAGCAAGGCACATAGCCTCTTCAGAAGATTCAGGGGTTGTCTTCTTTCCAAAAGCTTTATCTCTTTCAGCAAATTTTTTCATAAGACAGTCAAAGGTAATATCTTTGAGATTTCCATTTGTTTGCAATGACTCAAGATAATTGGAGTAAGTAGGATAAAGTGCCTTGAGAAAAGCGATAAGAGGAATATCCAATTCAACCTTAGTGGCTTTGATATCATGCATTATAGATATTACTTTAGATGCAAGAGCAAGAGGATCATTATTTTGTAATTCAAGAGTGGAGTTTAATCATGAGTTGAACAACTTCAAGTGCAGAATGTGAGTAATAGAGTTCTTTCAGCTTTTGTAAGGCTTCGAAAGCAGTTGAAAATGGCGAAATATGGCGACTTACCTCTTCACTTACAGGTGCTGCAATTAATGCATAGGCTTTGCTGTTCTTATTTTCCCAAATGGCGAACTCTTTGTCTGAGGTAGGTTGTTCTAGCTCTTTGTCTCCGTCTCCAATACACACTCCTTTCCACAACTCATTGAAAATGGGGGTGTGTTGTATCTTCTGGGACCACTCAAGATAGTTCTCCTTGCCAATGAGAACTACTTCCACAATAGATATGATTGAATACATTGTAAAATCTGTGCTGTAAAAAAACACTTCTGGCAATATACTGTTAAAAAAAAATTGTACTTCTAGTGCAAACTTTGTTTAACTTTGAAAAAAATAATAAGGGATAATATATCAGAGTTATTAACTGGGGGAGGGGTTATGTGGTGGAGGGAGTATTCAACGTATGGGGGGAGGGGTGATATGGAGGCCAGGGCATGTATTAAAAAATGATGTATTAAAAAACACAAAAGTATTAAAACGAGAGTGGAACGAGATTCATTGAACGCATAATATCATATGGTGGTATGTGGGTACAGCGTGGGAGCCAAACACAGTGTATTGGGAGAGCCAACTGCTGGGATGGTGTATTCAACCGTGGGAGAGTATATGGTGTATGGGGCATTATGCCAAGAGAAAACCAAAGTTGTGGTATGGCAGCGTATTGAGATCAAGTACCACTTCATCAGAGATTGTGTGCAAAAGGAAATAGTAAAGTTGCAGTACATTCCCATAGACAAACACGTAGTAGACATCTTGGCGAAAGCCTTGATGAAGGGAAAATTTGTATTCTTCTTGGATAAGTTGGGTGTTGTGAAAGCAACAAAACACCTTCCTCGCTAAGAGGAAGTGTTGAGATTGTAGCTTGGAAGGTGATTCTACATGGATTAGGTGCCATGATATGCAACGAGTCACCTTAAGTATCTCCTACAACAGTAAATTAATGAATTTTCTAAGTCAAGACTTTAGACATCAATTTAATTTAATTGTTGGGTACCTTTTTATACAAAGGAAAATAAGTCAACAACAGATTAAGTTGTAGCTATTGATCTTAGTGAGTCGAGATCTAATCTCAACCGTTGAGATTAGGGATTTCACTTGAGATTAGGGTTTGATTTTTTTAATAGGAGTTCAAGCCAAATGAGATGCACATTTGATTTGGCACAAGTTGGGATTCAGTGGAGCGCAGTATTTGGCAGTGAGAGAGAGAAAAGGCTAGATTGAGCTAGCTAGAGCAAGATCAGTAGAGAGGCCGAGTTTCTTTGTACGCAAAAGTTTTCTGCTAGGCCGCGCATGTGGGTTGTACAAGAGCCGAGTGAGAGAGAGAGAGAGTTGAGATCTTTTGTTGGGTATTTGTTGGAACAAATTCTTGTAAGATTGCTGTAAAAAATATTTTTCCTGAAACTGAATAAGAAGCCCAACGTTTCTTGATTTTCCCCACACTAGGGTTTATAGGGTATATCTATGTTATTCTCTATTGCATGTGATTGCATGCCATTGGTTTCGAGTATTTCTGCTTATGTTGTTTATTTGGTTAAAAACCTAGAATACTTATTGTTACAAATCATATTAGAAAGCATTGTTTATTTCAAATCTGTGATTATTGGCTGGGATAGTAAATTTTTAATTGGGTTTCAAAAAATTAACACACATGGAGAAACATTTCCACATGTCCCCATTTTTGGGAAATGAGGGGAAACATAAGGGGGAAATCTCACCAATGTGGGGGATGTGTTTCCGAAAAGGCATACTTTTGGGCATTTCCTTAGAAAAGGTGTGCTTCTAGGCATCCTCCCAAAAAGGGGTGCTTCCGGGCATCACCCCATGAAAGGGGGACTTGTGGGCATGCTATCCAAATTTTTTCTTATGAAGGCTTAAAAAATAAAGAATTAAAAATAAAAAATAATATATAAAAAAACCTGCCTAGCTTTCACTTTTATTTACTTTTTATTCACTTTCACAATTTCACCCCTTGATGTTCATTTTACTTTCAATGTTCATTGTTAATTTTCAGTTTTAACTTTTGAGTCTTGACTCTAGACACTGATGACCTCAAGGCTCAAACCAAGTCTTTCACTTATAACTCTGGAGTCTACTATTTTTGAGTTTGAGTAATTTTGATTTACCATTTCAGACTTTAGTATCAACCATTTTTCTTAATACCAACTAGATTCTAGAATGATCAATTTAAGTCAATATATCAATATTTTACTATTTCTGCTTCGTTTATGGTTGATGAATTAATGTATTCCCTTACTGAATTTGAATCTGAATCATGTTTATATTATTTACAAATTCGACTTTAGTAGTATTTTACTGTTTACTATTTACATTGCACAAAAATGAATTTCACCAAGATTTGAGGGTGCTTTCACACGACCTCCATTTGCGTCTGCCCCCTCCTGTACCCCATGTCCTCGAAGCTTGGTGGAACGTTGGTATCATCACTGAAATTGTATTGGCCAAAGGATAGCGGACCCTTTCGTGTAATGGAAATTGTGTATTTGGCTCCCGTTGTTCACATTTACCACTTTTATGGGTATTCCCGTCTATAGTTCATTATATTTGTTTTGCCTCGATATCTTGGAAAAGCCATTATTAGTTTCCAGTTACAAATTGTCGGGCTTCAAGTAAGTCTTGGAAGTATCAGTTACAGTCACTGAGAATGTGCTCGTAAGCGATTAACTGTAATGGTAGTGATATGGCACATGCATTCCATATTTTGTTGTCAGTTGACTGCTTATTTTTATTCAGGTCTGTCACATTAGTAAGAGGCACAGATGATAGCCTCTTTGAAATCTAGAATTTGGGATGCGAATTTGGGCCAGAGGAAGAAGAGTAATCCTGATTTAAATAAACACCAGCATAGAGTGGATCATGAATAGAACTGGACTAGTTCTTGGTCCAGATCTTCACTGAAAAGTTGAGATATTGAAACTTTTCATTCAAATCTTTTGTATTTTTAGTTTATCTGGTGATCAGCTAATCAGTATGAAATTATGAATGAACTGTCTAACCATACAGCCATTATGTGGTTTTATCACCTCAGAAGAAATAATGTGTCACTGTTACATCCTGGAGATTACCAATCAATTTCAGCTGATTGTAGAGTTGTCAACTGAATCTACTAGCTGTGGATGAAATAAAGATGGATGGAAACAGTAAATAGGTGCTGCTACAGTTTCATTTTTGTTGATATTCAATCTTTCTAGGGTGTTTTGGGCTAGCACTGTCGATTGTGTGATCTGGTTCTTATCTTACCTTGCCATAATCGCTTCTAATTGGATTGGCATGTCTATTGTGGTGAGCTTATGCTATTAGCGTTGGCCTCTTTTGCTCTTTACAATAGCTTATGTTTCATTTTTCGAGGATGGTTTTTGGGTGCCAGAAAGCTTCTGTGGACTTTATTATATAAATTGTAGTTTAGTATTATTCCTTTAGAGTGCCTTAACTTTCTCCATTTGGCTAATCATTGATTTTTCTTCATGAGTTACTTGTGTTGGCAATTTGTAAACAGTTATCTTACTGTTTATTCATACTCTCAATGCTTTGTGTTGGTAAGACTGCCATCTCCATAGAAAAGAAGCTCTATTAATAGGTTTGCTAGAATCTTTCTTGAACTCCTTGCTACTAGTTTTTTGTTGTAAATTTTAACTATGGCAGGGGATACTGATTGACCTTATTTCTTTGATCTTAAAGTCAATTTTCTTGTTTCCATTTATTCCTACTTGTATGTTGTATGGATTTTGTTGCTTCCATTATATGGCAAGTCAACTGAGCAAAATCAAATTGTGTCTTGAAATTTAAGCTATTTCTATGCTCTTCGCTTACTTGATTTTGTTGAAAATAGGGATATAATCTTAGCTTTTAGAGACAGCCAACCTCATAATGTATCATTATTATACACGTAGGATTGGCTAAGACCGATCTTATACACAGTCTCAAAAGTCAAAACTCTTTTGGGGAAAGCACCCTACCTTTGAGTTGGGTATATATGTACATTTCTCATTCAAGTGATTCATCCGTTCTTAATAAAGCGATTTTCCTAAGGGCACCATAAAGTGTTGCACTGTCTCTTGTGCTTGGGTTTCTCCCTCTCTAGAACACTTGTTCTTGGTTTATTTTTCTCTCTATAGGGTTGCACTTCTTTTGTGTTATATCTTTTCAAGTGTTCCACTGTGCTAGTGCTGATTATTTGTTCTCTATATTGCAAAATTAGGGTTCATGTTGGTTCCATTTGATTTTGTCACTATCTCTTGTGAATCTCAACATGGCATTAGAGTGGGTGTAAATCTCACTCAATTCAGCGGTTGTTCTAGAAAATTTTGGCTAGTGGAATTTATTAGGGCTTCTTTCTGACTGCAAAAGTGGGTTTTTGTGGATCAACTCTTTTTATAGGGTTCCCTATGGGTTTTTATAAGAGTTAAACCCTCCTTCAAGGCCAGTGCATTTTTTCTTCCTTTGTTCTGCAGTGAGATGTAGCACATTGCAGATTTTTCGGAAGAACTTGGTACTGCTCTTTCCCTCTTGGGTCTATCAAGGGACTCTAAACTTTGAAGGCTTATTTTTCTGTATATAGAGTCTTTTTCTTTGTGCCATTGTTGAATCCAGTGGACTCAAGTGGATGTTTGCCTGATTAAGTGGGGCTATGTATAATATTTAGACAGATCAAATGCCTGCCCTTCTTAGGAGCAAGGGTTTGTGGATTTACCTTCGTCTTGGAGAAATTCCCTACACCTATGACCTCAAAATTCTAAAGAAGGATGAAGCTCTAGGGCTAATCACCCTGTATGTTGAGCCAGATTTGGTTCATCACACCAAAGACAGAAAAAGTGCAAAGGAAATCTGGTATACCTCCAAGACACACTTTGGGCTTGTGTTTAGATCCCACACCTCTATAGGTCATTAGATCCTCTATGCTTTGATTTTTGAAGACCTAGATAGCATCCAATTCACGTGAGATGAATAGTTTGTACATCAAACAAAAAGAAACTGTGTCATAATATTAGGGTCAATGTAATGCAAGGCTTGACTAGAAACAACAATAAATGACGTTTTAGAACGAATTGAATAGGCCTCGTCTTTTTGTAGCTGGGTCCATAGTCAATCTCTGAGAGCCAACTTTAACTGTGAACTTATATAACCAACCCAAGGGTTGGTCTACACAAGTAGGAGGATTACTATAATTTCATTATTTTTACGCGAGATTTGGTTATACTAGAAGCCTAGAAATCATATCAAACTTTTGCTTAGATCATTTTTTGGAGTAAGGTCAGACTGAGGTCAAGCCCCTATTACAAGAAATGGCGGAGTTGACGTACATTCCCAGGTCAAACTTTAGCTCAGCATAGAAAACAGGAAGAATTGACTTGGTGAGTCAGACTCGATGGAAAGTTTGACTTGCGGTTCAAACTGTGACCCAGAAGTACCTGTTGAGCTTTTCACGGTTTAGTGTGTTTGAATTGTGAGCCTGATGAAAAACTCAGCGTGGCCCTTTAAGTCTATTTAAAGCCAAACAGGGAAAAAATTGCCACTCTGCAGAATATTTCCAAAGTTGTTCCCGAGTCTAATTCTTACCCTTCCGCCTTGCCAAGCTTTTCACTGAGTTGAGCTTTGTGACACTGGGTGAATGTTGAACTTGAGAAAGGATGGTTACAGTTGCTCATTGCGGTTTCGGATATCTACATTCTTTATATGTTGTATAACATGCTTAGAATATTTGATAAGAAGTGATTTTTTTTGTTATAATTGTCGGTATTGATAATGGACTGGCATAATTCTTTTGCAGATGGAAGTTCAAATTGGTTGCCAGAAAGTGATCTTCAATGCTGTACAGTGGATAAACTCAGACCTCTTTTGAAAGAAAGGGGACTGCCGACAAAAGGAAAAAAGGTGCAAGGACTGCATCGTGGATTAATCGATAACCTAATTATTAACGAATATTGCCTGGATGGCATTCAAAAAATGCCAAACATATTCAAAATTCACAATTTTTCACGGTTTTAAGCAACTTTTGTTCTCTTTTATCTTTTTACCCAATGGAAAGTTTTATAGAAGCTATTTGTTCCCTCTCTTTAGTCTCTTTCTTCTGTTATTTTAGTCTCTTCAAGTGTTCTCTATAATTTTGTACAAATTCAACGTGTGACCATGTAATTTGTGATTTTTTTCTGCAGGATGAACTCATTGCGCGCTTGAGGCGGTAGGATTTTTCAAGAGTATCACAAAATTATGGGCTCATCTAAATGTTTGTTGTCCCTTCATATTGAATTTTATACCATATGTCATTTGGCTTTAGAAAAAGCCAATGGAATTGATATTTTAATCCTCTCATTGGGAGCATGTACAATAGTAAAAAGGCTCTTGGTTTTTTTCGCTGGCACATATTTCTCAGATAGTGATGTGCCTTTTTGTCTTGTCATATATTTTTATCATTGTTTTCTTTTTACATTGCCTAATTCTATAACTGAATTGGTATGAAGGATTTATGGGTTGCAATGACTTGATGTAGTTAATGTGTTTTTTTCTTTAAACTCATTACTTGGGGTCAGTTGTTTTTCAAAATTGAAATTTCGGACTATTGCTATCTTTTGGAAGACAATCTAGTTTGGTTTGACTGTGGCCTTTAACCCCCTCATTTAATGAGGAGACTTCAACATGTGCATCTTGAAAGTGGTCCATTTGGAAAGTCTATTTCCCTCCCACTAGCTTCCAAGAAAGACAGACATGAATGGTTAATTTGTTCGTTAGATGTGTACATGCTACAGAATGAATGCAAGGAATACATATTCCCGGAAATGAATATTTACTATTGAGTTGAAACCATAGAGTGGCAGGTACAACTCTTGGATAATGCAATGTATCATAATAATCTGGGGTTCTATATTTGAATGGTAGCATGCTTGGTCTCAAGAAATGGCAAAAATGAGTCTTGGGCATGTGGTAAGTTTTCTTCTTTTCGACGTGATGCCTGGTCAGATAGATTCTTGTGCACGTAGTTACTGCAACATTTATATTCATTCTACATAAAAACATTTATGCACATCAAGGATTCATCATACAATTTACGTTGACTTTGACGAGAGGTATTATTTGAAATCTGCTTTCTCACATATTTTGGATCTCTGAAATAGATCTGTTTTTTAAACCTTCCTGGAGATGCTACATACAGCTGTAAATCAACCATGTTATGAAGGGCATTGCTGTGTTTTCAGAATCAACCAGGATTTGCACCTGATTTTATCTGCATGCATTTGGGGGTTTTGGACCTGTGTCTCAATATTATACAAGTTCAATTACCTCACAACTTGCCACTAGACCACACTGCAATTTCATCTGTTTTCACCCAAATCGTGCATGCAACAATTTGTGTGATTGTGACAAGGGATCCAAACATAGGAATCTTGGGAGTGACAATTTACATGTTTTCAATATAGATATTAAAAATTCAAAAATAACTAATAACCAAGCATCCATTCATTTATTCAGTCATTGTACATTGTACAAGATTCATTAATCAAAATAGTGTGCCCCACGTACTCTCTTCCGTGGTTGTGGACATGATGTTGAGTTCCCACTATTATAAAATAGTCTTATTGTACATGGCACCTATAATGCTTTTGTGCATTCATAATACAATTCTATTGACTGCGATGTATGAAGAATCTCATCTATTTTAGATCAGAGAAATATTTTGATTTAAAAGATGTTCCAAGTTTTTTTATTTAGTCTACAACGTTGAAATTTGTGATGACTGTAACACCTCTAGGATGACCTTTTGTAAGTACTGTACATATTATATTAGGCTTGTGAGTTACGATATGTTGGGTCTGCTACCCATATCACCAATATGGGTAACCCAATAGGAGAAAACTTTTCTTGTAATAATCTAGGGTAAATTTTGTCCTAGGGTTCTTATTCAAGCTAGGGTTTTTTAATAGAAAAGTAAGTCACTTATTTACACAACAAACATTCCTTCATATAATATACAATCATTTAACAACAGTAAAGCATATGAATAATTAATAGCAGTATGACATCCCTCATGTCCAAAACAGTGGTCAATATTCCACTAATACTCTGTTCTTTTTGCAAATGTAAATAACCAAATCCACTGATAAAACAATCTAGTTGACCTTTATTGATATCTACTCTATTCGTGTATCGAACCTGGACCATTTCATGCTAATTTTATGTTTTTGATGATAGTTATAGTAGGTGCGGTCACCTCTTGAGGGTACCCACAACTCAGAAGATGGTGTCGGTCCACAGTCATGTCTTTAAATAACTCATTCTTTAGATGGTGAGCAACATTAGAGTGTTAGATATCCCTGTTAAAAGTCTAGTTTCCCTTCTGTGGGAATTCTGAAACCTAAGAGGGCCGGAATACTGGCTCGCTGCTTCAAATAGTTCGGTGCTGTTATCACTATGACTCATTCGTTTTAGATTAGAAATTCAGCTCTTAGCTTGCGACCTGTGGTCCGCGGCGTTGTAGCCTGTGGTCTACAGGTTGCAAAAAATAAACTTACGCCTTACCTGGTTGTAACTTTCTTGTACTTTAGATTGCCCTCAACTATTTTCAGCCCTTGAATAGATAGTTACTGAATTCCTCAACTAGACCAGAAATCTTCAAATTGTGCCAAAACAATAACTAACAAAATTGCACTAGATAAATGATAAGAACTTGATGAATAGAAGTGATTGACTAGGGTGGAATCTTTCACCACTAGAATCAATAGAGAGAAAGGGGTTTTAAAACCTTCAGAGCCACAACTCAAGAAAACAGATATATTTGATCCAAATCGATGATGCTAATTTGACTTCAACTCATCTATTTATAAATTCCTTCATGGGCTCCCAAATGTGAGGGGTTGTGAATTCAACCCCCAATTTTGGGTTCTTTTGCGCCAATCGACCCAAAATTTACATAATATTTACCCGACATTGGAAAAAATGGTTTTATCCCCTTTGTCAAGAGTCAAGACTATAGCCATCGAGGTTGGATGGGCTATTCCGTTATTCCATAGGCAATTAATTCATAGGGGACATTACAGTCCCCCTTCCCAACATTGCTTGTCCTCAAACAATGGCAAGTTTGGGTGCTGCAAAAATTGCCCTCTTATTTTGCAGAAGGAGGACTTCTCTTGGTTGGACATCCTTGTCTTGTGAGTTTCCTACATAAGATTATGACTAGACAATACATGAAACCCATCATCTTCATGTTCATTATCAACTAATCCAATAGATTGTTCCTTGACCATTGAAGAGTTTGTGACATTTTCATTTACAATATTTATGCTTGCTAATTGACTGCACGAAGCAGAGCTATGAGTGGCTACCAAGTTTATCTTCATCAACATTGTCTTCAGTGAAGCAATACTCTTCCTTATCAAGAACACCATTTTGCTTCATTGTTATGTCACTGAAATCATTAGGACTATGTTCACCATGATCTTTTCCTCCAACAGAAACATTTTGAGGAGAATAACCTTTAAGGGACTGCTCATATATCAGTCCCAAATGCTAGAAGCTATCAACATAATCAATCTTTTCCAACTCATGAGAATAGTTTTCAACCACATATGAAGTGAGAGACTGGAAATTTTCCTTGCAAATGTACTCAATAAGCTTAAGTATTGCTTAATAAGGTTATAATGATTTCCATTAGTTGTAAGAGCTTGTATAACTGGATAAAAAAGGTCATTCTTTACTATATGACGATGAAGAAAATCATCATTGCGAGGTATTATGGTGCACAAGAATCGAGTGCCAGCCACCACACGGTATTTCTCCTTTCTGTGCGTCAAACGAAGTACCTTCTCTATAACAGCATTATTTAGAAAATGGTACTTTATTCTATATGCATGGTGTGGAACACATAAACATAAGAGGTCACATATGTTTGTAAGAATCTTTGGCACTATCAAACAAGCCCCTGGGTTAGTGCCATCAATACATGTAGCTTCTCTACCCATGTATGAGCTCCCATGTGCAAGACATGTTGATGTGATAACACCTATCAACTGGTCCATATACTTGTCATAGAAAATATCGATCAGGGTATCAATCTGAGAACTTGACATCATATAAGGGTCTAAAATCATTTGGATAATTTCCAAAAACTGTCAGCACAGGACCCTTCCAAACGTGGTCAAGAGGTTGAGAAGGGCGTGGCCTTCTTGTTGAACCACAAATGTACGCAGAAGAGAAGCATCGAGTCCCATTTGGTGAACAAGCTATTGACTCTTGTTCAGAATACAAAATTCTTGGAGGAATAAAACCAAGTCCTTTAGTTGATATGGAATGTCAGATGTCTTCAACCTTACAAACATCTCATGCATGAAAGTGATGTCTTCTTTGAGTGCAAACATGACTGCTGCATATTTGAATGTATCATTGAGTCAATAGTGGCGAAAGTAACCGCATCCAAAACTAGCGCTAAAATGACATCCTTTATGTAGCCAACCCCGTAGGTTTGATGGATATTTGACAATATTGATGAGTTCCCAATAGGCATTGCCTACTTAAAAGTAACTTTCTCTTCCAGGAATGCATGTTGCTCTTGTTGAGAAGGCAGATCTTGGTCATCATCATGTTCTTCACCAACTAGCTAGGGTTCTTTTTTCCTTTTCCTCTTTGGGGTCTTTAATACTTGTTGTCTAATAGAATCTGCACTAAGATATTGATCTTGCAATTGCCTTAAATCACTGTTCAAGGCTCCCAATTTTTTCTTAATGGCCTATACATTCTCTAATGTTTGAAATATATGTATCTTCATGGAATCCAATCCTTGATCCAAAAATTTTCAGTGTTCTCGAATTTGGCCAAGTGACCCTTTTATATCATACATCAACATTTTGTTTTTTCATTCATTTCTTTTAATCTTCGTTTGACATTTCCAATACATGTAGGGGAATTCGTATCAAATGCGATAAGTCATTTACCTCTTGCATCCTTTGATTCAGGCTCACCATTATTGCAGAAATTATTGACAGTCATAGTCGCATAAATATTGTGGAATCTTGCGAAATTACAATCAAATTTGCATACATTCTTGTCAATTGCAATGGTAGGAGCAACAATGTTACAAAAATTTTCATCGGTAGTGTTACAAGCTGGGTCAAAAATTCCTTATGTTAGAGCAATAGATAGATTTAGATTATTTTTATTTCTAAAGCCATCTGATGTAGCAACACTCATTGCCAATGAATCATTGTCAGCGAACATTTTGTCACAAACTGGCTGATTTTTAGAAGTATCAGTATGAAAACCAAGAGAAATATTAGAATTAACATGCTTATTTTCCTTGAAGTGAACCTATTGTTTAAATTCATCTTTGAAATGTTTACTATCATGGTGCTTTACAGTGCAATTTCGATAAGACTTCTCCAACCTATACTTCTCAAGTTTTCCATTATCATCCTCATATATGTCCTTTCTATATTTCCTCTTCCTGTACCTATCTTATTTGTTCCTTTCATCTACACAATTGTCTTCCAATTTATTTTCCTTGTATGATTCCACATTCTTTCAGTCCAGATGTCTCATGTTAAATTTCTTTTGCTGCCCACTTATGATACTTTCTTGGAAGTATCACCTCCAATATGAGAAGGTAAAGAGACCTTTCCATTCATTTCAGAGTTGCTATTGAATTTTTCTTCCTCTAAAATTGTGGAATCTCTAGGACAGTGAGGATTCATTTATTTGGTTTCAACCCTATTGTTTTTGGACAACGAATTTACTGAAGCTATTTCAAGGCTATCATTTCTCACTTGGTCTTTTTCTATCAACGAAGTGCTGGCCCTCATTTCATCCTCCTCTAGTTCACCCACTGTCATGAGTTTCCCTCATTGTTTTGCATTTCCAGATGAGTTGTTGGCTCCACTCTTCTTAGGTTGGTTATTGTTTTCAACCTCTTTCTTTTCCTCCATTAAGATACCTTGAGGTTCAAAGTCACGGTTATCATCATTCTCAGACTTATTTTGAACCTCGCTGTTATTATAAGGCGAAGACTTTGAGGTGTCCATACCACCAGATTCAAGAGATTGATCTCTTTTATTATTTTTAGGAGGGTATAGCCATTCCCAATCATTTGGGGGTGCCCTTGCCCCTGCTTCAACTTCTCTTGTAGTTTGTTTGTTTGTTTCTTTTTTTGGGGGGGGGGCTTACCATCAGTATCACTTGATCTGTGTTTCCTGCAACTAACCCAAAAATCATTCCAGTTCCTCATGAATTCTATCCGTTGTGTGCCTTTATCCTCCAATTCAGGTGTTTGTTCAATCTTGGAAGTCATGGGTGTGTTGGCCATTATATTCTATTGAGTGGGTTGCCCAAAAACTGGAATTGATATGTTGCCAAAACCACTAGAAGCAACTAGTTGTCCCTGACTAAAATTACCGAAAGAAAATGCATCTTGTGTTTGGGTAGGATTTGGTGATTGAAGGCCATTGAATAGGGAAGGATTTGATTGTACAAGGCTTGTTGTCTTTCTCAATGACATCATTGTTGAGGTGTTGTCTATATTAATCCCAAGTGGGGCAAGAAGCTGAGACATCACTTGTTGGTGTTGCTTCCACAACTTTTCCCAAAACTGTTCGCTTTCCATTGAGTCGTTCTTGAAGATGGTGAATCTGTGACATCAACCGAAGTGCATAGGTTGGCAGGGTGATCCAACTCCGATACCACGGTAATAACCTAGGGTAATTTTTGTCCTAGGGTTCTTATTAAAAATAGTTTTTTTTAATATAATAGTAATTCCCTTTTGTGTGTGTATATATTTCCACATCCTATAATCATGTTGATGTAAGTTTTGGGATATATGTTGTGTGCATATTTAATGATGTCCTAGAAAAAAATATGTTTCGAGTAGTCTCACCACCCATAAATAATTCACTTGTTTACACCAAAACGAACATTACTTCATATGATATACAATCATTTAACAACAATAATAACATGCATGAATAATCAATCACAGTATGACATCCCTCAAGTCCAAAATAATGACTATACACAATCAACATTCCTTTATTACTCTTGCTTTTGAAAATGTAAATAACTAGATCCACTAATAAAAAATCTAGCAAAGTTCTACTGATATCAACTTTATTAATGCGTCGAACCTGGACTGTTATATGCTAATTTGTTGTTCTAAGATGATAGTTATAGTAGGTGTTGTCACCTTCTAAGGGTACCCATAGCTCAGAAGATGGTGTCTGTCCACAGCCATGTCTTTAAACAACTCGTTCTTTAAATGGTGAGCCACATCAAAGTGTTAGATATCCCTGTTACAAGTTTGGTTGCCCTTCTGTGCAAATTATGAACCCTAAGAGGGCTGAAATACCAACTCACTACTTCAAACAATTTAGTTCTATTATCAAATTGACTTGATGCTTCATATCCAAAATTCAACCCTACGGTTTCCTATGGCATGCGGCTGCCTATAGTTTCCTGTGGCCTATGAATGCCTATGGTTTGTTGTCTGTGGGCTACAAAAATTAAACTTCCACCTTATCTGGTTGTAACTTCGTTGTACTTCATATTTCCCTTAACTATTTTCAGTGCTTGATTAGATAGTTACATAATTCCTTAACCATACCAAAAACTTTCATATTTTGCTAAACCAATAACTAACAGAATTGAGCTAGATAAATGATAAGAAACTTGATGAATAAAAGTCATTAACTAGGGTGGAATTTTTCACCACTGAAATCAGTAGGGAGAAAGGAGTCTTAAAACCCTCAGAGGCATAACTCAAGAATATATATATATCTATATATATATATATATATATATATATATATATATATATATATATATATATATATATATATATACATGATTCAAATCGATGATGCTAATTTGATTCCAACTTTGATCCATTTATAGATTCCTTCATGGGCTCCCAAATGTGAGGGGTTGTGAATGCAACCCCCAATTTTGGGTTCTTTGGCCCCAACCAACCCAACATTTACACAATGATGCCCCAACATTGGAAAAATTTGGTTTTATCCCCTTTATCAAGACTATATCTTATGGGGTTGGATAAGCTATTTTGTCGTTCCATAGGAAATTACTTCATAGGGGACATTTCATTTCTCCTTTTCCTCATAGCCATTCAGTCATCCATGAACCCACTAGCCCCTAATAACCACTAGCTGATGCTATGCCATTATATCTTTGCCACTTGCATCAACCATAAGCTTCTCACCCATCCTGCAAGAGCACATGGATGAAGGTGGGCTTTCAATCAAATGTTACTTTAATAAAGTTGCAATTAGGTGCTTATGCTTATTTATATTTGGAAATTTGATGTGGATTATTGGGTGACTTGGAAGGGGTTTCGATCATGATCTTGTTCTTTCACCTTAAATGGGGGCTTAATCTTCGATCCTAATCCAGTGCGACCTCCCCTAATGGCCCAATGGGTATAGGAGGGACACTACTTGGGAAGCCTTGATTGAGATAACATAGTTCCATCAATCCCTATGCCATACTTACTACTTTTTATCATACATTATAAGCCCTTAACTCACATCTATTATTCGAGTTCAACTAACCATTAGTTCTTTGGGATTTAGCATCCGTACATCCTCATAACTAGGTAAAGCCCAAAAATTTTCCTTGTGAGGTTGACGTAGCTAAAAGAAATAGAAAATTCATATCATGGCCACAAAAAAAATCAAAAGAAAGAATATCAAAATGCAAATTATGGTCAAGACATACAAATTAGCACATGGGAAAAAGCCTAGCATGAGCTTTGCCTCACTCATTATGTCCATCATCGAAATCCTGAGCACATGTTACTCCATTACATCATAGAAAGGAACCCTTGCATGTCACAACCCTGATGAGTGATAAATTGAATCATCATGAATGGGTAATACAATTGTTGTATCATTCAAAGCAAACTCTAACCCTTGAGCTAAGAGCAGTGAGACATATAAGAATCAAGCAAGAGTAAAAGACACACAAGAGGGGTGGAAAAATAAAGGCCGAGTTGGTAACTTATGCATCCACGATTGCTCCCTCCTCACAGCTTTACACTCAGGATGTAGGTCTCCATTCCTTTGACCATGGCATTTGGCCATGAATTCTTCTCCCCTCCATATCATCATTATTAGTCACAAACACTTATCAATTCAAGGGTGGACTGAGGAAAAGTTACTTCCCCTTAGGGGATAGAAACACCCAATACGGTTGTCCTTTGGCCACTCCCACCTAGGGAGTAAAAACCATTACAAGCTCAAGGACCTGTTCTTGGAAGGGAATCCTTATTTGAAGTATTAAATAATCCATTACATTCTAGCTTGGTTCTCTTAGCTGCAATAATGATTTTTGTCCCTAATGTCTGGTTTCTTTCACTAGAATCTATGTTGTGATTGTCAAGTGGTTCAACAACCCATGTCTTGGGCACTTTACGCACATGTAACCAAGCCCTTAGAGGAGTATATTGGCAATATTAGGTGAAGCGTTGAGAGGCTTGGGACTCTTAGCAACATCACATCACACATGACCTTGAGAACCTCCTACACCCAGGTTGTTTTGCCAGTTTGCACTAATATTTGTCGATTCTTCAGGATGTCACACCTGGACCCAACATGCCCCCAGATTGACCTTAACACCTTTTGAGGGATGGAAGTTGATTCAAGGCTCAAATGAGGATGGTCTCACTGTCAGATACCTGGGAGGACTAGTAGCACCTAGAAAGCCCTCAATGCTAGAGAAAATATGGACATTATGAGCAATTGGAAACCCATGGAGACCACTTTGTGGTGCCATAGTTGGATTTTGGGACCACAGAAAGCCATTGAGGATAATTTGAGGGCCAACCCTCAAATCATGATTTTGACATGCTACTGCATCACACTTAACACCTCATAGCACCAACACATTTCATTTGGAGCCTACTTCATATATGATGCCAACTTTAGAAGCCTAGCAACTCACACGTGTGGGATTATTTTGAAATTTTGATCAAAGCTAGTGGGATGGCTTTTAACCCAAGGGTTTTTTGTGATTTGACTTGTTAGTAGGGGATTTTAGGCTAATGTTATGACTCTTCCTAATATAAATAGAGGAGGATTTTTCATTCCATTCATCATCACTTGGCCTATTTCAACCTCTCTTGGAGAATTTCGACCTTCTTGTACCTTTGGAGAGATGTGATCTATGGATCATTTTGTTTATTGGAGCTATATTATTGTCTTTGTAGAATTTATCTTAGATAAAATAAAGGATTATTCATGCATGTTATCTCATAAGTGAGCCTTTTTATTGATAAATCTATGTTTTTATGTCTAATGTATGAATTATATCGGTAATCTAGTTTTTTTTTTATTATGCCCTAATTGTTGGGTTGTGTTATATTCTTTCTACGACTAGCCCACGTAGTTAATCGGGGGGTTAGAAAGGGGGCGGAGCCCCCCCTTCATTGCGCTGATTGCGTAGCGGGGGGAGTCACAGGGGGTTTGATGGGTGCAGGTAACCCAACTCTATGGGGTCTGGGGCAGTGCCCCATAAAATTTTGGTTTTGGACCCTATGTTAGGTTGGGCGGACCTACCTATGGTTTTCTGTATGATTTTCGCACATGGTTTTGGACGCGATAGTTTTTGGTCCATGGTATTGGATGCTTCGGCATGTATAAATATGTATTGTAACATTGAAAGGAACATAATGAAAAAATCAAGCTAGTAGTCCTGGTTTTGGGATCTAGGGGAAAATCTCTGTGTATATGTGTTTTATGTGTTATGCTCTCGCATTATTTATTTTCTGTGTTTTAGAATTCGTATGCAAGTAATTTCTATACGAGGTTAAAATCTATATTTGGTATCAAAGCTATTTTGGCTTCAAGGGGATGCCTTTGTTGCTAAGGCGTTTCGCTCGGGCCTGTGGTAGACCCTATTCAGTGGGAGATCTACAGGATCGATTTTGGTGGTGAAAGAGGATGGCGAGCAGTGCAAAGATAGAGATCGAGAAATTAAATGGTCAGAGTTTTGAGTTGTTGAAACTCAAGATGGAGGATCTGTTGGTGGATAAAGATCAGTGGATCGCGGTAGATCTGGGTACTAAAACAACGAGAGTGTTTGATGAAGAATTGAATAAGTTGGATCAAAAGGCTAAGAGCACAATATGATTGTGTGTCTCAAATTCAGTATTGCTAAAAGTATCAGGGGAAGCTATGTTGAAGGCTTTGTGGGACAAGTTAGGGACTTTGTACCAATCTATCTATCTGGTGAATAAACTGTTCCTACGGAAAAAGTTGTATAACTTGAGGTTGAAAGATGGAGATTCGGTGACAGAGCATCTGAATACGTTTAATACTATGGTAAGTCAGTTATTGTCTGTTGATAACAAAATTTCAGGTGAAGATAAGTGCATTAGTTTGTTGTGTTCTCTACCAGATTCGTGGGATAGTTTGGTTATTCCAATAGATAGCAATGCAACTGCCTTGCAGTTTGATGAAATAGTCTCATCCTTGCTGATAGAGGAAATGAGACGGAAAAATATGGAGAGCCAGAATGGTGATACCTTGCCTGTACGAGGACAGTCCCAGAACATAAACAAAAAAAGTCATTGAGTGGGAGATCTAAATCTAGAGGGAGATTTAAATCTCCAGGAAAACCTGTAAAGGTGGTGTGCTGGAAATGCGAAAAGGAAGGGCACTACAAAAGGGACTGTAAATCTAAAGCTCCTGATAAAGGAAAGGGATATGATGATGCTCCTTTTGCAGAGGCGAAAACCACCTCAAATGAAGGTGGGGATGTGTACTTGGCTTCTTCAAGTACACATGTAGATCATGAAGCATGGTTGATTGACTCAGGTGCATTTTTTCACTTCACTCCCCATAGAGAGTGGTTCTGCGAGTATGAGAAATACGATGGTGGTGATGTCTTCTTAGGGGATGACAAGAAGGCTAGAATCGTTGGTAGCATAAAAGTAAAGTTGAAGTTGCAAGGTGGAAGGGTTAGAACACTTCTGGGTGTTCTGCATATTCCTGCATTAGCCAGAAATCTGATTTCTATAAGCAAGTTGGATGATGCAGGTGTAAAAACATTGTTCGAGAAGGATACCTGCAAGATGGTTCGGGGGGCACTGGTATTGATGCGGGGAGTTCAGATTGGAACTATGTACAAGCTGCAAGGTAGCACTATTGTTGATGGGTGCAACAGTTCTGTGGTTCCTGAAAGTGGAGAAGAAAATCTAGTGGGCTCTGGAGAGAAGACCATGTTGTGACATCAAAGGCTTGGACATATTGGAGAGAAGGGCCTTCGAATACTTCATGGTAAAGGTATGGTAGAAGGTATGAGTAATAGCTCTCTGGATTTTGATTTCTGTGAAAATTGTGTATATGGGAAGCATAATCGGGTGAGTTTCCCCTCTTGTGGTAAGAGGGCGAAACAGATATTAGAGCTTGTGCACAGTGATGTGTTTGGACCTATGAAGGTTCCATCACTGAGTAAGTCTATGTACTATGTATCATTTATAGATGAATTCTCAAGGAATACATGGATATATTTCCTTAAGAAGAAATCTGAAGTCTTTGACAAGTTTAAAGAATTTAAGGCTATGGTGGAAAACCAGACTGAGAAGAAGATAAAGGTGTTGAGGACAGATAACGGTGGAGAGTTTTGCAGTGAGGAATTTGAAGAATTCTGTAAGAAGTGTGGTATAGCATGGCAAAATACTATTCCATATACACTTCAGCAAAATAGAGTTGCAGAAAGAATGAACAAGACGTTGATGGAAAGGGCAAGAAGCATGCTCAGTGGTGCCAGGTTAGGATAGGAATTCTGGGCAGAGGAGATGGAGACAACATGTTACCTAGTCAATAGATCACCTTCATTAGCGTTGGAGGATAAGACTCCACAAGAGGTATGGACTGGTAAGAAACCCTCTCTTTCACATCTGAGGGTATTTGAATGTGATGCATATGTACATGTTCTAAAGGAGAAACAAACCAAGTTGGATAGTAAATCTAAAAAGTGCATCTTTATTGGGTATAAGGATGGTTTAAAGGGTTATAAGCTTTGGAACCCAGTAACAAGGAAGGTTGTGTACAACCGAGTTGTGGTGTTCAGAGAGGTGAAAGATGTTATTAAACATGAATTCCAACCAAAGGAACCTGAGAAGATAGAGTTTGAGCTTGACGAGGAAGAATCAGACTCTACAACAGAGGAGGAATCAGAAGACGAAGAGCCACAAACTACAAGTGTGAGAAGATAAGTTCGAGAAAGAAGGTAGCCAGAAAGGTATAGTCCATCTGCTTTATGTTCAAATTTTTCTTTATCTGTTATTGACGATGATCCCAAAACTGTGAAGGAAGTAGTAGATTCAGAGGATGGAAAACTCTGGAAAGAGGCCATGGTTGATGAAATGACATGTTTGCAAAAAAATGAGGCTTGGGATCTAGTAGAGTGTCGGCTGGAAGGAAACCCATTGGCAGCAAGTGGGTGTTCAAGAAGAAGACAAATTCAGAAGGAAAGGTGGAGAAATACAAAGCTCGGTTGGTAGCAAAAGGTTATTCCCAGGTGCCAAGAATTGATTTCAATGGTGATATTTTTTCTCCTGTTGCCAAGGTAGCTTCTATTATATTACTTTTATTTGTTGTTGCTACTTTTGATTTTGAGGTAGAACAGATGGATGTTGTTAGTGTTAGTGTCTTCACACTGCCATCAGTGATCAAAATCTGCTCTTTTGCATTTGCATGATAGGAGTCCCATACTGATTAGTTTGCATTCCATTAGGTCATGGATTCACTGATGGTAGGGTTTAATTCAATTTTCCCCTCATGATTTGTACTTGCTGATCCTCTTTCATATATTTCAGTCATCGCTCATGTTCACTCTACAGTGTATTTCATTAGGTCTTAAGGTTCGATCTCATTAGGTTTTAGTGTCCCATCATGGTCAATTTTAGTGATTACATGCCAATAATGATCAGCAAGGACATGAGGAGGCCAATAATGATTGGTAAAGCCATAATTTATTATTTTGAAAGCCTAATGTAGTTCTCACCTCAAAACTTGTTTTAAGGTGAAAACATAGTATTTTATTTTTATCTTCTTTTATGATGTAATTTTATCTTTTCATATGTAATATTTGTTCCCCGTTGCTTCTAAGCATCTTGTGATGTTGCCAAGTACTTGCCACTGCAAAAATCAAGTCATAAAGAGCATCAATCCACTTGCAAGAGAAAAAGAAAACAAGCATGAAAAATATAGCATTTAAAAGGACAAAGGGACATTACAAAAATAGGTTTTTCAAAAGCAAAAATTAAAAAGTTTTGAGGTGAAAACAAAGTAATTTATTTTTATCTTCATTTATGATGTAATTTTATCTTTTCATATGTAATCTTTGTTCCCCGTTGCTTCTAAGCATCTTGTGATGTTTCCTAAGTACCTGCCATTGCAAAAATCAAGCCATCAAGAGCATCAATCCACCTGCAAGAGCAAAAGAAAACAAGCATGAAAAACAAAGCATTTAAAAGGGCCAAGAGACATTACAAAAATAGGTTTTTCTAAAGCAAAAATTAAAAAGGGAGTTCATATATAAACTCATTCTCTTCTATTTTCATGCCATTGTATCATTTTGCAAATCAAAGGAGCCAAGGAGAGAAGAAAAATCATTTTTCTAAGAGTTCTTGAGAAAAACAGGGGTGGCGCTGCGCTTAGGGAGAAAAGTGTTGTGCTTCTGGATATTTGGCTCGGCGCTGTGCTCCTGGGAAGTGGCACTGCACTTACAACCCGGTGTTGCGCTCCTGGGCTTTTCTCATCGTTCAAATTACAACGGGCGCTGCACTTACAGAGTAGCGTTGTGCTCCTGGGTGGTGGCACTGCGCTTAGGCCAGCCAAGTCCAAAAAACGATCCCAACCTCTGATTTATGCCAAATTTCCTCCTATTTAACACTTAGCAAGTAAGTAGCATTGCTCCTCTTGTTTTTTAGTTTGCATATGTGAAGAATTACATGGTTTTTCTTTCTCAAATATAAAACCCTAATCTCCACTATAAAACCCTAGTTTTTTATTCTTCCTATCACTCACCTCATAAACTCAACCCTTATCTCTTCCACTATCATCACCTCCTACTACCCATTTATTACTCCCTAAACCCTCTCCCTCTCATGTTTTATCCATAGCTTCTCTTACATCCATTCCTCCAAGCCATTTCACATACCACTTATCCCATACCATTGTAAAAACTGTGCAAACTAAGAGAGTCAGCTAAATCATGGACAGAGGTAGTGATTTTGAGTATGAGGAGGAGACAACCAGTGACAGTTCTGTAGAAAGATATAGGCAAAGAAAGCCTCACAAGGGAGGAAAAATCATAAGGGAGGAGCCCACCAGTCTAAGAGAATTACAGGCTTTCCCACTTGCAATTTCTTGTTTCAGACACCAAGGATGTTTTGAATTCTATGAACTAGTGGGAAGAGTTCAGTTTCACCATGAGTTGGCTAGACTTTTTGTGCCTCATTTACATAACAATGAGGTGACGCTTGTCGAAGTAACCTTCACAATATCACGAGGTGTCATTTTAGAGGCCACTAGAATCCCTGATGTTGGTGAGAAATGGTACAAGGGTTAGGACCTTGATGAGGATTATTACGAGCCTTACATCAAGCCTCAATACAAAAACTAGGTGAAGAGGCTTTTCCCCCTTAAATTTTTCGACAGCAGGTATGTTCCTTTGATGAGGATTATCATCAAATATTTCACTTGTGAAGGTAGATTCTCCCAGTTTTATGCTTACCATATCTGACTCCTCATGCACTTCACCAGGGTAAAGATGATGAATCTCCCATACTTCTTATTTAGAAATATTGACAAAATAGCTTACCTTGTGTAGAAGAAGCCATACCCTTAGCAGTTGAAAAAAATCTATCATTGTTCCTTGATCAAAATCATTGTTCTTCACCATCTCAGTCTTCTTAACATTCTTTGGGAGATTTTCATTGCTCATGAGATTTTCAAAGGTCCACAGATCCCTTCACCAGTGCATCAAGAAGAAGGTGGGCCTTCTAGCCATGGGGAAACAAGGGAAGAGGTCAAGGAAACCAAAACTGCTGAGGTGCCAGTGTACTTGACATATCAGAGAGGCACAAGGAGACCTTTTGCAGCTACTAGGCAAGTGTTTGCTCCATGGGATGTGGAAGGGACCTTGCCTTCATCATCAGTCCATAGGAAAATGTTATCTCCACAAGGTGTGGAAGGGGCTTTGCCTTCTACATCGACAAAACAGGTACAAGTTGAGAAGTTGAGCAAAGGCAAGGAAAAAATGCCAGAGGAAGATCTTGGTGATGAGGAGGAAAAATATTTTGACTTGATTGAGCATGAGGAGCTACAACTGCACTTTACTCATCATGGAATTGGCATCATTGACTTGGATGTTCAAGACAAAGAAACCATCAAAGACATCATCATTCAAGAAAGGGAGGCTCAAATACAAGCTTTGGCGGACAACTTAGAGAGAGCCAAGTTCATCATCAAATACTTGGAACAGGAAAACAAACAGTTGAGTGACAAGCAAGTCCTCATGGAGCTGGAAATGATCAAAGCAAATAGGCAAATGGCCAAAGAGGCTCATGTCACATTGACTCTTATTGAGAAAGAGATTGAAAATGATATGGAAACTTGGCTTGAGAGGGTTAACATACATCTTGAAGGACCAATTGAGAAGGTCAACAGGGATAATAAAATGCTCTTACACATGTGTTGTTGGGAAAAGTATCCAATACGGAATGACCCTATCCCACTCTAAGGGTGATAGTACCTCAGCAACAATCAAAGCAAAGCTATCTAATATTTCTTCTTTATGAAAGTAAAATAGGGGAGAAAGAGATCCACTAACTGATGTCTTTTGCTAATGGTTGATCCAATCTTCTCTCCTTACTGCTTTCTCCCAGCTCCTTGCTCTTTCGCTGGCCCAGCTACACCAAGATCCTGCAAAATGGCAAGAGAGGGAAACTACAAGAAACATACATTCATAATTGATTTAAGGATTAGAATAAATCAAATACACAAGTATAACAATACATCATTGAGACACATGTATATAGAAGAACCTCAAATGCTTTATTAATGGAAGAAGTAAAGTTCAGGAAGTGATACAACCATAAGAGGCCCAATCCAGCATCACCTTCCCAGCAGAAAGAAATCTCCTCTTCACCTCCTTCAAAGAAAATCACCCAATAGTTCTAAACTCAAGCCAACAACAATTCTTTACATTCACAAGATTCCAGCCTCCCTAGACCTCATGAGAGAGATCTATATATAGGAGTTTTGGAGAAAGGATGAGTCAGCTTGAGACTGGCATGAAGCTGACTAGTGTCCTCTCTCACTTCAGTTATTCTTCAGTTCTTGAGTCCACTTGGAGGTTCTTGCTTCCACTTGGAGATCTAGAGCCTCTTACTCATCACCAGTCGAATTCCCTGATCCAAGTGTCATTTTGGAAGCTTCCTGGGCATTGACACCTTGAGGAATGACTGTGCCACATGTCCAAACTCGCCCAGCGCAGGTAGCCTTCTTTGCAGTTGAAATTCAATGCAGGTAGACAGTGGAGCACTTGACATTCAGCGCAGATGCTCAGTGGAGCAGTTGACATGATCCAGAATTGCCTTGTTTTTGAGTGTTTTCAGGTGGAGAACTGTTATTCAGTGCTGTGGTTTGCTGGACTTGTTCCTCTAGGGGTAGGAACAACATGTTTAGGGACTTTGGATCCCTTAGATTATGGACATTTCATGATTCATGCTGTAAGGCACAAAAATGTCTATAACAGTTGCCCCCTAAAGTATGAGGTCGTTTATCGGGTGAAATGCTTTATCGGGAGGATCCGAAGTTCATTCAATCGCTAAGAGGTGACCTGTAATAAGATACAATACAATACATTACTTTTCATACTGCTTTCATGATCTAGCTGAGGCGGGCATTCCCATGCTCAACTTTATAAATACATTTTTCTGCACATAGAACAGACGATCGTCTGATGGTAGACTGATAATTCTCTGCTGAAATTATCATCCATTGAGTAGGATGATCATCTGCTGCACATGTCAATGTCTTTATTTCCTGAATATATATCGCAGCCCGGATGGATGAAACTAGATCCGGGGTCTTCAAACTCGTTCGATCTTCACTCTAAGTACAAGTCGATCCATGTGAGAATTGAGTTGAAGTCGAACATGGAAAGACATCGCTTGATTACCGGTCAATGACGTAAACCGTTAACAAGCGCGAGAGGAATCACCGATAATGATAATGACCCTCAAGGTACTGCAGTACAATTCACGTGGTGTGAATATAGGACTTGGCGTCGAACACCACGCAAAATCTTCTGGTCGAAGGTCATTAATGTATACGTGTCGCCAGAAGTGAGAAACTTGCCATTGAGGCATGCAAGCTTCAAAGTACTGAAGGGGTTGTTCCTAGATCAACTCCTTGGATAATGAGCTGATGTCGACAAGGAGTGATCCGTCAAAGGAGGGCCTTAATGAATCCCACATCAGTGACATGGAACAGAGCTAATGATTTTAATGGAGGTGAAAACAATCTGTGAAATATGATTCAGGGTGGCGGTCATGAAAGGATGAAAGATGATGTATGGTAGTGGATGTGACACGGTTGACTCTTTCTGAACAACATCTCTTGAACATATAACGACACTGATGCGATGGATCGGTAGCATTACCCCAAATGTGGATGGTTTGGCGAGACCATGGTGATGAGACCGGTGAATGAAACAACCCAACCCGATGTGGTACGGAGGAAAAGTGTCATGTTCAAGAGCGACTTGCTACCATTTGAGGTTCTCCCAATTTTTCCCCAGTCATTTCTGACCAGTACCTCTTTATTTTTGTCAAGCTTGAGGAGGATAACATATGCTTGTTCTATAACCTGCCCTTCGGGCAAGCCCATCGCTATGTTTTAACGAGCCTAGCGATAGGGAAACTCGTTCTCGTCTAAAGACAAGTTTGTCGCTATTTAATCATTTTAACGAGTCTAACGACAAGGAAAACTCGGTCCTTTTCATTTTTAGAGAGTCTGAAAAGGTACATAAAGTTAACTCCAAAATTCCTTTTTCGTCGTCTAATCCCTTAAGTCCGAAAAAGTATAAAACAATACAAAAGGGATGAGTTTTCGATAACTTTAACGAGCTGAATAAAACAAGCGCTCGATCTTTTTGTGCAATAATCCCTCAGGTCCAAAAAGATTAAAATCTAGAGGAGGGATAGCTCTTCCGGTCCTTTAACGAGCTGGGAGGCCAAAACTCGGCAATCTTTTCATATTTTACGAGTCAGTTGAAAAGAGTTCAAAGAAGACTCTTCTTTTGAGGAACGAGTGATAAACAGGGATAGCAACTGATTCCAGGTACAGGTTGGAATTTTCCAATCACGGCAGTGTCACAAGGATGGCTAGGTGAAATCACTCTTCGCAGCTGTTCCTCAAAATGGGTAAACAATCATATGGAGGTGAACGATCGGCCAAATGAAATATGGAGGTGGAAGGTGCAAACACGACCAAGGCTTTTATGGCTGATAAATTTACGATCACAGTGGTTATTTACCGGGATAGGTTCATTTTTTATTTAAAAATGAGCTTAAACTCTGGAGGAAACATTGCTCACTGCTTTTATTTATTTTTTAACGAGCATGAAGACCGCGTTAAAACTGCTCGGATCTTGCGTTTATTTTTTAACGAGCATGAACTTTATGCTAAAACTGCTCGAATCTTATGTTTATTTTTTAACGAGCATGAACTATGTGCTAAAACTGCTCGAATCTTATGTTTATTTTTTAACGAGCATGAACTATGTGCTAAAACTGCTCGATTATACCAGTCATAAGATAAGAAATGTCCCCTGTGAGATCTCTATTTTTTTATGGAGCTTCATCTTCACTAAGCTTTGCTCCCACTCATCCTTTCTTTATGCAAGTTTGGAAACGACTAATCCTACGAGTTTAAAGGGTTAGACCTACAGGTTTAAAGGGAGGACCTAAAAATTTAAAAAATAAATAGTCGCCCCTTGCTTGCACTCCAAAAGGTTGCATGCCCCTAGGTATAAAACAGTGTTTCAAGGTTACCTCTACTTTTCTGCCATCGAAATTTTCGTTTCACCGGGAGAGGTACCTCTTTCAGGTTACCCAAAGATTGTCTCGTTAATCTTTCAAACAAAACATTTCTCTGGCAATGTCTACCGGAATAGACAAGGGTGAATGACTGGTGCCAAACACGTAACTTTGACAAAAGAATCCTATTCCAGAACAACCCCTCTTCCATCCACGGACGGGGTACAGACTAGTCATATTCTCTCGCGGAAATTCTACCTTATACCCAGGGTTTTTTCTGCCCAACGCAGACCAGGATGCATGCCCCCTGGGTTCCAGTCCCATCTTTCCGAATCACTCGCACTCATCGGGAAGAAGGACTGGGGGTGGAGACATTTCTTGATTGAATAGACCATTTAGGGTTGGTATGTGACTATTTGCGATGCGTGATCTCGGAAATGAAAGTTGGTCTACGAGCTTGACCATTCTTCCTTCGTGTGGAAAACACATTACTCTAAAGAGTGAGGAGACTACTGCTCCCATGCAATATATATAGTCTCGTCCAAGGAGTAGGTTATAATCCAAGGGTCCTTGAACGACCATCACGTTCATTTGAACGATCTTCCCTTTCAACGTAACAGGCACATTGGGGAGGATCCCTAATGGTCGATTGGTTCCTTTATCGAAACCCGAGAGATTTCTTATCTCAGGCAAAAGCGCCGGGGAACCCAGTGCTTTCCAAGCAACAGAGGAAAGGATACTCACAGACGCCCCTTCATCAATGATAGTGCCAGCCATTACCATTCTGTATATTTGGACCATGATTCTGAATGGTATACTGGCTGGCAACCGGGGTCTGCCTAGTTGGTTCCAATCAAAGGACACAACCAGGTTGCTTGGAAGTGGGACTGAATACACGGCCGGATATGACCTTGACGATGTTCCTTCCTGCGATAAGGGAATGGGCGCATTGCCCTGACGCTCGTCAGAGTCTGTGTTGATGAAAAGAATCTGGATGGTGTCATCCTTATTCTCTTCAGTGAGGGTGTCATTTGAAGATGAATCTTCAGTGACGGTGTCATTTGAAGGTGAAACTTCTGAAGGGAGAACCGGGTCAACTGCCGTTTTGACCTTTGGAATTTCGTCCGGTCTGGATTCAATAGGTTCATTTTCAATGACTGACGCTTCAGCTGACCACTTGAGCGGGCCAGCTGTATTCTCAACCAACGAAGGACTTGGCACGAGTTTTTTGTATCCAGGAGGAAGTCTCAACGGTGAAACCAGACGATCTTCCAAAACTCTTTTCGCTTCGTCTAAGAAGGGAAAACGGTGGATGGCATGGTCGCCTTCACACAGTCTGCAGGGGGATCTTGCTCCCCCTCTTTGTCTTGAACCTTCACTTTCGCTGGTTGACGGTAAGCATTCAACATGGCTATCAGAGGTTGATGCTCCCGAACTGTGCAAATGAGGGGACCAGTCCCTTAGTATCCGGGGAATACAGGGACAATCTCTATGGAAGTGGTCTCCTCTACATATGACACATGGCGATTTAGGCCCAGTCTGTGCTGTGTGTGGATTTTTGTCAGATGTCCTTTGCTTGCCCCCAGTTGCCTTAGGCTCCTTCTTCTTCTTCTCTCTCTTCTTCTTCTCCTTCTTCTCCATGGGAGCTTGGCTTTTGCCGGCTCTACCTTGCGAAGATGAAGGATTGGAGGAAGAGTTATAGGAAGTAGAAGGCTGGTGGGCAGCTCTAGACTGATCTAACTGTTGACTCGACTGTTCAGGAACCGTGGTGTTCTGAACTACATTGGTTGAGAATAGCCAAATTGGCAGGCCAATTGTCAGTCCTGGAAGCGACAATGTGGCCATGTGGGGCGCACCAACTTCTCCCCAAGAGGAGAAAGGACTAGGATTTCCATCATGGGGAATTCCTTGGTTGGGGCGTTCCATGTTCTCAACCTACAGATCAATGCAGGAATAGGAGGTGATTATGTTCCGTTTAAAATAAATTTTATAACGACACTTTAGACACAACTTGCTTTTTCACTTTTTAAGAGTCGAGAAAAAGCTAAAGATGACTCTAGTCTCCTTCGATGTTTTAACGAGCCCGAAGTGACAAATGCTCGGATGGACTTTTTTAGTTATAGAGTTTGAAAAAGGCCAAAAGAAACTACTCTGGAGTTCTAGGCAGAGGGTGTGCCAAACTTTTCGCAAAACCACAGAATACGTTTTACGGTACGGGTGGTCGATCTTCGTGAATGCTGTGTTCACTGCATTGCGATCAGTAGGGCGGCCGACACGGCTTCCTATGGATAAAGGCTTTGTTCCTATAGGGGTCTCCCAATATATACGCGACGGTACGTGGGAGCACAAGTCCATATTGATACTTATCGCTTCACCGTGGAGGAATCACCCAACCACTCAACGCTAAGATATCACGTTTAACGACGCCGGAACACGTCTCTAGCTTAGACCTCTATGTGTTTGCGTTATGTTTCAATGCGTTGTTATGTAAATTCAATTCATTTTAGGTTGATCTTGTTTAGCAGTTTGCCTTTATGGATCACCACGAGATGTATGGTACAACTCCTAAATGCATTCTAAAGATGATAAGCAATCTTTTTCAATCTTTTCAACTTATGAAAATCTTAACCACTGAGGGAAAAGAAAGACATCATCTTTTCACACAGATCATAGAGCACACACTAATGCACTTTCTCCTAAATCAACATGCAAGCTGTCAAAATGCACATGCACAATGCAATTATTTCTTTTCTCTTTCTTAATGTTGATGTACTACAAAAAGAGAGTTGTTGTATAACTTTGAATTCAATTTCAACTGAAAGTAAACAAGCTTTTGTCCAAAATCAAAAGACAACTTAAGATTTACTTGTTTCAACATTAGAAATACATAAATTCAAACCATATGACAAAAGCAAAAGCTCAATCAGCTATGAACAACAAACAAACTAACTCTTAAGATCAGAACGACACTTATCACAGGTCTAGATCTAAGAGGCCACAGCAAGACTAGTTCACTTTCGTTATGGGAAACTGAAAATGATATAAGAAATACACAAAGAACAAATACAGTTTCTTTATACAACCGAGGCGGAATAGTGGCAAAGAAAGGTGGTTTCAGATAGGTACATTGACTGATAACAGGCAGCAAAAACAGGGATGAAAACAGGGCAACAGAAAGCAGAGAACCCCAGTTGCACAAGGCAAAAATGGTTCAGCGTAGGTAGAACACTGTCAGTTTGACATTCAGCGCAGGTAGCCCCTTCAGGACCTGCGATGAAATGTAGACTGCCTTCACAGTGCCTGCAATGAAGAGAGAAACTCTCGTTTCCCTCAGGTTCTGGGTCACAGATTTCTCAAAAATCAACAGTTTTTGGCCAAATCAAAGCTATCAATCAAGTACACACTAAAGGATGAAAAGGAGGATGAAAAGCTATCACTAAGAGCTGTTCAGAGTCCTTGTGGATCAGCTCTTCAAATCATAAACATGCCCAGAAACTAAGCTAGAGTAGCTGCCCTCTACTTTGCATTTGAAAGATCCAAATGCAGTTCGATTCGGTACTCCCTGTGTTTAGGAAATGAATAGCAAAAACATAAACAACCAACAAGATACGTTCCCCAGCGGAGTCGCCAATTTGTTGTTGGGGATGTCTTTCGCTAATGTTTGATCCAATCTTCTCTCCTTACTGCTTGCTCCCAGCTCCTTGCTCTTTCACTGGCCCAGCTACACCAAGATCCTGCAAAATGTGAAGAGAGGGAAACTACAAGAAGCATACATTCATAATTGATTTAAGGATTAGAATAAATCAAATACACAAGTATAACAATACATCATTGAGACACATGTATATAGAAGAACCTCAAATGCTTTATTAATGGAAGAAGTAAAGTTCAGGAAGTGATACAACCATAAGAGGCCCAATCCAGCATCACCTTCCCAACAGAAAGAAATATCCTCTTCACCTCCTTCAAAGAAAATCACCCAATAGTTCTAAACTCAAACCAACAACAATTCTTTACATTCACAAGATTCCAGCCTCCCTAGACCTCATGAGAGAGATCTATATATAGGAGTTTTGGAGAAAGGATGAGTCAGCTTGAGACTGGCATGAAGCTGACTAGTGTCCTCTCTCACTTCAGTTATTCTTCAGTTCTTCAGTCCACTTGGAGGTTCTTGCTTCCACTTGGAGATCTAGAGCCTCTTACTCATCACCAGTCGAATTCCTTGATCCAAGTGTCATTTTGGAAGCTTCCTGGGCATTGACACCTTGAGGAATGACTGTGCCACATGTCCAAACTCGCCCAACGCAGGTAGCCTTCTTTGCAGTTGACATTCAACGCAGGTAGACAGTGGAGCACTTGACATTCAGCGCAGATGCTCAGTGGAGCAGTTGACATGATCCAGAATTGCCTTGTTTTTGAGTGTTTTCAGGTGGAGAACTATTATTCAATGTTGTGGTTTGCTGGCCTTGTTCCTCTAGGGGTAGGAGCAACATGTTTAGGGACTTTGGATCCCTTAGATTATGGACATTTCATGCTTCATGCTGTAAGGCACAAAAATGTCTATAACAACATGGCCTACCATTACATGACCCGCAACAAAATTTGTAACATGAGGATCAGAAAGTTAAAGGCTAGGCTAAGGAGAGCTTTGGAAGGCAAAAAGGAGCAAGATAGATTGAAGATGTTGGCTGAAGCCTCCCTATCCCATCAAAGTAGTTGATGGTGGTATTCCATGTCAAATTTGGGCAAATTTTGAGAAGTTTTTGCATTTTTGAAATTTTGAAATTCACAACACATAAATTTTTCCCAGAAACATAGTGCCACCGGCGCTGCGCTTTTTCCTGGGGCATCATATGGAGAAAAGGTTGGCATTTTTGGATTCATAATGATGAGGACATGTACCCTAGAAAGTTTCAAAAGTTTTGGAGCAGATCTGGTTCACCAAAAAGTCCAAAAAATACCAAAAAATGACCTCTCTGCCTCTTTTTAGATACACATAATCAATCTTTAGAGATTCAAGTTTTGAGGGGGCAAATGACCTCCAAATTCAAAATTCCAGGTGTTTCAAAAACTAGGCTTGAATACCTTTCCAATGAGCTATCATGGGCTCAATTTGGTTAAGGGGAAGGCCTCCAAAATTAGGTATAAAGTAGTGTTGCACTTAGGACCAGTGGCACTGCACTTATGACCATTTTGCTCAGAAAACCAAAATTTGCTTGTTTTGACTGTGAATTTGATTTCTCTCTCATCATGGATGATTACACTGATGTAATTGATGACATGGCATGTAAATGTAATGGTAAAATAGTGTTAGAGGGTAGATTCATTAGTTAGAGGTGGTTTTGAAACAAACGAATCGGTGTCCCTTCTTTTAGAGGCAAGTTGTTTGACTGCCTATATTCCTGGTCCTTGTTAGAAATGGTTGAAACAACTCCTCTTCTCATGGTTTCGAATCTTGATGGTTAGGATGAGGTATTTCAATGTCTAAATCATGTATTTTCTTTGTCATTTGCAAGGGTTGGATTCAGTTGGATGCTCATGTACTGAACACTTATCATTTTGTAGCAGTTTTGGCAGGAAACTAATAAAGTTGCAACTATTTTTATGGGATTCCTGTGGTATGGCCTTTAGCATGTGTTTCTTCTTCTGTTAATTTGTTCACATGTTATTTATGTATGCCTCTTTCATGTAATTTCTTCTGATTGGTTGTTTTCAAGTCAGATAGGTGGAATACATTAGGTTTTAATGCTCTGCCTTGGGAAAACACCAGTATTTTATGTTTTCATCTATTTAGGAAGGATTCTTGACTTGCTCAAGCCCTTCTTAGCTCCTCACCAGTCTAGCCTTTCACCCCATCAAGCTTTAAGGTGCTAAAGATCATACCTACCTTGCCCCATAGAATCCCCTGTGATTTTACCTTAGTTTCCTAGACCCAAAATTGCCCAGCTCCTCCTGATCTAGCAAAAACACCAACAAATTCAATCAAAACCCTTGAGCTACTATACCTAGCATAAAATCTTGTTCTTGATCCAGTCATCTTGACTGAGATTCATAAGGAGAGAGCCCTCTCCCGACCTGGTAGGGCTAGCTACCAGGTTAAGCTTGGTTCGTGGTTACCCTAGAATTGCCTCCCTTCAGCCTGAGGTCAATCTAGGTGATAATAGATGTGAAGACAACATTTCTTCACAGGGATCTAGAAGAGGAGATCTACATGAAGCAACCTGAAGGCTTTGCGGTGAAGGGTAAGAAAGAACTGGTATGCAAGTTAAAGAAGTCTTTGTAAGGGTTAAAACAGTCACCAAGGATGTGGTATCAGAAATTTGATACATTTATATGGGGACTTGGCTTCACTAGAAGCAAAGTAGATCACTGCGTGTATTTTAAATTAATTGGTGACCATGTTATTTATCTAGTCTTGTATGTAGATGATATGTTGCTGGTTGGAAATGACAAAGAAATTATCTAGGATTTGAAGACCGAATTGTCCTCCAAATTCGACATGAAATATCTTGGTGTTGTAAACTATATTTTGGGCATGGAAAGTAAAAGAGATCGGACAAAGAGGAAGCTCTGGTTAAACCAGAGGAAATATGTTGAGACAATATTACATAGGTTTAATATGCAGGATAGTAAACCGATGAAGGTTCCTATTCCTGTAGGTGTAAAGTTATCTGCTGAACAGTGTCCCAAGACATAAGAAGAGGAAGAGGACATGTCTCGTGTTCCATATGCAAGTGCAATCGGTAGCTTGATGTATGTAATGGTCTATACTAGACCAGACATTGCACATGCAGTGGGAGTATTGAGAAGGTTTATGTCAAAACTAGGGAAGGAGAATCGGACAACAATGAAGTGGGTTTTAGGTATTTCTGTGGCACCAGTGATTATGGTTTGTGCTACCAAGGAAGACTAGGATTTGACAGAGTGTTGAATATTCGTGGCTTTGTTGATGAAAATAGGGCTGGAGATCTAGATCAGAGAAGATCTACAAGTGGGTATGTGTATAACCTATTTGGAGGTGCAGTCAGTTGGATGAGTAAGAAATAATTTGTAGTGGAACTATCAAATATAGAGGCGGAATACATGGTAGCCACTCATGTAAGCAAGGAAGCAGTTTGGTTGCAGAGATTGTGTTCAAGTATGGGGTTAGTACAGGGAGCTATAAGGATAGACTGTGACAGCCAAAGTGCAATTTTCTTGGCAAAGAACCCTGCATATCATTCAAAGACAAAGCACATTGATGTTCAGTATCACTTTGTGAGGGATATGATAGAAGAAAAAAAGGTGTTGCTGGTAAAATTGGATACTTTGAAGAATACTGCAGATGCATTAGCAAAATATGTGAGCTCTGAGAAGTTCTCTTGGTGTAGAGAAACAATGGGCATTGCAGGGCTGGATAAATGACTAAGCTCTCTTGTGGCCCCCTGTGGAAAGAAAACAACAAGTGGGAGAATGTTGGGTTGTGTTATATTCTTTCCACGACTAGCCCACGTAGTTAATCGGGGGGTTAGAAGGGGGGCGGAGCCCCCCCCTTCACTGTGTCGAATGTGTAGTAGGGGGAGTCACAGGGCGTTTGAGGGGTGCAGATAACCCCGGAAAATTTTGGTTTTGGACCCTATGTTAGGTTGGGCAGACCTACCTATGGTTTTGTGCATGATTTTCGCACATGGTTTTGGACGCAATGGTTTTCGGTCGATGGTTTTGGACGCGATGGTTTTCAGTCCATCATATTGGATGCTTTGGCATGTATAAATATGTATTGTAACATTAAAAGGAACATAATGAAAAAATGAAGCTGGTAGTTCTGGTTTTGGGATCCAGGGGAAAATCTCTGTGTATATGTGTTTTATGTGTTATGGTCTCGCATTGTTTATTTTCTGTGTTTTAGAATTTGTATGCAGGTAATTTCTGTACGGGGTTAAAACCTACACTAATTTGTTGAAAATCAATTGCATAGAAACTAGATGTTATTACTACATACATTACTCATGAATGATATGTGAATGGTAATCCCCTTGGTGAATGCTTGGAATTAGCTCTCCCAAGTGAATATTGATCCCTCACAAAGACAATTGTTAGGGTTATGATGTTAGAGCATCAAAATATCCTTACCCCTTTGCAAGTTTTCATTGTTCTAGAAATCCCATAGACTCCATCCACCTAAGGACTAGGCATTGACCTTGTCTAAAAGGTGATGATTAACCTTTATCTTACCCTTAACTTGAAATTTGTACATTTTCTCTCTCTTATATCAGTGATGTCAAGGACAAGCAAAGTCAATTAGGGCTTAGTGTGAAATTTCCTAGGAGAGATTTTTGGCATTTGAAGGATTCAACATCAAGAATTGTAGTGATTGCCTCAAAATCATTCCTCTTGGTGTTTAATCTTCAATGTTCCACCAAGATGCTGTGGCAAGGGGATGTGAGTGTGAGAATATGCACAGGGGGGGATGTGTGGGAGTACCTTTAAATTTTAGGGAAATTTAGGGGGCATGGGGAGACATTGACGTATATAATATATTTTTCATATATATATATATAATTCATATTCAGTAATGAAAGCATAAAATTCCACCTTACTTTGTTGTAACTCCGCTATACTTCAGATTTCCCTTAACTATTTTCATCCCTCAATTAGATAATTACCGAATTCCTCAATTAGACCATAAACCTTCAAATTGTCCCAAACCAATAACTAACAAAATTGATTTGGATAAATGATAAGAAACTGGATGAATAGAAGTGGTTGACTAGGGTAGAATATTTCACCACTGAAATTAGCAGAGAGAAAGGGGCCTTAAAACCCTAAGAGCCACAACTCAAGAAAACAAATATATTTGATCCAAATAGATGATGCTAATTTGATTCCAACTCTCCTCTATTTGTAGATTCCTTCACGGGCTCCCAAATGTGAGGGGTTATGAATGCAACCCCCAAATTTGGGTTCTTTTGTGCCAGCTAACCCAACATTTACACAATGTTTCCCCAACATTGGAAAAATTGGGTTTTATCCCCTTTATCGAGACTATAGCCTATAAGGTTGGATAGGCTATTTCATTCTTTCATAGGCAATTCATTCACATGTGACATTACATTTCTCCTATTCCTCATAGCTAGTTAGTCAGTGATGCAAACACCAACCCTTGATAGCCATCACTAGTTGATGACATGCCATTATATCTTTGCCACTTGCATCATCCATATGCGTCTCACCCATCCGGTAAGATCACATGGACGAAGGTGTGTTTTCGATTGAATCGTACTTTAATAATGTTGCAATTGGATATGTATGCTTGTTTATATCTGTGCATTTGATATGGATTATTGGGTGACCTAGAAGGAGGAGGGGTTTTGATCGTGATCTTGTTCTCTCACCTTAAATGGTGGGTTAATCTTCAATGCTAGTTCAGTGTGACCTCCCCTAATGGCCCAATGGATATAAGAGGGGAAATACTTGGGAAGCCCTGATTGAGATAGCATGGTTCCATCTATCCTTGTTCCATACTTACTTCTTTCAATCATACATTATAAGCCCTTATCTCACATCCATTATTCAGGTTCAACTGACCATTGATTTGTTGGGATTTAACACCCATACATCCTCATACCTGCGTAGGGCCCAAAAACTTTTCCTTGGGAGCTTTGTTATAAATATTTTTGGGCCCTGCAACCCCAGGCATAAAATATCCATAAACTAAGGGCTCCTAAGTCCCTAAAAGTGTTGTTCCAACCCCTAAAGGAATAAGGTAAACTGATTACAGCTTCTCCGAGAAGTTCTCCATGAAAAACTACTCAGAACTGGTCAAAACAGGATCATTGCACTTGCTCCATGGCCAGGGTGCGATGCATCTCACCTAAGTACACTCAGTGGGTGCGTTGCATTTCAAAAAACCCTTCTATGGGGTGCGATGAGCAAGAAGAGACAAATGGCAGCGTCAATCTGCAAGGTGGAAAAGCATGGAATCTTCCAGAAGTTTCTCCTGTGACACTTGCCTCTCTGAATTCGACCAAGGATGAGTGAGAGATCATCAATCTCCAAGTGGAAGAAAGAACTATCAGAGGGAGGACACTAATCAAAACACAAGCTGACTCATCTCCCTTACAGATATCTATATATGGATCCCTCATCCCAGAGATCCAGAGGCTGGAATTTTGCATCTTGTAAGGAATTGTTGTTAGTTTCTTGAGGCAAAATCAGTATGTGTTGGGTGATCTAAGCTTTGTATGAGGTGAAAGAGGGCTTTCTTGCCAAGAGTATGATGCTGGGTCAGAACAGTTGGTTGTAACTCTATTGGTTTTTTCTTGATTATCAATAAAGCTATTCTAGTTTTCTTCTATACTCTTGTGTAATCTATGTTTTGTGCATTTGTATGGTCAATTTACATCTAACCCTAGATTGTTTATGATAATAGATCCATGTTCTTGTATAGTTTTATGCTGCTTTGATCCTACAGGTACTCTGTGAAGCTGGGTATACGAGAAGGCAAGTAGCGAAAGACTATCAGAAGAGAGAGGAACCGAACAAGGAGTCAAGCGCAAGACAGAGGTTGGTCTCCTTTATTCTTCTCTCATCTATCTTTCATAAAAGAAAACGAAAGTAGACTTTACTTTGTTTGTTTCTAAGGTAGCTGCCACACCTTAGTGGGATAGAGCAGTTCTGTATAGACACTTTTACCTGTGACAAAACGGTGACTCCGCTGGGGACCGAATAGATTGATTGTTTATCTACATTTGTTTACTTTATAAACTCACAGACGGAGCCTGAAGCCAAGCCAGCTAGCCTTCGAACTACATTTGTTTTACGAATGCAAAGTATATCAATGTTGCTTCAGTCAATCTCTGGGTTTGTTTATGAATTAAACACTTGATCTACAAGCTCTCTAATTGCCCTTGTGGTAGCCTTGATAACCTCTTTAGATCTACCCCTGTTGTTGAGTTACTGATTACCATTTTCACGGCCAAAATCCCTGAACTGAACTGCAAACTGTGACCCAGAACCCGTTCAAAGTCTCGTCCCTGGTCCATCGCACCCTCTGTTCTGAGAAACTGACATTCAGCGCACTTCCCGAGTGTAGCACCTGCGCTGCATTTCAGTTTCCCTGTGTTACAGGTGCGCTGATCAGACTAGGCTTTGTCCCTGAATTTTGGTTTCTGTGTTCATTCTTTTCAGTTCTATTCATGAATTTTGCTGCCTGTAATCAGTACACCTCTGTTTGAAACCCTCTTCCTTGCTGTTATTCCGCCTCCAATGTGCAAAGAACTATGAATGTTTTAAGTGTATTTTTTAGTCATTTTCAGTTCTCTTTTGCAAAAAGTAACATAATCGAGCTGTCGTTCTTTGATCTGAAAGTGTCGTAGCTATTGTTTTCAGCCATAGAAGGAAATCCTCTTGTTTTGTAGTCGATTATATGATTTACTATTGCATATGATTTGAATTTGTGATTTTTAAAGTGTCGAAAAGCAATATTTCATTTCAAAATCGCTAACTGTCTCTCTTACCCTCACTTCATTTTGGAAAGAGAGTTGTTGAGTACTGTCGCTTTAAAAGTAATTCAAATTTTCACATAAGATTTCTTTTTATCATCTACATATTAAGAAAGTCGAAAACAAATACATGCATGTGCATTTGCATTTATACTGTTTGATTGGTTTGATTTAGGACAATGCATATATTGTATGCTCTTTGCTCTTGGTTGAAAGAAAACTGTCTATCTTTCCTTAGTAGCTAGGATTTTCATGGCATAAAGAAGATAAAACGATTGTTTATCATCTTAGATTGCATTTTAGGAATTGTGTATATACATCACGCGGTGAACCTGAAAGGCAAATTTCTTAAACAAGATCAACTCTAAAATAAATTGAATGAATCTAACAACGCTTTGGAACCTAACGCAACATCTAGAAGTCTAGGATAGAGATGTGTTCCGGCGTCGTAAAACGTGGTAACTGTCGCTTTCATTGTTGGTTGGGTGATTCCTCCACTTTGAGACGACAAGTGCCAATACGGACTTGTGCTCCCACGTACCGTCGAGTATATTTTGGGAGACCACAATAGGCTTTATCCTTTATCCATAGGAAGCCGTGTCTGCCACCCTATCGATCGCAATGCACTGAACACAACATTCGGGAAGATTGACTGTCGTACCGTAAAAAGTATTCTGCAGTTTTGTGATTGGTTTGGTAAACCCTCTACCTAGATTTCCAGAGCAGTCCTTTTCGTTCCTTTTCAGACTCTTTAATGGAAAAGGTCCATCTGAGCACTTTTCACTTCAGGCTCATTAAAAATTGAAGGAGACTAGAGTCATCTTTTGTTTTTTCTCGACTCTTTAAAATTGAAAAAACAAGTTGTGTCAAAGCGTCTAAAATTCATTTAATTCGGAAATATACTTCCCCTTTGATTTTTAGTTGATCGAGTAATCCGCAATCGTGGAAGAAAGTAAATTGAAACCCCGTCCTTCACGGAGGCTTACGAGTCAATCGTCTTTGTCACTGGAATCGAAACTATTGCGGACAAAGAGAACTCGTTTAATTGGTTCCAAATCTCTTGGTAAAGTTAGAACAAGTGTTCCAACGACATCAGAGACTCCGGTTACTCCATAAATTTCTGGTATCCCTGCCTTTACAGAAGAAGTTCAGCAGCCACCGAAGGACAATAATACTGATCCTAGTCTGAGGGTAAACACTTGTGATACTGAACCAGTTTCATCTACAACTGGTTCGGAGAGTGTTGTTCCCCAGACATCTGTCACTGCAAATTCCATACCTTCTTCGGCACCAGAAATATTTTACGGACCTGACGGTCTATCTCTTCCACCTGGTTTGATTGCTATAGAAGAGATCCTAGAGGATCCTCCATCTAGTACTCCATCACAATTTGGAGTCGAGATCACTCTGTATCCTTCTTCATCAGAAATTAGTCTACCGCCATCGAAAGCTCCTGTAGAATCGCTAGGTAATCTTTTGGATAGACTAGAAATGTCTGAACAACCGTCGACATCTAGGACTGTGTCATCTGACAAGGCGACGACAGAGCTTCCTGCTATCACTCCATCAATGTTCACCATCATACCATCTGTCCCAACTAGCTCTCAATCGCTAGAAGGAGCCCACTCAAGGGCTGTTTCGACAATATGGTCTGTTCCTGTTTGTTCATTCAGAATAGTATCCGGAAACTCTTATGTTGGTTCTCAAAAAATTGATATTTCAGGATATCAATTTGGGCAGTCCGGTCCTCAAGGGCAAATCATTCCTTTAAGTACCGGATTACCGCCGTATGGGGGGTAGTATACCCTTTCATTGTCTCCTCCAGGAAGACAGTCATACATGAGTTCTCAACAAAATTCAGGTAATACTGGAATTACATCTAGCGGTTGGGTACCAATGCTACCTCAACAACCAAGAGTTGTATATTCAATGCAACAATGTTTACCTATGTCAAATATACCAACTACGCTAGCTATTGTGGCGGTGTCGCAAGTACAAGCGCTGCCCATTGTATGTCAACCTCAGGTTTCTCAGGTTGTAATGCAACAGCCTCTTGCCCCTGCGACTCAACCGCAATCGCCGACTGGTGGAATGACACAGGCCCAAACGGGTACAATTACCCCTCATCTTGGTCAAACAGTTAGTATCGGGCAACAGCACATGGCGTCACAACCATGGATGGTGCAATACCAACAACCGCAATTCCAACAAGTATACCAAGGATCTGAGCAACAAATCTTTGCAAATAGTGGGCAGCCGTATATTCAAAACGGTCAAAACCAACCATTCTACAATGGTTATGCCCACCAACCTTACCAAAGTTACCAGCATCAAATGCATTATGCTGGTATGCAAAGACCAACTGCTCAGGCAATTCCATCTTATCCTGGGTATGCTTCGCCTAACCTGAATCAACAGTTACCCTTCGTGGCGACTTTAGAGTTACCGGATCTAAATCGGTTAACAAACGATCCAATCGCTTACGCCCCTTGGTGGCCAGCGATTCCGCATAAACTTCTGTCAGATATTCCTAAATTTAATGGAAATCCGGGTGAAGATCCATCGAATCATGTGATGACTTTTCATCTGTGGTGTTCATCAAACACCCTGAACGATGATTCGATTAGGCTTCGCCTTTTTGAGAGGACGTTAACTGGTCCGGCAGCAAAATGGTATATCGAATTGCCCAGAGCTTTGTTTGACAACTTCAGTACCCTAGCCACAACCTTTTTAATCCATTTTCAGTTACCAATAAGGTACGAAACAGGAACAGAACTTCTTACCAATTTCAAGCAAACAATGGCCACTCACATATCTGATCATATTCATGAGTGGTGACGTCATCGTAGAATGGTAAAAACATATGTTCCTGATCAGCTTTTAGCTGAATGGTTTATTAAGTCTTTGTTACCTTCCATCACAGAAGATGTGGCAAAAGGGGGAGTCGTCACCGAAGATCAGGTTATTTCTTGTGCGCAATATTTAGACTTGATTTATACTCAGTCTGGCACGCTCTACGATAAAATACCTGACGCTCCCAGACCGGAATTTTCGGTCCTCCCTCCTCCTAAATCGAACAATGACTCTCATGCCGGCGATGGCGTGATTGGCACGACAGACACGAAATCGATAAGGGCTACATCTAAAAAGGCCCGTAAGAATTCCAGTCAAAATGAAAATGAAGAACTTCTTGCCTCGGAAGTAAATGCCGTCTCGACAGATAAAGGCAAAGAAACCAAGCAACCAGGAGGCAAGAAGAACAACAAAGGGAAGAAGAAGAAACAAGAATCATCATCACCTGAAAAATCTTCTGCAAACCCACCTGGAAAAGGGAAACCAAAAAATCCATGCTTTATATGCGATGAAGATCATTGGACAGCAAATTGTCCGCACAGAGCTGAGCTTAAAAAATTCTTCAAGAATTCAAAGACCTCAGCAGTGTTAACTGATCCGTTTCTGAACCCAGGAACAAATTTGGTTGCTAGTGAAAATGCTTCCTCGTCCCAAGTGCTAATGTTGTCGATTTCGAAACAACAAAATGATGCTTTGATATCGACAAGGTACAAAGATTATGGAAATCCACAGCTGTCAAACAACAAGGATAAAGATCAACCTAGTAGTTCGATGACAACTTCGGCAGAAGTTGTGCCACCCATCATTCTGGAACTGACAATAAAACCGCCAAAGGGAGTAGTACACAAATCGACATTTAATCCTCGTGCCAGAGCAGCACAACATTATAATATAGTGGAAGATTTGGCCCAATCGCCATCCGCTATGTCGACACTTGAGGTACTGCAAAATTGCCCATCCCAAAAGCAGGATTTATTATCAGTGATCGGTGGGATAGACCCAAAAGATTCTAATCTTGTGTCCTTTGATCATAAAGGATACGATCCACAGTTACCAGCTCAACTAGCTTTCCTCATTCAAGTGAAAGCCCTCAACAAAACTATTCACCGAACAATTATTGACGAGGAAGCATCTACATGTATTATGTCGATGAGTTGCTGGAAAACTTTAGGATCTCCAACCTTGTCGAGATCATCGACGACATTAAAAGCATTCGATGGACAAAAATATACCCCATATGGTATTCTAAGTAACTTGCAAGTTGAACTAGGGGGGAAAACGGTAGAAATAGATGTTGAAGTAATTGACGGAAACCTCGATTACAACATCCTACTGGGAAGACCATGGATATATGCTATGGCTGCTGTTGTTTCGACCTATTTTAGGAAGATTTCATTTCCTTTTCAAGGAGGAATTACAATCGTCGATCAACAAACTTTCCTCCCCAATGGTTCCCAAGTTACGGGAAGCATTCCGATGATCCATGGAAGCACCCATTCGCTTCAAAATATCAGAGTAGGCCTACTAAAAGACCCTGTATTAATGGGTACTTTTGCCCTCCCGCCTCCAATCAATCTGGCGGAAGTTGCGTCGGTAGGAACCTGCAATATGATATCTTCGATTCAAAAGATCTCAGAAAACGATATGAACATGGATCATACGCGGGTATTGCCTCCAAGCCCAATAGAGATATTGTAGCAATCAATGTTTCTAGCATGGGAGGCAAACCCAAAGCAACGCTCATCAAGCGTTTGGATAGATAGGTCTAAGGAATATGGCACCCATTCAGATCCTTGGTCGCGAGTGCATTGCACCGACGAAGGAATTTTTCAATCAATGTTGATTGAAGGGGCACCATGGGAAGATCACCACCACCATTCCCTTCTTCCGGATTGTGAAGAAAATATTCCTGATGACCTTCATCATCGCTCAGTTTTTGATTTCCTATCAAATACTGTAAACACGGTGGATTCCAAGCGAAACTTGTCCAACATTGAAGAGACTATCGCCATAAATATCTCGACCAAAACGGATGTTGTAGAGAATATTTATGTTGGCAAATGTTGTTCTCCTTCAGAACTAGAAATATATAACACTCTTTTTCGCAAATTCAGAGATGTCTTTGCCTGGTCATATAATGAAATTCCAGGCATTGACTCGAGTATCGTTGAACACGAAATTAAGATGTATCCAGATGTCAAACTAGTACGACAACGGCTAAGGCAGGTGCACCCCAAGAAAGCCGCTGCCATTAAGGCAGAAGTTGAAAAACCTCTCCATGCTGGTTTCATTTACCCGGTTCCTCTAACCGATTGGGTATTGAACATTGTTCCTGTGATGAAAAAGCAAGGGACGATTAGAGTGTGTGTCGATTATAGTGATGTAAATTAAGCTTGTCCAAAAGACAACTACCCTACACCCTTTATCGACCAGATAATTGATGAATGCGCCGGATGTGAAACCTTTTCATTTATGGATGGATTCTCCGGGTATAATCAAATAAATATCTGCCCACAGGACCAGTCAAAGACTGCATTTATTTGTCCGTGGGGCACATTCGCATATCGAAAATTACCCTTTGGTTTAAAGAACGCAGGGGCAAAATTTCAGAGGGCGATGAATTATGCCTTCCATGACATCAAAAACATCGTTCAACCATATCTCGACGACCTTCCGGCTCATTCGCAAAAACGGACTAATCATCCGGAGCATTTAAGGGCGATATTTCTACGTTGCCGACACTACAAGATACGACTCAATCCACAAAAATGTGTGTTCTGTGTCAGTTCTGGTCGTTTACTTGGCTTTGTAGTCTCAAAGGACGGGATTCGTCTCGACCCATGTAAGGTTCAGGCAATCATAAATTTTCCTCCACCTTCGAATTTGCTTCAGATTCAGAAACTCCAAGGGAAAGCAAACTTTCTGAGGAGGTTCATTCCAAATTACGCCGAACTTGCTAAAGGTTATACACGTCTACTGAAAAAGGAAGTACCCTTCATCTGGGATCAGGTTGCGCAAGCTTCCTTTGATGCTTTGAAAGAATCTCTAATGAAAGCATCATTAATGTACGCTCCCGATTATCTGAAAGACTTTAACCTGTATCTGGCTGCAGCGGATACAACCATCGCAATGGTCTTAGTTCAAGAAGACAATGGAATTGAACATCCTATATATTATTTGAGTAAGAACTTAAACGATACAGAAAGCAAATATTCTTATGTTGAAAAGCTAGTGTTGGCACCTGTTCAAGCGATATAGAGATTTCGACACTATGTCCTCTTTCGAAAAACTACCATTCTGTCAGATCGCAACCCCATGACTTATATATTGTCGCGACAATTGCTGGGGGGCAAATATTCAAAATGGATAGCAATTCTACAAGAGTCTGATCTGGAATTTGTAAAATCCAAATCAAAGAAAGCCCTTGTTTTCGCAGAATTATTATGCGATCTCCCATCATCTTCCAACGATAACACATCCGAAGAAACAATCATGGATGAATCTTTGTTTTTGATATCTTCAAGCAATCCGTGGTATGGAGATATAATCATCTATCTCCAAACCCAAAAATATAGGCCTAATACCTCACGATCTGAACAAAAACGTATTCGATACCAATCAAAAGACTACATGATCGTCGGTGATACACTTTACCGCCATGGTGTCGATACCGTTCTGAGGAGGTGCCTCACTCATGAGGAGGCCGAAAAAGTCCTGAATGATTGCCATTCAGGCACGTGTGGGGGGCATCAATCAGGTTACGCTACAACGAATTTTTTTTTACGAACAGGATACTTCTGGCCAACAATGTTTAAAGATTGCATAATAGCAGTCAGAAGTTGCCATTCCTGTCAAATTTTTAGTAGCAAAACCAGAAGACCACCCACAACTCTGCAGCCAATAGTTGCGATTGGGCCATTTGCCAAATGGGGCATCGATTTCATGACATGTAACCCCACCTCAACTGGGGGGCATGGGTATATCATAGTCGCAGTTGACTATTTTACCAAATGGGTCGAGGCGATGCCTACATTAGATAACACTGGTGAAATAGCTGCCCTTTTCTTTTTCAATCATGTAGTCGCCAGATTCGGCGTCCCGCAAGCTATAGTCACAGATCATGGATCACATTTTTGCAATCACATGATGGTCGAATTAGCTGCCAAATTAGGGTTGTCGCATGACAACTCTACTCCATATTACCCGCAAGCCAACGGACAAGTTGAAGCGATCAACAAAGTCCTGAAACGCATGCTGCAAAGGATGATTGGAGTTCACAAAAGAAGTTGGCACCTGATCCTGTACTCAGCCTTGTGGGCATACCGAACATCAGTAAGGAATGCAACCGGGTTTACACCTTTCCAACTGGTGTATGGCCTAGAAGCAATCTTACCAATTCAGTGTGAAATCTCGTCCCTCAAACTCGCAATCAACCTTCTCCCCGGAACTTCTAAAGAGAAGGCTCGTTTCTTGGAATTAATCCAATTGGATGAAACCTGTCGTGATTCCACTTTGGCTAATGAAGCCCATAAGAAACCAGTCAAGGCGCAGTTCGAAAAGAATGTCAAACCCCGTGTCTTCTCAGAAGGTGACTTGATCTTACTTTATGACCAAGAATCCGATAAATTGGGAGCAGGTAAATTCAAATCTTTATGGATGGGCCCATATATTGTTAAGAGAGTGTTAGAAAAAGGAGCCTACGAGTTAATGGATTATGACAGGATTCCACTGGCACAACCTCGTAACGGGTTGTACCTTAAGCGTTACTATGCGTGATTCAGTATAGTAACCTATCTGCTTTTGTTACATTTTTGTTTTCGCTAAAGTATTTGTTTTGGTCAAGTAATCCACTTTTACATTTATTGCAGATGTCGAACCTATTGGAGTCATGGGTTGGATATGCCGACGGAGCAAGTCGTAGTTCACGGAACCTATCTTCTGCGGCCTGGGCCATTTTTTATCCAAGCGGCGAGTTAGTAAGTTTCAGAGGGGTATGTATTGGTCAATCAACGAATAACATCGCTGAATATAGCGTGTTGATAGAACTTCTCTCTGATGCCATCACACATGGCATACGCCGACTGATTGTCAGGCTAGACTCACAACTCGTCATACTACAACTCACTGGTATCTACTCTGTCCGAAATCCAGCTATTTATCGCATGTTCCTAAGGGTCTAGATTTTGGAAAGGCAATTTGATTTTATTCAATATCAACATATTTCCAGAAACTTAAACACATTAATCGACTCATTGGCATTTCATCAATATTTGCATTTGGATCAGAGCACTTAACCAAAATAAAACTCCGAAAATCAAAAATATATATAACTATTTATGGTTTACGCATAATGTTCTGTAACCAAGACAAAATCGGTCAAATGAACCAAAACTCAAAACGCTAGGGGGCACCCTAGTCTAATGATGCTTGTGATAACAAGTCACTGCCTGCGCAATCATGCGTAGAAGCCTAGTCCATCGACTTGGCACACCAGTAGTATGTCGCTGCAACCTCAAAGGTAGCTCGTCGGTCCTCATATCTGGAATACCGAGAGTGAGGACCTCGACCTGATCCTATAATGTTGAAAGAGTCTCGGCCACATCCAGGTCGCGAAGGATGGCCCTTCCAACAGCCTCTCCTGCGGGGGCGACAACTGGCACTCTCAGGCGTACTACTGGCCAAACGGGACCAACATCTGCACGAACACATGAGTTATGATTAGTCTTGATAGAATTAAGCACAAGGACATTATAAAATAGAAACAATAAACATGAATATGGTCAAGGAATTTACCAATGGCACCCCACTATTCGCCAGCCGGCAGTACCAAATCTGGGTCACCCCAGAAGTCCATACCAGCGTATGGATACTCGGAATAAACCATCTCCTGACGATCAAACCACTCGAAGAAGGTATCAGAAAAGGAAATCTGAGACTGACCAACATGCCTAGACATATGGTCAACCCATCTCTGCATACGTGGTTCAGTCGGTAGAGGTAAACCAAGTGCAATATACTGTGGCTGCATCAGTGGTATCTTTTCCAAGGCAAAGGCGGTCAAAATAGAACCGTATCCAAAGTTCTTCAACCTCCCACTTTTCACCTTGGTCAACTGTTCTTTCATCACAAGGAGTACTGCGTCACACCAGTTGAACACCTTCGGTTCAAGACATTCCAGGGCGTACTGCATATAAGATCGGTTAGCCACATGAAGAGCCGCGCCACCAGCCATCCTACCAAAAGTGAACAGAATGGTCCTCAAGGACCTGTCAGTGACATCTCGGATGATGATCTTGCCGTCTTTACTCGACTGAGATCCTTCTCTGCAATACCTGCGAACATAATCTCTCACAGATTCACCTCCACGGGCTGAACCTGATAAGGAGATGGGGGCACCCCGCCTCGATAAGCCGGTCAAAAAATAGATGTCCACTACAGTTAAGGGGATGGATTTGCCCCTAATCTGGAACACCTGGCTGGTAGGATCCCAAGCATCGAGCAAATACTGCAGCAAGTTGATTTGTTGTCTCATGCTAGAGATGCGGAAAAACTTCAAAAGGCCACAGTTCCGTAATGCATTCACGGTGACCGGATCATGTAAGGCAAGCATATCATCTTCTTCGTGCTCACGTTCTCGCCATGTAATGGTCATCTTGCTCCAATGAATCTCTGAAAACAAACAAGAGAAGAGTTAGATCCTGATTAGGTGAGAAACAAGCAAAAATTTCCATTGAAAACCGTGCATAAAGTTTCTTCGTTGCGGTCATCGCACCTACAGTGGTGTTCTGGGTGCATTGCATGCCAGTTGGCTAGTATACTGACTGACATCTAGCGCACCTTTTGATACATAAAGGGTGCGATGGAGCCAGGGCAAGTTTTTCAAACCCCAAGGGCTCAGAAAAACTAGAAAACAGGCACAGAATGCAAAATGGAAAGGATGAAATGAAAGAGCTCAGGTTTAGCTCCTACCTAGTCTAGATGGCGCTGAAAATCGTCCACAGGATCTCCCGGAATCAGCTGATGAAAATCAAGGGGGAAAACACCTCCAAAGCTCCAACAAGCCAAAGTTCAAATGAAATGGTAAAATGAGAGGTAAAAAACACTTCTAAATTACTTTTACGTATTTCGAGTAAAATATTAGTGTCCTAACTCACTTTCTAAACATATATTGTTCATTTCTAACTAGTTTGATGAAGCAATTGAACATGCAGTACGATATTTGAAAGAACAAAGCTATTTATGGTAAAATAAAAAAGCGACCATTGTTTCGAGCAGTTTTAACGCAGACTTCATGCTTGTTAAAAAATAAACATAAGCAATGAGCACATGTTCCTCCAGAGTTTAAGCTCATTAAAAAATGAACTAATTTCTGGTAAATAACCATCATGAATGTAATACTTCAGCCTTTAAAGCCTTGGTCCTGTTCGTACCATCACCCCCACTTTTACATTGGCTGATCATTCACCTCCATTTGATTTTTTACCCATTTTGAGGAACAACTGCGAAGAGTGATCATGTTAAGCCATCCTTGTAACATTGTCGTGATTGGAAAATTCGAAACCTTACCTGGAATCAACTGCTACCCATTTTTATCACTCATTCCTCAAAAGACAAGTCTTCTTTAAGCTCTTTTCAACTGACTCGTAAAATATGAAAATATTTCTGAGCCATTGGCCTCTCCAGCTCGTTAAAACGGTCGGAAGTGCTATCCCTCCTTTAGATTTTAGTCTTTTTGGACCTGAGGGATTATTACACAAAAAGATCGAGCGCTTGTTTTGTTCGGCTCGTTAAAAGTATCGAAAATTCATCCCTTCTATATTGTTTTATACTTTTTCGGACTTGAGGGATTAGATGACGAAAAAGGAATTTTGGAGTTTCCTTTACGTCCCTTTTCATAAAATTGAAAAAGACCGAGTTATCTTTGTCGTTAAACTCGTTAAAAAACATAATAGCGACAAACTTGTCCATGGCAGCCAAGAACGAGTTTCACTATCGCTAGGCTTGTTAAAACATAGCGATGGGTTTGCCCGAAGGGAAAATTATAGAACAAGCATATGTTATCCTCCTCAAGCTTGACAAAAATAAAGAGGTATTGGTCAGCAATGACTGGGGAAAAAATTAGGAAGAAAACTTGAAGAAACTTTGTTGGTAGCAAGTCGCTCTTGAACATGACACTTTCACTCCGCGTCCATGTCGGGTTTGGTTGTTTCATTCACCGGTAACATCACCATGGTCACATCACATCATCCACATTTGGGGTTAATGCTACCAATCCATCATGTCAGTGTCGCTGATATGTTCAAGAGAAGTCATTCAGAGAATTCACCTGTGTCTCACCCGCTGCAATACATTTACGCTCCATTCTTTCATGACCGCCACCCTGAACCTTATATCACCAAACCATTTTTCACCTCCACTAAAATCATTTGCTCCGTTCCGTGTCATTGATGTGGGATTCATTAAGGCCCTCCTATGACGAATCACTTCTTGTCGACATCAGCTCATTATCCAAGAAGTCGATCTAGGAACACCCCTTTAGTACTTTGAAGCTTGCATGCCTCAATGGCAAGTTTCTCACTTCCGACGAAAGGTTTGCATCAATGGCCTTCGACCGAAAGATCTTGCATGGTGTTCGATGCCAAGTCCTTTATTCACACCACTTGAATTGTACTGCAGTACCTTGAGGGTCATTATCATTATCGGTGATTCCTCTCGCGTCTGTTAACAACTTACATCATTGGCTGGTAATCAGGTGATGTCTTTCCATGTTCGACTCCAAAACATCTCTCACATGGATCGACTTGTACTTTGAGTGAAGATCGAACAAGATTGAAGACCCCGGATCTAGTTTCATCCATCCGGGCTGCGATATATATTCAAGAAAATAAAGACATCAAATGTACATCATTGCTGCACAGATAATCATCCAATCAAAGGGATGATGGCTCTACCAGAATCATCAGTCTACACTCAGACGATTGTCTGTCCTATGTACATGAAAATGAATTTATAAAGCTAAGCATGGGAATGCCCGCCTCAGCTAGATCATGAAAATATTATGAAGATAATGTATTGTACTGTATCTTCTTACAGGTCTCCTCTCGGCTTGAAAGAACTTTGGATCCTCATTATAAAGCATTTCACCCAACATTAAAAAAGATTAATGAACTCAGGCTTTAGGGGGCAACTGTTATAGATATTTTTGGACCCTGCAACCCCAGGCATAAAATATCCATAAACTAAGGGCTCCTAAGTCCCTAAAAGTGTTGTTCCAACCCCTAAAGGAACAAGGTCAACTGATTACAGCTTCTCCCAGAAGTTCTCCATGAAAAACTACTCAGAACTGGTCAAAACAGGATCATTGCACTTGCTCCATGGCCAAGGTGTGATGCATCTCACCTAAGTACACTCAGTGGGTGCGTTGCATTTCAAAAAGCCCTTCTATGGGGTGCGATGAGCGAGAAGAGACAAATGGCAGTGTCAATCTGCAAGGTGGAAAAGCATGGAATCTTCCAGAAGTTTCTCCTGTGACACTTGCCTCTCTGAATTCGACCAAGGATGAGTAAGAGATCATCAATCTCCAAGTGGAAGCAAGAACTATCAGAGGGAGGACACTAATCAAAACACAAGCTGACTCATCTCCCTTACAGATATCTATATATGGATCCCTCATCCCAGAGATCCAGAGGCTGGAATTTTGCATCTTGTAAGGAATTGCTGTTAGTTTCTTGAGGCAACATCAGTGTGTGTTGGGTGATCTAAGCTTTGTATGAGGTGAAAGAGGGCTTTCTTGCCAAGAGGATGATGCTGGGTCAGAACAGCTGGTTGTAACTCTCTTGGATTTTTCTTGATTATCAATAAAGCTATTCTAGTTTTCTTCCATACTCTTGTGTAATCTATGTTTTGTGCATTTGTATGGTCAATTTACATCTGACCCTAGATTGTTTATGATAATAGATCCATGTTCTTGTATAGTTTTATGTTTCTTTGATCCTACAGGTACTCTGTGAAGCTGGGTATACGAGAAGGCAAGTAGCGAAAGACTATCAGAAGAGAGAGGAACCGAACAAGGAGTCAAGTGCAAGACAGAGGTTGGTCTCCTCTATTCTTCTCTCATCTATCTTTCATAAAAGAAAACGAAATTAGACTTTACTTTGTTTGTTTCTAAGGTAGCTGCCAAACCTTAGTGGGATAGAGCAGTTCTGTATAGACACTTTTCCCTGTAACAAGGTTGATGCAACTAAAAGAAACAAAAAAATCTATCATGGCTACAAAAACAAAATAAAAAAAAAGCATATCAAAATGAAAAGTATGGCCACAAAATACAAATTAACACATGGGCAAAAGTCTAGCATGAGCTCTACCTCACTCATTATGTCCATCATTGGGTCTTGAGCACATGTTGCTCCATTATATCATAAAAATGAACCCTTTCATGTCCCAACCTTGATGAGCGATAAAATAACTCATCATTAAGGGGTAATACAATTGTTATATCATTCAAAGCAAGCTCTAACCCTTGAGTTATGAGCAGTGAGACAAAGAAAAATCAAGAAATAGTAAAAGGGGCACAAGAGGGGTGGAAAAACAAAGGATGAGTTGGTAACTCATGCATCCACGATAACTCCCTCCTCACATATATACACTCAAGATGAGGGTATCCATTAGTGATTCCTTTTACCATGGCACTTGGCCATGAAATTTTTTCCCTTCCATACCTTCATTGTTATTCACTAACACCTATCAATTGAAGGGTGGATTCAGGAAATGTTACTTCCCCTTAGGGGATGGAAACACCTAATAGGGTTGTCCTTTAGCCACTCCTACCTAGGGAGGAAACACCATTGCAAGCTCAAGGCCCTGATTTTGGAAGGGAATCCTTATTTGAAGTATTTAATATCCATCTACATTTAAGATTGGTTCACTTAGATGCAATAATGATTTTTGTCCCTAATGATTGGTTATTTTCTCTAGAATCTATGTTGTGATTGTCAGGTGGTTCAACAACCCATGTCTTGGGCACCTTACGCATAGATACCCAAGCCTTGAGAGGAGTACATTGGCACTAACAGGTGAAGCATTTAGAGGATTGGGTCTCCTAGCAACAACACATCACACATGACCTTGGGCATCTCCTACACCTTGGACGTTCTACCAATTTGCATTAGATTTGATGATTCTTCAAGATGTCACCCTTGGACACAACATGCCTCCAGATTGACCTTAGCACCTTATGAGGGATGGAAATTGATTCAAGGCTCATATGAGGATGGCCTCACCTTTAGATACTTGGGAGGGCTAATAGCACCTAGAAAGCCCACAACGTTGGAGAAAATATGGGCATTATGAGTAGTTGGAGACCCATCGAGACCACTTTGTGCTGCCCCAACTGGATTTTTTGGGACAACGGAGAGTCGTTGAGGATAACTTGAGGGCCAACCCTCAAATAATGAATTTTACATGCTACTAGATCACACTTGGCACCTCATAACATCAACACATGGCATTTGGAGTCTACTTCATATATGACATCGCCTTTAGAAGCCTAGTGGCTCACACGCGTGGCATTATTTTTCACTTTTGATCAAAAGCTAGTGGGCTGGCTTTTAACCCAAGGGTTTCTTCTGATTTAACTTGTTAGTAGGATATTTCAGGTTAACATTATGACTTTTCCTCATATAAATATAGAAGAGGATTTTTCATTCCATTCATCATCACTTGGACTAATTCAGTCTCTCATGGGGAATTTCGGCCTTCTTGTGCCTTTAGAGAGATGTGATTTATGGATCATTTTGTTTATTGAACCTATATTCTTATCTTTGGAGAAGTTATCTTGGATCAATAAAAGGATTATTCTTGAATGTTATCTTGTATGTGAGCGTTGTTATTGATAAATTTATGTTTTTATGTCTAATGTATGGAATATATTGGTAATATAGGGTTTCTTATTGTGCCCTAATTTGTTGAAAATCAATTCCATAGAAACTAGATGTTATTACCACATGAATTACTCATGAATGATATTTTAATGGTAATCCCCTTTGTGAATGTTTTTCATTTTCTCTCCCAAGTGAATATTGATCCCTCACAAAACAAAAATTAGGGTTTTGATGTTAGGGCATCAGAATATCCTAACTCCTTTGCAAGTTTTCGTTGTTCTAGCAATCCCATAGATTTCATGCACCTAAGGACTAGCCATTGGACTTGTTTTAAAATGTGATGATCAACCTTTATCTTACCCTCAACTTGAAATTTGCGCATTTTCTCTCTCTTATATCAGCCCTCTCAAGGACAAGCAACCTCAATTAGGGCTTAGTGTGAAATTGCCTAGGAGAGAGGTTTTTGGCATTAGAAGGATTCAACATCAAGAATAGTATTGATTGCCTCAAAATCATCCTTCTTGGTGGCTAATATTCAATGTTCATCCAATACTTTGGGACAAGGGGATATGTGTGCGGGAAGATGCACATGGGGGATGTGTGGGAGTACCCTCAAATTTTATGGAAATTTAGGGGGATGGGGAGATGTCAATATATATATATATATATATATATATATATATATATATATATATATATATATATATATATATATAGATATATATATATCTATCTATCTATATATCTATATATATATATCTATATATATATATATATATATATATATATATATATATATATATATATATATATATATATATATAGATATAGATATATAGATATATATATATTTCAAATTCATATCCAGTAATGAAAGCATAAATATATTGATCTATACATAATTGAATTAAATAATGAAATAAATTGATCCATACTCACTATTCTTATTCATACATATATCATTCATCCATACACCACAAGATTCAATAAAGATACATTGGTCCTATTCATAATTCATTATTCTAGATTTTAGATTGATTTAAAATTAAAATTCATCATTCTAGAATCTAATTAATACTAAGAAAAAGAGACTGTACTAAATACTGAAGTCTGAAGACTTGAATAGTAAATTGATATAACCAAAAATAAAAAAATAGTATAGAGTGATGAGTCAAAGAGTCAATCTAAAGTCATCGATATCTAGAGTCAAGAGTTGAAAGTGAAAAATGGAAATTAAAAATGAATAATGAGCATTTAAGGAGCGCCACGAGGGAGGAGAGGCTGTTGGAAATACTGAGAGGGCAGGTGAATCAATATTTCATTTTCAACTATTGTTTTACCAGTTAAAACATTTATATTCAGAACACAAGATGAAAAACAAGTATAAATGCTTTTATTAATATAATCTTTGTAATAAAATAGATAGAATATATAAATGGTTGCAATCAGTTGCCAAGCACCAACTTGGACTTTTGTGAGGCTCCAACCTCTAGAGCACCAACTTTGTTTTTCCAAGCAAACAATCTTGGACTTAGGAGCACCAACTCCCAAGGACTCCAATACTTTCAGTTCTGAGGCTCGAACCCCAAGGACACCAATCCTTCCTACTTCTGAGGCACCAATCCCAAGGACACCAATCCTTCCTACTTCTGAGGCACCAACCCCAAGGGTTCTGACCTAATCTTGTCAAGGCATGTTTGATAGTAATGTTCTTCTCTCAAAACTCTTCTTTACTGAGTTCTGTATGTTTACAGCTTCACTGTAGTCTCCATGCTACAACATCAATGACAACCAATCTTCTTTTGAAGGAGTCATTACAACTCTTCATACTATCCACACAGAGTCTGCAATAGCCTTCATGATCTCTGATAATGTCTCCACATAGCTTTAGTGAGTCTACTATTAGCTACACTAAGCTCTGCACAAGAACCAACTTTTTGTTCAAGCATCTGTTCTCACTATCACAGTAAATGCTTCAACATGACTGCTTCTCTACTGGCTACTTCTCCCTTCAAACAATGTCAGATAAAACATTATTTATTACATCACAGAATTGTTCTACAAACTGCATTATGTACCTGATTAATTCATCACAGGTCTGAGTCTTTCACAGGGTAACATGATCAACGGAGATGCTTGCCCTTCAAATGCCTTCTGTCCTGTTGGTCCTTTGGCCCTTTTCTGTTCTGTTGGACCCTACGGCTGCCTTTGTTTCTTCCAGCTTTTTCAACAACAACCTTCAACTTTCCTTGTTCTTTGTTTTTGTATATTCCTGATGCCTCTGACCGTCGGTTTCCTCTTTCCACTGGCTCTTCAACTTCCTCCTCGGTCACTGCAGTTTCCTCTGTGCTCACTTGACCCTTCAGCTTCCCGATTCTTCATGTCACTTTGGCGTCCTTTGCACTGGCTTGTCCTTCGGCTTCCCGGCTTTCAGCTTCCTCTGTATCTTTGAGTTCACCAACACTCCAGGGACACGTAAATTCATAAGAGAGGACTGAAATATACAAAGAAAACATGTTGCATATTAAAAACGGTAACATAGCCCCTTTCTCAATAATAATAGGCATACACAGGAACTTATTGTTTTACGAAGAGACTGTACCAATTAGGAGGCCCCACCTTCCATGTCACCATCGCAATTGCAATCGCCATCATTCAGGCCCACTGAACGATCGGAACCTTTATTATAAGTTTTTTGGCATAAAAAACCTCAGGAAATACAAATATTGAAATACACAGGAATCTATGGAAAAACCGACCGAACGCTTAAGGGTGGACTTCAAATGCCTTACGCCTACATCTATAACTTCATCAGGTCAACTGTGTAATCGCAATCGACAGTCACAGCTTCTGGAAGTCTTGTATAAGTCGAGCTCATGACATCGCCAATGGCCGATGGCCGATTCTCCTGCGGATGCGATATAGCATTAAGTCAAACTGTAATATTGCATCGGGTCGGAAACATATATCGTAATCGACACATTCAAGAGTGACAAGCCTTTGTATATTGCGATATGTGAGTACCGATAGGTAGATGTGATATAACAATAGACCATTGCATAATGTTGCAGCGGGTCCGCAACATATTGCAATTATATGATATATATATATATATATAGATATTGATTGCAATTTGCATGTTTTAACGTGGCAAGGCTTAAAGCTCGAATATATGAAATACACTTAAAAGCATGCTTCGAAACAATTTCATATATATATATCACACATGTATATCGCAGTCAGGGGTTTCGGGTAGTGGCTCATAGTAGAACCCGCCAATTATAATATCGCCGATATATATATATATATATATATATATATATATATATATATATATATATCGGAGTATAGAGGCGGAGTATATATATATATATATATATATATATATATATATATATATATATATATATATATATATATATATATTTGCTGCCTTCGATAGTGTATTCTGATATATACACTATTTTCCGCCTCCAATAATGTATATTGCATATATATATTATATGTTGCTCTGCCTCTCCCTTTAGCCTTTACGTCTTTTTTTTTTTGGTCAAGTAAGAATGGATCTTTCTATTAACCGAAACAAGTATATTACATATTTTACAAGGTAAACGTAACTTCCTTGCATTTATAAAAAATTGGTCCCCATGACCTATCTGAAGCGGAATTGGCTTAAAATCCTTTAAAACTTGGAACCATCCCCACTATTGTGAGATATGGCTAACACAGGTAATACAAAAAAACCTGACCCACAACCCATAGGGTCGGATTTCAAAATTATCACATTTGCAACCATAAAAAAATAGTGGGTCCTCAATCCCGGTATAGTGCCCTCCCACTATGCTTACTGAACCCTGATCACCGATCGGCCTAAGATCCTCTATCCAATTCTTTCAATGATCAACAATTAATGTTGAATCCGACCCTCCACTTGCACAAATGACCTTCCACCGTTGATCTACCCTTTGTGGATCCAACGGTCCACGCAGATTTCGATTGGACAAGTAGCTCGAGGATTAGCCGCCCGAAAAGCGGTATCCTCTTTCCTTCTTGCTACTACGTGTTGCTTGAAGAGTGGAATCGAAAGCCTTCCTCTCAATATCGGTTACCACTTATACCCCTTCCAAAATACCACTTGTGGTACAAGAAACCACTTCCTCACGAATTAACTTGCATAGTCTTCCGCTGAGCGATGATCATCGATCCAACCCATCGGACGCTTCCCATTCCTTCCTTCCTATGCCATTAATCTTTTTATTTTTGCTGGATTTACACTTAAACCCTAGTTTCTCTGCTTTTCGCTGAATCACAGTGTCGCCATTGGTCCATACATTGATAAATGAATGGACAAACATGCAACACTTCCAGAATCTGTCCTCACACCACTATATCCTTGGTCTTCCTCCGCTGATCTCAACCTTTCCCATTGCTCCATATCTTTGGCAGCTTGACAGAGACAATAATCTAATAGTTTTCCTGGGGGTAATAACTCCCAGACATGCTAGATGTCCCTTTCCTTATTAATCACTCCTTCGTTCGCCAAACGATCTACTACCATGTTAGCTTTTCTTTTCACATGGACAAAGCTTATAGTTTTTAAGTTTTGCAGGTGTGAGTAGATACGGTGAAAGACTTGTGAGGGCCTCCAGTGTTTCAACACTTTATCTGGTGATGTACCATTGCATATTTTCTTGGCCGCTCTAATAATCAATTCGAATATTCTTCAATGATGACATTATGTGAATCTGAATCCACCAATATTTCCAAGCATTGTTCTAGGGCCATGAGTTCTACCATGTTATTAGTGGCCTTCCCCAAGTGGCCATGAAAGATCTTCTTTATTTTCCCCTGTTCATCTCTTATAGCACCTCCAAAACTAGCTAACCTTGGGTTTCCCTTAGAAGCTCCATTTATATTGACCTTTAAGAAACCATATGGAGGAGGCTTCCAAATGTTTATATCTAAATTTATTTGGCTCACTCCCTTGATAATGCCCTATGGTCTTATGGATTGGAGACCCAAATTTAGTAGAATACTCACATCTTGGGGCAGAGGAGGCTCCTTAGGAAGTGTCCTCAACAAGTTGCTGACTGTGTCTTTGAGTTTCCTTAAGATTTGGTCAAATTATGTGCTGGGGCTTGCTTGCTTTGTTCTTGAAGATCCGACTATTGCGCTCTTTCCAGAAATTCCAAATGACAAAGACTAGAACCAGGGTCTAGGCTCTATTTATAATTTCATTCCCTGAGAATTTTTTCCTCCAATTCTTCAAAGTATTGAAGATGTTGAGTCTGTCCCTATCAGTGTGCCTGAATATTGAGGCCACCCATTCCCACACGATGGAGGTGAAAGGGCAGAGGTTAAGAAGGTGATCCATCGTCTCCTCTTGAGAGTTACAAAGGTAGCATTTGGATGGTCCAGTGAAGCCTTTTTTCAGGAGATTCTCCCAAGTTAAGATTTTCCTTTGATGAAATAGCCAAACAAATAATTTTATTTTCATCCAGTGGGGGCTCTGCCAAAGATTCTTCCATACTTGATCAGGATTAGGATAGTTAAATCTTGTTACTACCTATTTAGCTTCTTTGAGGTTAAAGTTTCCTTTAGTGTTCTTTTCCCATCTTAGTTGGTCAAGCAAGGAGGAAACCATAATCTTTCTATGCACTAGATCCTAGGTAAGAGAGTCTATCTGGGCCCTTAGGGGACTCTCTTCATTATGGCCTAGATCCTTCCAAGTTCTCCATTTTCCATTGTTCCTTTCCTGGTGCCAGAAGTCTTTTACCATAAGTAGACCTTTGTTTTTTGTGTCATTCTTGAGCACTGCTAATTCATCCTTATACAAGTTGGGTTCCGGCTGCCAGTTGTCCTCCCAAAATCGTGCTAGGTTCCTAGCTCGAATTTCCCAGAAACTATGTTGCTGAACAATACTTTTATTTTCCCAGGCAAGGTTCCAAATGTGGGAGCCCTTAATGTGCCCTGACATTCTAATGGGATCTTTCTCCTACCAATTCTTGGCATATTTTGTTTCCAAATATTAGCCCAGGGAGTTGCCAATTCCTTGATCCATCTCCACCAAAGTTTGGCTCCTGAAACCTTTCTGATGGTTTCAGGATCATGAAGCCCCAAGCCACTGTGGCTCTTGGGTTTGCATATCTTATCCCAGGCTATTAAAGCCCATTTCTTTTTCACTTCTCCTTTGCCCCATAGAAAGTCCCTTCATATGCTCCTGATTTGCTGCTTGACTCCTTAAGGAGTAGGAAGAGTAGAGAATATGAATATGGGAATGTCCTGCAGGACAACCTGTGTGAGCACAAGGCACCCCACCAAGTTTAAAGACTTGCATGTCCATTTTCGGATCTTTTCCTATAGTTTATTTATAATTGGCTCCCACACTTCCTTGCTGAGAAGTTTATCTGTGAGAGGTGTGCCCAGATACTTGGAAGGCAGCTGTTCCCTTTGAAACCCAAGAATTCTGGTGATATTTCTTTGAATGGAAATGTCAGTGTTAAAGAAAAAAACTTTTGATTTGTTGAGGCTTACCTCTGTGCCAGCAACCATAGCAAAGTCATTCAAAATTTGTTTGATCGTTTTGGCTTCCCTGGATGTGGGTAAGCCCTGCAACATTTCATCATCCACAAATTGCTGATGTGTGTTTGCCGCTCCATCCAAGGTGAGTTTGATGCCCTGGATTCTTCTTTCAGCAGTAGCTATTTTAATCGCTCTGCCAAACCCTTCCATCATGAGAACAAAGAGGAAGGGTGAGAGCAGATCCCCTTGTCTGAGACCTATGGAGGGTGTGAAGAGTCTTGAAGGAGCACCATTAAGCAGGATGGAGAAACTAGTCGTGGTAACTAGTGCCATAACCCATCTTATCCAGTTTTGGTCGAAGCCATATGCTTTTAGAACTGCCCTTATATAAGACCAACTTAGCTTGTCATAAGCTTTTGCTAGATCTAATTGAATGATCATACCAGTTTGTTTGTTGCTTTTGAGAGAGTGTACCACCTCATGAGCTTGGATAATATTATTGAGGATTTGTCTTCCTTCCACATAGCCTGTTTTCTCCTCTGAGATGAGAGCTGGTAAGAGTGGCTTGAGTCTATTGGCTATCACCTTGGAAATAATTTTATACACCACATTACATAGGGCAATGGGTTTGAAGCCATCCGAAGTCATGGAATTTTCATTTTTTGGGATCAAAGCTATGAAGGAAGCATTAAACGCCTTCAGAACCTTTTTGGATCTTCTTGAGTCTTCCACCACCTCAAGGATATCCTGTTTGACTATTTTCCAACATGCTTTGAAGAAGTCTACATTACACCCATCCGGGCCTGGGGCTTTTCCATTTTTCATTTCATTGATCACCTCACTGACCTCCTCTTCCGACATTGGCCTGTTAAGATTGTGGTTATCTTCTCTGGTGACCAGCTGAGGGATGTACTGAGTGAAATGGTTGATGAACCTGGATCTGTCCTCCAGAGGCTCCTCTGCAATACTGAGGAAATGTTGTACAAGGAGAGATTCCATGTCTTTGTGAGAGAAAATTTCTCTCCCTTGAGAATCTTTGAGCTTTGTAATTCTGTTGTGTGCCTTGTGATCCATGGTGGATTTGTGAAAGAACTTTGTGTTTCTTTCTCCCTCTCTAATCCACTGTATCCTTGACTTCTCTCTCTAGAAAATCTCCACTTGCAAGCACTGATCTTCCCATTCATCCTGCAAATATTCAGCTAGATTTTTCTGCTTCTCGGTAAAGCCCTCTGCGATGTTGATCCGATTGATTTCCTCAAGTTTCTTCTCAGCTTGTATTTTGGCTTTGAAGATATTGCCAAATTCCTTTTTGTTCCAACCTTTAAGCTTGGATTTGATATGTTTGAGTTTCTGTTGGAGCATGAACATTCTAGTGCCTTGAATGTTTAGATCCTCTTTCCACCATTTATCAATATTACTGTTGAATTCAGGGTGAGAGAGCCAGGCATTCTCAAACCTGAAAGGTCTATTTCTTGGTGTACCCATGAAAGTGGCTTCCTTAACTCTTCCACATATATATCTATATCTATATATATATATATATATATATATATATATATATATATATATATATATATATATATATATATATATATATATATATATATATATATATATATATATATATATATATATGTATTCCGCTCTTCTTTGGCTCTTTGGCATATATTACCCCCGATAGTTCTTCTTTGGCATACATTGCTCCCGATAGTCCTTATTTGGCATACATTGCTCCCGATACTCTCGATATGCCTCCGATAGCTCTGTTTTGCCTCCTAGAATATTTCCATATTGACATCAATGACAATCTATGTCAACAATCTCCCCCTTTGTTATTGATGGCAATATTCTTCTTCTCTCCCCCTTTGACATCAATGGCAAAGGAATGCATACGGACTCCCCCTGTGTTGCAACCTCTTTATGAATCAAAACTACTTTATCATGGCTTCAACAATGTTTAAAGATGCTCTACTTCAATGCTTTCAACCAGATTGCAAATAGTCACACACCAAGTGTCCAAGTCCAAGTTTTTATGCTTCAATCCATATTGTTGTCTCCACAGCTAGAATCGAGAGGCCTTCATAGTCCGAATCAAGAGAAAATGCCACTGAAATTGTCTTTCTTGCTATCTTTCTTCAGATCCAAGTTCCTTTGTGTCTCTGTGCTTCTCCTTAAGTCACTTCCATCTAGTATTCAACATCATTGCATTTGGATGAAATGGTGAGAGGTTGTGCCTCACTATTGCTATATTTTCTAAGTGACTAGTATCAACTTAAGTTATATTTGACTGCACAACATTCTCCTTTCTATGAGCCATATTTTCCTTGTGTTCTTGTGCATATCTCTGCAAGTTATTTCTGTTAGCAGATTTAGATATCCAATCTGTGACTATCTTTTAAATTCATTTTGTTGATTTGCATCTTCTTGCAATGCTTCAGTTTTGTTATGTGTTGCTAGATGCTCTTACTTCAAACTCCATTCCAGATGTATCTATTTGTTTGAAGGTTGCCTCTATTTGTGTCCATAATTTACCTGTTCTCACATTAAATCCTTGGGTCAAGACATAAACTTTTGTGATAACAACACCATAGTTGTTTGCCCTATTTCTTTAGTATTAGATGACAATCTCTATTGTTCCAAGTTCTACTAAGTGATCAAGTGGAAAACATCTTCAACACCAATCCAAATAATAGTTAAGAGATCAGGTTCTTCAATGGAGTGTTCCTGAGAAATGATCTTTATCAATGAAGTTAATATAGCTCAACAAGGATTTCATAGGGACCCTCTCACGAATAGCTTCTACAATAATGATGAAGAATCACAGGATCCCCCTAACTATATGCATCATCTATTTAGGCGGAGTTTCCCCATCAAATGCTTAGATTGTCAAAATTCAGGCCAATGACATGTGTTGTTGGCTGGAGAGTTCAAGGGACTTTCGGATTGTATTTGCTTCCTTCTCCATACTTGTGTAACTTTCTTCTTTTGCATGGTTCTAGCTTGTGTAAGAGCCCAAGTTAAGTTACAATCATGTGCCATATGACTAGTGTTATGACACTTGAAGCATTCTACATTGTTCATGAATAAGAATTCATGATTTCTTCCTGCAAAATTGTTTCTTGGAGATTGTTGGAGACCATAATATCTATCTTTATGATATGATTTACAATCTTTTGCGATGTGACCAAAGGTTGCACAAGAATAACAATAACCAAAAAATGAACTTTGGTACCTGGGAGATGGAGATTTCCTTGATGTTATTCTAAAGCCTTTCTACCTTGAGATCCTTTGATGATAACCATTGCCTCTCGCATCTTTGACATCATCTACATTTATTCTTGGAGCAGGATTTCTTCCATTGTTGCCTTGATTTTTCTCCTTGCCTTTGCTGGAACTGGGAGCATCACCATTTCTTCCTGGCTTCTTCACGTCCATTTTGTTTGAAGCATTATCATTCTTGTTTAAGGATTCACCAGTATACCCCAGACCTGATTTATCAAATGGACATCTTTGATAGCTGAGCATGTCATCCAAGGCTTGATATCTCTTCAAGGTTTTGTTCATCCCTTCAACCTTTTTTCTGGGGAAGCCAATCTCTTCTTCCAATATTTCACACTCACTATTCTTCTTAGCAAGTTGTTTCTCAATTTCTTCCTTGATACGAGTAGCTTCATTTGCTTCTATTTTAAGGGAGATGATATTTGACTTCATTTTGAGGATTTCTTCATTTTCCTTTGCTAGACTGCTCTCCATTTCTTCCTTGATCCTTGTAGCTTTACATTTTTTAGCCTTGAGAAGTTTGATGTTATATTTTAATTTGAAGATTTCTTCATCCTTTGCTTTTAGTTGGCATATCATGGTGTTTCTTTCCTTTTTTTCTTCATCAACTTGTCCTTCTATGATTTCCAATGCTTCCATTGTCTTCTCAACTCCTTATGCTTGTTTCCTTGCTTCTTGTAGTTGAGATTTGAGAGAGAAGACCTCTACCTTGTACTGACCAATCTCTTCTTCAAGTTTGTTCAAGCTCTTGTGCCTTTGTTCAAGTTGCCTTCACAAGGTAACTTCCCATTTCTTTGCTTTATCCAATTTATTTGTCATGGATATGACTTCTTCATGATGCTTTCTTTTGCTTTGATGAAATTCCTTCTTAAGCTTGGCAAGCTCTTCATCCCTTTCTTGTACTTGAAGCTTGACAAGGTCAACTTTCTCCCTTGTTTGATCTTGGTCACCAGCTAGTGCTATCTTCTTAAGTTCCTCATTTTCCTTTTTCAAATTGTTAATCTCTTCCATGGCAGCCATAAGTTGAGCAAGGAGATCTTCTACAAAATCTTTTTCATTCTCTTCATCTTCTAGGATGGGTTCTGGATTTCCTTCTTGATTTCCATCATCTTCTTGACTGATGGTCATGGTCAATGCTCCTTTTGAGTGAAGGTCATGAAGTTTGTCCCATATACCCTTTGCTGATGAATATTTTCCTAGATTGTTCTTTATAGAATCAGGTAGCCCATTCAAGATTTCCTTCATTGCTTTTGCATTGTACTCCTTGGATTCTCCATCCATCCTGCTATCAACAATCACTGATTTCCAGATTTCAATGCCTTGAGTTTGTAAGAAATTCCTCATTCTTGCTTCCCATATATTAAAGTTCCCATTGAACCATGGAGCCTCCTCAAATTGATTGTCTTCTATTTTAGTGGTAGAGGGAGACACATCCTTAGGAGGATTGGAGACTTTCTTCCTTGACTTTGCCATTTGTGTTCTAAAGATCAACCTTCAAGCTGTTAGGCTTTGAATGAAGGTACTAGCTCTGATACCAATTGTTGGAAATATTGAGGGGGGGGTGAATCAATATTTATTTTTCAACTATTGTTTTACCAGTTAAAACATTTATATTTAGAACACAAGATGAACAACAAGTATAAATGATTTTATTAATATAATCTTTGCAATAAAATAGCTACAATATATAAATGGTTGCAATCAGTTGCCAAGCACCAACTTGGAATTTTGTGAGGCTCCAACCTCCAGAGCACCAAATCTGTTTTTCCAAGGAAATAATCTTGGACTCAGGAGAACCAATTCCCAAGGACTCCAATCCTTTCAGTTCTGAGGCTCCAACCCCAAGGACGCCAATCCTTCCTACTTCTGAGGCACCAATCACAAGGACACCAATCCTTCCTACTTCTGAGGCACCAACCCTAAGGGTTCCAACCCAATCTTGTCAAGGCATGTTTGATAGTAATGTTCTGCTCTCATAACTCTTCTTTACAGAGTCCTGTCTATTTATAGCTTCACTGTAGTCTCCATGCTACAGCATCAATGACAACCAGTCTTCTTATGAAGGAGTCTTTACAACTCTTCATACTGTCCACACAGAGTTTGCAATAGCCTTCATGATCTCTGATAATGTCTCCACACAGCTTTAGTGAGTCTACTATTAGCTGCACTAAGCTCTGCACAAGAACCAACTTTCTGTTCAAGCATCTGTTCTCATTGTCACAGTAAATGCTTCAACATGATTGCTTCTCTGCTGGCTACTTCTCCCTTCAAACAATGTCAGATAAAACATTATTTATTACATCACAAAATTGTTCTATAGACTGCATTGTGTACCTGATTAATTCATCACAGGTCTAAGTCTTTCACAGGGTAACATGATCAACATAGATTCTTGCCCTTTGAATGCCTCCTGTCCTGTTGGTCCTTCGGCCCTTTTCTGTTCTACTGGACCCTACGGCTGCCTCTGTTTCTTCCAGCTTTTTCAACAACAACATTCAACATTCCTTATTTTCTGTTTTTGTATATTCCTGATGCCTCTGACCATCGGTTTCCTCTTTCCATTGGCTCTTTGGCTTCCTCCTCGGTCACTGTAGTTTCCTCTATGCTCGCTTGATCCTTCGACTTCTTGATTCTTCATGTCGCTTTGGCTTCCTCTGCGCTGGCTTGTCCTTCGGCTTCCCAGCTTTCGGCTTCCTCTGTCTCTTTGAGTTCACCAACACTCCAGGGACACGTAAATTCATAAGAGAGGACTGAAATACACAGAGAAAACATGTTGCATATTAAAAACTGTAACAAAGCCCCTTTTTCAATAATAATAGGCATACACAGGACTTTATTGTTTTACGGAGAGACTGTACCAATTAGGAGGCCCCACCTGCCACGTCACCATCGCAATCGAAATTGCCATCGTTCAGGCCCACTGAATTATCAGAACCATTATTATAAGTTTTTTGGCCTAAAAAACCCCGAGCAATACAAATATTGAAATACATAGGAATATATGGAAAAACCAAACGAACGCTTAAGAGCGGACTTCAAATTCCTTACGCCCACATCTATAACTTCATCGAGTCTGTTTTATAATCGCAATTGGCAGTCACAGCTTCTGGAAGTCCTGTATAAGTTGAGCTTATGACATCACCAATGGCCGATGGCCGATTCTCCTACGGATGCGATATAGCATTAAGTCAAAGTGTAGGGTTGCATTGGGTCCACAACATATATCACAATCGACGGTTTCAGGAGTGACAACCCTTTGCATATTGCAATATGTGAGTACCGATATGCGGATGCGATATAACAATAGACCATTGCATAATGTTGTAGCGGGTCCGCAACATATCACAGTTATATATATATATATACATATATATAATATATATATATATTATATATATATATATATATATAGATATATATATCGCAATTCGCATTTTTTAACGTGGCAAGGCTTAAAGCTCGAATATATGAAATACACTCAAAAGCATGCTTCAGAATACTTATATATATATATATATATATATGTATGTATATATATATATATATATATATCTCTCTCTCTCTCTCTCTCTCTCTCTCTCTCTATATATATATATATATATATATATATATATATATATATATATATATATATATATATATATATATATATATATATATATATAGAGAGAGAGAGAGAGATATATATATATCTATATATATATATATATATATATATATATATATATATATATATATATATTCCACTCTTCTTTGGCTCTTTGGCATATATTACCCCTGATAGTTCTTCTTTGGCATAAATTGCTCTTGATAGTCCTTCTTTGGCATACATTGCTCCCGATACTCCCGATATGCCTCCGATAGCTCTGTTTTGCTCCTCCGATAGCTCTGCTTTGCTCCTCCGTTATGCTCTGCTTTTATATTCTGCAATACTCCTCCTGTAGCTCCAATAGCTCTGTTTTGCCTCCTCTGGCTCCTATAATATTGCCATATTGACATCAATGACAATCTATGTCAACGGAGGCAACAATTAACTAGTAAGTCAGATAACGTCTTGGGGTAAGCCAAGTAGAGGTAAGCTTGGTAAGTTGAATGGGTGACTTAGGAATTGCAAAGTAGTTTATATTTTGATATTTTTTGTGTAATTTTCTTTTTAGTTATGTATTTTTCTTTTTGTTATGTATGTTTGATTGATTGATTGATTTATTTATTTTTTTAATTTGAAAAATTATTAGACAAAATTGACGGGGATGCGTCCCACCTCAAAAAGGGTTCTTCTGGGCTTGTTGTTCTTGATTAAATGCTAGTTTCAAATCCTCATACATGATATAATCCAATGGAAACATTTAAATCCCCCCAATCTTGAAATCTTAAAAATTGCCAAGTCTGATGGATTTTGAGGGGATCTAAAATTCTACTTTCTCCACCTGAAATCCAATGAGGTCAGAAGCACTCTCAAACATCCTAAGTCAATTAATGGTAATGTTAAAAATTTAAATAAAAGGATGAAATCAATGTTATTGGAACCCTATCGTTGATCGAACCGGAAAATCTTCTGAACCAGGAACCAGTTGTAACTAGACTAGCACTGATAAAAAAACCAAATAGAAAAAGGTCAACCAAAAACACATAAAATATTCAAATTTTAAAGAAAAAACATAAATATTCATGTGCATCCATATGAATTCAAACCATTTATGCAAAAATAAGTAAAAATTTTCATTTATATAGCATGTAAGGGTGTACATAACTAAAATAACATCGAGTACAATCCATCTCTAAACTGAAATACATTAACAAACAAGTTCTAGATGGCATCTAGCATCCAAAAAAAATCATGCTACAACAAATACCTACTCCTATCATCAAAATCATTGCATATATTTGGATTTTCATCATAAATAACTCTCCAGGCATTAAAATTTTGTTTGAGTGATGTGTACATTTTTAGGAGGGTCATGATAGAGGAGTTCGACAATCAATGCCACTAACATCAAGGTACATAGAGGCCTTGATCCTCTTGATTAAATACTAATTCCATACCTTGTACATGACAAAATCTAGTGAAAGCATTGCAATCCCCCCTAATCCTAAAATCCTGAAAAACTATTGAGTTTGCTTGATTTTGAGTAAGATTTAAAATTCTACTTTCTCCATATGAAAACCTATGAGGTCGGAACCAATTTCAAACATTTTAAGTCATTTCGTGGTAATTTTAAAAATTTAATTAAAAGGGTGAAAATAAAAGATAAGGGAGAATGTCACTTTTACTTTAAGAATTTAATATTACTATGAATTAAATAGCATTAGTAGGGATCTAGGGTTGAATATTAAGCTTCCCCACTCATACGTCATTGTTACAAGCAAAATTAAGGGGGGACACCTAGCCTTTTTTAAGGCGGAACACCCACAAACACCCCTTCTGGTGAAACACGTCCCCCATGTTGAGGAAATGGTTCCCCCTGCGTCTCCCTCAAAGGGGGAGACAGGGAAACATTTTCCTAGGAATCCCCTTGTCGCAAGTGCGTGGGAATTGTGAGGTGTGCACACCCCACCTTGGGGGACACATCCCCATGAAAGACTGCCAATATTTCCATTTTTCTCCATAATTTATCTTCCCTTAGCTATTTTTTCCTAGGAGAAACCCTAGTTTGGTTAAGTTTCAACTTAAGGGCTTCTTGAAGGTTTCATGTGCCATTGTATTGTTCAAAAACATTGTTGGGAACATTTTTTTGGCACCTTGACCTCATTCCACTCCATTTCACATATTATTAATCAATCCCTAGGTCAAGTGTGCCCTAGTTTGGCTTCTCCAAGGGAAGTGAACTGCCTCTCCTCATTGCTTGAGCCTTGTAATTAAGTTGCATCATCCCTTAGAAGCCCATCGTGTCATCTTTAAGCATATAATATCAATTAGGTGACATATATATTGGGAATCCTCTCATTGGTGAAAATACATAAAGAGAAGGGGGTAGTTGTTGTTGTGACAGTGGGCCACTACCTTATTGTTGTCACTTGGTCTAGTGATTTCCTTGTAGGCTACCCATTTACAAGGCCTACTAAATTTTGCAGCAACATTTTTAGTGTTGTTGCAGGGGACGAAATGAATCTTCCTCCCTATAATTTGAAGCTTTAACTTCATTTCTTTGAAGAGGGAAATCTCAAACGACAAGATAGACCTTCTTATGGCAACTCCACTAGAAGAAAAAAGCCCTAGTTCTTCATTGAGCTTTAAAGCTTCAATGCATGTAGGGTGAAGCAAGCATCTTTCAAGGAATTTTAAATTCACCAAGGTGACTCCCCATTTGATTATCATGCAAGAATCAACGCAATGGCTCCCTGGAATCTACATGAGATGTTCCTTGCTTTGGATGTGAAGGAAACTCCTAGATATCCAAATTGACAGGATGTAATTTATATGAAAAATGTTCCAAAATTCAAATGTTATCCTTCTTCAGTTGTCGATCAAGTTGTCAAATTATCAAGTATGATTTAGAGATCAACATGGTTCACGAGGATTCTCTCATGAGGTTTGTTACACAGTAATTTGTCACCATCCCTATTACTCCTCTTGTCGTACCTTGGAGGACTCATCCCGGGAGTTATAAGAAGTGACAAAGTCTAAAAACACTTGCATTATGTTCCCCTGAGTATGTACTTCATGTTCCCTGAAGACACCTTCTACAGATTGTCCCTGAAAAATGCTCTTTTTCCATTGGCGCAGGTCCACAGTATCTTACCCGCGCCAATCATGGAGATCCTCAAAAGAGGGCGCGACCATTGGCGCTCTGTCTTAGAGCAACAGTCGTGCCAACCAAGTTTGGTCATGCTTTTTGCCTTAACGCACGCCTGACTGTTGTTTCCTTCATTACATGGAGCTTTTTAAGGATAAAAAATCAGTCTTTTTTCGAGTTCTATCCTATCTCCATCTTTAATGGCTTTTGGGGATAATGTTAATCCACAATAGGTGTCCCGGTTCATCGTATCCTCCTCCCTTCTTCATCTATATAATCTTGTCCTTATGCATTGGACAAGCTAGGGCTAGTGATAGTAGTGATAATCGTTAGTCATGGAGTGTTAGATGTTGAGTTCTTGAGTTCTTGGAGGAATGCTAGTGAGTGCTAGAGAGGTTATGCTGCCGGAGAGGAGATGCATTGCAAGACACAAATAGTTACTCGCCCAGCCAGGAGAAGGGTCAGCGTCAGAACAATGGTTGTAACTTTTCCTGTTTATTATTAATTGATGAGCGACTGCTATTATAGTTCCAATCTCATTGTCTATTATGGTGATGTGTTGATTTATTTCCTTTCTGACTGAAATATAGTTGTGCCTTGGTAGTTTTTATGTTGGTATCTGTCTCTTCCTTTGCATGTGCAGGTGTTCGTTTATGATCTGTTGGAGCGAGGGAGCGAGGATATCAACTCTGCTTCAATCATAGCGTTGGACTCCAGGTTGGTCTTCTTGATTCACCTTTGATGCATAACTAGGAACTTGCGTAGCAGCGTGGTTTGATTGTGGCTAATTCTGTTATAGGCTAGTGGGATCACCTCTGTCCGCAGAGGGGATTTACCTGACCAACAATTTGGCGACTCCGCTGGCAGACAAAGCCTTGAAAGCAAAGAAGAAAGGGAAACCGAAGAATAAGCTAGATGAGGGTGTCAAACGCAAACCCAAGTATCCTTGTCTTATCTGTGATGAGGATCACTATACAAAGGACTGCCCCAGGCGGTCCGAAGTTAGTTGTTTGTTGAAAGGCACTCCCGGGACTCCTGCGGTGCTTAAAAAACCCCTTCTCTCACAGCAAACTCAAAAAACTCAAATGGTGGCTGACCCATCTCAGCCTCCCTCTTCCTTTGGTTCTCAAGTGTTTATGGCTGGAACGATACCCATCAATATCAGTACTCGAATAAAATATTACCCGCCATCTACCAGGAAGGAGCCTAAGATACCCTCTAGTGCTCCTCCGTTCAGTTCGGGTCCACCACCACCTCCTCCACCCGAACAACGTCTTGCTGATTCCAAGATGGACCCTTTCTCTTCTTCGCCTACTGCTGCGTCCTCATCTTCTACTTCGCCTGGTGAAACTCTATATTCAAGTAACCAGGTGGCTAAGAAGAAAAAGAAGAAGAAGACCAAGAAGAAGAAGACTCCTAAACCAGAGGTTAAAGGTATAACCCAAGTCGAGCCACCTTGTGCTCCTCCGTGGAAGGTCAAATTTCCTTGTAAGTTGTGCAAGGAAGACCACCTTCTCCGCGATTGTCCTGGCATTCCCAGGGTTTTAGAAGTATGGTCTCATGATCCGGACTGCCCTGCATCGTCCTTGGTAAATCGTGGCGATGTTACCTTATCACTTGGAAACGGTAAGGGAAAAGAGAAGGTTCGAATCCCTTGTAAACTTTGTGAAGGCAATCATCCCCTTCACCTTTGTCCATTCATGGATAGAGCCTCTATTGTATTGGAAAGTCTTACAGCTCCCTCAACCCAACTTCCTACTGGTTATCAACGTCTTTCTGCAATTGCAGAACGTTCCCCTGCTGACAAAGAAATCAACCAAGATTCCTCTCTTTTCCATCCTCCTCTTCCTGAATCTGGCTCTGCCAAGCCTGTTCCAGAACAACCATTGGTCGGAAAGAGTGTCGACTCGAGTTCACCACCCGCCGACCACTCTATTTTGGAAGAGCATCATTCTCCTGTTCTTCTCGTCTCCTCAGATTCTCCTACATCTGGAAATACCCCTACATCTGAGAGTCCTACTGCGCTCTCCCCTGAGCAGGGGGGCAATCATACGATTCCCCCACCAAGTAGTTCAGTCGCTTCCTTCGACTGGAGACGTTTGATTACCTTCCGCCTCCCATCTCATGTGCCTCTTTAGGTCACGGTACACGCCTATGACAAGGCAATACCTGGCACTGTTTTGGATGAGGGTGCATCTGTTAGTCTTATGTCTGCTACTACTTGGCAAGCTTTGGGTTCCCCACAGCTTGTGCCCGTAGCATCGAATCTGACTGCTTTTGACGGAGGAACTAGCCAACCATTAGGGATCCTTCCAAAGTTCCCTATTACTTTGGGAGGCAAGACTGTCTATATAGACGTATGGGTTACCCAAGGTGCTTTAGACTTCACTCTTCTCCTTGGTCGTGACTATGTTTATGCCATGGGGGCCCTTATTTCTTCACTTTTCCGTGTGGTTTGCTTTCCACACGATGGAAGAATTGTGACTATCGATCAATTATCGTTCGTTAGTCCATGGGTCCCCCCTGCGCAGTCGTCATCCCCTCCTGGTGTTTATCCACCAGTTGCATCTGCCCCACCGCAGGTCAACTACGTGGCCACCTATCCCATGCCTGTAACCAGCGATGCCGCGGTTGTGCATAGTGTCCTGGGGGCATTGGGTCCTGACTTCCGAGATGTTGACCTCCCACCGGGAGAGGCACTCTTGGAAGCCCCGACTTCCTGTTCGTTATGATGAAGTCCGGGCGGAGCATAGTTCGTTTTCCTATGTCAAGCTCCTTAAAAAATGAAACTAGGTGTCCGAGGATAGTTTTGATTTGTGGCGACCTCGTTAAAAAATAAAACAAGGGTTATGAGGATAGTTCTTTTACTACGTCAACCTCATTAAAAAATGAAACAACTCCCTTTCCAAATCGAGTCTTTTGATTAAGATCTCGTAAAATACAAGTCGAGTCTTTCCTAGATCTCGAGAGTGAACCTTCATTCCATCCACCTCGTTGAATGCAATGAAGCTTGGGGGGCATGTACCTCGATTTGCATTAACATGTTGGGGGCATGCAAATTTTTAACAAGCATAGTTTTTTCGTTTCAATCTTGTGTAAACATGAAACCGAATCCAAGCAAAGTTCTCCATGGTTCAAGCTTGTGTAAAAATGAACCTATACTTGATTTACATCCCGTGATTGCCTGTTATCTGCTAAATTCTGCTAGATGAGCCTTGGTTGTTTCATTCCATCGCCACCATCTCTTTGGCCGATCATATTCTTTCACTTGGTTGTTTCTCCTTTCCTGAGGAACCGCAGCGATGAGTGGTTTTATTAGCCAGCCTCTTAACCTTTACATGTTTCGAGTAAGTTCCACCATTACCGGAACCAGTTGCTATCCTTTATACCACTCGTTCCTTCAGGACGAGTCGCCTTTACGCTCTTTTCTGACTCGTAAAATATGAAAAGATTGCCGAGTATTTTTCCTTTTTGACTCGTTAAAGAAAATAAAAATGGAGGTCCGCTTTCAGCTCTTTTCTGACTATTTAAAGAGGAAAAGATTGCCTAGTCGCTCCTCTTGACTCGTTAAATGGTAATAAGGGGCAGTCGTTTTAAGTTCTTTTTGATGACCGTTAAAACATAAAAAGATTACCGGGTTTTTGTCGTTTCAAACTCGTTAATGGTTACGAAACGACGTGGTTTTGACCGCTTTTTTACTTTTTCGGGTCGAAATCACTAATTATGAAAAGTACTCCTCGATCGTAATGATCGGGCGGTTCTTTTGGGTATTATTTTATACTTTTTTGGGCCCGAGAGACACAACTTTACCAAAAAGGACATCCCTGGAGTTTCCTTTTCTGCTGTCTTTTCAAACTCTCTAAACATGAAAAGACGCCGAGTTCTTCCTTTGTCAGACTCGTTAAAACTTAATGACATCGGATTTTGTCACAACACAAGCATATGCTATCCCCATCAAGCTTGTTAAAAATAACTGGGGTACTCGCCAGAAATGGCGGGGGGAAAATAAAATTTTGGAACCATAATTATTGTTGTGTTGGCAGTATGTCGCTCTTTAACATGGCACTCCTCTGCTTTCGTGTCTGGGTGGGGACATCTCATCTTATTTTTCACTTGCCTCTGTGGAATTGGGTAATCCTATTTGACCTCTCATCTGCTCATTGCCTCGTCACTATGACCTTTGATACATTGATGTCAAATACTGCCAATTCCGTTAATGTGCCGCCGATATGTTCAAGAGAAGTTGACCTCTGCAAAGAAACAACCTCCCTCTGATAGTTCACACAATCTTGATTCACAACATTATCTCTCTGTCTCGTGTCGATGATGTGGGAAACATTATGGCCCACCTTCGATCAAGGTCACTTCCTGTCGACTTCAACTCATTATCCAGGAAGTTGATCTAGAGACTCCTTTCCGGTGCCTTGGAGCCTGCATGCCTCAATGGCAGGCTCTTCTTGTTCGACGTGAGGTTTTCATCATTGGCCTCCGATCAAATGATTCTACGGGCGTTCGACTTCAGATCACTAATTCATGCGCCGTAGATTGTACCTATAGTACCTTGAGGACCATTGTCATTATTGGTGGTACCTCTCGCATCTGTTAACAGTTTCCACTATTGACTGGTAATCAGACGATGTTCATGCATGTTCGACTTCAGCTCATATATTCACATACTTGAACTTGTACTCTTGTTCGGGTCGAGATGGAGCGCAAGACCCTGGATTGTGTCTGTTGTAATCCAGGCGTGATTCTTGATACTTGACTCATTCACTGGATGGCTGCGTCCATACTATGGATCTAGATTATTTATGTACTCTCTTATGGATGGCTGCGACCATACCACGTACATCATGTAATTGAACTATCAGTCATGTCTCTTAATACAGATCCTCGGCGGCAGTAACTATATGTGTTCTTATGTGTTCTTGTGTGTTCTTGTAAAGCATTTCACCCCTCTCCACCTCTCGGACTTCATGCTTTAGGGGGCATCTGTTACACAGTAATTTGTCACCATCCCTATTACTCCTCTTGTCGTACCTTGGAGGACTCATGCTGGGAGTTATAAGAAGTGACAAAGTCTAAAAACACTTGCATTATGTTCCCCTGAGTATGTACTTCATGTTCCCTGAAGACACCTTCTACAGATTGTCCCTGAAAAATGCTCTTTTTCCATTGGAGCAGGTCCACAGTATCTTACCCGCGCCAATCATGGAGATCCTCAAAAGAGGGCGCGGCCATTGGCGCTCTGTCTTAGAGCAACAGTCGTGCCAACCAAGTTTGGTCATGCTTTTTGCCTTAACGCACGCCCGACTGTTGTTTCCTTCATTACATGGAGCTTTTTGAGGATAAAAAATCAGTCTTTTTTCGAGTTCTATCCTATCTCCATCTTTAATGGCTTTTGGGGATAATGTTAATCCACAATAGGTGTCCCGGTTCATCGTATCCTCCTCCCTTCTTCATCTATATAAGCTTGTCCTTATGCATTGGACAAGCTAGGGCTAGTGATAGTAGTGATAATCGTTAGTCATGGAGTGTTAGATGTTGAGTTCTTGAGTTCTTGGAGGAATGCTAGTGAGTGCTAGAGAGGTTATGCTGCCGGAGAGGAGATGCATTGCAAGACACATATAGTTACTCGCCCAGCCAGGAGAAGGGTCAGCGTCAGAACAATGGTTGTAACTTTTCCTGTTTATTATTAATTGATGAGCGACTGCTATTATAGTTCCAATCTCATTGTCTATTATGGTGATGTGTTGATTTATTTCCTTTCTGACTGAAATATAGTTGTGCCTTGGTAGTTTTTATGTTGGTATCTGTCTCTTCCTTTGCATGTGCAGGTGTTCGTTTATGATCTGTTGGAGCGAGGGAGCGAGGATATTAACTCTGCTTCAATCATAGCGTTGGACTCCAGGTTGGTCTTCTTGATTCACCTTTGATGCATAACTAGGAACTTGCGTAGCAGCGTGGTTTGATTGTGGCTAGTTCTGTTATAGGCTAGTGGGATCACCTCTGTCCGCAGAGGGGATTTACCTGACCAACAAGGTTCTTCATCAATTCCTTTGGGCATGATCAAAGATAATAGCTCATGCATCCTTGTAGACCTATAAGCATCCCTTCCATTAAGATACTCATTGAATAATTTCTTAAGTATTGTGGACCAATGTGTTATTTTGAAGTTGTTCTTCAAGGTTTGACTGTAGCTCTCCAAAAATAGCACCTTCTCAGTTATGTTGAGGAAGTCAAAGAAGACCATTTCCATCTTAAAGAAAATATCACCGTGATCACCTTGATCTTTCTGTTAATAAAAGAAATTAGGGTTATGATGAAGAAGAATACCATGATCAAAGGGAAATGCCTTTTCTGGATCATCAAGATGAACACATTAAAATTGATCTTGAAGTGGGTCTTGAAAATGATCATAGTGGGGATCATGATGAAGATGGTTCTTTAGAAAGAAAAGTTGAGACAAGCCCCACCCTTTTTAGGGATGTCATGTTTGATGATGTACTTCCCGAAGGCCTTGAAAGGGGTGATCCCATTAATCCCCGCGGGTCTGACATTTTTTATTTCATGCACATAGAAGAACGGAAGTGGAATACCACTAGCCATCATTTTGACAAGGATTTGATTTATGATACTGATGATATTGATAGAAAGAACATTGTCTTGCCTTATGCCCCATATAATCAGGAATATATGATTCTCGATGTATTTGAGCCATTCTTAGATCTTCCTATTGAAGTCCCTCAGTCATATTCGGGTCACATAAACTTTGAACATCATGAATGGACATTGATTGACCCTTTTGAATTTGATTGGCAACCTAGGTGTCAAGATCCTGTCCTCAAGTTGTTGAAAATAGCAACAAGAAATGCTAAAAATAGAAGTGCTAAAAATAGCACTACTATAAATAGAATTTCGGGATACATTCCAATTTTAGTTAGTCCCTAAACTAAAATTGAGAATTAAAATTCGAATTTTATCTTAGCAGCTATTTGTAAAATAATTAATTAATTCATCTTGAGTTAATTAGTTGTAGGAAATCAAACATGAAGTCTATGTGAAGACATGCAACAGTTTCTCCATTGATTGAGGAAGTTATCCCTTGATTAAGGAGATCAGGATGAGTTGTACTTTGAGTTGTAATTAGTTAGCTCAGTTATCTGAGTTAAGTCCAATTAGATTAGTTCCAATAGTTTGTGGAACTGATTGTGAGTTCAGTTAGTTAATGCATGCATGCATGTAACTGCTGCACTTCAGATAACTGAATATTCTCTCATAAATAACTCATGCATGTCAGTTCAGTCACAGAACCATTTGAGATTAGGTGATGGGACAATGTACTATCAGTTGCAGGAATATTCCATGGAGGATATCTCTTGCATGCAGAAGGAATTCATTCCTTGGAGATTGCGCAGTTACTTTTGAGTTTGATGGTTGTGTGATGAGGCCAATTCACACAGGTGGCAGCATTGGACCCCAAGAGAAACTGCACAAGGAAATAGGAGGCTTGGAGGGATGGAGGAAGGCATATTTTGTGTCTATTCAGTCTGTGAGCTATATTGTTTAATTGTGCTGAGAGCTGGATGGTTTGTGAGCTGAAGCTTTGTGTAATCTAAACATATTTCCACTTGTATGATATTACAGAGATCGGGGTTTTAGGCTAAGGCTTTCCCCAGATTATTCTTCTATGTTCATGTGTGATTGCTTTCTCATTCTTAGTTATATGTGTTCTATTTGATCTTGCTCATATTTGATTAAGCTTCCGCAAGTTTGTTGTAGAAGTAGATTTGGTATTTTGCTTTAGTATATTGCATAATTTGTTGATCTATAGTGAGAAATTCTACATGGTATCAGAGAAAAGGTGATCAAAGTGAAGAACAATATACAAGAAGGGATAAGTTCAAAGTTTGAAGTTGTTGAATATAGAAATCGAGTTCTTATCACATCTCAATTTCACCAATGGAATTCAACGGTTAAAGACTTGAGTATGCCCTTGATGGCAGCTTGAATTATATAACCTGGAAGGATTGCATGGAAGCAGTATTAGAGGATAACGGTCTAAATGACTTCATTGATCAAGAAGTCCCCAAGCCGGCAACGACTAATGCTACAGAACTAGTGGAATGGAATAAATGTGTGGGTAGAGTGAGGAGAATCCTTCTGGACGGAGTTCGAGACCACATAGTCTTAAGTCTCCATGGGAAGAAGACACTATTTTCAATGTGGAAAACATTGAAAGATCTATATCAAAACAGCAGCGATCAGAGGAAGCTGGCGCTATAAGACAGGCTTCAGAAAATCAAGTGTGAAAAGGGTGACGAGATCTCTACATATTTGAACAAGCTCACCACCTGCAGGGATGAGCTTTGAAGTGTAGGGATCATGACAGCCGATGATGACATGGTGAGCCTAGCTCTCCTCTGTCTTCCTAAGAGCTGACATAGTTACCAAGACTCGGTAAATGGAAGAGAAAAACTACCAGATTGGGAACGACTTTGGTCGAATCTGATGCAGGAGAAGATAAGAAGAAGCACGAGAGATGGATCCTCATCAAAGCAAGATGATGAGGAAAATATAGCCTTAGCAAGTAAGGCGAGGAAAGGGAAAGGGAAGGCGTCCCATTCCAAATCTAGTTCTTCCCATGGTGGGAAGAAGTTTGACAAATTGAAAGTGCGATGCTTTCATTGTCATGAGGTGGGCCATTATGCTATGAATTGTCCACAGAAGAAATCCAAGAAGGGATCCTCAAAGGGATCAGACAGTGAGGCACTGACCTCATAGTTCAAGTTGGATTTCTCTCTTATCACATGCATGGTTTCATCCATGGTGGGATGTGTTTGGTACTTGGACAGTGGAGCTTCGTTCCACATGACCGGTGACAAGAATGTTTTCAGTACTTTGGAGGAGAAGGATCTCCAGATGCAGATCGAGATGGGCGATGATGGAAAGTACCGTGTTTCAGGTGAAGGTACAGTTGTGTTTCAGAGGGAGCATGGAGCTCCTCTCACCCTGACTGATGTAAAGTATGTACCAGGTCTGAAGAAGAACCTTGTGTCCATTGCTATGCTAGAAGATAAAGGCTATGATGTAGTATTTAGTAAAGGAAAGGTATTCTTGAGGCATATCGACACTGGACAGACCAAGAGGATCAGGATTCAAGTAAAGAATCTCTACAATTTGGAGGTAGACGATTGTGCTGCATTGAGTTCCAAAGCTGAGTTGGTGCAGAGCCAAGATGTTGGCGAGCTATGGCATAGAAGATTGGGCCACTTGCACCATGGAGCCCTAAAGATCATGCAACAGATTTCTACCAGACTTCCCAAGGGAAAACTGGAGCATACAGATACATGCAAAGGTTGTACCTTGGGTAAGTATGTGAAATATTCCTTTCAGGATCGAGACAATAGAGCTAGAGAAATCCTGGAGCAAGTTCACACAAATGTTTGTGGATCATTCTCTACAACCTCCACCGCTAAACAAAGGTACTATGTTATTTTTATTGATGAGTTTTCTTGTAGATGTTGAATCTACTTTATGCAAAAGAAGGATTAGACCTTCTTGAGGTTTTGTGAGTTTAAAGCCTTGGCAGAGAAAGAATCTGGAAAGAAAATAAGGGCCTTGCGTAGCGACAATGGTGGAGAGTATGTCTCCCAATAGTTTAAGGACTTCTACGCTGTAGAAGGAATTAAACGGGAGTTGATGGCACCCCATAACCCATAGCAGAATGGGGTGGCCGAAAGGAAGAACAGATCGATTGTGGGAGTAGCTCGAGCGATGTTGCATGACCAAAGCCTACCACTTCATTTGTGGGCTGACGCATGCAATACAGCAGTATACTTGTAGAACAGAAGCCCACACCATATATTGGAAATGAAGACACCTATGGAGGCCTTTTCTGGGAAGCGACTAGATGTGAGTCTCTTCAGGATCTTTAGATCATCGGTTTATTGCCATGTAACCAAATATTCCCGGAAGAAGCTAGAACCAACAACTGAGTTGGGAATTCTTGTGGGGTACACTGATACACCCCACAATTATCGGGTGTTCGTGCCTACCAGTGAAAGGAAAATGGTACGTAGAGATCTAAAGTTCGACGAGTAGAAAGCCATGTGAGTATCACTTGAGAGGGAGCTCAAGTTGCATGCAGATGAGGAACTTTCAGTTCCTAAGGAGGAGGAGCCTCAGATTGATGCGGAGCAGCTGCATGCAGAGGATCCAGGAGTGGAGACATCCAGTCATGCTGAGTCTTCCAGAGATGGGCAGAAACGATCAAGGGAAGCTGATAGGTTGATACTAGATGCGTGAGAGAATGTGGGACAACCATCTTCTCAGCACAGATATAGGAGGTTTCCCGAGTGGTATAGTGATTACATGTCCTTGATTGGGGAGTGTGTAGAGTTTGAGCCTTCTTCATTCAAGGAGGCAATGCAACAACTAGTCTGGGTTGATGTAATGGTGGAGGAGTATGACTCCATCATTCAGAACTGTGTTTGAGATGTTGTCTCTAGACCTTAGGACAAGTTAGTGGTGAGTTCCAGATTGCTTTACATGGTAAAGTAGGTAGCTGATGGTAGTGTTGAGAAACCTAAGGCAAGGTTTGTTGCCCGTGGTTTCTCACAGGTCGAGGGGATCGACTACAATGAGACTTTTTCTCCTGTAGCAAGGTACTCATCAATCAGATCGATGTTGGCACTATCAGCTCAGCTAGGTTGGAGGATCCATCAGATGGATGTGAAGACAACGTTCCTCAATGGGAAGATTGAGGATGAGATGTACATTGAGCAGCCAGAAGGTTTCGAGACCTTCGATCGTGAGTCGTATGTGTGCCGACTCAAGAGGGCTTTGTATGGGATGAAGCAAGCACCCCGTGCTTGGTACACCAGGATCAACAACTATTTCACTGGGTTGGGCTTCACCAAGAGTGAAGTAGATGCGAACCTTTACCACATCATGGTAGAAGGTAAGCCATTGATCATTGTTCTTTATGTCGATGATCTAATTTTGACAAGTGATGATCAGCTGATCAAGTCTTGCAAGGAGTACCTTGCAAGAGAGTTTGAAATGAAAGACATGGGTCTTATGCACTACTTTCTAGGCATGGAAGTGTGACAAAAGGATGGAGAAGTTTTTTTGTCCCAAGGCAAGTATGCCAATGAGATACTCAGGCAGTTCCACATGGAGAAGTGCAAGCCCATACAAACTCCTCTAGCTGGTAACTGGAGGAAGGAGGATGTTATTTCAGGTGAGGTAGTAGCTGCTACTGTTTATTGGTAGCTTGTGGGTTTACTAATGTATCTAGTGAACACATGACCAGACTTATGCTTTGCAGTGAACCAACTGATTCAAGCTATGGTTTAGCCTACCAAGATGTTTTGGAAGGCACTGAAGCATGTGCTGAGATACCTCAGAGGCACATCTTAGTATGGATTGTGGTACAGATGGACAGAGGGAGTGAAGCTTCAGGGCTTCACAGATGCGGATTGGGCAGGGAGTCCATCAGACCGGAAGAGCACTTGTAGAGGAATCTTCAACCTTGGTTCAGCTGCAGTTTCCTGGTACAACAGGAAACAGAGGTCAGTTGCAATTAGCTCAGCAGAGGCTCAATACATGGCTGCTAGTCAAGTTACATTTTAGGCCATTTGGATGTGGAAGATTCTATTGGGATTGTTTGGTCAGAGGATGGATCCAACTGTGATCTACTGCGATAATCAAAGTTGTATCAAACTCTCTGAGAATCCAGTTTTTCATGACAGGTCCAAGAACATTGATATCCGGTACCATCATCTTCGGGACTGTGTGGTGAAGAGGATCATGTTGTTGATGTATGTTTCGACTGAGGAACAGGATGCAGATATTTTGACAAAGGTATTGTCGAAATGCAAGTTCGAGTTCCACAGAGATAGGATTGGGGTTATTGATAATCCCTTTCTTGTTGAAAGGGAGTGTTGAAAATAGCAATAAGAAATGATAAAAATAGAAGTGCTAAAAATAGCACTGCTATAAATAGCATTTTGGGATACATTCCAATTTTTAGTTAGTCCCTGAACTAAAATTTAGAATTGAAATTCGAATTTGATCTTAGTAGTAGTTTGTAAAATAATTAATTAATTCATCTTGAGTTAATTAGTCGTAGGAAATCAAACATGAAGTCTATCTGAAGACATGCAATAGTTTCTCCATTGATTGAGGAAGTTATCCCTTGATTAAGGAGATCAGGATGAGTTGTACTTTGAGTTGTAATTAGTTAGCTTAGTTATCTAAGTTAAGTCCAGTTAGATTAGTTCCAACAGTTTGTGGAACTAATTGTGAGTTCAATTAGTTAATGCATGCATGCATGTAACTGCTGCACTTCAGATAACTAAATATTCTCTCATAAATAACTCATGCATGTCAGTTCAGTCAGAGACCCAGTTGAGATCAGGTGATGGGACAATGTACTATCAGCTGTAGGAATATTCCATGGAGGATATCTCTTGCATGCAGAATGAATTCATTCCTTGGAGAATGCGCAGTTACTTTTGAGTTTGATGGTTGTGTGATGAGGCCAATTCACACAGGTGGCCGCATTGAACCCCAAGAGAAATTGCACAAGGAAATAGGAGGCTTGGAGGGCTGGAGGAAGGCATGTGTTGTGTCTATTCAGTTTGTGAGTTGTATTGTTCGATTGTGCTGAGAGCTTGATGGCTTGTGAGCTGAAGCTTTGTGTAATCTAAACATATTTTCACTTGTATGATATTATAGAGATCGGGGTTTTAGGCTGAGGCTCTCCCTAGAGTATTCTTCTGTGTTCATGTGTGATTGATTTCTCATTCTCAGTTATATGTGTTCTATTTGATCTTGCTCATATTCGATTAAGCTTCCGCAAGTTTGTTGTAGAAGTAGATCTGGTATTTTGCTTTAGTATATTGCATAATCTGTTGATCTACAGTGAGAAATTCTACACAAGTTGTGTTCCTCATCATGTCCCTAAGGACACCAACAAAAGTTGTATGCCTGAGATAAATCTTGAATGAAAATTCTTGAGCTTGATCATTGTTTACTCCATTTTCAGGCTACAAGAAATGATCAAATGGTGCAAGGCTGATTCGTATTCTCTCTCTTCATCCATGCCTCCATTTCATACTACATGGTCATATTATTTTCCCACCTCCCTTCCTTGTGATTCAACATGTGAGTTCCATATGAATGATTGTGATTCTTTCTTGTTTTATCTCATGATTAATCATAGGGTAAGGGGTGCGATATTGATCTAATGATATGTTCACTACATTGGTTATGTGACTATACTTAGTTGATATATTTGATTCTAGCATAGATTAGAGTAGTTAGTTGCATTTCATGTTGCATGAGAATTCTAACATCATTCATATTATGTTTCATGCTAAAATAGATTTCATTTAGAATATATTTTATTTTCTTTACAAATTTATTATATTCAGATAAAACATGGGTGATACCCTACACACAGTGCACATGCTCCCAAACAAGTTGATTTCAATGTGCAAGTTATAGGTCTATGAGCCCAGAGAATGTGGCATTCTCATGAACTCCACGTTTGAGCTATTGGATCATGCATTCTATGACAAGCTCATGTCTCAGATTTGGAGCCAGATATTACCCACCAAATGGGTAACCCTATAGGAGAAAAATTTTCTCCTATTCCTCATAGCTAGTCAATCAACCATGTTGCCAACATCCCCTTATACGCACCACTATATGATGAAATTCCATTATATCTCCACCACTTGCATCATCGATTTGCTTCTCACCCATCCGGCAAGAGAACATGGATGAGGGTGGGCTTCCGATGAAAAGGTACTTTAATCATGTTGCAATCTGATGCTTATGCTTGTTTATGTTTGGGAATTTGATATGGATTATTAGGTGACCTGGAAGGAGGGATTTTAATGTGAACTGGGGGTTGATCTTCGATCCTAGTCCAATGGGATCTCCACTAATTTCTAATGGGTATAAGAGGGGCACTATTTAGGAATCCCTAATTGAGATAATGTAGTTCCATCTATCCCTATGCCATGCTTACCACTTTTCATCATACATTATAAGCTCTTGTCTCACATCCATTCTTTTTGTTCAACTGACCATTGGTTTTTGAGTTCAAGTTTCTGTGATTCATAATTTTTTTGACGATGATATTATTTTGGATTAATCACACTTAGCATTGGTTCTTTGGGATTTGGCACGTATACATCCTCATACCTTGGTAGGGCTCAAAAAATTTTCCCTAGGAGGTTGATGCAGTTAAAATAAACATAAAAAGCATATCATGGCCACAAAAACAAATCAAAAGAAAGAATATCAAAATGAAAAGGATGGTCAGGACATACAAATTATCACATGGGAAAAATCCTAGCATGAGCTCTACCTCACTCGTTATGGCCATCATCTTATTCCTGAGCACATGCAACTCCATTGCATCATAAAAAGGAACCCTAGCATGTCCCAAACCGATGAGCAATAAAGTGATTCGTCATTAAGGGGTGATCAACTTCTATATCATTCAAAGCAAGCTCTAACCCTTGAGATATGAACATTAATACAAAGAGGAATCAAGCAAGAGTAAAAGGAGCACAAGATGGGTGGAAAAACAAAGGCCGAGCTGGTAACTCATGTACCCACAATTGCTCCCTCACATCTATACACTGTCCCCATCAGTTGGTCTTATTTACCATGGAACTCGGCCATGAAATCTTCTCCCCTCCATACCATCATTATCATTCACTAACACTTATCAATTGAATACTAGATTGAGGAAATGTTACTTACCCTTAAGGGTTAGAAACACTTAATAAAGTTTTCCTTTAGCCACTCCTACCTAGGGAGGAAACACCATCATGAGCTTAAGGCCCTATTTTTAGAAGGGAATCCATATTTGAAGTATTAAATAGGCCATTACATTCAAGCTTGATTCACTTAAATGCAATAATGTTTTTTGTCCCTAATGACTGGTTACTTTCACTAGAATCTATGTTGTCATTTTTAGGTGGTTTAGCAACCCATGCCTTAGGAACCTTACCCACAAGTACCGAGGCCATTAGACGAGTATAATGGCTCTAATAGGTGAAGCATTGAGAGGCTTGGGCCTCCTACAACCAAAACATCACACATGATGCTAGGCACCTCCTACACCCAGGACCTTCTGCCACTTTGCACTAGATTTGATGATTCTTTAGGATGTCACACCTGGAATTGACATGTGCCCAGGCTAAACTTAGCACCTTATAAGGGATGTCAAATTATTAAGGGCTCAAATGAGGATGGTCTCACCTCCATAGACTTGGGAGGGCTAGTAGCATCTCGAAATGCCTCAATGTTGGATTAGAGATGGACATTATGACCAGTTGGAGACCCATGGATACCATTTTTTGGTGCCCCATGTTAGGCGGACTAATCCCTCTTGCGGACAAGATGGATCTCCTTAAATCTCAAACAAAATCTAGTAACAACAAGAAAAGAACTGCTATATTTCCTTAGCTTATGATTAATCGAAACAAGTAATATGTGAGGGATCACTTATAGGTTTAACGAAGTGTCTGTCGAAGTCCTTTTAGTGCCTTCCACAGTTGGCATCTCCTTGATTCTTTAGAGACCATTCCAACGCTTTCGACATCTTCTCCATGATTTTTCGAAGGAGATATGTATAGGCAGAAACATACAAAGGATTAAAGCATCTAGTATATATAGTGAAAGATAAATGAAATACTTAACTCAACATACATCATAATTGAATCAACAAACAATCATAACGTATGCGAGTGATCAAGGAATCTCACAAATGATATCAAAAAAGACATGATTAAGAGAGAAAAATTGCTTTTTATTGAATAAAAGGGAGAAAACACTTATAACCTCAATGCCTTGATGTTACAAGCCTCTTCCAACGATATCCAGCCTTCTCCTTGGATGAAAATCCTTCTAGCCCTATTTCTATAGCATAAGCCTACCTTCAATGGTCCTCCCCATTCCTATGGTCTGTGTTTGATTTATAGGCCAAGAGGTGGAGGTTTGGGATCCTCTTCCTAAGGGATGATATCCACAAATGGTGGGATAGAGGATTCTCAAAGAGAGGGAAGTAGCTCCATGATGAGAGGCATCAGGCTTGAGTAATCATCATTTTGAAGCTGTTTGTTGGAAAAAATCAACTAACAAAACTTCTAGACTTTATTTTTTATTTTTTACTTGCATTGAGTCATTTGCACATGCCATAGTGTAATACAAAGCACACGTTTGTGCAACTTCTAATGGTCTCTTCTCTGTATGCGTAGAAACTGAAAAGGGAACTGCGTAGGAAGTCAAAAATAGGTTTTTGGGCCTAGACATCTAGGAATTTCATTCTCTTTGGGAATTTTTAGGTTCTAGCCTTGCAGGGGGATGCCTTGGAACACTTTGATGGATAGCGAAAGATCCAAACTAACGGTCATTTTCCTTGCGAAAAAATGACGTGTAACACCCCAACTAGATTTTGGGACCACAAGGAGCCATTGAGGATAAATTTAGGGCAAACCCTCAAATAATGATTTTTACATGCTATTACATCACACTTGGCACCTCAGAGGACATGGAATTTGGATCCTACTTCACATATGATGTCAACTTTAAAGCCTAGCAGCTCACATGTGTAGCATTATTTGCACTTTTGATCAAAAGCTAATGGGTTGGCTTGTAACCCAAGGGTTTCTTGTGATTTAACTTGTTAGTAGGGGATTTAAAGATAATATTATGGCTCTTCCACCTCATATAAATAGAGGAGAGTGTTGGGCTGTTAATATTCCATTATTATTATAACTTTTTAAACACTTATTTCATTCATTTTTACTCTTCCTTATCATGTCATTTATTATAATTTATTATATAAATCCATTTTATAATGATTTATGATCTTATGATAAATATTATTTGTTCTCCTTTATTTCTAATAAATTGATGATTATGCATAATTTTATCAATGTTAGTTTTAATAAATTGGTTGTAACATTATTCACTATTTTTAGCCTCCAAAATAATTTCCAAATTGAAGATTTGATCATTAATATTCCAACTCAGAAATTCGCTGGAATAAGAAGTGACAGTTTTGCAGTTGAGATTCTGGGCAAATGAAGAAGAATCTGGAAAATCCGGAACATGGGTTTTGTCCAGAACAAATCAAATTAACTTTGATGTAGAACGTTTTGCCTAAATTCGACTTTTATTGAGAGAAACTCAAGGTTCTTTGAGCATGATTTTCTCATATTTGCTGTGTGGCCATTTTCCAAATCTCAGCTGCAAAGCCAAATTCACCTTGCTCTTGTTGAAAGATGGATGGAAATATATTTTCTTGTTGATCAATTGGTTAGAAACAATCGAATTTTTTAATAGAAATCATGTTGTAATGATCTCTATTGTAACTTCTCTCTGATCTCTCTCTATTTAAATGAAAAAAGAGATCAAAGATGGGGATGGAAAAAATGACGGAGAATATAGGATTCAGAATTGGAAATTCAAGAATGATGATGGGATAGGATAGAATAGAAGGAAAAGGAGATTGTTGCATTACCATTGTAATCTTCAAAGATTCTACTGTTGCAATGATTTCATAGTTTGATGATGAATAAATAAAATGGTTATTGTTCATTCTTTTCATCTGAATTAGCCCAGCAACATCTGCTGGCGGCTAAGGGCCCAGCCTCTCTTGGATTGTGTTTCTGTTGTATATTATATCTGTAGTTCATGCGTGGTTTTCATTATCAGCTTTATTTGGTAATCTGGTATGTTCTGTTATTTTACATCACAACTCTGTTACGTAATCTCATTTTCTGAGACAGAAATATCATATCGACTTTGCAACGCATTGCTGTTCCTTTAAGTGCTGATATATTTGGTTTTTACAGAATACTGTTGCTGTTCAATTACAGAGTATCTGTGTTGTAACACTTATTAATTGGTATTACTGAATTCATCTTAGAGATTATATTTCCTTGCGATTGTTGAATCTATGAACGTTGTTGTTCCATTCTAAAATATAGTCGTATTATTTATAACTAAGACTGACAATTGGATTACCAAGATCAGATTACTATTGAGGTGTGCCGTGTGTTAAGTTACTATAGATTTATGTTTGAACTTTCCAGTGTTGTTCCATATTCCATCATTAGTCAATGCTGTTCTATTTCTGTGTGTTGTTCGATTCAACCTTAAAGATAGAAGATTTCCATTTGATTTTTGTAGGACTCGATTGTTGCATTTAATCTTGTAGACTAAGGTGTTGTTGCTTATTAAACTCTGTTGTTGTTATAGCTTCCTAGCTACTGTTCCATTTCTTGTTATTCGCATCATCATTGCTTTGGTGTGCAGAAGGTCTGAGACTGTAGTGACCATTGACATATGCTGTCTAGTTCCCAGTTTGATGATCCTTCTTTTGAGTGCCTTTTTAATTGCATCAGTTTACAGAGGGAAGAGTTACTATTACTGTACCCTCGACTGATAAATTGTTGTAGTTTTTCGAACGCATGATTTGAATTCTATGTTTTTGCAAATAGATTTTATTTCAAGCATTCATTTACTTTTGGATTTTAAGCACTATACTGCAAAACATTACTCTTGAGTAAATAGCTGCCTCAGACTGAGTACACTCTTGAAATAAAAATTCGTCCCTAGGTTGACAATTAATGTGAATGTAATTAGGAGTTAAAAAGACACCTTTTTATCACTCGACATTTTGGCGCCGTTGCCGGGGAGAGTGTAGCCATTTTTAAAGAGTAGTGTGCATCTGATTAGTGCCTGTTAGGAAAGAATAGGGTATTAAAAACGGAAGGTAAGAACCTGCGTACAGAGCATGTAGAAGCCCTACTCCCCCACCCACTTTCCAACAGAATTGTTAAATAATTTAGGGTAGAAATAGATGTTTGAATTTGTGTGAATGACTAAAAAAAAAATAGAAATTTTGGAAAACAAAACTCATGATTTCAGTCAAGTGGTGATGTAAGCACCACCCATTTCACTAACCAATTGATAGGGACATCTGAAGAAGGAGCCTCAAAGAAACACGTGAAGAAAATCTTCTATTATGGTAAGAAATGACTCACATTTCTACTTTTCAATTTCCTATCAAAGATCTAGGAGGAGTGACACAAATGCACATAATCCCCCCATCTTCTCTACCAAATTTTCATGGCTTGACAAATGAAGATCCGGATACATTCTTATTTGAGTTTGAAGTACTTTGTAGAGTATATGAAGAACATATTCTTGAAGAAGTACCAAGATTATTGCAAGGCCAATGAAGATATTTTCAATATGATACAAGGGGAAGATGAAAGCTTGGAGGACTATGTAGATCGATTTCCATACAACCTTCAAAAATCAAAACATAAGCATCTGGAAAAAGAGATCTTAAAAACACTCATGCTTAAAGGAATCAAAGATGAATTTTTAGAACTCTTAAATCTGATTGGAGAATATGATGTTTTTCAGTTATCATATGATGATGTTTGTGAGTTGTGCATAAGGTATTCAAGAGGAATCTCCAAGGCTGGTAAGAATTCTAGAGATGCTTGTTCTTTCTTTTACAAATCTCCTACAAGAACAAGAGATATAAGAGCTGAAATCAATGATTTACTTGAACATTTTAAAGTTGATTTTATTGGCTCTCTAAATGCAAAATTGGATGTTTTGCAGGTTCATAAAAATCAAGAATTTGATGAAGTGTTTTGCCCTCATAACCGAAAGGAGCATCCCATAGATAGTTAATCTTCCTTATCTAGGATGGAAGTATCATATCAAAGAGATGAGGAAGCTACAACAAGGTCAACAGGTATGGTTCAAAACACTTCTTCTCCATTCTCTTACTTGCATAATCCATTATGGAATACTAATGCATTAGGGCAGCCATGTCAATCTCAGTATAACCACCACCAATCTTGTCTACAAGTTTGGCATGGTTCATCTTGTGATTGTATGACTACTCTCTCTCATCTTGTAGGACAAACATATTCTCCATATTTTTCACTAGATCTTCCACATCATCCTGCTTGCATATCAAATTCATCCACTCAACCCAACCAACCACATCATCATAATGCTCCATTTCTTACACATTTTCCTGCTCAACTAATTCCACACCCTCACCATAATAAACCAGTGCAGCATGCTTACAATGTTGAACTACAAAATCTACCCACCCCTCCCACCCATTCTATCTCACATGTGCCATTAGAGAAAACTTACAGTGAGATTCATAATGTTTCAAATTCAAAAATTGTAGAAGCTATGGAAGAAAATGAGGTTTCTTTTAGTTTGCATCAACAAGCCAATTTAAAAGCTCAAGAACTTCATGGTATGATGGCTATGAGAAATCAAGAAAATAACAGATACATTGAAGATTGGTTTCACTCCATCATTTTTTTGCAGCACCACTCCATACATCAACAATTTTTGACACCATTTTTTCAAAGGAAGTTGGCTTCTCATACCCTAATATTAATTAATATGCATTTTTCAAATTTGGGTATGTGCATACATCAGGACTTATTTATAAAATGGCTCCACTGGAAATACTCTTATACATAAACATATTCGATTCTCAAAGAAGAGTAGGTTAGTGTAGAAGACAAAATAAAAAAATAACATAAATAAATACATTTTGTTGTAAAACTAGTTGTGTTTTTTGTTGCAACACGCTGTGGGAATCAACATCGGTGATATTTTTTTTAATTAATTTGTGTATGTAGATGATTTATAATAGAAATAATAGTTCTACAAACACGCATTTTCATTTTTATCACCAATTTAAAAAAAATGCTTGAATATCATACTTTTGGTTTGCGAGCTTGATGAAATTTCTGGAAAAACAGTCGGGATAGTCATGTTTTGAGGGACCAAAAGGGAATATTTTTAAAACTTGTTTCTATCCTAGGTATCCCTCGATGTATTCTTTCCAACCCAATTTGAATCACTCAATTTGGATTTCAAACGAAAAAGTTAGAACCAAAACATTGACAGAGTGTCTAGCGGGCAGCTCAGGAATAGAGTTGGGACAGTTGGTTTTTGGAGGCCTAAATTAATGAATTTTTAAAACCTATTTCTATGGTAGATTCCCCTATGAATCTAGTTTACAAGTCAATTTAAATCACTCATTTTCGATATCGTATGGGGACGTTATGATCAAAATACTGACTATCTATCATAAATCAGCACTCTTAAAACTCTGTCTTACCCGCTGTTCCTTACAGTATTTGACCTATCAATTCTTCTTGTCTTCAAAAAATATTTCTATTGGAAATAAATAAATGAATCTAATTTCATTTCCAATTTGAATCATTTGAATCTGACATCAAAAGAAAAATTTATGCTTGAAATATCAACTGTTGGTTTAAGCTGGGTAATCGAAAATGACTTTGTTATGCAGGGTGTTCTAACTAAAATTGACATACCATATCATTGAATATTTAAAACCTATTTCTACTGGAGATAAAACTTTGAATTATCTCTCATTTGGCTTTGGAATCACTCAATTTTGATGAAAAACAAAGAAGTTGTGATTAAAACACTGCTGGTTAGTATGGTTGACCACTGCTCTCCCGCAGATGACAAATAACTTTTACTTTGTTATTTTCTCAGTGGATTTGTTATACAACGTAACTACTTGTTGTTCTTTGCATAATTCTTGGATTATAAAAGATCGATCACCTCTCTTTCGCCATGTTTAAATGTTTTATTGAAGGTAGACACTCGTTTTTTTTCAGGTCTTGGGAAAATAAAGAAGGTCAATTTATGGACGAGTGATTTTTGAAAGAAATTTTATGAAACAAAGGAATTTCATCCAACTCATTACCCAACAGATTCATAATAGAACAAATGAAGAATTGATTTCAATTTGAAGATTCATGTCTTATCACTGCTGCCAAAACATTTTTCAAAAAGATCATTTTTTTTTTACATAATATCATAGCTGTTGTAACTTAATTTATTTATTTACATACTGTTTTTAAATAAAATGTTGTTTCTTTTCTGATCTCTCTTATATTTTGTGTTTCAGGTGTTGCTTCATTCAAACTGTAACCCATCCTCAACATCAATACAGTGAACAACTAATTCATTCTTTGCATGCTTACATTTTATGCTTGTGAATTTTGCTGTTCCTTTTCCAAAGGGACAACATTTTTGTTTTGCTGTTCCTTTTTCAAAAGAACAACACCTTTTGTGTCAGCTGTTCCTTTTCCACAGTTCATTTTGTTATTCCTGTCTCACAGTTCATTTTGCTGTTCCTTTTCCACGTTTTGTTGTTCCTTTTTGAAATGGAACATCACTTCTGCATTTTCACGTTTCGCTGTTCCTTTTTGAAATGGAACAACACTTCTGCACTTTCACGTTTTTCTATTATTTTTCAAATGGAACAACACTTCTGCACTTTCATGTTTGTTGTTCCTTTCCGAATGGAACAGCACTTTTGCACTTTCACGTTTTGTTGTTCCTTTCCGAATGGAACAACACTTCTACACTTTCACGTTTTGCTATTCCTTTTCGAATGAAACAACACTTCTACACTTTCACATTTTTGTTGTTCCTGTTCCTTTCAAAGGAACAACACTTCTGCACTTTCACATTTTTGCTGTTCCTTTCTGAAGGAACAACACTTTCACATTTTTTTTCGCATTTTTTTTGTTCATCTTAAGGAACAACACTTTTTCACATGCATTTTTTTTGCTGTTCACTACAGGAAACAACACCTTTTCGTGTGTATTTTTGCTTTTTGGTATGCATTTTCTTTGCTGTTTCCTACAAGGAACAACACTTTTTTAAGTGTTTTTGCTGTTCCTTCAAAGAAGCAACACTTTGGGAATATTTTCAAGAGCAACCCTTTCTTCCTCTTGTGGGATTATTCCTAATTCGTTTCAACCACATTTTACTGATTCTCTTTCATGGCATGAAGTACACTACTTTTATGAGGACAAGAATTATGGATTCTATTGAAGCAAATTAATATCATTCACGTTATGATCTTTAACAGGACAGCTCCTTGATGATAGCTTATTTTCAAAAGGGACACAATTATTTATATACTACTTTACTGAATTGTTTTCTGTTGAACATGATATTGATTGATCATCTTAATACCATGCTGGTTCCAGCCTTCTTGGTTATAATCTTCTCTGTTTGTAATAAATGAAATTATGGTTATATTTTTTCTATTGACATGTTCAACTTCTTCCACCATCCCTACTTTTAAGGAGTACTGAGCCTCCCTCTTTTTATCATAAAAATGTGTAATAACAACAAAATTTTGTTCGCAGATGGAGGATAGGGGGTCTCATTACGAGCTAGCCTACCATGTTCATAAGGCTGTAACAAAGTGACATTCCCATTATGGCCACCACACCAGGGTTATGATCCATTGGATAACCAAATTATCCTTGGAATATGAGGTCTCATCACGAGCTGGCCTGATCACTTTTGCTACATCCCAGTGAATGACAGTGTGGTTATCTAGTTACCACGCCAGCACACTGATTTCTTCTATAGAACAACATTAAGAACTCTCCATTTATAAATTGAGGATCCTGACTCATACGGGTTAAAAAGCAACCCTACCGAGGCTATGGACGCCTGCTAGCAGTAGAGGCTCTGCTTAAGGTATTGAAGTTATATCTTATCGTCAATTATTACTATAATACCCTTTTCTTATTTTCTTCTTTTTATTGGAGAAGTTATTTCCTTAATTTTTTTCCCTGTTTTGAACCTTTATGCATGTGATAAATTGTTTTATGATCAATCGCATCATTTTCAGCTAGAATACCGTCAGTAAAGCATCTTTTTGGCATATTGCTGTCCTTTTTCTTTTTCATAACTTATCATCAATCCAAAGTGTCATATCTTTTATTCATAACTATCTTTACACACTCTGCTCTCATTATAACCATAAATCTCACTATTCTATCATTGATATGTGTACTCTGCTTCATTTACTGTTGTATTGTTCATTCCCTTGCCTTATCGTTATCATAGCACCTTTCATATGCTTTATGGTCATGGAATCCCTTTTCTAATTGGAGGGGGGAATGTATGCATTATGGAATAGCATGCGATATGATTACTGCACTCTGCCATAACTTGTTGATTTGACAAATTTGCATGTATACATAAGTTTTTCTCATTGAAATTTTTGCATGCATCTTAATCTGTTACTATTCAAAACTAACACTATGGATTCAAGAACATTGTATGCAAAATAGTGATTTGTTTAAAGGATAACAACAAGTATGGAGGGAAATTCTATTTGCAGCATGACCACACTATTGCCACTAACAACAGAGACTCGAGGCTCACAAACGTGAACAATTGTTCAGACATGATGTGTTTGCCTGGATTCCACATTTTGCATCACTTTCAGCACCAACTTTGCCAACATCAGCTTTAACAAATGCCAGTACATATATGTTATTCCACTTTTTTATTTTTGGAGGTAAAACTTGAGGTAAAATAACATAATTTTTGATTTATTATGAATTTAGGAGAATTTAATGAAAACCCATTTTGAGCATTATTTATCATCCTTCATTCCACATCTTTACCACTTCCCATTTTTCAGCAGCATATCATCTTTCAGTTTGGGGGAGTGTTGCTTTCATTCATTTCTTTCTTATGACCATGTCATTCATATTCTTTATCATCCATTGTTATTCTTATTCATTCTTAACACTTCCCTTATTCCATTTTGTTTTACACCAAGCATAGAATTCAATAGATAGTAGCAACCACCTCAATTTGTTTTCTAGCATCACAAGAGGGCATGCAAACTATTCAGAGAGGGGGAGGAATTGCTATGCATGATGGATGTTTTCTCCTTTCTTTCTCATTTAAGGCATACAATTTCATTTTTATACAGTGCAAAAATTAATTTTCATAATATTTTTAAAACTATGAACTCAATTCTTGTGATTTCTGGACGCATCATTAAAATCCACAAACCCACATAATTTCAAATTAAATTGGTTCATACAATTTCGGAAATCATGCACTCTCGCCTACAGCCATTTTGTTTATATCTCATTATCCATGCATCAAAATGATCTAATTTTTGGATCATAGAAGCATTAGTATAGTAGAAATTCACTTGCAACATTTCAACAAAATCTGGTTTGTAGTTTTTGGGAAAATGGTTAATGAAGGTTGTTGTCACTGATATCATATTTTGCTGCAACTTCATATATACATATAGTTGAATGTCAATGTAAAAACTGTTATGCCTTCATCTGAATTGATAAAATTGAATATTCATTAATTGAGGAAGAATTCATTTGTTCTATCCATTTCATGAGCTGGGATGAACAAATTTTTTTGCTTGGTTAACACATGGGTTTTGTCTTTGGGTTGCATGAGGACATGCAATATATTCAGTTTTTGTTGCATGCAACATATTGAGTGTGGGGGTATGTTGGGCCATTAATAAGCCATTATTATTATCACTTTTTAAACACTTATTTCATCCATTTTTACTCTTTGTTGGAGAGGTAAATCCCCTCTACGGATAGAGGCGATCCCTACTAGCCAAGAATGGGTCTAGCAACAATCAATCAATGCTACTGTGCAAGTTCCTAATTGAAAATAAAAGATAGGCAATGAACACCTACTTGGATTCCAACGCTATTGTTTGATGAAGAGATGCCGCTCTCGCTCCTTCGCTCTGGCCGGTCACGATCCTCCACGATCTCCGTGAATAGATACCTGCACACACGAAGAGAAAGACAAACACAAGCGTGCAATCTAATAAAAGCAATTATACATCAGTCAGAAAGGATGTAATTCACATTAACCATTACAGAGACAAATGAGAATGGAACCATAACAGTAGTCATCTATTATTAAATCAATAACAGAGAAAGGTACATCCTCATCATCTAGGCTAGTGTAAAACAAGATGAGAAATCCCCACCCAGACACGAATGCAGACGAGTGCCATGTTCAAGAGCGACATACTGCCGATACGACCATTATTACAGTTTCATTTTCCCCACCATTTCTGGTAGGTACCCCGGTTATTTTTGGATGACAAGCTTGACGGGGATAGCATATGCTTGGAAAGGCGTCATGTTGACGATTTCCGATGTCATTAAGTTTTAACGAGCCTGACAAAGGAAGAACTCGACGTATTTTCCTGTTTAGAGAGTCTGAAAAGACAGCGGAAAAGGAAACTCCATGGGGATCCTTTTTCGTAAAGTTGTGTCTCTCGAGCCCGAAAAAGTATAAAACAATGCCCGAAAGAACCGCCCGACCAGTATGATCGAGGAGTACTTTTCGTGAATAGTGACTTCGACCCGAAAAAGTAAAAAAGCGGTCAGAAGCACGTCGTTTTAGAGCCAATAACGAGTGCGAAACGACAAACACCCGGCAATCTTTTTAAGTTAAACGGTCGAAAAAAGGAGCTTTAAAAGCGACCGCCTCTCGTTCCGTTTAACGAGTCGAGAGGGAACTCGGCCATCTTTTCTTGGTTTATGTCGGAAAAGAGCTTAAAGACGACATTTTTTGGGACCAAGTGTACATAGAATCGTTATGACCACGTCGGTTACTAGAACCTGCACAAGAACACCAACCGCGTAAACCTGTTCGACATGTTTAAAAACATAGTAAAACATGCATAAAAGCATAATATAGCGACATTAGTGCTAAATCCATGGTAAAAATATGACAAAAACCCACATTGATAAGAAACTATAGTTAATTATGAATTTTTTTACCATGAATAGGGGGGTAAAAGTCATTTTTTACCATTGTTACCATTTTGAGTTGTGAAGAACGTTGTGGAGCTGCAAGGTTGACAGAGCGATTTCCAGCTCCTGCAGACACCAGTCATCCGACAGCTTGTTCCAGGTAGGTTCTCCTCCCCCTGTGCTTTAATTTGAGTCTTTTTGAGAGCAATTCCACGGTGGGAAGTGGCCCTTTGGGCAAATTTTTTGAGCGTTGGTGCGCTCTCGGTCAGCGCGGATTTCCCGCTCGGGTCCGCGCTGATCGATTTAAATTTACACACACCACCTCTCGGGTCAGCGCGGAAAACACGTGTTCTTCCGCGCTGACCCAAGGAAAAAACAACGGGGCGCCATGATCAACGCGACTGTTTTAAAAACAGCCGCACTGACGCAATAAAAATTTGTTTTTAAGAAAATGAACGTACAAACTCCAACGTTTAGCGCTCTAATATTTTTTCATGGTCTTGCAGGGCATAATGTCTTTTGCTTGGCAAGAGAGAGCTCACGATGATGAGGATATAGCCGCTTATGCCATTGCTGAATGTCGAAATGCAATGCGGGCATGCGGGTTCCTAAAATTCTTCCTCACTCCGCGCCTGAGGGCGCAACCTGATCTCCTCGAGCTCTTAATCAGAGCTTGGAACCCAGTTGATGGAAAATTCACAATCCGTGGCCGAGACATTGAGTTTGATTCCACGGATATCTATTTTTTGACTGGATTGTCACGCCAGGGCCAGATGCCCATCCTGGAGGGGCAACGGCCCAGTGGTGAGACCCTTGACCAGCTCATGGCTCGAGTGTGCCCACGGGCTGTGAAAACACGGAGTGGGAAGGTGGGTATTCCGACGGTGGACGACATGGTTCTTCGCACCATACTCTTTATGGTGACACGGGCAGCGGGCTCTTTAGCCAATCATGAGGCCTCAAAGACTCATCTACTACTGGCTCTCGAATGCTTACAGCCCACCATTTTTAACTGGGCAGTAGCGGTGACGACCAGCATGAAGAGGCAACTGAGCAACTGTCGACGCGGAGAGTCGAAGCAGTTTGCTTATGGGTCACTCTTACTTCCGCTCATGCTGGAGCGGGTGCCAGCCCTACAGCTACAGACCATGGCCGTGGATCTACCTAGAGGTCCCCAGGAGACGAGGGCTAGTCGATGGGGTCATGTCATGCCGCGCGGAGGTGGCGGCCGCCCAGTGGCTTGGGGGGTGTATTTTCGAGAGTGGCTGGATCGGCAAGTCATTTTCATAGAGGACTGGCCATATGCCGGTATGGACTTCCGCAACGATCCCGACATGCCACTGCCCGCGGGAGAGCATTGGGATGATGGAGGTATGACACTTGATCTCTTTTTAATATTTTTTAATGTTTTTGATTTTGCATGTACATGTCTTGATAAATGTCATGGTGTGCAGATGTGGGACCTGTGAGACCCATTGGCCTAGCCCCAGAGGCACGGAGAGAGGGGCAAGGTGCGGGAGTCCTAGCCTTGGTCCCTCCAGGGGTTGACACGACGGAGACTACGACTCACAACCTTGAGGGTTTACTGGAGGGGCTGCCAGATTATCAGGGGGTCAAGGAGGTCCCCATAGCTCACCAGATCCATATAGTGGGGGTGGAACCCAGGATGCACCGCCTTTTGAGGCAGGTGGCATGGGCAGCTGTATGCTATAGAGAGCATAACCCAGCTCAGTAGTCATCTAGATTTTATTTCCACTGATGTTTTTTGAGGGACATATGTCTCAGATGCACTGAGGACACCAGCTTTACTTTTGGACATATACACTTATTTTTGAGCGCCTTAGTGCGCCACACGACATATATATATATATATATATATATATACTGTTTTTGGATGGATCTTTTCACATGTGATGATGTTTTTATATGCTATGCAAATGTCTAATACAAATGTGATCTAATTGTATCAGTTGCACAACACGCGATCCACATATTTTCATTTTTTACGCAATCTTGAAAGCACACATGTAGGCACACATGCAAAGTATGCTTGAAAAATAAATTATTTACACGTGCTTATTCTATAGTCTTATTATGTTTTCTATGTCTTCTTGTATGATGTTCATCTATTACGCAAATGTCTGTCCAACACATGGTTTGCCAATGCATCAGTTAACGTATTTAATCGTCTCGGAATGTGTTGATATGTGATGTAATCAAAATTCCTTTCTAACAATATCACACGTAAATACAACCTTAGAATGCGTTGGTCTTTGACGGAATATCACCCGTTGAGTTGATGGACGACAAGTTGAGAGTCCAGGTTTACCACCAATGCACGAATGCCGAGATCAACTGCTTCGGCTAGTAATTCAATTACAGCACTGTATTCGGCAACATTGTTGGTGGTACGGCCCAAGCACACGCCTTGAAGATCTAGCAACTCACCGTGAGGATCGTAGATCGCCCACGCCGCAGAAGACAAATTGCAAGTACTACGGCAGGCGCCATCGGCGAAACCAACATAAGGTGTACTAGACATCTGCAGAAGAAGCAGAAAAACAAAATAAGAGGTAAACACGCCTTCACACCAAAGCAAAACTAGAAATCATGCACACATAACACACTTGCTAAGAACACACGTATGTATAAACTAGGTGCACGAAATCATGCATAGTATTTTTTCAAATAGAGCCTGTTGCGGGGCTTGTCAAGAGGATTTCCTTCATAGTCGATCAACTCATATGCCCCCTTTTGCAAAACTCTTTTCACGATATAGGGGCCTAGCCACATGGATTCGAGTTTACCTGCCCCCAGCTTATCCTTAGCTTGATCATAGAGCAGTACTAGATCTCCCTCAACAAAGGAACGAGGTTGAATGGTGTTGTCGAAGTGAACCTTAACCCTCTTCTTCTGCGCTTCAATAGCTAGAGAAGCTAAGCGACGAGTCTCGTCTAGCTGTTCTAAATAAAGAAGTCATTCCTCCACTGGAGTGGTGTTGGGAAGCAACTCGATAGCTAATTTTAACGAAGGAATCTCACACTCAATAGGAAGGGTGGCCTCCAGTCCATAAACAAGCTGAAAGGGAGTGAAACTGGTGGCGTCCTTCACAGAGGTCCGGTAGGCCCACAAGGTGGGGAACAACATCAGATGCCAGTTAGACTTGTGCGTATTCATGGTACGTTGGAGCATTGTGATCAAAACTTTGTTCACAGCTTCAACTTGGCCGTTGGATTGAGGGTAATACGGCGTCGAGCTATCTTGACGCAAGCCTAGTTGGGTCGTTAGTTCCGTCATCATGTGGTTACGGAAATGTTTTCCGTGATCTGTGACGATAGCCTGGGGTACTCCGAACCGAGTAATGACATGATTAAACAAAAACTGCGCCGCCGTGTAACCGTCTTCGTTCAATGTAGGCATCGCTTCGGCCCATTTGGTGAAATAATCGACGGCAACGATGATATACCCATGCCCCCCGGTCGAGCGAGGGTTACAGGATGTATAATCAATGCCCCATTTGGCAAATGGACCTACGGTAACAATGGGGTGTAGTGGTGCAGGAGGTGCACGCATTTTCCGGTGGTAGACCTGGCATTCATGACATGCACGGACGGCAAGGATGCAATCCTTGAAGATAGAAGGCCAAAAATAACCAGCACGGAAGATTTTCTGGGCGGTGGCATATCCGGACATATGGCCGCCACAAGCACCGGAGTGGCAGTCATTCAATACCCGCTCAGCCTCCTCAAGAGTCAAACATCGGCGGAGAACAGAATCAACGCTGAGGTGGTACAAGGTATCGCCGATAATGCAATAGGGTTGTGATTGGTGACGAATCCTCCGTTGAGCGTCTTTCGATACATTAGGACGGAAGGAAGACGTCTGCAAATATACTATGATGTCCCCATATCAAGGGTCGAGGGTGCTGATTAGAAACAATGTTTCATCTGGGATATGCTCTTCCAAATGAGATGGTACAGAAGGGGATGGCAAAGAACAGAGCAATTCTGCAAAGACCAGAGATTTCTTAGACTTGGCAGCAGTAAATTCCAAGTCAAACTCTTGTAGGATGACAATCCATTTCGAGTACTTGCCCCCCAGCAGCTGACGCGACAAGATGTAGGTCATTGGGTTGCAGTCGGAAATCACGGTCGTAGTGCGCAACAGGATATAGTGCCGGAATCGTTGGACGGTGCAGACAGCTGCCAATGCCAACTTCTCGACATAAGCGTAGCGAGTTTCCGTATCCAAGAGATTGCGACTAAGGTAATAGATAACGTGCTCATTGCCATCATCATCATCCTGCACCAGAACCATGCCGATGGTGGTGTCAGCGGCAACTAGATAGAGAGAATAATCACGGTGATAGTTCGGAGGTCTTAAGAGTGGAGCCGAGATAAGGAGGTCCTTGAGTCACTCGAAAGACTCCTGGGCGATGGCATCCCAACGAAAGGGTGTGTCTCGCTTTAATAACCATGTGAAACCCTTAGCCACCTCGGCATAATTCAGAATGAATCGTCTAAGGAAATTCGCTTTGCCCTGCAAGCTCTGCAATTGCTGCAAAGAGGCAGGGGGAGGAAGATTCAGGATGGCCTCAACTTTGAGGGGATCCAGACGGATGCCTTCTCGGGAGACGATGAACCCGAGCAGTCGGCCTGATTCTACGCAGAAGACACACTTATGAGGATTAAGCCTAATGCGGTAGTGTCGACAGCGGAGAAAAATCTCGCGAAGATGAGAGGGATGGTCCTGACGCTTAGCTGAATGAGCCGGAAGGTCATCCAGGTAAGGTTGTACAATGTGACGAATATCATGAAAGGCGTACGACATTGCACGTTGAAATGTAGCGCCGACATTCTTTAGACCGAAAGGAAGCTTCTTATAGGCGAAGGTGCCCAAAGGACAAATAAAAGCCGTCTTATGCTGGTCCGTGGGTGCAATGTTGATCTAGTTATAGCCAGAGAAGCCGTCCATAAACGAATAAATTTCACTTCCAGCGCACTCATCAATAAGCTGATCAATGAAGGGCGTAGGGAAGTTATCCTTCGGACAGGCACTATTGATATCACGATAGTCAACACAGACCCGGATAGTGCCCTGCTTTTTATTCACAAGGACTATATTAGACACCCAATCCGTAAGGGGAATGGGGTAAATGAAATTAGCTTTAAGAAGCTTTTCGACTTCGGCCTTGATGGCTGCAGCCTTTCGGGGGTGCACAGGGCGTAAGCGCTGACGAACAGGCTTAGCACCTAGATATGTAGGTATTTCGTGCACCACTATACTAGGATCGATGCCGGGCATTTCCTCATAGGACCATGCGAAGACATCACGAAATTCGCGAAATAGAGCAGTATAAAGTTGAACTTCCTCTGGAGTGCAAGTGACTCCAATATGAATGTGCTCGACAATCCCTGGTTTGACAGAGATGTCGATCGGTTGGGTTTGCATGATATTTCCCATATTGCCCTCTGAAGACACTTGATAAAGCTGAATGGGTGTTTGGAGGGGCGGGGATGGGACACATGAAGCAAACCGCTCGAGACATGCGGTCATTTCCGGATGGGGAGGGAGAAACGAAGAGCGATGGTGGTGATCTGACCAAGGGAGCTCTTCGAGAGACATGGTCTCTATGATGGATTCATCGGAAGGAAATATTTCATTCAATGGATCCGAAGTAGCCTCATCTCCTAGCCAAGGGAAATGATCATATGAATCGGGAACACTGCTCGAGAGAGCAGGTTCATCAGGAGGAGCCGATGCAGCGACAATCTTGATGTCATTGAGTTCGGCAGGACTCAACGGCATCATATCACCTCAAGAGTCTTCCTGATTAGCAGGAGGAAGAATCCACGGATCAGAGCGTACAGAGATCATGTTTATAGGGGCGAGATTCAGAGGTGGGAGGGGAAAGACTCCCATTGAAGTGGGATCTTTGAAAAGTTTGGCACCCACGCTCTCGAGTGACTTTGAGGTATGCTCCACGAATGGTACATTTCCTTCAGAAGAAGAGGCGAAGAAGGAGAGCTGGTCCACCGTGACAATCTTCCCCTGGTGAGGGAAACGAATGACACGGAACAGGGAGGAAGCCATGGCTTGCATGGCATATGTCCAGCTCCGTCCGAGGAGGAGGTTGTAGGTAAGATTGGCGTCAACAACTTCGACCTCCACTTCTACGGTCTTTCCTTCCAAAGAGATGGGTAAGCGTTGGAGGATACCGTAAGGATGGGACTCTCTTCCATCGAAAGCTTCTAACGTCGTAGGGGACTGACTCAAAGCAGGGTAACCAATCGCCTTCTAGCAAGCAACGGACATGATGCAGGTTGAGGCACCTTCATCAATAACCGTACAATGAATCGTTCTGCTATTGATGATGACCTGTATAAGGAAAGCGACTTGGTAAGGCAGTCTCTGTGTAAAACCCTCGATATCGAAAGAAATCAAATCTGAATCTGCCGGGTCAATGCCACCAATCGCTGATAGCAGGGACTTCCTCTGGGAGGGGCAACTCTGGAGGACTTCTAGAGCGGACATAGAAGACGGAGCCTGAGCTAAGTCCTCAACAATGCTATAGTGCTGGGCAGCACGAGCGTTAGGGTTGTAAGATGACTTCCTGATTACACCTTTTGGAGGGGGTCGAGGGATCATCTCAGTGTTGGGCCTTTCGATGTGGAGAGGACCAGAACTAGACGGAGGAGCGCTGGAGGGAACCTCCAGCTCTTTCCCGGCACGAGATGGATAATCTTTCGCTCGAGTTGAAACATGGATGGGAATCGTTCCAGCCATGAACACTTGAGAACCGAATGAGGAAAAGGGTTGAGACGGGTCTGCCACCATTTGAGTCTGCTGGGAAGGGAAAGGCTCTTTATGCACGGCAGGAGTCCCAGGAGCACCTTTCAATAACCGACTAACTTCAGACCGCCTTGGGCAGTCCTTAGTGTAGTGATCCTCATCACAGATGAGACAAGGGTACTTAGGTTTTTGCTTAGCTCCTTCCTCGGGTGGAGGTTTAGGGGCATCCTGCTTGGGCTGTCCAGATTTATCTTTAGCTTTCCCTTTCCTTTTCCCTTTTGAGGATTTATCCGCCGTGGTGGACTGAAATGCATTTACCTCGGAGGTACTTCCAGGATTAGATTGGCCCTGAGGAGCATTTCCATTAGAAGCATTCTGTTTTTGCTTCCCAGGGTTTGCGGCCGATTTCTTCGATGACGAATTTACAGAGCCAATGACTCCATCAACAGATGGTTTGGGCAGAGGCTTGGTCTGTCCAGGCCTTGGGGCATCTGGCAAATAATCATATAGAGTACCCGACTGAGAGTATACTAAGTCTAGGTATTGAGCTTGCGCAATCGCTTGCTCTTCAGTTACACAAGCTCCCATGGCTATGTCTCGCGTAATCGCAGGGACAAAGGAAGTTGTGAACCAATCGGTCAGGAGTTGATCAGGAATCCAGAATTTGATCAAGCGACGACGCCTTCTCCATTCATGTATATGATCAGATATATGGGTCGCCGTGTCCTGTTTGAGAGACGTGAGGAGATGTGTCCCCGTCTCGTACCGAATGGGAAACTGAAAATGAGTTAAGAACGCCATAGCCAGTGAGTTGAAATCTTGAAACGTGCCGCAATTTAGCTCAATGTACCACTTAGCGGCTGAGCCGGTGAGAGTTCTCTGAAAGAGGCGGAGCAGGATAGAGTCATCAAGCCACGAGTTCGATGAACACCAGAGGTGATAGGTCATGACGTGGGCTTGGGGATCTTCAGCAGCTTTGCCATCAAATTTTGGACAATCACCGGGTATTTTAGTTGGAATTGGTGGCCAATACGGATTATGCAGAATGGGATCATTCGTTAGCTTGCACACATCCGGAAATTCCAACCACGCTAAGAATGGCAACTGAGGGTTAAAGGACATTTGTGGCTGTGGATTCGAGGCAGTATTAGGGTTCCAACCAGGTGGTGGTTGCCCCCATGGACTCTGTCCAGATGGACCTGGCCCGAAAGGGCCTGGCACATAGGGACCTTGTCTAGATGGACCTGACCCGAAAGGGCCTGGCGCATAGGGACCTTGTCCGTAGGGGTTCTGCCCATACGAATTTTGTCCATATGCAGACAGTTGTCCCTGGTTTTGCCCCCCAGCACCCCATGTATTAACAACCTGACCCGCAGGTGCAGCATACTGATAATTTTTGTAAGGAGTGACCTGCATCTGTTGATAATTCTGATAAGGGGTAAACTGAGTTTGCCCCTGGGGTTGCTGGTAGCCATGCATTTGCTGGGCTCCATACTGAGCCTGATAAGCAGGTTGTGCTTGGTATGAAGGTTGGGGCCGTGGACCGTCTTGCATTTGATAACCCATTTGAGTTTGAGGCCCAGAATAATGTCCTTGAACTGGTTGGGCTTGGATCATCTGGTCGGAAGGTTGGCTTGGTTGAATTTGGGATGGACCTGTTTGCCCAGAAGGACGTACTTTCTGGGTGCCAGGTTGTCCTTGAGCAACCAAGGGTTGTCCTTGCGGAACAGATGATTGAGTAGGCTGGATGGCTGGTTGACCTTGGGGTTGGCCAGCCTATCCAGATGGATGATTAGGGCGGACGGTGGGTTGGCCTTACTGTATAGAAGGCTGGCCCGTTTGTCCGGAAGGTTGTACTGGCTGAGCAGTGGGTTGGCCCTGCTGCACGTAGGGTTACCCCCCTTGCCCAGGAGGATGCATGGGTTGAGCAGTGGGTTGGCCCTGTTGTACATAGGGTTGCCCCCCCTGTCCAGAAGGTTGCACAGGCTGAGCAGTGGGTTGGCCCTGCTGTACGTAGGGTTGCCCCCCTTGCCCAGAAAGATGACTAGACTGAGCAGTGGGTTGGCCCTGCTGCACGTAGGGTTACCCCCCCTGCCCAGAAGGATACCCCTGTTGGACTCCTGGTTGACCTTGAGGAATGTAATTTTACCCAGCTTGTCCAACGGGATAACCTTGCTGGAAACCAGGTTGGCCTTGCTGGATGTAAGGCTGTCCTGGTTGCCCAGACGGGTAACCTTGCTGGGTACCCGGTTTCCCTGGATAACCAGAAGGTTGACTCTGATAGGAAAAAGATGGACCGCGCATGGCTGAAGGTTGTCCCTGGTAGGGTTGTCCTTGTGGGCCCCCAAATTGTCCTGGGCAAGACTGGCCATAAAGTGGTTGCCCTTAGGGGGCTTGCACATAAGATGGCTGGCCTAGATTAGGTGGTCCTTGAGGCTGTCTAGGAATTGCCTGGCGCCCATGAAAAGAATGAGTACCAGGATCATAAGTAATGGATAATGGTACCGAGACTTCAACGAAAGGTTGAAGAGGCGTGGATTGAGCGAACTGGAGGTACTGACCGGTAGAATCATAATAAAAGAGTGGACCTTGGTAGTTCGGGTCCACAATGGGTTGCCCATGGGCATCATACGGCCCCCCTCCTGGAACAGGACCAGAGGAGGGCTGAGCACTTTGTGCATGGTCGATGACTCCAGACGAAAGTCCCGGCTGGCCACTACTCACTTGACCGTGAGAGGGACCAGCCCCAGGGTTTGTAGATGAAGATGTTGTCACAACACTGACGACTGGAGTTGAGTACGCTACACAAACAGTTGGAATCATGGGAACTGAGGTAACAGGCATATTAGGGGGTTGCGAAAGAAAAATTTCTGTGGTGGCAATGAGACTAGGATCCCATATAGTCGTAGAAGGCATTCTGGCAGCTATTCTATCCCTCATCGACTGATACCGTGGAGGGAGCGGGGAAGTAGCTGGAATGGGAGATTCAACATTTGACACCACGGGTGTCTCACCTGCGTTGGGAGATGTCTCGTCCATGTGGGAAGTGGACATCGAAGACGACATACCGGGAGGGGTAACAGGAATATCGTCCTCGTCAGGCTCCCAGATAGGGTTCCATTCTTCTTCATAATCCTCGTCGCTCGGGGCACGTACGTTGAGAGGCTGGATACTCGAGATAACCGGAAGAGTATCGCTTACAACCGATACCTCAGGAGCAACAGAAGATGGAGAACCTTGATCACTTGGACCGGGAGTTGACGGGTCAGCCAGGATGACAAACCCCACACAAAACCCTAAAGGAAACTAATGATAAAGACCCTACTCAAACTAACGCACACAAAATCTAACCAGGTAATGTTATCGTGGCCGAATAAATTTTTAAGACACAGGAACCAAACTTGACCTTTTCATGTTTCAAGAGTCGAGAAAAGGACAAAAAGATGACTCTAGTCTCCTTCGAATGTTTAATGAGCACGAAGTGACAAGAAGCTCACTGGCACCTTTTCATTTAGGGAGTCCGAAAAGGATCAAAAGTGACTGCTCTGGAGATTCTAGGCAAAGGGTTTACCAAGAAATCCGTAAAACTGCTTATACACCTTGGCAATCGTATGAGAACCAAGGACTTTCCGTACTGCAGTCAATCTTCCCGAATGCTGTGTTCGGTGCGTTACGGCTCGCAGGGCGGTAGACTTGGCTTCCTATGGATCAAGGATAAAAGCCTAGTGGGGTCTCCCTATATACGCGACGGTACGTGGGAGCACAGTCCGTGTTAGACCACTATCGAGTCACAAAAGGAGGAATCACCCAACCGTAATGTGAAACAACAGTGACTATGTTTAAAGACGCCGGAACACGTCTCTAACCTAGACCTCTAGATTTTTGCATTAAGTTCCAATGTGTTTTTAGGTTTATTCAGTTTATTTTATGGTTGATCTTGAATTAAGTTTCGGTTTCAGGCCTTATCGTGTGATCTCTCACAATTACCTAGATGCAAACTACATGCCAAAGAATACCATTTCGTTCGATGAATTATAACTATGAGAGGGTTAAGAGTTTTCAATCAAACAAAATGAACTCAATCAGTCAAACAATCTAATGCAGCTAATGAAAAAGAAATGAAAATTTTCTTTTGAGAACACAAATCAATGAGATGCTCTTCTTTTCATTAACTATTGAATGCAAAAGATGCTAGTTTGATTTCTTTTTCAATGGCACCGTGCACTTAAGATGAATTTTGAGAGGCAGCAACACCGAGTAAAGAGAAATAAAATCACTCAATGAAAAGCACAACAAGCATGAAAAGAGCTGATTGAACCCTAGCAACTGTGATCTGTGTCTGGGTAGTGAAACAATCCGAGGATCGGTTCAGCAACAATCACCTCAAGCAACCAAGCAAAGAAAGCAAAAAGAGGAAGGTTTCCGCAATAGCAAAGGCAAGTAGCAACGAACTTTTGTGAACAAGTGAACGAGTGAATAAAACAAGGTCAATCCAGTGAAAGCTGGATGATGGCACTAGGTCACGGGACACGAAAACGAAATTCGTCTGACAAGACTTCGCAAGCAAGTGTTTCACAATTCAAACAATAAATATCAAGTCATAAAACAAGTAGAAAGAGCTGGAGATAGTCAAACCAACAGGCTGAGGAGGCAAAATTGAAACAAATTCAATTTTACAGGATCAGTGCGGGTAGCGCTCAGCAACAATGCGCTGACAAAAGGTCACGCGTAGCAACTAGGTTCTGTCAGCGCGGAAGGACACGACTTAAGCGCGCTGGTTCGATTTCAGAACCGTCGCGACTGTTTTACGTACAAGTGCGATGACAACGGGGTTAAAGAAATAGCTATGCACTGTCAGCGCAACTGTTTTGATATAAACCGCGCTGAGGCTAAAAAGGAGGCAGAATCAAGCCAAAAACTCCCAAACCAAGGCCAGAACTCTTCAAACAATTTATACACCCCCCAGACTGAACCAGGAAGTCTAAAAGCAGAGAACTAATCCCCAATTTTGAAAAGAGAGTAACAATCAAACTCAAAAACAAGAATGAGCAAAAAGAAACAAAGGCCAGCTCCCCAGTGGAGTCGCCAATTTGTTGGAGAGGTAAATCCCCTCTACGGATAGAGGCGATCCCTATTAGCCCAGAATGGGTCTAGAAACAATCAATCAATGCTACTGTGCAAGTTCCTAATTGCAAATAAAAGAGAGGCAATGAACACCTACTTGGATTCCAACGCTATTGTTTGATGAAGAGATGCTGCTCTCGCTCCTTCGCTCTGGCCGGTCACGATCCTCCACGATCTCCGTGAATAGATACCTGCACACACGAAGAGAAAGACAAACACAAGCGTGAAATCTAATAAAAGCAATTATACATCAGTCAGAAAGGATGTAATTCACATTAACCATTACAGAGACAAATGAGAATGGAACCATAACAGTAGTCATCTATTATTAAATCAATAACAGAGAAAGGTACAACCAAATTTCTAACGCCGAGTCCTTCTCTAGAGGGTTCAACCAGCAAGTCTCTTAAGCATTCACCCTTGGAGGTAGATTCTCCCAACACAAAAGCTCTCTCTCACACAAGCAATACTCACAACCTTCCTTAAGCTTCCTCTAGCAAAACCACACTTGTCACACCAACTACCTAGTAGCAGCAGCAATCCAAGCACTATGAATTCCACACTATCCAAACTAGCTGCTCATGGCAACGGTGGAGGTTTAAATAGGAGAAGGAGTCACCATGAATGGTGGGAGGACAAGCTTATCTTCAAGGAAGGTGGTTCCAAATGACGAACAGACATGCCATAGGAGGGAGGGCGATACTCACAAGGCTAACAACCAGGTCTGGAGTTATCTGGAAGGCTGGCTGTTAGAACAAATTCGCCCCAACTGGATCAGCGCGGGTGTAACACTGAACTGGAGCGCTGACAACGCATCATAATAACGGAGCAGGCTATGTCAGCGCGGCTTAACACTTTCATAGGATGCGCTGGCTCATGAAATTTGACCAGCGCGGAAAACCCGTGTTCTTCCGCGCTGGCAGCGCATCAGTTACACTATCATCCGCCAGCCAGCGCGATTATTTTAATAACATTCGTGCTGATGAAATAAACTTTGGAAAAGTGGGTCATTTGGCCAGTTTAGGGAGCATGAGCATGGTGCATTTGATTTCATGAAACAGTAGGGAGACTGACAAGGAGACAGTGAAAATTTACTGCGTAACACTCTTCTTTATCATGTCATTTATTATAATTTATTATATAAATCCATTTTATAATGATTTATGCTCTTATGAATTAATATTATTTATTCTCCTTTATTTCTAATAAATTGATGATTATGCATAATTTTATCAATGATAGTTTTAATAAATTGGTTGTAACATTATTCACTATTTTTAGCCTCCAAGATAATTTCCAGATTGAAGATTTGATCATTAATATTCCAACTCAGAAATTCGCTGGAATAAGAAGTGACAATTATGCGGTTGAGATTCTGGGCAAATGAAGAAGAATCTGGAAAATACGGAACATGGGTTTGGTCCATAACAGATCAAATTAACTTTATAAAAGAATGGTTTGCCCAAATTCAACATGTATTGAGAGAAACTTAGGGTTCTTTGAGCACGATTTTATCATATTTGCTGTGTGGCTGTTTTCCAAATCTGAGTTGCAAAGCCAAATTCGCCTTGCTCTTGTTGAAAGATGGATGGAAATATATTTTCTTGTTGATCAATTGGTTAGAAACAATTGAATTTTTTAATAGAAATCATGTTGTAATTATCTCTATTGTAACTTCTCTCTGATCTCTCTCTATTTAAATGAAAACAGAGATTAGAGATGGGGATGGAAAAAATGATGGAAAATTGAGGATTCAGAATTGGAAATTCGAGAATGATGATGGGATAGGATAGAATAGGAGGAAAAGGAGATTGTGGCATTACCATTGTAATTTTCAAAGCTTCTGTTGTTGTAATGATTTCATAGTTTGATGATGAATAAATAAAAGGGTTATTGTTCATTCTTTTCATCTGAAGTAGCCTAGCAGCATCTGCTAGCAGCTAAGGGCCCAGCCTCTGGTGGATTGTGCTGCTGTTGTATATTATATCTGTAGTTCATGCGCGGTTTTCATTATCAACTTTATTTGGTAATCTGGGATGTTATGTTATTTTATATCACAGCTCTGTTACATAATCTCATTTTCTGAGACAGAAATATCATATCGACTTTGCAACGCATCGCTATTTCTTTAAGTACTGATATAACTGGTTTTTACAGAATACTGTTGGTATCCAGAGTATCTGTATTGTAACATTTATTAATTGGTATTACTAAATTCATCTTAGAGATTATATTTCCTTGCGATTGTTGAATCTATGAACGTTGTTGTTCCATTCTAAAATACAGTCGTATTATTTATAACTAAGACTGACAATTGGATTACCAAGATCAGATTACTATTGAGGTGTGCCGTGTGTTAAGTTACTGTATATTTATATTTGAACTTTCCAGCGTTGTTCCATCATTAGTCAATGCTGTCCTATTTCTGTGTGTTGTTCGATTCATCCTTAAAGATAGAAGATTGCCATTTGATTTCTGTAGGACGCGATTGTTGCATTTAATCTTGTAGACTAAGGTGTTGTTGCTTATTAAACTCAATTGCTGTTATAGTTTCCTAGCTATTGTTCCATTTCTTGTTATTCGCATTATCATTGCTTTGGTGTGCAGAAGGTCTGAGACTGTAGTGACCACTGACATATGCTGTCTAGTTCCCAGTTTGATGATCCTTCTTTTGAGTTCCTTTTTAATTGCATCAGTTTACAGAGGGCAAAGTTACTGTTACTATACCCTCGACTGATAAATTTTTGTAGTTTTTAGAACGCATGATTTGAATTATATGTTTTTGCAAATAGATTTTATTTCAAGCATTCATTTACTTTTGGATTTTAAGCACTATATTGCAAAACATTACTCTTGAGTAAATAGCCGCCTCAGACTGAGTACACTCTTGAAATAAAAAGTCATCCCTGGGTTGAAAATTAATGTGAAGGTAATTAGGAGTTAAAAAGACACCTTTTTATCGCTTGAAAGAGAGGAATTTTCATTTCAATCATCATCACTTGGACTAATTCGGCCTCTCTTGGAGAATTTCAACCTATTTGTACCTTTGGAGAGATGTGATCTATGGATCATTTTGTTTATTGGAGCTATATTCTTATCTTTGAAGAAGTTATCTTGGATCAATGAAAGGACTATTAATGCATGCTATCTTGTAAGTGAGCATTGTTATTAATAAATTTATGTTTTTATGTCTACTGTATGGAATATATTGGTAATCTAGCATTTTTCAATTGTGCCCTAATATGTTGAAAATCAATTGCTTGGAAACTAGATGTTTTTATTGCATGCATTATTCATGAATGATATCTGAATGTTAATTACATTGGTGAATCTTTGAATTAGCTCTTTCAAGTGAATATTGATCCCTCAGATAATAGTAAAGGTTTTGATGTTAGGGCATCAAAATATCCTTACTCCTTTGCAAGTTTTGGCTGATCTAGCAATCCCATAGAATCCATCCACCAAGGACTAGGCACTGGACTTGTATAAATGGTGATCAACCTTTATCTTACCCACAACTTGAATTTCCCAGCTTTCTTGTGTCTTATTTTGACCCTCTCATAGAATCCATCCTTCCAAGGACAAGCGACCTCAATTAAGGCTTAGTGAAAATTGCCTAGGAGAGAGATTTTTGGCATTGGAAGGATTCTACATCAAGAGTAGTAGTGGTTTCCTCAAAATCACTCCTCTTGGCAGATAATATTTCCATTTTTCCCATAATTTCTCTTTCCCTATCTATTTTTATTTATGAGAAACCCTAGTTTTCTTAAGCTTCAACTTAATGACTTATTGAAGGTTTCATGTGCCATTATATTATTGGAATACATGGTTGGAAACATTTTCTTACCTTGACCTAAAGCCACTCCATTTCACATGTTATTAATTAAGCCCTAGGTCAAGCATGCCTAGTTTGGCATGTCTAAGGGAAGCAAATTGCCTCTCCTCATTGCTTGAGCCTTGTACCGAAGTTGTCATGCCTTAGAAGCCTATTGTGTCACCTTTAAGCCTAGAATATCTCTTAGGTGATCTATATACCATGATTCCTCCCATTTGTGAAAATTCATAAAGAGAAGAGGGGTAGTGGTTGTGGTCACTATGGGCCACTACCTTATTGTTGTCACTTGATCTAGTGATTGCCTTGTAGAATACTCGTCTACAAGTCCTGCTAGATTTTACGGAAACAAGTTCTATGTGCATGCCCATATGTGTGTGTGTGTGTGTTTTGGGGCCTATCTTCCCATGTTTATATGTTTAATGTTGTAATTCCTGTGTACTAAAAGGCCAATGAGGCTAATGTTGTAATATGTAATCATACCTATGTGTTGTAACCGCTACAACAACCCCAAACTTTTGACCTTTTCAAAAATTTGGAGCCCCCCTTACTCAACTTTCTATCACACTTTGCCTATGTTATCTTAGGGTTTCATCCTTCCTTTGACCTAGCTAGGGTTTCCTTAGGTTATAACAAGCCTAGCCTCAAAGCTTTGTCACTTGTATTTTTCTATCCTAGACTAAGTTTGCAATCACACTTTTAAGTGTTAAGTCTCTCTAACGACTAAAATCACGATTTGTGACTTGTCTGAGCCCTTATACCCTCTAGGTCGCAGATCACATCCTAAAAACATAGTGATTTATCACTAAGCTCTATGACTGCGACTTGTGACCCCTATAGGTCACAAATCACATCCTCAAATGCGACTTGCAACCTCTCTACTCCCGTCGCATGCGATAGATCTATTGTGCAAGTCCTATGTGTGACCTCCTCACACATGTCGTCACTTCATATAATAAAGTTGCTCCACATTATAATTTCATCCTACCTCCGTGACTGAATGGGCGATCCTCCTCTGGCTTGACTGTTTGAGGGTGACCTCTATTAAGTAGCATATGGCCCTTTTAATCATTATTCTTTTTCAATTTATAGGTGTTCAATCTTTTCGTTACCCTATCCATGTGCACTTATACACTCAGCGTCCAACCCCTCCTATTATCTCTAGGCATAGTCACCAAATCATCACCCACCCTTGACTCACATCTATGCCTCCATACTCGACACTTGTGGTTTCTTACATCCATACCTTAGCATATTATTTGTGACCACTAATTCACACCTTGGTATGCACTACGATTTTTAAATTCAGTTACAGTTATCAAATCGAGTTCATGAACTTGATCCCATGACTCGATTCCATTTATTTCCATGTGTATGTGACTAGGGTATGCATGAAGGAGATTGCAATATGGGTGAAGTTTAATTGCTATTATTTGTTTCCACTCTATGGTTTACTCCTTTGAATGGTGCGATTGCATTCATTTATGGTTTGAATCATACGATGTATAACCTTTGTAGAAACCCTCACATTGTTCTTACGACCTAGGAGACCCTTTCCATTTGGATTTGAAAGCTTCAGGGTTTGAAGACTCAACCAAACTGACACATTTATGAAAGACATGTTTTGAACTCAGTTTTGGGACCAAAGAAAGTCACAAGTCACATTTATATTTTCCATTCAAGCTAAAATATACAATTAGGATGCTCTTCCTTTCAACCATTGTATTGCCTATCACATATCTAACTCTCACCCGAAGTTGCGACTTATACCAGAGTTACGAATTGCGACTAATATGAGGTCGCAGTTCACACACCTAATATCCACTATCAGTTGTCTAATTGTGTGACTTGTGATAGGATTATAAGGTGTGACCTGCCTTATATACCTAGCTTACAACTTGCACATATCAATCCTACTTGAGGTCACAAATCATATTTCTAGTCCATAACACTGAAACTGGAAAATGTGACCTTTCCTTGCCAATGAAAAATGTGACTTGTTCTATCCTTTGAAGCCACGAACTACACAAAATCTCATCCTCTACCAAGCCTAAACAACTAAACCATGTCATCCTGAAACTTGACCTTGGCATTCATATTTTCTCTTGATATTAGTGATTATAATTGCTTTGAACTAACGTTTATGTCTTTGATGAAAATATCTGAAATGTCATGTACCATTGACATAGACTTCCTCAACATTTCATCTTCCTTCAGAAATATGGTTCCACTCGTAATAAGAGGATCTGGCAGGAGATCTAGAAGAATTGAAATCAATATAGAAGGGGTCATGGATAGCCCTCCAAAATTTCCTGTCTATGGTGATACTGCTTGTCGTATTGACAAGGCAACATAACTGGCCTAGGAAGATATCTACTTAAAGCTTACAAGGAAAGAGATCCCACAAGATGAGGATGATCGCCAAGTATACATCAATGTGAAAAATTATTGGCTATACAAGGTGGCAACGCACCCACCAATCTTCCCATGTGTGGAAACAAAATAATGTTTCCTTCAACACATAGATGAAGAAACATGGCCATTTAAGGGTCATGATGGAGAAATTGTGGCATCTTTCACCACGAAAGACATTCCGCACTATTATAAGCTATCCAAACAGTAAGAAGATTTCAATACCAAATGGTTATCCACATTTAATGAATCCCCTAAGGATGTGTTGAGATTGTTGTGGCAAGATCAAAACAAATTTAGGCTCAAAGGAAATGGAATCTATAAGACAAAGTCTCTCAAGAAATTTTACCAAATGATGGATGCTATGATGAATAGACTTTATGGGTAACTAAACATCAACATTTTGCAAGGAACCTGGGTCCCCCTAATGCATACATTTGCCATGAAAGTAACAATCTTCAATTGGGAAAGCATACTTTCATCTTCCATCAAAGCAACCACCCATGCAGCCAAGAATCCGACAAAAGGGGAAACAACTAGAGTTTTATATGGATTCCTATCTTTTAGATGCATTTTGTGCAAAGTGTGATTTCGAAGTCTGAGTTTGAAGTGGACTCTAAAAGAACATGAATCCATAAATATATATTACAAGAGATTGTGGAATACAAGCTACAGGGTCATGTACGAGAATATTGCATAATATTTCATTTCCCCTCTATATAGTGTAATATGTTAGAAAACCAGAAAGGAAAAAAAACATTTCTTATCTTGATAATTACTTGTGATTTATTTGTATTCTTATTATCTTCTTTTATGTCTTCTTTTATCTTCTTATCATAAAGAAACTATGAAAACATAAGTGCATAAATATCAAAACAACAAGGACACAGGAAGTAGGCTCTCAGCCAGGGAAAAACCCCCCTTCTAAGGGAAAACCCAAAAATTCTCTTATCTTCCTTTACAACCAAATCAAATGAGACAAACAAGACCCTTTGACCAATAATATGACGTCCTCCAATCCACGAAGTCATCCTCCCAACAAAGTCCTTTCAAGATGACAAAAGTCTACATCTAACCAACAAAGGTCCACCTTCCTCAAAAGGGCTCCAATCATAGATTTCGACCCACTTGCATCAGATTTTTGACCTCTACTGTAAACCTACAATTTTCAGCCCCTCGCACAACTCATATTCTCACACATTTGAGGGAAAACAAGAGAAAAATGAGCTTATCTCCTTCACTAGGGTTCTTCCTTTCTTCGATAGGGTTTTTCATTTTTTCTTGAAGCCTTTCTCACTCCTTTTTCTTTCCTCCGCACTTCCTTGTGATTGCAGATCAAACTTGCTTGCTTGGATGCCACAATAAGTCAAATTTGTAGCCTATATATAGTGGTTTTATGAGGTTGAGTTCCGTTCATGAGGCTGACTTGCTGGTGGAGTCACAAATTACATATTTGAAACAAAAATATATTTTTTCTTTGATACAATAACCCCAAGAAGGGTCTAATACAAGATGACAAGGAAAATGACTAATGACACAAACCCTCGAAGCACAAAATGGGTGCCTAGAGCTCAAAACAAAATAATTTGAGCATGAAACCCATGCTTATAAAAATAATTTTCTTTTGATCTTTACAATAATTTTTATTTTTCTTTCTTTTGATAAATACATAAGAATTACATCATGTCATGAGCTAGACAACAATTATGAAGACTGATACTAGTTACATTTCTCAACACTCCCTCTTAACTAGGGAGGTATTCCAAATTGTTCAACTGTTACAAGGTTGACCTCAATTTGAAGTGTTCCAAGAAGAGTACAACAACAAATATAATGCTAGTTACCATCAAGGCAAAAAACTGCCAAGATATCAATCCAATAAGGACTAAGGTGTCATCAAGGCAACTTTCCACTATAGGTACCATATGGATACAACACTGGTATCAATCCAACTGGATATAGATACCATCTAGGCCTCCATGCCAAGACACCAACCCTCACAGGGATATAGGTATCATCAAGATCAAGATATCAACAATAAAACAAAGCTCCATATAATCAAGACCAAGATACCCTGCCACACTAGGATGTAGACATCATCAAGGCCAAACTATAACTGAGATTTCAATACCAATTAGGCCAAGATGTACTCCCAAGTACCATCATACAAGCATAAATACTAAGGTACTCATGTCTCCTTCTCAACCAAATTAGAGATGTCCAATAATCAAAGCATTCTTATCAAATATTCAAACTTCTCAGCGAGAGATCAACACATCAACTACTTTTTCATCCATTAGAACATTTTTTACCTCCATGACCCCAGCTAGTATCAAAATTCCAATATATTGGTTCTTTCTATCAATATACTAGCATAAATTTTGGGGTCCTTAATCATTCTGTTGTTGCTTAGGTCATTACAATATCCAAACAAATCTTGACAAAAGCTTCCTTTTCCAATATTTTCAAGCAACACCAAACTCAACCTCAACACTTCTCAAAACAACCAAGTCTTGTTCACGAATCATCAAACACGAATAACCATAAGTAGTGCTTTAACCATTCTACGATCTCATTCTTTCCTTATGTCCTTCATAAGACATATGATTGCATGAGACATGAAGTAGAGAATCATGTATTGCCTCTCAACGTATGGAGGATATACACTTTCCTTTATCCATCTCCCTCTTAACTTGGGAGATAAGTCCATCATCGACAACTTTATTCTTCCAACTACATAGGCCTTTTCTTTTGCATCATCATATTATCGTAGAACTTCAACTTGCAAAAAATTCAATCCTTTTATCTTCATATGGAAGCAAATTCATCTTTCAAACATCAATGTAAGCTTCCATGTCATTGAGTTTCTTATAGTTCCCTCTTTCCATCATGCTCAACATCATCATATAGTCATCATCAAGTATGAGGTAGGCATACATCTTCAATGTCATCATTAAGTATGAGGTAGGCATACATCTTTACAACCTATTGAAAAATATGTACTTGCAAATATCATTAGCAAGTACCACCAAGCACAAATATATATGTACAAGAGAATGAAATTAACTTTATCAAGAGATGGTTATCATTTTATCACAAGGAGTGCATCTAGGGTTATCAAAAATTTGAAAATAAACCTTAGATATCCAACAACTAAGCCATGTTAGGGTTTCATCCACAATGAAAGCATTTACACCTAGGGTTATATTTTAATGTGCTAGACTTTTACATCAACCTTTGTTAGGGTTTTTTCATAAACCTTAGGTACAATTATCAAACCCTAAAAAGCTATGGTTTTATCAAAGTGAACAAATAACAAATGATATTACAAGGGTTGATTTAATTTAGAGATCAAACACCTTAATAATATAAGAATCTTTATGATTCTATAGAAAAACACTAGACATGAAAGATTCATTAATATAAATCAAATTTAAAGAAAAAAAGATCATGCCTTCTTATATGATGAAGACCTGCTACAAATCTTGTAATCTTATACATACCTTGAGTTACTTCCTTTACAAACCTTGTAAGGATTCCTCTTGAAGGGCTCCCTCTAAAACAAAACTTTATACAAGTATCCCTTTGAAGAATCCCTCTAAATATAGCCACATTCATTTCTTTTATTGATATTCATGCAAAAAAATTATTTCCAAGGAAAACACAAGAGAAATGATTATAAGCAAGCAAAAATGAAGTTATATTGATAAAGGAAATCAACAATGAAAAAGGAAATAAAGAATAAGATACTATCTTTTGTGAAAAGGTGGAGGCTCCCTCTTGATCTTGCATCAATCTAGTCTTGTGAGGGATTTATTTAATTTGTCAAAACAATTCAAGAAATTTCTAACAAAGAATATTAGATTTACAAACCTTAGGAAACAAAATAAAGATAAATCCTAGAGACAATCATAAGAGAAAATATACAAAACCTAAAACAATAAACTATATTATAAGAAAATGATATACATGGGATAATATCCCTAAATACTTAATAGAACAAGTCTTTGACTTCATAGTACTCAGTTTTGGTCTTCTTTGGTGGATTATCATCAGAGGAAACTGTAGCTTGTTCTCTTTCTCTCTTATTGTTCTTAGGATGATCAAGACATTGATTCTTATAATGTCCTATTTTGTGACAATGATAGTATTCTATTTTAGAAAGGTCAATTTTCCCATGATTCTTCTTTGACCCTTTAAACTTCTTATTTCCTCCATTATTCTTGAAATGATCATAGTAGGCATTTGAGTTGGTATTCTCTTCATATTATTCCTTACCTCCTCCCAAAGCAAGATGAGCTTCATCTTGAGTACAAGCAAACCACATCCCTTCAAAAGTGGGATAATTATTCCAACTACTTATTCCTGTTACAAAGGCATTCCAAGACTTTGGTAGCCCTAGTAGGGCAAAAATCACAATTTCTTTATCTAGGATTATTTCATCAACTACTTAAAGTTCATCTCTTAGGTAGGATACTTACAAAGTAAGAGGATGCTGTATAATTTCTGGTCATTTTAACAGTTCAAAGTTCATTCTTTTGACTTTCCACTTGACCAATATTCTTGATTGTAAATAACTTGGATAGAGTATCGTACATTGTATTTGAAGTATCCAGTGTGTATATAACGGAACCAACTTGTCTTTGATTCCATCCACAACTAATATCATGGGTATAATTTCATTTTTCTTGTACTTTTCCTTTCTAGGATCATCAATAGGTTCTTTGAATTTTCCTTGTACCAAGTCCAATACTTTATTTCTAGCAAGGATGAGGTCCATTCTTTCCTTCCATGCTCTAAAGTTAGAAGCTCCTGGAAGTTTATTCTTAGATTTCACTGATGAGGCCATAGGTAAAATTTTCAATGTCACACTTGATGAAGTCTATATATCTTTGTATCCTTCAATAGGGTTTCTTCTTCAAACTAGCTTATAGGGAACCAAAACTTCTATCTTACCTTTCAAGACTTCCTTCCTTCTAGAAAATGGTGTTCTTCAATATATATTCAAAGGTCCAAAAAGTAAGACTTCTCTTCTTCTTATAATCTACCTTGAATTTTTTCTTGAATCCTTTCTTAAGATGATGAAAGCTATTGATCTTCAAGCTGCCTTTTTCCTTCTTCTTCTTCACCTTAGCTCTGACACCATGTTAGAAATTAGAAAGGAGAAAATATTTTCTTATCTTGATAATTGCTTGTGATTTCTTTGTATTCTTATTATCTTCTTTTATTTCTTCTTTTATCTTCTTATCATCAAGAAAATACCAAAACATAAGTGATGAATATCAAAACAACAAGGGCATAGGTTTTAGGCTCTTAGCTAAGGCAAAACCCCTCTTCTAAGGGAAAACACAAAAAAATCTCTTCTCTTCCTTTAGAACCAAATAAAATGAGACAACCAAGACCCTTTGACCAACAATAATACCTCCTCCAATCTGCCAAATCAGCCTCCCAACAAATTCCTTTCAAGATGACAAAATTTTGTTTCTAATCAACAAAATTCCACCTTCTTCAAAACAACTTCAATCACATATTTTGGCCCTCCTGCATCATATTTTCGGCCTCTACTGTAGGCCTGCAATTTTCCGCCCCTCCTACATCTCATAATCTCGTACGTGTGAGGGAAATCAAGAGAAAAATGAGCTTATCTCCTTCGCTAGGATTCGTCCTTTCTTCGCTAGGGTTTTTCCTTTTTCTTCAAGCCTTTCTCACTCCTTTTTTGTGCCTTCACACTTCCTTGTGATTGCAGATCAAACTTTCTTGCTTGGAAGCCACAATAGGTCGAATTCATAGATTATATATAGTGGTTCTATGCGGTTGACCTCCCTTCATGAATTCAACTTGACATTTCTTGAGGCCAACTTGGTGGAGGAGGAACAAATTACATTTCTAACACAAAAATAAATTTCTTGTTTGATACAATAAGCCCAAGAAGGGTCTAATACAAGATAAAAAGGACAACAACTGATGACACAAACCCTAGAAACACACAATGGGTGCTTAGACCTAGAAACAAAATAATTTGAGCATGAAACCCATGCTTATAAAAATAATTTTATTTTGATCTTTACAATAATTTTCCTTTTTATTTCTTTTTAAAAATACATAATAATTGCATCATGTCATGAGCTAGACAACAATTATGAAGACCGATACTAGGTCCATTTCTCAACATACTCTTCGACAAAGAGCCTCTATGTATGTTAGAAAGAGTTAGGAATTATCTTCATGATATCGGTGATTGGATTCCAATTGGAGATACTACTTACATCAGGGTTTTTGGTTCCTACAAGCCTCCTCATGATCTACCCACACTAGTTATAGATAAAGTGGTATTACAGGAGGTTTCATATCAACTAACCACTAGATTGTCTAAAACATTGGTGAAAGGAAAGAAGGGACCAAGACTTGTCTTCCCATTGGATATCAAAGTGTACACTATCCAAATCTCTAAAGATGTGGAAGCAAAAGTAGAGGATATAAAACTCTTCCATTTTATTAAGTTGAGTTTCCACAAATATTACCTAAGGGGTATTTCCTTGGATCACTACAAAGTGATTGGATTTGGATGGGCTTATGCTTCTTTCACTGATGTAGTCGAGGAAATATAAAAATATTTTATAACACATCCAAAGTAGCAGCATTGGTTGTGCAACAAGAAGAATAGGCAAAGAAATTAGATAATGAAACATAAGAAAGCATGAGTTTTGAGGCAAGAGAAACCATTGTCAATAGGAAGTAGGAGTAGGAAACCAACAAAGAAAAGCAGAAGAAACAAAAGATAGAGAAGTAGGAAGCCAGAAAGAAACAACAAAAGGAAGAGGCCCAATCGAAGTAGCAATACTAAGAAGCTCAACCAAAACAATACAAAGAAGCTTAGTAGAAACAAGCAGAGGAAGAGAAGAGGAGGAAGCAAGAAGAAGAATAAAGCCTGAGAAAGTAAGAAGAAGAAATAAAACGAAACGAGGAATTTAAGAAAAATAATGTAGAAGTGGCAAACATGAAGGAGGATGCAATGAAGAAAAGAATAGAAGAGGAAGAAATCTAAAGGAAAAGAGAATAAGAACAAAGAAAGAAAGAAGAAGAAGAAAGGAAAAGAAAGCACGAAGAGGAAACCAAGCAACAACAAAATTAGCCAAACAACTTGAATAAGACTTGCTCTCCAAAGAGAAAGGAGACAAATAAATAGAAGATCATCGACCAAAGGACATAGAAATGTAGTTGGAGCTTCCCACTTTGAACATTCTGCCATCTACTCCTTTTACCGATGGGAAATTCCCATTTCATGAGTTGGGCATTATAGAGGGTGAAGAGGAAGAGGTATTAGATATATCTAGACTTACCTTTGACCAAGTTCAATGCAAAATCATGCAGGAAAGACACAGATGCTTTGCCAAGAACCCGACAAAGCCCATATTAGTGGTCATAGAAAGGGAGATTATCATAAACACCATGATGAACTCAAGGATGATAAAATCAAATGGAATCACTTTGTAGCTGCTGCAAAATTGAATATAGACTGATTAACTAAGGAAAATGCAGCATTGAAGGCAAGGTTGGTTGCCTTTGAGCAGAAGATGATTTAGTTTGCAGAATGAGAATCGAGTCTTGTTGACTTCATTCTCCCAAAATAAAGACTTGCAGGTATCCATTCTAAATGGAGTTAAGATAATAGAGGAAGTAATGAATCTAGTTTATAATGAGATGATGACCTTGCATCAAGTTATGGATCCAATACCAAGAATGCATAGTGAGTCAAAAGATAGAGGGATGATGATCAAACTAGCCACCTCAGTAGTCGATCACATATATGAATGGACCAACCAGTATCCCAATGCACCAGAGGAAATCCCAAGGAAAAATTTGATAATTGTGCATAATGATAAGGTTGTTGTCCGTATCAAATGCAGTCACACGAAAAATTGAGCAAGGATTTGGATAGAGTAGTAGCATCATATAAAACCTTACATGGAAGTATGGAATCCCTTGTTTAGATCCACAAGATCTATTACATTGGTGCATTATGTGAAACAAGATCCAAATAAGAAGTCAAGAAAGAGATTCAATCATTCTTGGATCCCCTAAAACAAGTTGTTGCAAGAGATGATTTGGAAGCTACAAAATAGGTGATTGTTCAATATGTGGTTGAGCTTGTGAGGCTATACACAAAGCTCATGATGTTGTCAAACTAAGTACAACCCAAAAATCCCACCTTGGTATTAGATGCACTATAATGCCTTACGAGGCATGGGGATGAGTCACAACATAAGATCCTCACACTTGTAGGTGAATACAAGCTATGGCAAGCATACCTAGTTCGAGATTTACAAATGGTTGTTCTAGAACTCTCCATGACTAGACTAGTCGATTGAAAATGTTTTATTTTCCTAATATTATTGTAAAATTAGTATTTTGTTGAGAGTAAATTAGAATCTAGAGTAGAGAGAGTCACATGGAATGTGAAAGGTCATGTCAAAGATGAAAAATCACGAGGGTAAGTGAAAGGTCAGGGTAAATGAAAAGTCACCCTACCTTCTATAAATAAACTCTCATGGCTAGATGTAAATGAAATTTAGCTTTGGACTCAATTTGTGTATACTTTTTGAGAGCTATTAGACCTTTTGAGGATTCAAGTAGTGGCTTTGCATTTCCACTAGTGGAATTCATGAACGTTTCATGTGATGGTGTTATATAAATTTCAACTTAATGTTTGGAGCTCTTTGAGCCCAAGTATGCAATCCCTCCCAAGTATTGTAAGACATTGTGAGATTCTTCTTGCAATTATATGATGGTATATTTTTTCTTTCATTGTGTTTAGATTAAATAAATTGTTTTATTGGTTTAAGCACATATCCTTTATGGGATTGTATTATTTTATATGCTTTCATGTCTATTATTGATTATGAAATAATTTATGGTCGATAAACAAATATTTATCTTATGCATGGGTTTTTTCTAAATTGTTGCTAGCATTGCTTCCTTTGAGATTCATGCCACATCATTTAGCTGTTGTTATGTTCATAGCATTTTTCATGTTAAATTTCCATAAAAATGTTTAACTTGTGCTTGTTGAAAGTTTTATTCGTTCTCTAAAATTTATTGTTTGTTTTGTCCAAGCAAATATTTAAGAACAATGGTGGTAGCGAGGCCCACATACTAGATGGGACTCCCATACCAAATGGTGTAGATTCTAGTTGGGATTTTGCACCGAGGATATCCCTTATCTATTGGCGGTAAAATTTGACCCGTCAGTACTATGTTAGTAAAATACATTGTTGATGTAGAACAAGTTGAACGTGAGACATATGGAACTAAGACTCCATGGGGGAAAAACCATGACATGGTTCCTAAGCTATAAAAATAATATTATATTCCAAAAGTGACTTTATGAATATAACTCAAAAGCCAAATGGACATGGTATAAATCCAATTCATGACTTGATGTTATAATTGAAGTGTTAAAAGTGAAAGGGATAAAAACATTTACATGGATTCCCAAGTGATGGGGGCGAGTTCCTCACATGCCACTTGGAAACATTACCCCATGCATACTTAAGTCATGTTTCCGATCGTTCTAACTGCCATCATTCCATGATCATTCAACTATCATTCTACCACCATCCTTGTGGAGTTTATTGTTGGTTTATGCTACAAATTGGAGGATAAGTGAAGTTGGACAACCATTGTGTTGGAAAATCAGAAAGGCAAAAATATCTTCTTTATGTTGATAATTAATTGTGATATTCTTATGTTCTTATTAACTTTCTTGTCTTCTTCTTTTATATTAGTTCATCAAGCAATTACCAAAATCATAACACAAAGATCAAAGACACTAGATGTAGGTAGACAACCGGGAAAAAACCCTTATCTAGTGGAAAACCTAGTCAAAAACTCTTCCTTCAATAGTTTCACGAGATGATCCAAGATTATTTGACCTAGACATCGACTTCCTCCAACCACCAAGTCAGGCCTTCCCTTCTTCTACATATGATATCCTTCCAACAACAACTTCGACCTAGATGTAGTGGCAAATCTTAGACCCAGAAACTTTGACCTAGTAACAGTAGGAGAACTTCGACCCATAAAATTCAACCTAGCGGCAGAAACATAACTTCGACCTAGAAGAAACACTTTGAACTTCCAGTAAATAGACCAGTAAATTCACATGTGTGAGAGAGATGACCCAGAAAATTTGATCTTCCCTCTCCATCAAATCTCCTTCTATTTCTTCTGTAATTTCATATTCTTTTGCTTCCTTGTCTTAGATATCGAACTTGTGTGAGTGATGCTCCAAATGAATCGAATTACCCTTATTTATAGCCTCTTTTTTGGGTCAAACTACCTTCATGTAGGTCGACTTGATCAGGTAAGGGCCGACTTGGTGTGGAGGTGACAAATGGTCTTACTAAATGGAAAATGGAAAATGACTCTAATGACTTAATATAAAACGTAGAAGTCCTTAATGGGGACTTTGACCTAAAACATGATGACCCAAGCATGAAACCCATGCTTTAATAAGTCATAATAATAATAACAAAACTTTCTTTTTCTTTCTTTTCATAAATACATTTCATTATGACTCAAATAAAATTATGAATACTGAACCTATTTACATTCTTCAACACTCCCTCTTAACTAGGGAGGTATTCATAAGTACATGGAATATCTTAAAGCACATGAAGCATGAAGAGTTTAGGCACACACTGTGTTATGGATTAGATTCCTAACTAGGGAAATCTGTCTGGGTTGGACTAAGATGGACTAAAGCTTTCAGCCTCTCTAGGTACCATCAGTCTTACTTGATAACCATCAACCTAAGGAACTAGGTGCGTAATGTAAGGTCAAATATCCATGACCAATGCCACCCTCCCTACTTCGAGAACTAGACATAAAGACACAAGCCGACCAGATATCCTCCTAGGCATTACACAATGCCTCAACACATCAAATATCTCCCAATCAGACAAATCGATAACATCAAGCATGCTTCCAAAAATTCGAGAGATTTACCTGAACAATCACAACCCCAATCAGTAAAAACCTTTCATATACACATAAACACAAACCTTTGGGATCTTCAAACATCTTGATGCTGCTTCAAAATTTATCACAGTAGGACTTAGAGGCTTCCCAAACAAATATTGACAAACGTTTACTCAATCATACAACTTCCTTTCCAAACTTCACATGCAACAACATATTCTACAACCATATCATGCTTTCCTTCTTTATACATTCTCCTATTTCTACTTTAAGGTATCCATCATGATTATAATATGCCCTTCCTCTCAACTTGGGAGATATACCCTTTCTTTTATCCCAACTCCCTCTTAACTTAGGGAGATCAACTTCTTTTACATAGCATTGGAGAATCTTTCATGGCTTTAATCCTTCTTATTAAAGTCATCTTGGTCATCATCATTCATATAACTTCCTTCACCATGATTATCAATCAAATCAACTTTACTTATGAATATCTTCAACCTATTGAAGATTATGTACCTGCACAACTTAAATAGCAAGTTACATATATAGAAGCATGAATATAAGAATCATAGAAGCAATAGATTTTATATACCAAATACCTTAACTTAGTTAGGTTCATAATCATCAAGAGACACATACTTTTCAATTTATTTCTCAGGTTTGGTTATAACCCCTAGATCACATTAGTAACTCATTTAAGATATCAGTCTCATTATATCTAGGGTCTCAATATTTCTATCAGAGATATGACAAACTCTTCTATGACATATTGCAAACCATAGAACATATTCAAACACGTATAGCTCTACAATGCATCCAACAACTTTAGAATTCATACATTAGACTTCTATTATAATTTAATGTAAACCCTATATCCCATACACTAAGCTTCAACAATCAAAACCAAACACAACATAATCTAAGGTTTCAACAATATGACCAACCTTTTTGTAAACCCTAGATTTTATCATCACATCATATCCTAGAATGTCAAACTTCGACTAGGGCTTAGTTACAAACCCTAGAATTTACATACTATGAGCATCAACGATTAGGTTAGCACATATACATATCTAGGATTTCATAATCATGCACACGCATATCAATATCCATTAGGTAAGCCCAAGACGCAATTATCAATACATTTAAAGTTAGACATATAACAATCTTTATTAGGCTAGGGTTTTGATGAGACAAACATACACCTAGGGTTTAATTCCTAAGAGCTTACTCTTGATACATAAGGGTTTTACTCATAAACCCTAATTTACCAAAGCCTCAAGGTTTAGGAATATATTACCATCCAACCCTAAAGGACTAGGGTTTCCCTAACAATATTAAAACTCCAAACATGACATTACCATCAAAACCCAAAACATCAAAAGAATAATATTTTCTAGATTTCATCAGTAACCCTAAGTAGATTAGGGTTTTTCACATTAGCATTGACATACCCTTAGGTTAGGGTTTTACAGAGAACCTTTTATGGTTCCACAAACATGATGATTTTAATGAGGTAAGATTCAATCTAATGATTAATCATCCAAATAAGAATATCTATGATTCAAAGGTCCTAAACATAACACTTACTAGTAATGTAAATCAAATTTATTAGAATGAATGAATATATCTTTATCACGAAGAGAACAAAACTTATGGTCTAAAAAATACATTTGAGTTGTTTAGACAAACCTTACTTGACATAAATTCCAATAGAAATTATATCATGCTTTGTCTTGTGAGATCTTCTCCATAGCCCTTGAGCATATCAACAAGCTTTTCCTAAACAAGAAAAATATGAAAAGAAATGTTATTAGCATCTAATACAAACACATCTAGATAAGAAAAGGAAAACCAAATATAAAATATAATACAAGGAGTAAGATACTTATCTTTGGAAAAATGGTGAGGGCTCCCTCTCAATCCAATCTCGAGGGATACCTATAACTATATCAAAACAATTCAAAAAATAATTTTCCAAAGCATGTTAAGCCTATAAGTACTAAAAATCAAAGTACAAAGAAAAACAATTCAAAAACTCAGAGTAGAGGGACTTAGTAGTATAAGTCCTTTATTTATGATTCTCTGGCCTTGTTATTCTTTGGCAATATTTGTTTGATCCCTGATTGTCTTTTTATTCCTAGGATTGTCAAGACAATCATTTCTATAGTGACCCATTTTATGAAAATTGTAGCATTCTATCTTGGATAGGTTTACCTTCCTTCTAGACCCTTTAGACTTCTTGAAGGTTCCTTTGTTCTTGTGATGAATGGACTAGGAATTTGAAATTTTCTCCTCTTCATTCTCTTTGTTGCTTACTAATTAAATTCTTTTTTCTTCTTGACTACACGCATTCCATAATTGTTTGAATGTAGGAGTTTCATTCCAGTTGTTGATACCTGATGAAAAGGGACTCCAAGATGTTGGTGATCCTAGAAGTGCATTGATTACAAGCTCTTTTTTAGGTATTATATCATATATTCCCTGGAGTTCTTCTATGATTCTAGTTATTTTTACAAGAAAGGATGCTACAATGTCCTCCTTTGTCATCTTCATAGTTTTTTATTCATTCTAAGGACTTGCAAGTTGACCAAAATTCTTGATGGTGAATAATTTGGATAAGGCCTCATACATCTCTTGAGCAGAATCTATGTTGGATATATATGAGATGAGCTTGTGTTTTATTCCATCCACCATTAGGGCCGTGGCCAATATATTTGTTTCCCTGAACTTTTCCTTTTTTGCATCACTTGATTCATTTGTAGGCTTCTTTAATTTTCCTTTTACTAGATTCAAGACTTTATTCTTCTCGAGGATGAAATCTATCCTCTTTTTCCATGCCCTGTAATTGGATGATCCTTCTCATTTGTTTTCTCCCTTCATTGAGTTAGACATTGTTCTTGAAGATAGTTGGCTTGACTTCTTATATGATCCTTTTCCTTGATGACCCTTATTCAAACTTCTTAAAACTCCTTTTAGTATATCTTTAGGCTGCCCTTTTATTTCTTCTTTACCTTAACTCTGCTACCATGTTGGAAGATTAGAAAGGCAGAAAGTTTTTCTTTATGTTGATAATTACTTGTGATATTCTTATGTTCTTATTAAATTTCTTGTGTTCTTCTTTTATCTTAGTTCATCAAGCAATTACCAAAATCATAACACGAAGATCAAAGGCACAAGATGGAGGCAAACAACCAAGGAAAATCTCCTATCTAGGGGAAAACCCTGTCAAAAACTCTTCCTTCAATAGTTTCGCGAGATGATCCAAGACTCCTTGACCTAGACACAGACTTCCTTCAACCACCAAGTCATCCCTTCCCTTCTTTTGCAGATGATATCCTTCCAGCAACAACTTCAACCTAGATGTAGCAGCAGATCTTCGACCCAAAAACATCGACCTAGTAGCAGCAAGAAAACTTCAACCTAGAAGCAACAATTCAAACTTCCAGTAAATAGCCCAATAAATTCACATGTATGAGAGAGATGATCCAAAAACTCCGATCTTCCTTCTCCAGCAAATCTCCTTCTAATTCTTCTGCAATTTCATATTCTTCTGCTTCCTTGTCTTAGATATCGAACTTGTGTGAGTAATGCTCTAAATGAATTAAATTGTTCTTATTTATAGCTTCTTTTGTGGGTCGAATTACCTTCATGTAGGCCGAATTGATCAGGTAAGGACCGACTTGGTGTGGAGGCAACAAATGACTTATTTTACTCAATAATAATTCTTTTTACATGATTCAAAATCCCAACAAGGGTCTTATTAAATGGACAATGACTCTAATGAATTAATATAAAATCTAGAAGTCCTCAATGGGGAATTTGACCTAAAACATGATGACCCAAGCATGAAACCCATGATCTAATAAGTCATAATAATAATAACAATTTTTTTTCTTTCTTTTGATAAATACATTTCATTACGACTCAAATACAATTATGAAGACCGAACCTAGTTACATTCTTCAACACATTAGACCGTATGACCTAGTAAATTGCTGTGAATTCCTAGGTGGAATTTTGTGGCCAATTCTTCTTGTTCATTTAGGGTAAGTTTGGAGCTTGGAGGTGGAATATTTTTGGTAATATTACCTATTTCGAGGCTTGAGGGGTGCCTAGAAGATTCTTGAGAGCAGTTGGAACTCCCAAAGCTACAATACTTTGATACTTCTTGGTTTGCTTGTGCTAGAAGCCCTAGAAATGTAGTGGCATATCTTGAAGGATTGTAGAGGTAGAGAAGATAAGGGTGCATTACATTAGGTTGTGTAGGCTAGGGAATGCAAGACTTCAGTTAGAGAGGTTGGTGGAGTTGGTACCTGACCTATTATTTGTTTGGTACTGATTGTGTGATCATAGTTGCCACTAGGTGAGCCTTTGCCTTGGTGGAGTCATAGCCCCAATTCAATAATGACCAATTGCTGAGACATTAGATTAATGTGGTCAATTTCTGGGTGGAACATCTGAGATCTGCAACTAGTTATGAAATTATAAAATATAATGCAATTTATACTTAGATGTATTGAATGTTTTGTTATTGTGATGTGTAAATATTATTCACACAATTATCTGGTTGTAAATGGATATATTGATGTTTTGGTCAACATTATTAATGCATTTCATGTATTATGAATTTAGTCTACATACAATAGACTCATTTATGCAGTGGCCACTAGTTGAAGCCATCCATACAAGTGGACGATAGTCGATCGTGGATGTAGTCAACAGATAGCAGACTCATGACTCAATGGATATGTAGTAGATGGTCAGTCGATTCTTGTGTATGGTCTAACATGTTACATTTGTAATTTGAGTTGAATCAACTTCTCAAACATATGTCATAATAAAAGTAGAGTTGAGTGGTAATGTACCTCAACTAGGTGTGACTTGGGGGTATTATAATGATGATTTCTTGGTGTGGCTGGGGGTGTTACAATGGCAATTTCTTGGTGGCTAGGGGGGTGTTACAAGAACAATTTCATGTAATTTTATTGTTGGTTCTAAATATTTCCCTTAATTTTGGGTTTAGCACTGAAGAGTAGGCAAGAATGTGAATAAATATGCTCTAGTTACTATCCAATTTAACTACAAGGTACTTGAAGGAGGGGCTATATAATGTCGAAGTATGGGTTCAAACAAGAAAGTTTCTTAACTGAGAATGCACCTTGTTTGGATAACATGTACTTGATGTATTTCTAGGGCGAATATCAACGAAGTATGAGTTCAAACAAGAAAGTTTCTTCCAGCTGAAAATGCACCTCCTTTGGAGAGCATTTATTTTGATGTCATTCTAGGGCTAACCTCAACGTTATGAAGCACTTTCAGCTACTCTAAATCTTCATTGGAAAGGCATTGTCACACTGAAAATACACCCTATTTGGAGAGAATTTACTTGGATCGAATCTCAATGTTAGGAAGCACTTGCACTCACTCTAGATCCACCATGGAAAGGCCTTTATTATTGTATTAGCTATCCACAAAGTCCTTGAAGAAGTTTAAACAAAGAGTTTCCCACAACTTGAGATGCCCCTCCCAAGGGAGAGCACCCATTGGGATGCATTTTTGGGGCTTTCAATGTGTATCTGAAGTGCATGGGTTTGTGGGATTCCTCATGTCGGTAGAGTATATATGGTTTTACCGAGCAAAGACAAATTCAATACATAGTTAATGATTTATTTTTAATAGTTAATGATTTATTTTTAATAAATATATATTTTTCTACGTTATAGGATTTTCATTAAGAAAAGAAAGGACTAATGTGAAAATGCACAAATATGCCTACTTTTTATGCTTAAGAAACCTCAAAGTTGCTAATACGATGAGATATTTAATAGTAACATACATCTTTCTTCTGCTAGCTGCATTTCTTGGATTTACGATATTTAATGATAATGTGTATTTTCGTATATGTTGTAATTGTTTAATTTGTTTGAAGTAGTGGGTTTAATGGCTAAGAATATGTATTTTTTCGGGGTTCAAATTCAAACAAAAGAGTTTCATATACCAATTTGGTTTCAAACATTGGCCATAACCTTAAAATTAGATTATTAAGAATGATATTATATGTGTGCGTGTGTGTGTGATGAGACCACCAAAATTATTATTATTAAATTTTAATTATAATTGAGAAATATTTATATTATAAAAAACGTTGTAGCTAAGACTTACAAACCTATTAGCTTACTTAGATTAATGAAATATAGAAATTAATGTTCACAAAATCTACATTTTGATAATTTTTTACTCAAGTAAATTTTGACAAATTGCTAACATAATAAAAGATGCAATTTATGACTAAGATAAATTATGTATGTGCCTTCTTGTCACCATTGGTTGTGCTATTGAAGGAGATATTTTATTTTTTACTATTGGTTTCTAAGTTTTCTTTGTCTTTGTTGAGGGCCTTATTATTCTTTCCAATTTAGATTTGTCTTGATTTAGAGGTTCTAATTGTTTTTGTGTCATATCTTTTTGCCTAACATCTTTTTTAGTTTGAAGTTTGATCCACCTATGTTTCTGGTTAAGGGCTCAACATCCTAATATGGATATGAAGTAAAAGTAGTATTTTCTTCCACGACACCCTATTGTGTTGATTCTTGTAATAACAAAAGGTCTTCTTATAATGCTAAAAATGATAAAAGTAAGTAAAATAAATTTACAAAAAAACTAAATTAAGAAAATGTTAAGTTAAAAAATAAAAATATATGATAACAAGTGGATCTTATACATAGAATTTTCTTTTTATTAAAAAAAATAAATTAATATTTAATGGACATGGAAAAGAATGCGAGTATTGGAAAGATTAGACATTGACAAAAGTAGTTGATTGAGGACTTGGGGGTGGCTAGTTGCAAAAATACATGGTGTAGTTGAGCCACGATTGGATTGAAAGTCATCCTCCATATGTTAGTTGTAGTCAATAACATGACAAACAAAAGCATGATGGTTTAGTGTTCATTGTGCTATAAGTTGAACTTAATTTCTTCAACTTCTAAATAAGATTACTCTCACCTTTCATGTGGTTTATACAATGGCTAATCAAATCTTCTTTATGTTTGTTAGTCAATACTTATGAATTTATGTATGTTTAATCTTGAAATTTGGTATATTATTATGGTATCAAAATTTCATTGTTACATTTCAGACCTATAAGTCTTGACATGCATGCTTAGTTTTGTTAAAAGATTTGTTATGTGAACTGGATTATTAACCTTATTAAAAAAACTCTATAACATTTATTAGTAATATTAAGCTCTTATTTTTTAATTTTATTTTTAAAATTTATGATTAATCTCCAATTTATTTATAATTGATATTGTAAAATAATATTGACTGTAAATTAATAAAAATATTATTATTTTAAAATTTAAATAAGGTTAGAGTTTTTCCATACAATACATATTGAAATAAAACAATTTATTGATCTTAAAAATTCTTAAACAAAATAAAATGAATATATCTACATGGGTATTTTCATGGACTAATACAAAATAATTCACAAGAAATAAAATTGTAGAGTTAACTTTTCTACGCTAAATAAAATTGTAGAGTTAACTTTTCTACGCTTGGTTGTTTCAAAACTTGTAATAAAACAATTTATTGATCTTAAAAATTCTTAAACAAAATGAATATATATACATGGGTATTTTCATGGACTAATGCAAAATAATTCACAAGAAATAAACTAGTAGAGTTGACTTTTCTACGCTTGGTTGTTTCAAAACTTTTAAGGTTTATTGTCGTGCAAACCTTTATGAAAAGTAAGAAAAGCACGACTAACAACTTTTCAGAAAATTTTTTGCATTGAATTTTTTAAAACAGTGAAATTTACAATCTTAGCTGTTAATAATAGCCACGTTGACCCTCGGTTTGCTAGCTAAGAGCTTCGTGTTTTCCCTATTCAGTGACTTCATTCCAATAATTTATTTCTTTTGTGACCGTCCTGCACATGCATGGTAACTGTCACTGTGTAATGCACCTTAATTTGGGTATAGGGGTTCAAAATGTTGAAATTGTTAAAACACATTATTAATGTCTTTTAGTTGTGTGGAAAGTCTTAGATAATGCTTTATACAACGTTTGCATAATAGTTTTAGTATATTCATTTCACTTTTACCATATTGGGTGAATGCAATGAATTAATGCCAAATTTAAAAATTATAAAAATAAGTTATATTTTAAGAAGGAAACAATAAACCATACCTTAACCAAATTTAAGAAGGCAACGATAAACCATACCAATGGCTTATTTTAATTTGACTTGTAATATTATATGTGATAGCGTGTACTAATGTCTTTTAGTTGTGTGGAAAGTCTTAGATAATGCTTTATACAACGTTTGCATAATAGTTTTAATATATTCATTTCACTTTTACCATATTGGGTGAATGCAATGAATTAATGCCAAATTTAAAAATAATAAAAATAAGTTATATTTTAAGAAGGAAACAATAAACCATACCTTAACCAAATTTAAGAAGGCAACGATAAACCATACCAATGGCTTATTTTAATTTGACTTGTAATATTATAAGTGATAGTGTGTACAAGATTGATAGGTTTGTGTTATTATGTATATATGTGTGTGTTTATTGTGTATTTTAATTAAATTATTAGGTGTATATATTGGTGAAATTTGATGTATAAAGATTTTTATTTTATATGGTTGAAAGTTTAATGTTTATAGATTATGGTAAATTATATTATTTACTTAAGTAAAAAGATAGAAAATAACAAGTGAATTTGAATAGTTATTGGGAGTGCAAAATACTTTTTGGAAAATAAATCTAAGGGTCAAAAACATTATATTTATATGTATCATTCTAATGAAATGCATTACACGTTTATCTTACTCCCTTTTATTCTTATGTCCAATATTGGTATTAGAGCATATTTTACTTAGAAACCCTCATGCCTATTTCGTTTGCATTTTGTTTGTGCAATTGTTTTTCTGTGGATTGTAATTCCTTTGAGCCATGAGTCTTGTGGTTCTCTTCTCTCTACTCGACACTCTAGAAACCCTCGCGAGCTCTCTTTGCAAATTTTATTTTTGGGTGCAACTCTTTTCTCCCTCTTATCCAAAACCTCCACACACTCTCTCTATTCTGCTTGGAACTCTCATCATTCTCATGTTGTAGATACATGCTGTGGCTATGTGCCTATTTGGTGAACCCGATTTGAACTAAATACACAACATACAATTGGATTGATAAGGTTGAGGCTTCGACTACGGTTGTAGAAAGTTGTACATGGATTTTCTATATGAAATCATTTGGCCTAGAAAGGGGGACCTCCTTGTCCATTGAAGAACCCACAATAAATGACTACTTAATGACCATTGTTGCAAAGGAGGTTTATCCCTCCTCCATAATGAAATCCTTGTAACACATGGAACACAAATTTCTTGTTGCATAACTACAAAAAGGAGAAAAATACATTGTGGATGTTGCTATGGAAGAATTCAAAGACCTCCTACCTCCTTTACATGTCATAAAAATCTATTATATGACTAGCCAAGCTCACAAACTATTATTGTCACACCATACAGTTGCACACTGTGAAAGGGTTTGAAAAGTCGTACCATTTCATCAAAAATTGTTTATATAATACATTAACTTGTTCATATATTAAATTGAAATTTCCTAAGTCATATTTATTGTCTGCATCATGATATTGGCATGCCAACATCCCATGGCTACTTCTAAATATGAAAGTAAAAAACTAAATTATAGATGTATAGTTAAGGCTTCTCATTATTATATCTTGACACACACCCTTAATCAATATTATTGTATGTTGAGAGAGGCCATCATGAGGGAGGTAAAGTCTTCCTCGCTTCTAGTCTAATATGTGAATATTAAGGGAAATAGTACCAATTAATTACTCTTTTGTAAATGCAAGGGTTTTCCATATTTTCTCCACCACCATGGCAAGGACCGCCTTTTTTTATTTATCCTACACTTTCTGCACCACCATGGCAAGGACCACCTTTTCTGATTTATCCTACACCACTGTCAATTGCACCCTTATCAAGATCTTAACGAGTACCAAATTATTCTATTCAAATGCAATAACATGAACTAGAATATTTCACATATAAGTGACTTCAAAGTTCATACAATCAAATGCAGTGTGACTCCTCTAGTACATATGGTGTGAATCCATAATAATTTCATGCCTTGTTCGTCATGGGTTATGTATGTTTATTTGAGCAACATGTTATGAATTCAATAAGGGAAATGTTTTACGGATGTTGCTTATCTTACTAATTCTACAAAATTTGAGTGGCCAACAACACAAAGCATCATCTAGCTAGTAATCAAAGGACTCAAAGCATTGATGACACATTCAATCCTAAATATCAATTCAACTCCAAAATAATGATAACTTGAAAATAGTATTTTTGTAAGTTAATTTGTACATTTTTATAAGTTGAATTGCATTTCCAATGGGTGAATTTTCTATACAAGCTGACACCCTTCTTTTTTAAGCTTGCGTGATTGAGAAAATGGCCAATGGATTATTAGAGTTATTGAATACTCTAATACACTTTGTTATTGGCGATATGGTTGAAGTCAACAAATCCACTTATATTGATGTTCAAACTTGTTTACAAGATTCATAGGACAAAATTGAGTTTGTCCAAAATGACTCACAACTTCTATGAGATGAATTACAACAAAAGAGTCAGCATATGAACTAGTCCTTGTTTAGAACAACTCTCTTTTTGAGTTCAAGAAATATTCTTATGAGTAACCAACACCTGATGTAACCTTGAAAGCATATTCAAATGAAGATGAATAAGTTTCGTTTGCACTTCCCAAGCCCATCATGAAACCTTGGGAAGATTCCATCAACAACAAGCACATAACCAACCTTGTATGCAAAAAGGAAGTGACCTTTCACACTCTAGACTATTCCAAATCAATCTAGTTCCAAAGAGTTGGATTCCTTTAAGAAAACTCATATTCAACTATTCCAATTCTAGATCATATTCCTAAATGCCAAAATTGTTTTTGAGTTGGATTCATGGAGGATTAATGTTTTGATCTTGATCTTTGTGAGCATTGTGGAAAGCATAATCATTGTTCAAGTTGGCCACATGGAGGATCAATGTTTTGATCTTCATCATGGCGAGCATTGTGGAAAACATAATCATCCTTCAAATAGATCTTCTAGTCATAAGAATCTTATAAGAGTAAAGATTCACCTTGGATTGATTTCCTTTTGGCACACATAGAAGTATGGACAAGTCTTGAGGAGTGATGTGCGAAGCACGGAAAATGTGTGGAGTGAAAATATATACAGAGTGCGAAAACTATTTTCTAGAGAAAAACTAAGTGTGAAATTTGAGGGAAGGATAAATAGTACATAGTGGTTTCATTCTCTGGGACAAGAATCACAAAGATTGCTCATATTTCCGTTGCTGGTTTTGACCTATAGATGCCTCAGCAATGGTTGGATCACAAAGAATTGAACTTTCTGGACAGATGGTACTTGGTCTGAAATTTTTTCATTGGGGCATTATAGGAAGCCAATATCAGGCTAGCTAAGAAAGAAGACGATCTCATCTGGGCCACCATCCCTCATGGATGATACTCCCCAAAAGCAGGCTATGTGGCTCTTATGACAGCTTGGGAAAATTGCATAATCAGGTGGTGGTGGTGCCACCTTTGGAAATTAAAATCTCCCCTGAAAACCAAGTTGTTCATGTGGTGTATTCTCACAAACAAAGCCCCAACTGAGTTAAACCTCATGAAACGGGCTTTTCACGGTCCCTCAAGATGTTGTTTCTGCAAATCCAATGTTGAGGATATGAGCCATCTCTTCCTCTTTTGACCGGTTATGACATAGTTTTGGTCCCATATAATCACATTCCTTAATTTAAAGACAATTTGGTTTGACCAAAATTTTGAGGAAGCATGGCAACATTGGTTGTCTGAGGCTCACACTCAAAAAGACAAAAATCTGCCCCTTATTGTTTGTTGGGGCATTTGGATAAATGGAAATCGACTGATCTTCCAAGATGATCCTATCAATTGGTTAACCACTTGTACCAAGTCTGTTTCCATTTTTAATCTGATTCTAGACTCCCTGGACAGCAAGCTGCCTCGGGTCATTACTCCAGAAATCTTTGATACCAGTTTACCGTGGGGTTATTTTGATGGCTCTGCCCAAGCCGAGGGCTTTGTGGGGGGGGGGGGGGTTTCTTCACATCAATGCACATTTGTATTTCAGAATCAAATTTGGCCTTGGCAGGGGCACTAATAATTTTTCTGAGCTTCACAGTCTAAAACACCTTCTCTTATTTGCGCGGGAACAAAATTGTCAAAAGATTCAGATCTTTGGGGATTCACAGCTTGTTATAAATTGGATAAACGATGTATATCATTGTCACTTGCACACACTCAGGGACACTCTTGATGATGTCTTTACACTAAAATCACAATTTTATTTTATTGTATTCTCTCATATATACAAGGAAAGGAATGAGATCGTTAATCGTCTATCCAAAGAGGTCGCGCAGCTGAACAGGGGTCAATGGTTAATTCAGGAATTCAGAGATGGTGATTTCTATCAGTTCTTCCACCGTCCATTCATTGAGATGAATGGGAATCACTCAGAATGATCACTCAGATCATTCCATGTTTATTTTTGTTCATGTCTTTATCAATTTTTTGGACATTGCTACATATTTAATTTATCTCCGCGTTTATATTTTCCCCTCTACACCTACGATGTAATATGTATATATGGTTTCGAACTCTTATGAACTGTTTCTACAGTGGATGCGTCGCATACATGTTGAACGATACAACATGTAATTTTCTTAATATTTTTAACGAAAATTGTCCCTTTTTCTTTGGAAAAAAGTGCATAGTGGTTTCATAAAAATATATCAACATTTAGCTCCAGTTATGGGATAGTGACCCCCCGTGGGTTACTAAGAAACCATAAGGCCTTGAATCCATTGGGAATGAGTTGAAATCATTTAATAGAATATACAAGCTGACCAAACAATATAACAAGTTGAATATGTGCAAAATTATATATTTCTATGATACAAAGAGGTCTTGAAAATTTTCAAGTGAAGAAATGCTTGAGATGCTTCCCATTGACAAGTAGTTTTAACACTTGATCATCTACTATGACTTTTCCTACCATTTCCTTAAACACGTGATCCATGGCCCTTTGAAATGATGCGGATGTATATTTTAGTCCAAATGACATCCAATCATAGGCATAAGTTCCCTAGGGTGTAGTGAATGTTGTTTTATGTCTCTCATTCTCAACTACCAATACTTATTGTACCCTGAAAATCCATCAATCATGGGCATTACAATAGATCCTATGACTTGCTACAATAGTATTTCCATGTTTGGGAAAGGATTGGTATCTCTAAGTGAAGCCTTATTAAGGTCATGGAAATCAATGGATAATCTTATTTCTCCATTATTCTTCCTAACTATGATTTGTTTGGAAATCCAGTTAGAGTGCCTTATGGGAAAAATGATGTTCAATTTATTCATCTTGTCAATTTCTAATTTGACCAATGGCTTTAGTTTCAGATTGATTATTCTAGGATTCTACTTCACTAGCTTGGATCCTTCAAAGGAATAACATTTTGTATTATTCTCTTGTCATAATACTTTAATTCTTGATCAAATTCATGTTGAGCACAATGACTTCCATTTTTAACCATATTGGTGCTAGTGGAGTTCCAATATTTATCTTCTTAACATCCTGAATTTTCTTGAAAATGGTTCTTCTAACAAATGAGATGTCTGAATATGATCATCTTGATTGAAGATATATTCAATACATATTGGCATCATTTAAAATGTCATGATATCTCCTCATCTTCATCATCTTCTTCAACAAGGAACTTGACAATATGTTTTTCATTTCAAATACTTGCCAAAACTCTACATTGTATGTAATAGATGGATGAAACAAGATTTCAACATTACATGAGTTGTGAGTTGATTATGGATTAAATAAGGAATTTTCCACCTCCAAGGAGTCATCTTTCTAATTTTGATCTCTAGAACAAATAATATGTTTGTTATGTACCCAGATCAAGATAACACAGAAACATAAGGAAAAATAGATCAACGACTTGATAATAAGTCACTTCGAGGGGGAAACCTCCTTTTACAACACATAAATGAACAATTATTGGATGACTCAAATGAAAATACCTCCTTGGTATGTATAGGAGTTTAAAGTTTCAAAATATAATTAGGGCTTACATAACAATAATAATGTAAGGGCATAACAATAACAATAGTGGGCTTTTATGAGGCACAACAATAATAATATAGGGGCTACACTAGTATTATATGGACCTAACATGCCCCTCTCCTTCAAAGAAGTGTTGTCCTCAATGGTTTAGGAGTTTAGGATGCTTCTATATTAAATACTCATCCTCCCATGAAGAATCTTTAGCGGGTAAGTTCTTCCACTTAATGAGATACTCTAAAATTGATTGATTCCATAGCTAATGAATCCTTGTGAATGTGATTGCTTCTATCTCCAATATTATTTTCCTTCCTCATCAACTTCCACCAATATAGTTTGAATTTGGATCTTGTCACTTGTAATCTTCTTTAAGCATGAAACATGGAAAATTGGGTGTACTCACGAAGATGCAAGTAGTAACAATTTGTGTGCCATAGTACCAATATTTTGCAACACCTCATAAGGGCCATACTACTTAGGTTCTAATTTGATATCATTTTTATCTTGTTTGAGGGACATTTTGTTGTATGGTTGTACCCATAAAAATACCCAATCATCCACATAAAAACTTCTTTCACTGTGATGTTGATATGCTTGTCATTTCATTCAATTATGTGTCAGAGTCAGGTTATCCTTTAAGAGTTGGAGAACTTGGTTGTTGATTCTCGATGTGATCTTCCAATATTTGAACCTTAGAAGAGAGATGATGTGATGGACGATGGATGATATCCATAAAGCACCATAAATGGGGTTATTTTTTTTGCAATATGGAAATAAGTGTTTTACCACCATTCTGCCAGAGGTAACCACTTGACCCATTGTGTTTGTTTATTAGATACAAAGAAATGAAGACATCATTCCAAACATTTATTCAATATCTCAATTTTCCCATCAAATTGAGGATGATAGGATAAGCTATGATCTAATTGAGTAAAGACAAGAAAACAATTTTGTCCAAAACTTTCTAGTGAAAATCGGATCTTTATCACTTACAATAATCTTTGGGTTTCCATGTAGCTTTTGAATTGTTTCCACAAAATTCAGTAGTGATTGTACTAGCTTTGAAAGGATGAGATAGTGCACAAAAGTGTGCATACTTGGTACATCTATCAACTACCACCATGATGACATTATTTCCTTCATACTTGGGTAGAACTATGATAAAATCCATTGATACCTCCTCCCAATGCTGACTTGGAATGGTTAATGGTTGTAAAATACCTGGGGTGTTAATTGTCTTAACTTTATTTTGTTGGAAAACCAAACATTCTACACAAACTTATGAATATCATATTTAAGGCCATCCCAAAAAAATTCCTTCTTGACCCTGTGGTAATTTTTTAAAAATCTTGAGTGCCTTCCTATATGAGAGATGTGCGATTCCAAAATAACCTTTTGTTTGAGTTTGGAGTTCTTACATAGATATAAGCGATCTTTGTACCACAACGAATCATTTTTCCAAATAAATGTATCTGATGCATTGGGATCTTGTTGCAACTTTTAAGTGAGTTTCCACACCTCTTCATCATTCTTCCATTCATACCTTGCTTCAATTATCCAATCAAGTTAGATAATAGAAATGACACAAACTAGTGCCTCCACATCCTCATCGCTTCTCGAGAGTGCATCTCCAACAACATTTTACTTCCCTTTTTTTTAGATGGTTTCAAAGTCATATCCGAACATATTTTTGACCCATTTTTGTTACTGTTCGGAACATAATATTTGTTCCAAGAAGTATTTAAGAATATCATGATCTTTTTTTTACCTTGAAGTGTCTTCACATTATTTAAGGGTGCCATTTCTTAAGGGCATATGATATTGCCAAAATTTCCTTCTCATAAATAGGTTTATGAAAATGATTTCCCTTAATTGGATGACTTTCAAAAGCAATGGGTCTTCTTTCTCGCATTAAAACGACACCAATGCCATTTCCCGAGATATCATATTCCTCAATAAATGTTTTTGTGATTTTTGGTGTGGCTAAAACTAGAGCTTAAAACATTTCCTCTTTAAGATGTTAAAATTCCTTAGTTTGTTTTGGTGTCCAAAAAATGCATCTTTCTTCAGTAATTTTGTTAGAGGTGTTGTTATTTTCCCATAGTTATTAACAAACTTGTGATAATACCTGTCAATCTGAGAAATCCTTGATGATGCCTTAAGGTTTTGGGGGTTTTCCATTCCTTGATGGCTTTAATTTCGTTAGGGTCTACCTTAACACCCTCATGAGATATAATATGACCCAAATATTCCACCTTTTATACCTCAAAGAATCATCTAGAGGCTTTTGCATACAATTGTTTCTCCTCCAATAGTTTGAGCACCCTATCAACATGTTGAACATGATATTTATAAGACTTATTGTAGATTATATATATCATCAAAAATACTAACACAAATTTTTTGAGGAAGGGTTTGAAAGTGGAATTCATGAAACCTTGAAATGTCGAAGGTGCATTAGTAAGACCAAAAGGCATGACCAAAAATTCATAATGACCTTCATGAGTTCTGAATGTTGTTTTCAGAATGTCTTATGTCTTTATTTTAATTTGATGATATCCTGAACAAAGATCTAGTTTGGTGAAGTAAATTTCTCCATGTAATTCATCCAATAATTCATCAATGAAAAGAATGGGAAATTTATATTTAGTGACCTTTTGAGCTCTCTACAATCCGGATACATATGCCACAATCCATACTTCTTTTGAATCAATACTACTGAAGAAGAGAAATAACTTTTGCTGGGTTGAAGTATATCTACTTGTAACATTTTTGCAAGCATACATTCAATTTTACTCTTCTGGGCATAGGGATATCTGTGAGCTCTGATGTTTGGAGGAACACTTCCCGGAAGCAATTCAATAGCATGATCATGATTGTGAATAGGTGGGAGACATTTTAGAGTCTCAAATGCCTTGGAATGGTTGTCAAGGAATCTTTGGAGATCTATAGAAATGGATGACTTAGATGTTTGAACATCTAGTGAGCATAATTGTGCAATTACCCATTGTGGTTCCTTTGTCAAAAGTTTTTTCATTCCATTAAATATTATTATATTCCTATTTTTCCTTATGACATACCTTAATTCAATTTCCTTTCCTTCCCAGAAAAAATTCAAGAAAATTTCTTCAAAATTAAAATCTAGCGTCCCCAAATATTATAACCATTGGACTCTGAATACAACATCAACACCACCAATTGAAATGGAAAGCATTGGACTATTCAATACATATTCCCCATGGTTATATTTATGTTATAACACTTCCTTGAGAAAATTATAGTTCATCTAAAACCTTCACTTGACACTCTGGTGTTGGATATAGAAAGTAATTCAAATCCTTGGCTATCCTACAATGTATGAAATTATGGGTACTGCCCAAATCAATCAACACCATTACCTTTTTCTTATTGATATATCCTTCTATCTTGAGAGTTTGAGGGGTGGTAATAACTACCAAGGCATTCTAAGATATGATTGGATTTATTTTCTTTTTCAACCCATAGGTTTGGTTCCTTGTGTATATCTTCTTCTTTTGATGTTTCTTTTTCCTTTTCTTCCTCTTCACAATTTGATTTAAAATAATTTCTTCTCAGCACACTTATGGCCTTTTTTGTATGTTGAAGGTGCTGGAAGTCCACCAACAAAGGGGGTCTCCCTGTTATGAAGCCCTAAGTATAACTCACACCATTTGGGATAAGAGCCCCATCCAAACAATAGGCCCAACCACTATACCTTAAATATTTTCCTTAGTTGCAATAAACAACATAAGAGAGTATGTAAATAACCTTTGAAACAATCAATGAAGTTGACATTGTGAAGTATACAATTGCAATGTATATAAGGTACTTTCACATACAGGAAAGAAAAAAGTGAGACTTTAGAAGAAAACTAATTTTAATATCCTAATAAAGACACATATGAGCATAGGAAGAATCATTAATTAACCTGTGAAATAGTTCACAAAGTAACAATGATCATGAAAGTAAGTAACAACCCACATTCAACAAAATATATACCAAATCCAATGAAATAGTTCATTTTCTTTAGTATTCGTGAACATAAACATATAACGTAAACATTAAAATAATAGTCATACAACATCCAAGATACATGCATTAAAGTGCACCAGATCTAATAGATTCAAGATATTAAGTGAAAGTTCCAAGTACACAATTACAATGATGCAATACTATCCCAAATAGTGGAACATTTAGCCACCACTTTCTCCTCTAAAGAATGATATTCTCTCCTATGCTAAACTAGAGAAGCCAAGATGAAAAGTCCCTTTTCTTGAGATATGAGGGTTTATTTATAAAAAAATGAGGTGAATATTCACCTCCCATGCGAATCTTCATCTCCCTCATGACTCTTGAGCTCCCATGTGACTTTTGAGCTCTTATGTGACCTTTGGGCTCCTACATGACTCTAAGACTCCCAAGTGACTTTTCACACTCCATGTGTGAAACTTGGGCTTCCACACACTTTTTTACATTTTCTCATTTTGAAAATATAAAATTACATTCCACCATAATGTAAAAAAATACATGAACAACATAACACCTTTATGTTGACACTTTGAGAAGGCATGATAATTTGGTGACTGTGACATGGGACTTCATGTAATGTATCAATATGAGGTTCTTTTATTTGCTTCTATGTGTTCAATTCTTCATGATAGAGCTGACTTGTACTTCATCTTCACCCTCCAAAGGATCTGGGTGAGTATTAGAACCTTCTAAGTCAACACGAGCTTCCATTTCTTTGTCATGGTTCAAGGTTCCTTTATTCCTGCATGATATCATATTTGTGTCTTATCTCCACTAGTGTCTTCTCGAAAACTCTTCTCAATGACCTCCTTGAACATAATCTTGACATGTTATGATGGTAGAACTTGCAAATGAATATCACTCATGACAAGACAATATCAATACCAAAATGGCATATTCTATCTTATGCAAATGTTGATTGTGACGGGTCAGTGTACAAGGGTTGAGGGAGTGGAATTATTGGGTGCAGTGCGTAGGGTCAAGAGGAAAGGAGTGGAGTAATGGGCACTAGGAGTGCTTATTGCACAATGGAAAGGGAGGAAAAAGCATGTTTGGGTGTAGTGCGCAGGTCCTGGTGGCATAGATAGCAAGATTTCTCATTGGGAATGCATAATGTGTACTGCTTGAGGAGAAGCCTCTTGGTGTTGCGTAGTTGAGAACTACAAGGGATAAAGGATAGCCCTATTTTTCACTAAAAGTGAGCAATGTGCGGTGAAGGAAAGGTTGGTCAAGGCATTTCACAAAGGGAAAGTGTAGGCAACAAGAATGACAAGCTTGGGCACTGTAATTGCGCAATGCACAATGGTTAAGGAGGAGGCTCTAGGGTTTCTGCGGGTTGCAACTGCAAGGGTCTATATATGACCCTATTTTTCACTAAGATTGGGTAGTGTAAAATACAAGATAGATTTGATCAAGGGTTGTGTAGTGGGCAAGTGTAAGCAACAAGGTTTGAGTGACTATGCTCTGGGAATGCACAGTGTGTAGTGAAGGGACTATCCTTAGGGTGTGGGAAGTGTGTAGTGAAGGGATTATCCTAAATGAATATGCAATACATAGACTTAGGAAATAAGGGCCTCATGAATGAGGCTTAAGAGTTCACAGTGCACTCATCACTTGATGAAAGTTTAGTGAGTTTACAACTTGTGCAAGATGAGAGGACAAGGAAGAATCCCAAAATTGACTAAGTGCAGGATCAATGGGACGATAAGAAAGTAAGAGCATACAAAAAAGTCCTAAAAATGATCATACAAATACACCATCAAACACATGACTAGGATATGCACAATACTCAAAACCAATAGATGTACATTAAAACAACACAATGCTACACTAATTTCCAAGTGCGAAAGTTAAGGCACAAGTCGTTACGAGACAAGTTTTGACTGCAATCAAGAAGTGTGGTATGCCATGAGAGTGTATCCAACACATGTTCTTATGATAGATAGGATCAACTAGTGCAAGAGAATGTGTTATATATACCTCTAGAAGTTGTGCCAAGGTGCTCTTAACAACATATGAGAAAGAATATGAAATCGACACATGCTAAGACAAAATAAAACAAAAGAAATACATGCAAGAATGAAATCAAGAAAAAGTGACACATAAGGAAGAGAAAGCAAAATGACACATGTGAAAGAAAAAATGACAACTAAGAAACTCATTTGGATCATGACAAACTTACAACTAAGAGTTAGAGAATGCTCCTTATACTCCCAAAAGTGCACAAAGTTCAAAAGTGAGAGATGAATGTGAGATGAGCTTTGGTTCGGTCTCTTTATATAGGGAGAGAAAACATACAATATGAGTTAGAGTTTGTGAGTGTGCTTAGTGCATGTTGGGAAACTAGGAGCCAAGAGTGAGTTGATTCTTTCTAGAAGTGTGATAGTGTTGACTTAAGAGATTGTGTAGTGACTATTAGCGAGGATTGCACAACCACTGTGAGAAAGTATTGTGTAATTACTATGGGAAAGGATTGTGTAGTGACTGTAAGAAAGGATTTCGTAGTCACTATAACAAGGATTGTACAGTGATTGTCTTTGGGAACTACGTAATCACTATTATTAAGGAATGTGTAGTGACTGTTAGCAAGGAGTAAGCAATCACTACTGACACAAAGTGTGCAACATTGTCACTATGAAGTGTGCTTATCCTATATTGGAAATTGTGCTCTTATGGAAGCATCAATAGTTAAGCTTGTGAAGGCAAGCCGATTCGATACGAATCCTTTCTAAGAGGAGACTTGAACACTTAGAAAAAATCAAACAACCAATCATGGAACATCTTTAATGACTTGAACGATAGATCACACAATCATTAGAAGGCTCCAACATTTGAATGTAGGCAAATGTTTGGAGGGTGTTGTAGAAGCTACAACAGTGTATTTGATATCGCAACTATAACAAAGATATTTTTCTCTTTTTTCCTCTAATTGTTGTGGTTTCAACTTTGCAGGTTGTGGGAGGCTAGGAGCAACAATACTTCCATATTTATAGTTGTGAGTGGTTGACCTCCTTGTTGCCATAATTTTGCTTTCAACATTTCTTGCCACCTTGAATGTATTCTCCAATGATTTAGGTTCCCAAAGTAAAACCTTTGTTGGATATTATCCTTTAAATTCCCTATAAATATGTCAATTAGATGCTCCTCTGAAATATCAATTACCTTGATATTCAATCTTTGGAAGTTCTAAATGCGCTCCCCAACCGAACAATTTTGTTTGATATTTTTCAATTGGCTAAAGAAGGTATCTATCTTTGTATTCTCATAATGCGTTATCAATTCCTCTATAAAAATTGGCCAAGTAACAAGTGGCTTACAAGAACAAGTCCATAGATTCAACACAAACTAATTGGGTTCTAAATATAAATATGTAATGTGTAACTTTTGTGTGTGTTGCACATATTGTAGATCAAAGAACTACTCCATATATAGTTTTCATGTTATTGGATCCTTGTCATCAAATTTCCTTGTATCGATATTTATAATATGGTTGGTCTTCAACCCAAATCTAGAGTCACTAAAATAATTATTCACATTCCTCTTTGTCTCATCATGAGTTTCATGGAATACCTTGTCACCACTAGGAAACCTTTCTTGTAGAAACTTTGTCAAGCCTTCCTTACAACCTTCTATGTATGATTTTATGTATATTTTTAAACCTTCCATGGCCCCTTTTATGTATACTTTTAAGCCCTTTATAATGGCATCCAATTCATCTTTGGTTGCTTGTTGTGAGAGCGAATTTGTTGCACTTGGTTGTATAATTTTGATATATCATGTTCCATTTCTTCCCCTTCTTCACATGTCATAGTATATATTTCTTATGGAATAATGGGTGTAGCATTTTTTTTGTTTAGGAGGATTTTGGAACTGATTAATGATATTTATGTTCCATTATTCCTTTTGAATCACTTCAAACAGATTTTTCAAAAAAAAGTTATGAAATTTAAAAAATGCACACCTTTTAAGAGCTTGATTTTGAGCTTGTTGATCTGGTTGAACTTGAAGCTATTGTATCTCTATGATTTGGGCCTCCCACAACCTAAAATTTCTTCCTAAGGTAGCTCTATGTCTTCTTTCTAACCCCACAAGTTAGACAAAGATTGGATTCTCCACGATAAAGCTATGCCAAATCTCCCATGATGTTCTAATTATGCACTAGTTCAGTAGAGTGAACTTGTACGAGATGCCAGATGCCACTGTTTTAACCTTATAAACTGAAACTTTACCCACAAAATCTACATTCTATGTGATTCTAGTCACCTTTACATAATTCAAATATGATGCTCTAGGAGAAAGTTATGATTATTTTCCTTGGGACACTTGTTTGAGATTGAATTATGGAGCAAACAAAAACCCTAACTTCCTTGGACCATATCTCCTAAAATATAGCAAGCCAAGGTATGAAATTTTAACCAAAATTTTATTAAAATTCCACCTCCACATGGTAACAATTTCACAGTCTGAAGCTTCATAAAGAAAAATTTATATAAAAAATGCCAATATGGCTAGTTTGCAGTAGCAAAACCCTAGGATCAAGAGTTATAAAACAAAATGTATGTATCCATATCAAAATAACGTATAAACATAGGAAAATATAGATCAATTAATTGATAATAAGCCAATTTGATGGGAAATCCTCCTTTTACATCACATAAATGAAAAAATCTTCGATGATTCAAATGACAATACCTCCTTTGTATATATAGGATTCTAAAGGGTCAAAATATAATTAGCGCCTACATAAAAATAACAATGTAAGGGCACAACAATACTAATAGTGCTTATATGGGGCAAAACATTAACAATGTAGGGGCCATTAACAACTAGTATTATAAGAAGCTAACAATTTTCAAGGAATTAAAATTTATTAATTTTGAAATCCTCTCTGCATGAGTCTTTAGATTATTATTCTTGGTGTTATATCTCTTGTGCATTTGAATAAAATCAATTTAGAGTCTCCAATAATAATGAGATATTTGATTGTATTTTTTTAAATAGGAATCATACCATAAATTAGTGCTTCATATTCAACTTCGTTATTGGTACAATTGAATTCTAAACAAAAAGCATTTGGAAACCATTCTCTTTGAGGGCTTTTAAATATTAAAACTGCTCTTAATCCAACGCTCAAAGAAGCATTGTCAAAGAAATTTTTCTAAATGCCTTGCAATGTACTTTGATTACTAATATTTACAGTATTTACCTCACTTAATATAGCATAATTCCCACGACTAGTGTCAATATAGTTGACTACCGCCTCGACCTTTCTTTTTGAAGAAGTCTAGATTCTTTGGCTCAAGAGGAATTCACGTCAATCTAGTCCATAAGCAACAGGAAAGTAAACCACAATTACTATAAACACAATAGTGATATGGGGTTTTGAACTTATTAATACACAAAAGTCCTTGATTTCCCTATATGTTGGAACTTTTCTTGAGTCATTTGTGCATATGATTTCTCTTGTATGATCATATTTAGTGCAATATAGGCCAATTGATTTCATAACATGAAGTGGCATAATATTATTTGTTGCATCATCGTCCACTAAATAGTTATGTAATGCAAACTTTTGATGTTTCCAAATATATAGAAAAGTGAGGTATTTACCCCGAGACTTCATAAGAGGAGTAGAGTTTGTTGGTTGAATACTGACAACCATTAATTCTACCCTTATGTCATTTTCATATTTATTTTTGAGGGCTTTAAGGATATTCTCTCTTTTCTGAGGGATATTTACTACTTTTGAAAATGGAAATGTGATTTGCAACTTATTTAAATCATCCATGACAATGTATGTCATTTTTCTTGGGTTAACTCCTCAGTTTGTATTTAGAGTTTTCCCATATTTTTCTTATTGTGAATTATTTTGAATCGAAGTATCCCCTTAAGTCTTTATCATGGTTTGAGGATTTGAGCCTTTCCATTTCATCCTATTCAATTGTGCTCTAGTATGTTATGTTTTATCCAACTCCATGCTAATAAATTATTGATCCTCTTGAATCCCTTCTTCTCTAGGAAATGACAATGTATCTTATCCCATTTTCATAGATTCTAGAATAATAACACCAACCAATTTTCTTCCTCTAGTTCTTCATCATCATCCATCATTATATCACTCATATTCTAAAATAAAAGGGGCATTGGTCCCTTTGGAGGTACATTATTTAGATTTTAACCTTTTTCCAGCCTTTCTCTAAATCCATATGTTGGTTTGCCAACATTTTGTTGTTGTTGAGGCAATTAGTCTTCTCCCATTTTGAATAAAAATATCTCATTTTGCATCTGTCCCATAGTCCTGTTTAATTGTGCAATTTCTAAATCTATTATTGAAGAGTGAGGATCCTTTGTTATGGGAGCATTTCACACACTGGAGGGAACACCACAAAAAATCCCTCTCCCAATAGTTGTATCTTGTGTATTTTGGATTAATGGTGGTTGTCTCATTTCTAAATTTTTTAAAGAAGGCAATTCTGTTTGTAATTTCCTCATAATAATTTTGAGATTCTTATTACTCTTTAGCATATGTTCTTCCATCTCTAGTGTTTTTCTCATAGTTCCATGCATGGTGTTGATATGTTCATTATTCCAGGCATATTTGACACTAGCATGTATCACATTCTTGAAACATCCAAAAATAGTTTGATTATTAGGATGAGACTCTTGAGATATTTTTTGTAGAGTATTAAAAAATTTAGATTGAAATATCTGATGTTTTCATTCTTCTCCAAATTAATCTGAGTGAATTTGGTAAGGAGAGCATGATATGCATTTGGATAGCCATATCTTCATATTGAGGCAGTTTCTATATCATTAAATGATGTAATCGATCCCAAGGACAAGGAAAGGTACCAATCATACGCAATTCCAACTACGGTTTGCAAGAACACCTTTACCATGAAATCATCATGTATTATTCCATGTATATCACAAATGGCCAGAAATTGGCCCATGTGTTTGGGTTGGTTTGTGATGCCATCCCCATTAAACACAAACAAGATTACTTGAGGTAAATTTTGTAATGGATGCTTCTTGTCTTTGAGGGATAAAGGACTTACCTAATTTCTTCTTCTTTGGTACCTTTGTCTTGGATTATTTCCCTCTACTCACCTCTCTTCTCATATTTCTTCATTATCTACCATTTCATTCTTTGTAGGTGGAAAGAAGAGTGGCATCGCTTCATTCATTCTGCTACTTATTTCTTCAACAATTTTCTTACTTCTTCCAGTCAAAGTACCTCTTGAAATCTTGGGCTCCTCTAGGTTCAAATCTTTTAGGATATTGAGGTCGCCTTTCTAGATTTTGTGGCACTAGGAGTTCCTATTCAACTAGAGCTTCCAAATATATTTAAAACTCCTCTCTGTTTCTCATGGTATTCATGACCAAGTCGTATGGTTGTCTTGAGGTACTTCTTTTATATTCCAATCCAATGAGTATATTGGGTTGGACTAGAACACAAAAATTATTTTTCTAGGAACATAATATTGATCATTTGTCCCCAGAATGTTCACCAAAAGTGTTGATGTCTCTTCCGATCAAGGAAAAGAGTCAACCTCATAGGTCATGTTTTCAGGTTCCCTCTACATTTTTATACAACTCGTACTCCTATTTTTCCTCACCCGAATGTTCAAACAACTCAAATATAGAATTTTAAACATTCAACACATTTACCAGATGTTTTAAAAGAGAGATAAAATAATGATATAAAAATAAACACACTTTTAAGATTCATTCCACCATATGCATCCATTCACACATCATGAGGAAACACGTTTGAGGTAAAGCAATAGAGAAAATAAAAAGAATGTGGTCTAGACATTCATAGAGCTCTAAAATTATATCACGCATTTAAAGAACATAAAGAGAATATGTGAACATTCACGAGATTTCATTGCTTTGAAAGTCTAGAAACCACAAATGACATGCCCTCCCAAATATATGTCTATGCAAGAGGCAAAAAATAAGATTATGGACTTTGAGTTTTTTTAATAAAGTGTGTGCCTACAACACTTAACAAAATCCTAATACTTAAACATAAAATATAAAGGAATTCATCCCTAAAGGATTGGGATAAGGCTCATGCGGACCAGTTGGTATGATGATCCCTGGAAGAAAAATAGTTAAGGATTGACTTTACAATTATGCAAGACAATGCATGAAGCTAGATGATCACAGACTGGGGAAAAGAGGGAATTGCTCCAAAATAAAATAGAGAACACTCAAAAAATTATAGAAGGGTGCTTAGTGGAATGGGGTCTCTCCCTCTTGCAGTAGTTGTAGTGGATGTGTATATATTGGCTCTTCATATTTTTGTTAATCTAATTGATAAAGAAATTATTTAGGATTTAAAATTTTGTTTAAATACTTTTTCAGCCAATATTCGATATATTCCTTCATCGACAAGACCATTATAATTTTTCTTACTATCAATGTAACTATTTCATCCTTTATGTCATTCACATCTTACCATAGTTGTTTCGTAGTTTCTAGTTGATCTTCATTATCATTAAGAAATGTGACTAGCCATTTCGTAATTTCAACTTTGGAAAAATTATTTAGGTTGTGGAAGTCGTTACGCCATGATGCTTTAATAACATTTAATTCTCCTTGTAGTACATCTTTAGGCATCATCATTGAGTCCCTAAATATCCATGAGCCTTGTAAATATTTGACAACTTTAATGAATTTGAAGAAACCATTGCTCTATTGTCATCAATACCTAAACATTTTGATATAACAGAGCTTGTAAAATTTGTATCCTTGCATACCAAACTGCTTGATTTGGTTGCTTATTTTCCCTTATGGGAGGCCTTGTTGAGTTTTATGGAAATCACTAATGGTATTCATTTTGTTAATAAAGGTCAAGAAATCATTCTCAAAAAACGGTTTATTATGTTCCAAATATTTCTTTAGATACAAAGTAAATGAAAAAATTATTTGAGATAAATTTCCCATGCATCCTCAATAATCTCTAGTACCTTATTTATGTTCATGGTGACATAGGATCTTATGCCACTTAACAATTGTGTATCTTTATTTATCTTTTTGGGTAGGTTGGGGGTGAGTATTATTGCAGCTTCAGGTGCTTAACTAGCTAAGGGGGTCATTAAATTGATATGTAGGACATAGAACTTATTCCATCTCGCTTATCTTTCTCTTCAACCTCATATTTTCTGCCCCTTTCTCAGTGAAAAAGTGTGCAAGGGAATCCCATGCAGTCATATGTAGTTTCAAGATCCCTATAGGGCCTACTCCTGAAATTTCAACTTAAGATTTCCATTTATTAGATACTTTGTTATTGTTAACATGCACCTTCTCAAACTGGAACTTCTCGCCAATCTTATTATAATGGGATTTTTTCACGGTCAATGATTGTTCCACAAAATTATCTAGCTCTTCAACCACTGATTCCTCATATATTTTTTGATTCTCAGCCATGCATAGTGCTACCCAATTAGGAACATTATCACTATCTACCTCCATATATGTGGGTCCTTCTACTTGTTGTGACCCGTTTTTCTATAACTTTTTATTTTAGATGGGTTGACAATATGAGACCTTTCCAAACTAACTTGAAGTGGTCGTTCCTCTCCATCACCTCCATTAATATAAATTTCATCATTCTCTCATTGGATTGTAATGTGATTTTGTCTTCTATGAGAAAAGGAGGAACTTTGACGAACTTGTGGTGTCGAGGAGGGTTGAGCATTAGTGGGTTTTATCCTTCTTTGTTTGGTATTTTCTTTGAATTTGGTACTCACTTTCAGTACGTTGTCATCAACTAGTATTGTTATATCATTTTCCCTTGATGTTCCAACATGATTCTCTCCACTTTATTTTGAAATCATTGTGAATAAATTCCTTAAGGATCAAATCCTTGAATGGGTTCAACTTTAACCAAATGAGAAAATTTCAATCATTTAGAAAATTGTGTCATATGCACAAAATTCCTCACCATGATATCTCCTAATGTGAACAATAATGAAATAAAATGCTTTTTCTTTTTCTTATAAAAAATAATTAACCAAGAGTGATATTGACTACAAAATTTGGCTACAAAGTATTTATCCAAGCAAATGTAGGAACAACAATGATTTGTCTCCATAACCATGAAACTTGATGTATCTATTATTCTTCATTTATTCATGTGCTCATTTTCCGCAAAGAAACTTTTGAGGTTTAGAAGATATCCTTTGGGGCTTTTGATCCATTAACATATAATAACTTCTCTAACAAATTGATCTTGGATAAGGAAAAAATGGAAACGGTCCTTGTGTTTCCATAGAACATAGTACTAGAACTATATATCTTCTATCTTAGGATTCATAATACTTTTGTGGGGTAAATCATGGAACATATTGCATGAAACAATAGGAATCACTAAGTAGACTATCATAAAAAGTCTTTGGGTCTTTTGAAAATTAGCCAATTAAAAAGAAATCTCATTTGAAATAACCCTGGTCTTGTCAAACATAATATCTTCATTGAATGAAAAGTAAAATACGTACAAAAATGACTTGGGTATATTAACATTTGATTCACATCCCATGATGTAGGTGAACATCCAGGAAAAGTATTTATACGGCTCAACCAATATAGATATATCAATGTAAGAGAGGTCGGAGGAAACTTGAACAAAATGTATCATGAAGTCTTGAATGATGTTCATCCCACCACCTTAAGCATCAAGAAAGGCATCGACTTCAAAAAATTTAAGCTTCCTATTTAGTTGTGGAAACTACAACATCTTCATAAAATCCTTTGGGGTTAACAAAACCAATATCCTTTTCAAATCAATATTAATAGCCTTAGCCTTTGGATCAAAATGACAAGCACACCAACAAATAATTTCCATGAAGTTGAATACCTCTTAAACACATGCAACATTAGCTAATCTTGTACTCCATGTCTTATTGCTTTGTTTCTCTTCTAAACCCAAATTCAAGTAACATTAATATGCTGTTGGCAAATGGAACTTTTTATCCTAAGATGCTAATGAGTGAGAAGTATCCCCACAAATAGGTTCCTTCTTCCTTTTAGTCACCATATTTCTTATTTGTTCAATGTACTTAGATATATGTGACATATCAATCAGGCCTCATTGAACCTCTTTGTTGTTAAGACCTTGAATTATGCTAGAATTTAGTAGTATATCACTTCATCATGTACCACCTCCATCAAGGCACATGAGAATGATAATGGATTTTAACAAGTTATGGAGAACCTTTTAAAAAATTGTACTAGAAAATAATTCATGTAGTTCAATATCAATGCATTTTCACCTTGGAGATTTCAATATCTTAAATGAGCTTTCAATTACCCTTGAAGGGAGAAAGCAAATGATTTCCACTAAACATGGAGGATAAAGAAAGGAGTGACTTTTACAATATATTATGTGCAAAGATGTTATATGTGTAGAGCAATGGACGTGCAAGGGATGGAGTATATGGGAATTTGAATATGCAAAAAGAATGGGTGTGTGGAAGGTTGGATCTGTAAATCTTTCATGCACATAGAAAATGACCATGGACAAATATGGGGGAATAATGTGTAGATTGAGAAAAAAGTGCATAGTGCGAAGATGAGCAAAGCACAGAAATATGAAAGACTTCCACTTCACTATTTTCCAGAAAACAAATAAACCTAAAATTTGAGGTAAGAATAGACAATACATAGTGGTGTCATAAAAATAGATTAACACTTCTAAGTAAGATTTTTCCCATATCTCATGTGGATTATGAAATTGCTAATGAGATATTATTTATATTTATCAATCAATGTTCATGAATTTATGTATGTTCAATCATGAATTTGGGCCATTACACGTTTTTTGATGGAGTGTCCCTCATTTGCTTTGAATCCAGTGATGTATCCCTACTTTCATTGGGATCCACTTTTGTCTCTTCCATGGGAGGGTCCAACTTAGGTGAATCTTCCTTACTATTCAATTTATGTTCTTACTTAGCTCCAACACACCATGTTGGTTTTTTATATTGCTTCCTAACATGCTTTATCCCATGTGATCATTTTGCTGTTAAATGCCCTTTTTCAAAGCAAGATATACAACAAAAAGAAACATGTTCATAATCAAGATTTTGTATCAAGGAGTAGTTTTTACTTATCAAAATTATTTCTACGAGAAACCCTTTAATAAATTCCATTTCACACATATTTGAGCATATGTTGTGATACTTTAATTATTTTTCTTAGTACTTGTGTAATGCAACCTTCCAAGGACTTTTCCAATGACTTGAAGAGAATTTGAAGCCTAAAATGAAAAAGCTAATTTGGGAATGTAACCCACAAGGAACTAAAGAAAGGATATATGCCATTGGGATGAAGGATGGAATCCATGGTTTCATACATAATCTGTGTTTAACTACAATAGTATATCGGGATTTAAATGAAATCCTTTCCTTCTACAAAATCAAACACAACAATGAAGAATCCATTTGCACAAGGATAAATGAAAACCTCCTCTTTTAACTCAAGTTTTTTGGAGTTCAAAGGGCCTTTTTGTAGATAAACTAAACAATGCTAGAGATCATTGAAGTGGCACATAAGACCGTTGGTATTGTAAAAAATTTCTTGGAATACAACATCTTTCGCTATGGGAATAGTTATGGTTGGAGCATCCTAAACCAAAATACAAGGAGATGAAGAAACATTCTTTACAATTTCATTGAAAGAAGTCTTAATCAAAATACTATTATAAGGAAGAGGGTTGGATTTTCATCCTTTATCCATGTTAGCTTGTATGAAATACCCAAGATTAGATTCCATGTGTGTACTAGATGTACTAGGGGAGGAAGACATAGTTGAATCATAATGCATTATTGCAATAAAAATGACAGTGATGCCAAGTGAGAAAGAACAACCAGAGTTACCACCACTAAATAAATTTTCATGGAATCAAAGCTTGATGAGATTTGGTTGGCCATGAGAGGTTGATTGTTAAGGAGGGTTGGGGTCAACCAATGTGACTAGAATGCAAGTACTATATGTACCAAAGGAGAAATACATAGTTGAAACATAACGAGTTGCTACAATGCAAATATTTAAGTGGTGAGTGAGAAGAAATTTTTAGAGCTACCACTACATGATTTAATAAGCATTGAGCTTGTGACCATCTAATTTATTATGCATAAATGTAAAGGGTCAAACAAACCAAGATATCCCTTGGTTTGTATTCATTAAATATTTACATGTTCATTGTTTTGTTATTTAATTGGTATTTAACTTTTTCAATAATTTAAATCCTTCTAATAATTTTATTATTTTTTAATGATTTTTTGGTTAGTGAAAAATTTACTAGATCAATATGATAGTTCAAGGAAGGCCAACTTTTGTCAAAATTTGAATGAAGGATCATGTAGTCCTTTAAGTTGTTTTTTCTTCTACTGTTGTATTTGAAAATAAAAAATCTATCATACTTGCTCAACATGTTCTAAAGATGGGTGTGTGAAATCCCTTTCCTTTTTCTCACTAATCGTTCCACCAATGGGGCTTGTTTTTCTTTCACTTCATTCCTGAGAAAGACTTTGCCTCTGGGAAAAAAATGACTATATGTGATTGTGTTCAATGGAGGTCTTGTGATAGAGAGAAATATGTTCATAGTTAAATACTTTATCCAATGATTTTCCTCGATTCCAACATTATTTTTTCTACAATGTAGATGTGAGCAACGGTAATTAAGCACGTATGTAACTTCTCAATACAAATGCATGAGCATATGACTAAGTTTTCAAACATTTAGGTCTTAAAGTTGACTTCTTTTATTGGAGAAAATAAGAAATAAACTTTATGTTGGAGTTGTTCATGGCTCAACTTCTTGGTAAGAGTCATTCCCCTAAAGGTAACCTTCACCCTATTCAATTGTGTAGTTAAATATTTGTATATACTTTAGGGAGGTGGGAGGGCTGATAGATGATAAATCAGAAGGGCTTGAAGCACAAACTTTAGGAGAACAAGATGTCTCGAGGTATTCGATGTTTTGAAGGACCATCTTGATAGTTTTTGATCAACTCGGTCGAGCAAGTCTTTCTAGTGTGAGACCTTGAGGGAGTTTGGAACCAGTGGAACCCTAAGGTAGGTGCTAGGGAGAGAACCTATTTGGAATCTAAGATTTCGAGCAATATGCCTTTTCACCCATGGGTGGGTATTGAAAAAACGATATCTAACTTCTCACCATTAATCTGAGTGCCCGAAACCTATTGGAACACATCCAGGATAGAGCCAAATTGTCGGGCTTCCTTCAGGGTTGGATTGCCAAATAGCATGTTATCATCCACGAACTGCTGATGGGTGATTGGAGGGGCATCTTGGGAGAGAAGGCCACCACAGCCTTTATGAGTCTACTCAATCTTTCAACAAAAATAATGAAGAGTAAGGGGGAAATCGGGTCCCCCTGTCTTAATCTGTGCGAGCCATGGACAGGACAAGAGGGTGCCCCATTCACTAGAATGGAGTAGAAGGGGGTAACAATCAGGGATTGGATCCAACTTATCCAGTTTGGGGAAAACCCAAAGGCTTCCAAAATCGATAGGAGATAATCCCAATTCAAACGATCATATGCTTTAGAAAGATCCATCTTTATTAACATACCTGAGCTTTTGGAGGAGGAAATAGAATGAATCGTTCACGAGCCACCAGGATGTTGTCTAGGATATTTCGTCCTTCCACGAAACCAGACTGCTCAAGTTTGACTATTTCCTTCAGAAGGGGCTTTAGCCATCAACAATAAGGCCAGAGATAATCTTGTAAACCACATTGTAAAGGGCGATGGGATGGAAGCCACCCGAGTCTGTAGTTGTGCCCTTCTTTGGAACGAGTGTGAGGAAAGTAGCATTCAATCATGACCACATTCATTTAGAATAGCGTGAATCTTCCACTAGGGTATGGATTTCCTTACCCAAGAATTTCCACCCTACTTTGTAAAAATCCGCAATGAAACCATCTGGACCTAGAGCTTTGTTCACAGGGAGTGTTCTAACCACCTCTTCTACTTCTTCATACATGACCTTCCTCATGAGCACATTATTCTGGTCCTCTGAAACTATTTTAGGAATACATTGACAAATTTTTGAGATAGATTCACTTCTATCCACTTCTGATTCCCGAAATAGGGATTGGAAATGCTCGATCAGTTCTTTTGTGATCTCCTCATGTTGCACGAGGCATTTTCCATCGGATCCATTCAGAGAAAAGATCTGGTTGACCTGCCTATGTTTTAACATGGTCCTATGAAAAAAATTTGTGTTGCGCTCCCCCTCTTTGAGCCATTCGATTCTTGATTTTTTCCTCCACAGGATTTCTTCTTGTTTCTAAAATTGTTCTAATTTGGTTAGGACTCCCCTCTGATGTTCTATTAGTTCCTATGTTCTCCCTTCCAAGGTAATTCTTTGTTGTATTACCTTCATTGCATCTTCAAGTCTGCACTTATCACAGTGAGTGTCCCCAAAATCTAACTTGTTCCATTCTTTGGTTTTCCTTTTAAACTCCTTCAGCTTAAGTTGGAAGGTTTCCATAGAGTTGCACCCTATTATGCTTATTTAGTTCCACCATGCTTCTAGTTTGGTGATGAAGTCTGACTTCTCTAGCAAGAAGGATTCGAAACGAAATGGGCGATTTCGAGGAGCCATCCTTAGGTCAATTTCAAGGCTTATCGGCCAATGATCCGAGCCAAGGCAAGGAAGGATCGTGGCTTGTAAGAAAATATCCCACTGGAGGATGTTGTCATAAACGAGAAAGCACTCCAACCGAGATGCTATCTGGTGTTTCTTGCGTCATCTATTAGTCCATGTGAAGGAGCCATTCCCAAACTCAATATCTTCAACTTCCAAGGTTTGGATGGTCTCTTGGAAGGCCATGGATATTGAGTATGGTCTTCTGATGCCTCCCTTTCTCTCACTTAATTCCTTGATCATATTGAATTCCTCTGCCATGATCCATCTTGAGCTTTATATTATTCTTTTTAAATATCTGAGATTCCTTAAGAACCTATTCTTGGCTCCTGGTAGTGTAGGGCCATACATTCTCGTGAGCCATACTTTCTCTATGGATCTGATGCACGTGAATTGACTAGAGAGGGAGTTTGGAGAAGCGATCCATCTTTGGAAGAAGATGGATCTGGGATCACAAAGGATTCCCATCACTCGTGCACAACCCCTTTCATCCAACGCCATGCACTCTGCTATCAGCCAACTTCTGCTAGTGATGTCTTTGAGCTTTTCCATTGTTACTTTAGTTTCCTACAGTACTACAATATTCGGCTTCTCTTTCTAGATCCTATCCTTTAGGTACCTCAACCTTCCCTTGTAGTTGAGTCCCCTTATGTCCCACAATACTAACTTCATTGAGGGGGGAATGAGGGGGAGTGTTGATAGCACTATGTCAATAGAGTAGCCTGTCTTGAGTCAACTAGGATCACCCCTACCTTGCGGATCACTTCCCTTGTGGGTCTCCTGCATTTTTTCCTAGTGCTCGAACTGGTTTCCAACCTTTTCCCGGGTGGATCACCTTCCCGTATGGTCAGTGCCATCTGGGCGGGTGGCTTAGGTGGGGCTTTTCATTGCTCCCATTCTCCGTATATCTTATGAAATTGTTCCAGCTGATCCTGAGGTATTTCCTCTTAGCCATCCTTATCCTAACTCTACAGATAGGCCACCATTACCCTTTCATCTGAGTTAAGCTGCTCCAATTTGAAATCATGTTCCAACACTTACCTCACCTGTGCGAGGACTTGTTGAATTTATTTTCCCGTTGGCTATGCTTCTAGAGCCTTGTGTTTGCTGACCTGTTTTTTTTAGGGTTTTCTATGTTGGTCTCCACTTGCATAATTGTTTGAGTTGTCAGTGCTACCTTAGGCCCAATTTGTTGCTCGGTTTCACTTGCCTTCGCGAGGAGGGAAAAGAGGTTAGTGGCAGGACGACTAGAAGTCATCGGGGAGGTTTTGAGTGGTGTTGGAGGAGGGCCAAGAGGGGCTTGGGAAGGGATTGCTTTGCTAGATGGAGGGTGCCACCTTGATACTTCCTGAAACCCATCCGAGGAAGGATTCGTTGGGGCAACGTTGGTCTGTTGAGGACAGTCACAGAACAAATGTCCATACTCATGGCAGAGCTGGAATTTAAAGGGGACATGTTCATAATCTAATGACTGTGACCAAACCTCATCCTAGTACTCAATCTCCACTGGCTCAAGGAGTGGTTGGGATATATTCATATAAACACAAATCCTGGCATAAGAGGAGAACCTGCGGCATCTGTTAATCTCGGAGACCTGCACAAAGTCCCTGATGGAGTTACCAATTGATTCCAAAATATCCATTTCCCATAAGTCTTCTGGCAGGGAGTATAGTCGAACCCAGATAGGGGATGCAAAGAATTGTTCCTTCTCTGAATTATAACATGGTTCCCAGTGTCTCATGAAGAGGCCTGCACTATTCATAAAGTACGACCCATTATTCAGGAAGCATTTGTGATCCTCTAGATCTTCGAAAATCATAGTGAAGAACCCCTTCGCTTGGAGTCGTATGTCAAATGGTGCTCTCGGTTGTCATTTTGGTTGAATCCATCTTAGAATACCTGATTCCTAGGGCAAAATGCCCATGAATTTGCAAATGACCGCATGGTCCTGCATAAATTGTCGGAACTGCTCTAGTCGATGGCTGGGTATTACCACCCTAAGGTTTTTAGCGGCTTTGGGCAAGCATTGACCTCGAATTTGGGCTTCTCATTGCGCTCCGAGAGTTGGTGTCTCCTATGTGTTTCCTTTTCGCGGGCCTAAAGAGGATGGATCGTGGGAAGGGCGATTGGAGCCAGTTAGTATGGCTTTGAAGGAGGGGGCCAATTCCCCTCCCCCTAGAGGGCCCAGCATGTGGTTGCCCAGTCAATTAGATGCGATAGATCAGAGGTGTGTGGGAGAATGTAATCTAGAAGGGAGTTGAAGCACTTGGACAGGGATCTGAGACCCCCGCAACATCAGTATAGATGAGAAAACCTAATAGAGTAGTGCCTTCTGAACTCATTGAGTCTCCATTGTTCAGCAAAATGGTCCACTTTATAATAAGATGTGCAATTTTATTTTTTTCTCAGGTTAAAGTTGACCCGTAAATACGTAGCTAATCAGTTAAATGTGTGCATTGGTAAGACATTCTTTGTGTTGTAATAGTTTTTTTGTTATATTTATGGAGCCTTTCCCTATATCAACCACATTAATACTTTTAATATGGTTGTACTAGTTATAAAATAACAAGCTTAGATCCATATTAACTTTTTATCTACGACACACACACACACACGGAAAAGGATGAAATCTACTATCTACAAATATTTTTAAAATGAAAAGAGATTTAATCACTCCTAACTCTTCATAAATCCAAAATTAAAATAAATTTAAGTTAATATTAAAAAAAATATAAAACGGAAAAATGTAAAATACTTTATATCAAAATAGAATTTCCCCACTTTTTCTCTCGCACGTCATGTTTTCACTGGTTTTACCATTTGAATGAATTTATATCAACTAAACAAAACTCAAACGATTGAATTTCTATGGACTCAACAAAATTCTGCTCTGGATTGAATTTCTATACATTAAATTTCTGTGAAGTTTAACTCTCTTTTTCCCGGTCAAGTCGAGACGCCTATTTCCTCCTTTTTTTTCTCAAATGTGTAGAATTGGAATTTTATATGAATTACAGAAAGTTCCCAGAAAGATCTTCCGCTCCGTTGGCCCCACAGAATCAACTCAATACACCGTCATTTTCCTTACTCCGTTTACCCTCAAGTCAAGTCAATAAATTTATTTTTCTTACCCTTTTCTATTCTTTGTTCCACATCTACACCATTAAATTTCTTTAATGGAAATTTCTATTAAATATCCTCAATGGAAATTTCTTTTAGATTTCCATTAACAATGTAAAAGGCTAGGAAGGTTAGTATTGCAACAAATATTTTGAAACTAAGATCTATTGTGGTTGTACGTGCTCTAAGAGGAAGTGATTTTCATCCTCGATGTTCGTATTCTCACAGAGATGGCAGAACCTTTCCATCCATGGTGTTTTAGGAATTGCCCAATGACTTGTTTCACTATGGAGCTCATGAGAGTTCGTTCTAATATTGACTATATTAATTTTCTTCTCTGAGCTAGTTAAAATGGAGAGATACTTTTGATCTTCTAGGGTTGGGTTGATGACCTCCTTATAATATCTTAATTTTCTTTTAGCTACTAAATCTTTCTCGCACCACATTTTTTCTTTGAACTTAGAAGTAACAATATTTTTAATGTTATTAATGTTTTGCAATGCAACATTCTCATCGATCTCCCAATGGTTTAACAAGGCCCTCGTGTCTTTATACCAACCTCGTTTGAGCCTTAGGTGGTTTTGGCTGGAATTTAAAGCTAGCTTAGGAAGTCTATGGTCTCCTATGTTATTGAGTTTGAGGTTGTACAATAGAAGCCTAGTCATAGCTAGGCTCTCGATAGGGAAAAGACCCACTTCTATAAGGAGAATAGGATAGGGTGTGTTGCTTTTAATTTTGAGGTTATACGTTATAAAATACTTCTGGATTTGCTCAATCTTTCTCCAGGATTCTCTAGAGATGCTACAACCCCAAACCTCACATCCATATAAGATAACTGGAGTGACTAAAGTTTCAAAGAGGAACTTCTTTCTATCCCACATTACGAGGTTTGCCATTTTAAAATTATTTTCAAGACCAAAATAAGCTTTCCATCCCCCATTAATCCTTTTCTCAATGCTATAGTTCTAGTTGAGATTGTGATGAATATCAATTCCTAGGTACTTGTAGGAAGACACTTCCTCCAAGTTACTATTGTCATACATAAAATTAGCATAAGTGTCCTTCTTGGATTTGATAATCATAACTTTTGTTTTCTCAGTGTTAACAATCATACCCATGGTAGAGCAGAAATCCTTAAGAAGTATAAGTTGCTTATCAAGATCAGTTGGGCACCTTGCGAGAAGAACAATATCGTCAGCGTAGAGAATAAGGATGATGTCTATCCCAGCTAAGATTGTGCCAACACATCCTGCTTCTTCTAAACAACCTTCTAGCTTGTCGATGTAAATTCCAAATAGGGTAAGGGAGAGGGGTCAACCTTGTTTAACTCCAATATTACACTTAATATCTTTCAACCACCCCTCATTGCTCTTTAACTTGGCAATTACATTATCGTATAACCTTATAGCGGCAACTCTCAAATCAAAAGGAACCTTTAGCTCGTCTAATCTATTCCAAAGGTTGTTTCTAGGAACCGTATCGAAAGGCTTTCTAAAGTCCACAAAGCAACAAAAGAGACTGGATTTATCATTGCAACATTCCTCCACAATGATCCTAAGTGTAACGAGGTGGTCTGTTCTTGAGTGTTGCTTTCTAAACCCCGCTTGGCCTTTAGCCCGCTTACCTTCACTTTGAAGCCATATGCTCAACTTCCTTTCCAAAATAATACCATATAACTTGGCTAGGAGAGGGATGATCATAATTATCCGATAATTAGAGAGGTTATTTATATCCCCACTTTTCAAAATAGGGGTAATGAGGCTTTGAGTCCATGGTTTAGGGAACCCTTGCTTGACCGCTTGATTAAAAAGCTTGTGAATGTGGGGGATGATGACAGGACCTCCAATTTTTAATATTCTCACCTGGTAACCTTCCATGTCCTTAGCTTTCCCATTAGCCAAGCGATTAACCCCAAAATCAATGTATTCTAATGAGAAAACTTCTTTCGTTGTGAGAAGGGTTTCAAAGTTATCCATGACATTTGGAGATTCATAAATCTTTTTAAGATAGGAATTCCAATCATGTAAAGCAATTTTATTATTATTTTTAGTTTTCCTTGTTAGAATCTGCCTCCAAATTTCTTAGGAGCTACCTTAGATAGGTGTAAGAGATTCTCTTGTCTTTTACGAATATACTACCTTTTTTCCTTTTAGTTAGGGCTTTGTATATTTTTATCTTGCCAATTTTAAGAGATTCATCAACAACTTCCTTAATTGCTCTCCTCTCACTTTTACAATCTTTGTCATACCTTGGGTTGGTTTTGCTATTTCTCTTATTACTTGAAACTTCAATTGAGAACTTGTTAATAGAATATGATAGGGTTGTAGTAAAATTATGATAGAGATCTTCTATGTTGTCTATACTAGATAAAGGAAGAAAATTAGTTTTTAATTCATTTAGAAAGAGATCTTTTTTATTTCTATCAAATATTATCTTCTTTTGGCTATAAGGATTATCTTCTATGGGATTTCTATGCATGACAAAATTGAGAGTTATAAGTAAAGGCCTATGATCAGAGTTAGGCTCGTGGTCGTTTAAGATGTCAAAATTTGTTATTTCGTTGTATAGAGGGAGATCGGAGATAACATGGTCTACCACGCTGCTACCAAGCCCATGGATGCAGGTCATCTGGCTAAAATTGGGCCACTTCTTTAGACTATTGAAAATTATGAGATCCTAAGCACTACAGAGCTTGACTAGCTCTGACCCAAACAAATTCTCCCTGAGGTCTTCAGAGCTCCTTTTGTATTGGCTAGCCAGAGGAAGGTCTTTATGGTTTTTTTATAGTTATATTGGGAGTTACATTATATTTTAATTACTAATAGTAAAATTGATATTGAATTATAGTATTTATCATTTATATAAAAAAATTAATCAAATTTGATTTTTTTTTTTGCATCAAATATATAAAATATGTTGTTTTTTTAATATAAATATTAATAAATTATATATATATATATATATATATATATATATATATATATATATATATATATATATATATATATATATATATATATATAATATGAAAATATTTATATTAATTGTAAAATTTATGGTCTGATTATAGTTATATTGGGAGTTACATTATTATTTTCTTCCATTTTCGGTATCATCTAGAAACTCATGAAATAAAATTATTATCCCAATACTAAACATATATGGGTCTCTCGAGGTGAATATCTTCCAACATAATCCAAAATTAGATAAAATAGTCTACTTCAAAATACAATACTTGATTACAACATATTTCCCGAGACCCATTGGATTAATCCATAAACATAGAATTCATTCCTTTAATGTAGAACACCAAAATCATAAACTATATATTGGTGACTTCATGTCAATCAAGTTTTTTGAAATACATTTCACATGTCTAGCTTTATTATTGTATTATTATATGATTATTTGTCATTTGCATAAATAAAAATTCTCATGATTATTTCTAGTTAATATTTCTTTGTATTAACAAGGTATTTTTATTAAAAAAAAATATTGATATGACCCTATATTTTAACTCAGCATTGAAATCCATTACCTATCTGGCCAATCTATGTCCATGATCAATAACAGCAATAGCATAGTTGTCACTGGCTACCAAATTAAATAAGGTTGATATGTTTGATGACTAGATAGATAAAAATATGACCCTATATTCAATTGTTGAGATCCATTACATGTCTGGCCAATCTAAGTCCATGATCTACCACTGCTTACCACCCTAAATCACTCGATAGGTAGAGATATGAAATTTGATATCAAGGGTTTCAGGTGACTATTTTGGATATGAATTGGAACATGTTTGTTTCTTCGTACCCATGGAAATTGAACACGTGGTAGTTTTACCACCTCACATTTTGAGAATTAGGTGGAGCCCTTGACTATTCAATAAGTTGAATATTAAATTTAAGAGGTTATACTAAAAATTGGAGATTAATATGAGTAAATGATAATAAAACCAAAAACTATATATTCTAAGCGACATATATATATATATACACACACACACACACACACACACACACACACACACACACATATCAAGTGCATAATTAATTAATTGTTCATTTACTATAAATAAAATATTTTATAATCAAAATCTCAATGACCAAATAAATTTAAATAAATTGTATGGATGTGCACAGATAAAAAATAGCAGACACCCATCTCACAAAATTTCTATCATAATAAAGATAAAGAGGGGGCCACGTCATTTGATGTGGAAAGGCCAAATGAAAAATAAGCAGTGGTTTGCAAATATATTTTATTGAAAAGATTATATTACTAGTGAAGTTTGATTTTCATAACATTTATTTAACAAGGTCACATAGCTAAGTGTTTCCTGTGGCTTAGTTTAATTATTGAACATTGAAAGGTATGAACCAATTTTTACATTTGATGATGAGTCTAATGTTTGACTTGAAAGTACAATGTACAATCAGTTAATACATATTTATTCATTTCAGCTTTGAAAGTATAGTGTACTTAAGTGAAAGTTGAAGGATGAAATGCATGCATAAGAATGATGTGCATGAACACAGGGATGTTGATGATTTCCTTGTATTTGAACATGTATGTGTGATTAACTTGAAGGGTTGATTACTTTGTTGTAAACATGCATGTAATGTAATCCTGACTTGGGAAAAGTTGATTTGGTCTCCAGGATGGAGATGATGATGAAGTGTTTCATCTTTGAAAGAGAACTATAGAATTCCTTTTATACATGCTTGACTTCAAGGGTCAATTGTTTTAAAGGCATGTTTTGTGGGCTTGTTGTCTAGTCCGTCATTTGTATGCAGATGTAAGACATGAAGGTAATTCACAAGATGTGAAATTCTGTTTCTTTTTTTGAAGCAAGAGTTTAGGCCATCCAGTTGTTGTCTATAATTGTGTTGTTGTTGACAGTGTGTCAAACAGGTACAAATGCAAATTTTTGTGAAGAAGATGTAACTTCACATTTGTTTGAGCCACCTTGGATCAATGATCAAGGAAGAAAGGTTTAAACTACCTACTGTAACCTTCTCAGTAGGAGTTCTGCATGAAGTCAAGGAGGAAGACAGTTCTTAACTGAAGGACAAGCACATCCAGGAAGGAAAGTGTTGACTATCTTCGAGTTTTGGCTCAGAGGCACTAGCTATGCAAGGCAAGTGTATGAAGGCTAAAAGAAGAGGGTGTTGTTACTCTCATCTACTGTTCAGATCAATATATCAGTCTTTTCGGGCCCAAAAGATTTCCAATGGTGAAGCGTGATCAGAAAATGACCCTAGATGACTTTTTACTCAAAAATGAAAGTCAAAGGATGCTCTTGGAAATAGTCTCATTGTAGATTTTCTCATTCTGAATCTAATGCAATTTGAATGGACCAAAACAGACTCTAGATGAAGGAGTTATTATAAAATGAAAATTGTCGAATGTCTTTAGAAAAGGAGGCAATTTCTTATTAAAGCGGACTTAAGGGCTCCTTAAAGAAATCGCATCAGAAAGGTTCAAAGGGAGGACTTAAACATAGGTGGAAGGACTCCTCGTTTGTGATCTCTGATATATCACATTGGAGGAAGGCCTTCATGTGATATCGAAACAGACCCTGGGTCGTTTACATGTGCGATCAGCGACAGCGATATCGATGATCAGCGATCGGAGGGGTAAAGCACCAAAACTCAGACCCATGCAACAATGTGATATGCGATTGCAATCGGAGATCAGCGTCGGCGATCGGCGATCAAAACGAAGGCTTTATGCCATATGATATGCCGAAATGCGATAGCGCCGATATCAACGATCGGGGAATGGGATCACAGCCATATAAAAGAGTTGCGCATTACGACATGTGACTTACGATATGTGCATACCCAAAATGAATATAGATGCGGCTGAATTTCATTTGAGTTCCGGCTTTAGGCTCACGGTTGGGTTTTCGTGAAGTTTTCCCGTGTATTCCATTATTGGGTTTTGTTTTAGGATTTATGCCAGAGGAAGGCCGAATGGTTGGGTTACCCACGCCCACTGTTCCTTTCATTTGTAAACTTATTCTTTTAATGAACAGTTGGTTCACGCTTTAATCGATTGTTGTAGCAGAACGTGTTATAAAAAAACGATGAACCCAGAGATGCTCTAAAGGGAGGATAGCCACGAGAGGTTGGGAGGTAGAGCCATAGTGCCAAAGGGAGGATAACCACTAGAGGTTGGGAGGCAGAGCCATAGCGCTTAACAGAGCGAAGCCACCACACGTTGGAGGTAGTGCCTAAATGCTTTAGTGAAGTATCAGATGGCAAAGAGATCTAAGGATCAAGCTGTTGCTGGTGTTTGTTGTGCAGAAGGTAGAAGAAGGAATTCCAGAGACAGTGTAGAATTCTGAGGGAGTCAAAGAAGCTAGAAGCTCAAGAAGCTTAGAGCACTGACTGAAAGAATTAGTCCAGAGAAGCCTAGATCTGTCTGCAACTAAAGGAGAGCTAGGGGTAAGATGGCATTCTAAGCCCATTGGTTCAGTTGTAAACCTATGGAGTTGAGTCAAAGGCTTGTAAAAGAATTCAAGCCATAATCCCAAAGAGACTAGTCGAGTTGACAAGAGCTCATAGAGATGTAGCCCAAGAGGTTTGGGTGAACTCCTAATTATATTGTTGTTATGTGTGTTGGTTATTATTTGCATTATTTGTCGTTATATGTTTTTATATCAGTGTAAGCAAATCAACTTAAAGCACTTGAACAGTTAAAGGAAAACAAAGCATACACCTATTTCAAATTCTTTTAATTCTGCAAATTATCAATCATAAGCATAGATCTTGGAAATTGTTTAAGCTTTGGAGTGGGAGAGGTTCTTGTTGTTCTTGACAAGAAGCCTTTAGGTCCCCATTTCAGACTCAATGATTCAAATATATTTAAAATTCATACAACTTCTTCATGCATGCAACCTAGCAGAGGTGGATGTGTAGTTTTGGGTGCCTTCTTGCTGAGCTTATAATCAATGAATGTGTCAGTTGTTATGTTGGATGGACACTCAAGTAATTAATTAGATTTTCGCACAAATTAATGTTTGCTAGTGCCGGGACTAAAGTTTCCTTCACTTTGTCAAACATTTTAGCTACCTTCACCTTGTCAAACATTTATTTTAGCACAAATTGTGGAATGTGATTTTCCAAGAACGTCTCCATGCTGGTACTTCATTGTTGTCACTACTAGATGTGATTTGTGCCAGCAATGTTCACCACTCTAAGTATTGGTATGATACTTAGTAAAATCATTCCTAAATAAAACAAAAACAATAAAATGCAAAAACTACAAAACAAAATATTTTAAATTTTTCTATTCAATGGATAAATAATTTGGGAGATAATAATAAAAATTAAACTCATACAAATCAATTGAATTTACATGTAAATTAAATATGATAAATAATTATGGTTAAACAACAAATATATTAAATATAATATAAAGCACAATGTTTTAAAATTGCACTTTATTCTCCAAATTATCATCATACAGTTCTCTTCTCTTCTCGAGATAATAAAATTAAGTGTGTTGGAAAGTAAATGGAATATAATTAAATGCCATAAATTAAAGAGACAAATAAGTAACTATTCTCCACATTATCATCTTACAGTTCTCTTCTCTTCTGCTGATAATAAAATTAAGTGGGTTGGAAAGTAAATCGAATCTAATTAAACACTATAAATTAAAGAGGCAAATAAGTAACTAAAATACACTGAAAATGAAATGCACGAATTCATGTGTCATTTTGTAAAAAGTTCTAATTTGCATATGTAAGTGCATTTTAATTCTATTTAAGGAGATATTTGTTTTAAATTAATAAGTTGATCCTCTTTAATTCTCATTGTAAGTGCCATGCAGGTGATAGTCAATTCTACTTGAAAGAGAAATTTGTTTCAGTAATGTCAGTAGTGATATGACACGCTGAGATCATTGTCAAATAATACGAAGAACAATAAAAATTAAGAAAATACAAAATAATGTATTTAAAAAAAATAAAAAAAATTGTTTATGTAATGTTTACTTTAGGTTTAATTTTTTAATTTTTAGGCAAAACGCTAAATAATTTGGTACCCAAAGACTTTTCGAATGCGATATGCCTGTCTGCGGCAAGATAATATTTAAACCTCACAGACCATTTAATGTGAATGACTTCAGTTTTTCATTTATTAATATATGATGGTACATTGTCATCATTACTTAATAAGAGCATAAAAACCACAATCAATCAAAGTGGAGGAAAAAAATAAAATTAAAATATTTGAAAAATAAATTAAAATGATTTTTAATGTAAATTTTATAAAATGTTGTTAAATTTTTTTTTGTGAATCTAAATTAATTTAGAGTCAAACGCATATCCAATATGTTATACCTTAGGGCAGCAGGGATTTTCATGATTTTTTTTTGTTTGGTTCTTATTTTTTCCCAAGATGATTATCTAGTTTGGTAGGTTTTAGAAAAATAATCGCTATTCTAAAGGCCATTTATACAAATCAATCTATCCCTACACTATTTTGTCTTTATGTCATTTATTTTTTCATTGTAAATGACAATTTATGCTTTTTCTCTCTAGAGATGTTCAATATATATAAAAAAAATTCTATTTCGCTTTAATTTCAAGAAAGGATAACTTGTAATTTACACAATAGACTGTTGCAAACTTTTGAGCACTACTAAGAGGGGTGAGGAGGGGAGTGAGATGAAACAATAGTTTGATCTTCTTAATAATTTTACCAATTTAATCTTTAACTGAATGACACATATATTCACCAACAACACAATAGATTAGCTCATGAACATAAATCATATAAGAAACTAAAACAAAGTAACCCTGAGTGCAACAATAAAAATCACATCAAAACACATCCACACGAGAAACACAAGATATCTAGTGGAAAACCCTTCACCAGGGAAAAAACAAACCTTACTGCTATTGCATTGCTTTGAATCTTTTATTAAGAAAAACTGTCTTTTACATAGATTTGTTGACTCCCATCGGCATGGAGAATCCACCTCATACACAATAGGCTAACACCAATAAGTTAGGAGACTCGATTCTACTGATAATCTTAGAAGAATCTATTCTCACACGGATCTACAAACTACCATCTGCTAAAGGCCACCACAATCAACGATCCTCGCCCAACTTCGATTGGACTTTCCAACTTTGGTTGGATGGAGAAACTATTCCTTTCGTCGAAGCTTCGAAATCACTGCTCCTCTCTCATGAAGTTATTGCTCCTTAACACTATGTGGACCTCATTTCATAAGTTCTCCAACTGTATCCAAGACACTTTGCTCAACAATATTTTAGCTCTACAAGTATGCTCTTAGCAACAAGACTCTCTGCAAATCACAATAAAAAAACACCACAATTATATGCTCTCCACTCTAGCAAAATAGTGGCCACAATCCATCAAACAAAAACTGAATAAGAATATGCTTGACAACGAGTGGAACCGGTCCTTTTGTATAACTAATGCATCAAGGACTTCATACTAACAATACACATCGGTGCTACTCGTGATCGCATTGATTTTCAAATATAAGTGAGCAACGATGGTGAATTTAGGAAAGAGCAGCGGAAAGGGCGGGCGACTCGGAACAGGCTCCAGGAAGCAGCCTGCACGCAAAACAACAAAGGTAGGATTGCAGATCCCGGCTAGGAGAAACGCTAGGCACTTCAAGAAGGGACGCAATGATAAGGGGGTTAGAGGCGGTGCAGCCGGATGCGTTGCTGCTGCCCTGGGAGAACTGGCTGCCGTAAGGTCGACTCTGGACGGAACAAGCTGCCGTCGGACTGCATGCATAGCCCATTGCATGGATCTCTCAGCAGAGGGCACACAGGCCCGTATTGGAGCTTGGAAAGAGGAGATCTACCTTGCAACCGGCCACATCATAGATCTCAGTCAAACCGCATGGATTTTCCATGAGCACACCAACGAGCGCTGGAAAGTAGCACGCGAGGAGCTAGCCATGGAATATAGCCCAGATCTGGGTCTTCAAATAACTGAGGCAGCCATGGCAAAGATGGAAAAGGTCACGGAAAATGGTAGTGCTATTGTTGCTGCTGTCGAAGGCACCGAAAGACAATTCAGAGACGCTCTGGTCAATGCTCAAAGACTGGCGAAACTGGACTTGGATCTGTCTGCTATTGGTTGGAAGCGGCTTCCTCTCTTGAACCAGCCAGATCTGCCTGAAGAAACACATGCATTTCAGATCCAAGTCAATCTCTCGGGCAAAACGACAATGCTATGGGTACGCGCAACAGATCTCGTGCAGGATCTTTTGCAAAAACTCGAACACCAGCTGGGGATCCCCGCCTCTTACCTCAGATTGCTATATAAGGGTAAGCAACTTATGAATCCCCTTCCTCTCTCCTCTTACAGCATTCATAAGGACGCTTCTATTGTGGCTACCTTTCGTTTAAGAGGTGGTTCCTTTAGGCAGACCTCTTCTGCCCCTTCTTTCTCTTATAAAGATGCAGTCCGCAAAGAGGTTGCCCAACCGCAGCCCTCTGCGAAAGCAGCCCAACCATCTGGGGCTCCAAAGCCATTTTTGGTAGACAAATCAGAGGAAATTCCTTCCATCAATCTCTCTCATTATGGGATTGACGATCGCTATCAGCTTTTTGCAGAATCCGCACTCATATGCAGATTTAATGGGCTCTGGCCTCGCACATCAGATCTATACCAATGGATCCATACCAATTGGACTAAAAAAAGCGAGATCTACTTATGTTCAAAAGGATTCTTCATTGTGGCTTTTAACTTAAATGAAGATTGCCAGAAGGCCTTAACGGGAGGCCCTTGGTTTTGGGGCTCGGCTAGGCTTTTTCTCACCCCCTGGTTTCCAGACTTCGACCCTTCTACAGCTGTCATCACCAAGATTCCCATTTGGGTCAGGCTCCCGAATCTTCCGGCGCATCTATGGCATACCTCTGTCTTCTTAGCCATTGCAGACACTTTAGGACGCTACCTGGCTATAGATTCTTCACAAAAGGAAAATGGACTCTACACCTATGGCAGAATTTGTGCAAAAATAGACATTAGCAAAGGACTGCTGGATCAAATTAATCTCAAGTATGGTAATTTCCACTGGACTCAAACCTTGGATTACGAGAATACAGCCTTCCTTTGTCGCCATTGTCATCAAACGGGGCACCTCCAGAGTTCCTGTACCCACTTCCTTGATAAAAAGAAGAATCTGAATCGCAAGCCCAAATCCAAAAGCTGGAATCCATGTGTGCCTACCCCTCCTATGGACGATACAGATTCCTCTAGTTCGGATGAGGAAGAAATTGTAGCAGATGGGCAGAATGATGAGATTCCGCTGGACGCTCCCTCGGTCGGTTCGGCAAACCCCTCTGGCCCTCAGATCTCTCAGAAACATTCTCATTTATCTTTGTCCTCAGACTCTGATAAGGATATTCCGCCGCCAGGGCAGAATAGTATACAACTTGTAACGGCTCAGCCAAACTCCTCTGGATGGGTCAAAGTAAGCAAGACAAAAGGCAAAAAATGTCGTAAGGCAGTAACTGCCCTCTCAGGGTAGATCTCACTGCTTCGTTCTAGCTTTTTGTATTTCCATGTTCTCTATGGACCTTTCCTTGTCTTTCTATTTGGAGCGAGGTGGATAGCCTTTTACCTTCGGCTCCCTTGATTTTTTACTCAGCTTGCATGCAAGATTGATTGTACTATACTTTCTAATCTTAATAGAATTAGTATTTATTCAGGAAAAAAAAAACAAAAATTGAATAATATCACCAACAACTAAAAAAAACTCATAACAAACCCTCACACCAAAATATGAATGTTACATAATACAATCAACAACATAAGACACTATGGCTAGGTACCAAATGCATTAGCAGCTCCTGCAAAAATAAATGTGAGAGTCGCTAATATGGAGCTCCATCAATACCAAACTCTGCTACAATTCTATGCATCACAGATCTGAAATATGGAGATCTGAATCAATATTATGCTTCAAGAAATATATCTTCTCATATTGCTTCCATTAGAGCTCATACACTAAAGCAATCAAGCTCACTATGGCTCTGAAGCATACCCACACAATGCATCCTTCTCTAACTCACTCTCATACTCAACCAAACAATACTCAACTCTAAAGTGATGTCTATAAAAAGCGTTGATTGAAATTCATCTTAGACATGGGATCAAGGGCGAACAATTTGGACTAAATCAATACACTAACATCACTACTTATGCATTAAAGGTGTTCACATCGTTGGAGGACCTTTTCAAACCATTCCCAACAATCGAAACTTATTCTAGAAGTCTCTAGGAATTTCCATGCCAATTTTCATCTGATTCGCATGAGGAATGCGAAGGGTTTTTCATGAAAATTCTCAGTCGCATGCACAATACTACCTAAACTCGATTATAGCCTTCAGTCATTTGCACATGCATGTTTCCTAGTGACTAGAACCTTTCATTCACATGGATAAGCCTCCATGGGAGCGACTGGGGTAGAGCATAAGGAAAAACCACAAGCCCTCATCTTAGAATCTCTACCACCATTTGGATCCTCTTCTTCAACATTTGAACTCACCTCCAAACCTCTGCTAAGCTCAGTAACACCTCTACAAGTAGATAAACAAGTCTCCCAAGTGTCACTACTAGGTTGACTTAAAAGGCCAACAAACAAGGTTGGAAAGAGTGGCAACAAGTCCTCCACCCTCCAACAAAAATCTGCACAAGCTGCAACACCTCTAATAGACTCACAATACACTTTATCACCTCTCCATCATCAACATAAGGCCACCACACTACAAAAATTCATCACCATGAGTATAAGCATGAAGACCTAGTTGCCAACTCAGCTAGTGTGCCAACTCATCATAAATCATAACAATTCTATCATTTGTTCATCAATACATCACAAGGTTGACATCAATGCCAACACATTCATCTCAATGCCAACTCAACTAGTTGCAACCATTCTACAATGAAGGCATCCAAACATCAACTATTCTACAAGGGTTGACATCAATGCCAAAATGAGCTAGCTGCAACCATGAACCAATGCCAACATCAGCTAGCTGGATCCATGTGAACCATAATGCCAACAATCTCCCCCTTTAGCATTAATGGCAACCGTACACAAACGCCAGACCAATCTCCTCTATCACTCCCACTTTTACATCAATGGAAAAGGGTCAACTCCATCTAGTAAGGCAACAAGAACTGAAGCACAAATATTGGAGCAATAAACCTCTACATTTCTAAAAAGTAGTGCATATCAACCAATGACCATACTATCCACACCAGCAACAAGCAACACATCACCAACCATCATCCATAGAAACATACCAATCAACAACCTCTAGCAGTAAGAAACAATATGGCAACATAAGGCAACCATACAATCATCAATCAAAAGCATCATAATGAGAAACAACATGCAACAATTTGCACATGAGCATCAACCAAAACTCTCCATAACAACCACAAAGAAACAACATCAATTGACCTCTCTATTCAAAACATGAGGTCAAAAACTCCAACTTTCATAGCATAGTATGAGGCACACCATGAACACTTCTTAGCAGACCATGATGTATAATAATGAATGGATGAAATAAATAAGAGAAAATATATGATCCCCCTGAACGCATGCCATCTCTAACATCATCTCCATACTAAAGTGAAATATTCCCACTGCAACATTGCTTCCTTGCCCATTGAAAGAAGCACAATGTGGACCAAGAGTCCACATGACCATGACTGATGACATATTACAATATATATACATGGTTGTAGCAGCAATACAAAGACCTCATACATGACCAATATATGAACATAACATGACCACATGACTCATGACTAAATAACCCAATGATAGTACGACATGCGTACATGGCTCCATGCACATTTTGCATACATGGCTCCTATGATAAACTCCTATGGATCAATGATTGAAATACATAATACATCATGACTATTACATCATCATTAGCCCATACATGTGGCTACAAAAGTACTCCATAAGCCTATCACCATGACAACCTGATTTACAAAAGACTAGACCCTCTACCAACATAGAGTGATTGTTACAGATCCATTTGGGCATATCACTCCCATCATCTAGATCAATGTTTTAGGGCTTATCAAACCCTAATTTCAGTTGCTACATGCCCTAAACAAGTCAACCTTTTGAATGTCTCCTTCCCGATAGTTTCATGACTTGAAGGCATCTTGAAATGATCTCTAAAGGGACCAGCGCATGTAGACCCATGTAAGCGTGCACTGCAGAGAAGATAAGTCCATGCCGGGGTGCTCTGCAAAGTACTTAGGTCCTCTTTGACCTGCACTGGGCGAGATTGAGAGAAATTCACATAAGGTTTGGGGAATATTCTTATCTCTTGGAGTCTTCTAGAAGTTTCCCTCACTTATTAACTACTATGAGCTCGAAAATGGATGAGGAATGAGTTAAGTGATCAGGGGCTGGACTTTGATGAATTTTAAGGAGATAATGTTGCCATGAGAATTGACTTTGAGACAAGTATTGTTATGCTACCAGAGTGTCATGCTTTTGATGTGATGTGGATGGGATCAAAGCTAGAGGAGTGAATTCGAATCAGACTTCATGGTTGTAATTCTACCTTCTATTCAATAAAGTATTTGAACCCTTTTCAATATGCTTATCTTGTTATATGATGCTTATATGTGTGAATGTATCTGATTCCATTTACTTGTAATCAACAGATCTTTTGCTTTGATTGTTTATTTGTCTTCTGTTGATGTTTACAGGTACTTCTCAAGCATGTTAAGTATGGGAAGGAGTGATGAGACCAATACAAAGGAGACAAGAGGAAAGCGAAACTACAAGTAGGTCTTCTCATCCTATTTGTCTTATCTATTGCTTATAGGAAGAGGCTAAAGTTATTTAAACTGTTGTTCTAGATATAGCTACTTATCTAAGGAATTAGTATTTATCCATAGATACCAAATTCTCCAAAACAAATTGGCTACTCCACTGGGGAATATAATCCTTCTTATCCACCTCCTAGGACACTCTTGCAGACCCTACTCGTTTTCATTGATTGTATTTCAGCTCTATTGCATTGAATTTTGGTTGAAAACTGTGTCAATTTGCCTCTTGAAATGGCTTACTGTCACCAGCGCAGGCTTGTGAGAGACACAGTGTGTTGTAGAGCACCCTTGGCTTAGGGACAATGCTCTGAAGTGCATTGTCTCCCATTCAGGGCTGTGTTGATCCTCCTAGGGTCAATTTCCCACCTTTGGATTGAGTTTTTTGCCAAATTTCTTCTATTTGATTGCTTGTTGATTGGTCAATGAATGTCATGTCTCAGAAAACAAGTTTTTATCTCCTTTGCTAGCCCTACTTTGACTTGGTTGATTAATGTTTCTTTGACATTACCGATCCATAGTCAAAGTTAGATTATAGTCGATTAATCTTTGTTCGAAAGAAAGTGTTGTAAAAGACTTCTTTTCCTTCGAAAAGGAACTGCCATAAAGTCTTCGTTCTTGAAAAAAAGGTTGATTGATTGTATGTGCATTAGTTTCATGTTGTTCATATTCACATTAAGGAAATCAAAAAGAAATACATGAATTTTTCATTAAAACATTTTGTGTGTGCTCATAGGAATAGTTTAGGGAAATTGCATTAGATTGTGCTCTTTGCTCTTTGATAGAAAGAAATATGATTTCTCTATCCCTATTAGCTAAGATTTTCATTGTTAAATTGAATGGAAAGAATGCTTATCGTAATAGTTGCATCCCTAGGTATTTCAGAATACATCGCGTGGTGAACTTGAAAGGAAAATTCCTAAGCAAGATCAACTTAAAATTAACCTCAATTTACCTAATGTAGCATTGTCACTTAGCGAAAAACATTTAGACGTCTAGGCTAGAGACATGTTCCGGCGTTGTAAAACATCGCAGCTATTGCTAACTTGTTTGCAATACATCTTGAGTGTGATACCTCATTCCACGTACATGAGTATATCATAGCTCGTCCACGTACCTTTGGGTATATAGGGCGGTGTTACAGTACGTAAAGTATATGGGAATTCTCTCACTATGTGATTTTGCATTAGACAACGCTAATACAGATTGGGCTTCCAAGTACCTTCGGGTATATATGGGAGGAAAACACTAGGTTGCTATCCATCCTTAGGTAACCGAGTCGGCCCCCTTGTACACTGTGATACACTGAACACAACATTTGGGGATATTACCTACCCGTACTTCTTGGTTCGCGGGGAGGTATTCTGCAGTTCACAGTTGCTTAGTAAACCTTTTTCCTAGATTATCCCTTTTGTTTTGTTATGTTACTTTGATTAAAATAAAATTAATTAACCACAGATAGCATCCTCCACGCTCACTCCTTAGTTGGTCTTAGGTTGAGACATATGGCGAAAAATCTAGAGTCCACCGATCAAGGAAATCCTTTTGATGGGAATCCTAGTCCTTCTCCTCCTTTTGGAAATATTGGTGCTCCTTATATGGCTACATTGTCCCTTCCAGGACTTACCATTGGCTTGCCAATATGGTTTTTTCAACCTCCTTGCTTCAAAATGTCATTATTTCTTCGCAATGGAGTACTCCTCAAACTGGAAAAAATCAACCTCCAGTTGATTATAAAGTTCACCCTTTGCCTTCTTCCTCAGTTGTTTCTTCCTCCCCTTCTTCCCCTTCGCCTAGTGAAAGTATTGGTACTAGTAACCAGGTGGCTAAGAAGAAGAAGAAAAGGAAGAAGAAGAAGAAGTAAATTCAACAGAGGGGAAACTAAGAAACCATTGCTATGAATGCAACATCTAATGAGAAACCGTCCGTCAATCCTCACAAAGTTTGATATCCATGCAAACTTTGTACGGGAGACCAAAATTGTCCTGATATTCCTTAGATCATAGAAGAATGGTCTTCTCATTCACATCATCCCGTGTCATTAATTTTTGGAGATCATGTTGGTGACACACCATCAACTAGTGGTAGTAAATTTCATGGAAAGAAGGGTAAAGTTGAGCTTCCATGTAGGTTATGTGAAGGGAATCACCCCATTCACCTTTGTCCCTATCTAGATGAAGCCAAAAAAGTGTTGGATAACTGTCCTACTTCACCGTAGCAACTTCCATCTGATTACAGGATACTATCACTTAATCCTTCACTAGTTGATAAAGTGATTGGCCTAAATCAACCGTCGGTCAAACCCATTCTATATGAATGTGAATCCCATTTGTCTATACCTGACCAATCACAGGTTGAGGAAATAGCTGACCCGATTTCACCTTCAATTAATCATACCTTTCCCGAAGAGAGTGAATAGGATACCACTCAGGTTCTTTTCATTTCTTCAGATTCCAATGAGCTTGGAGGCAATCCTCCTGTTCCATCAAGACAGGAGGAAAATCCTCTGTCTCTCGTAACTCAAGGGGTTAATTCTCTCATTTCTACAGTACCCCCTCCAAGTAGTCTAGTCACTTCCTTCAATTGGAATCGACTGGTAGGATGTCGTCTTCCTTCTTATGTGCCTTTCCAAATCATAGTACAAGTTTGTAATATGATTGTACCTAGTACTATTATAGATGAAGGTGCATTTGTGAGTATCCTTTCCTCCACCGCTTGGCAAGTGCTCAGTTTGCCACCATTTGTGCCTATTACCCAGAATCTGTTGGATTTTAACAGAGAAACCAGTCAACCATTAGAGATCCTTCCTCAGTTGTCTATTACTTTGGGAGGAAAAATTGTTTACCTCAATGTGATGGTAGTCCCAGGCCCTTTAGATTACAATTTACTTCTTGGGCGCAACTATGTTTATGACATGGGAGCTATTGTTTCAACACTCTTTCACGTGGTTTCTTTCCCACATGAAGGTTGAATTGTCACCGTTGACCAGCTTTCATTTCCCGGTACAAATATGGCTTACAGTCAACCATCTTCCCTAAGTGGTCCTTTTGTACCAATGGTATCATCCCCGCCATGGGATAATTATGTGGCAACCTGTTCCATGCCTACATCAACTCACGATCAATTCAGGGATGTTGTACATTATGTACTGGGGGCATTGGAACCAGAACTCTCTAATGGATTCTTTGCTATGGATCCCTTCCAGAGCATTGTTTTCCCATCTGATGAGAACCTCTTGGAAGTCATGACCTCTTATGAGTCGTGATCAAAGGGCATGAGGATAGTTCCTAGTCTTGTGTCAACCTCGTTAAAAAATGAAACAAAGGGCATGAGGATAGTTCCCGGTCTTGTGTCAACCTCGTTAAAAAATGAAACAAAGGGTACAAGGATAGTTCCTTGTCTTGTGTCAAGCTCGTTAAAAAATGAAACAAGGAATATGAAGATAGTTCATTGTTTTGTGTCAACCATGTTAAAAAATGAAACAAGGAATATGAGGATAGTTCATTTAATGTGTCGACCTTTTTAAAAAATGAAACAGGTCCCAGTGCATAGTTCCTTGTCTTGTGTCAAGCTCATTAAAAAATGAAACAAGGAATTTAAGCAGAGTTCCTTGCCTTGTGACAAGATCATTAAAAAATAAAACAAGGTCCCCTGGAGCAAAGTTCCAATTCGAGTATTTGATTAGATCTCGTAAAATCCTAGCCAAGTCTTTCACCTGATCTCATAAATGAACCTTCATTCCATCCACCTGATAGCCATGAGTAGTCTACTTAGGTGAATGCAATGAAGCTTGGGGGGTATGCACCTAGTTTCGAGTCAACATGTTGGGGGCATGTAAACCAATCTCAGGCATAGTTGTTCATTTCAAGCTTGTGTAAAAATGAAACTAAATTCAAACATAGTTTTTCATTTCAAGCTTGTGTAAACATGAAACTAAATCCAAGCATATTTTTTTGTTTCAAGCTTCTTGGGTGTGGAGCCTGATTATCTTTTGTATTCAAAGGTATCGTTGTATTGGACCCGAATTCGAAATGGGGTAGAAACGCCACCCGTAAAATATTCACTACAGGGGGGGTCCAGGGGGGGGTGGTTGCGACCTTTTGGGAGTCCCCCCCTGGCGGGGCGATCGGGGGCAGCGCCCCTGAAGCTAAGAATAGACGTAAAATTTCCTTGTAAAATTTTGTAATTTTGTAGTCGATTTGGGCCGTTCATTAGATGGAGATCTGATGGTAGAAGTTATGTTTAATTTAGGGTTTTTTGCCCTAGAAGGCAACCCCTCGCTATATATGAGGGAATTGTATTGCGTCTATGTAGATCTGTATTCTGAGTGAGGAAGAGAGAGGAGATTAAGAGCGAAGAGGGAATTACAGTGGATATGCTGTAGGTTGTATCTCTTTAGTTTGCTGGATAATATAAATCGAAGGACTAGTTGTTTCTCCATGGATGTAGCCCAAACTGGGTGAACCACGTATATCTGTGTCTCTCTTGTTTTATGCATTTTCTGAGTTTATATTTCTGCAATATTTTATGTGTTCCATTGCTCTGCAATATATAATTTTCTAACAATTCCATCCACTTGATAGCCATGAGTTTTCTACTTAGGTGAACGCAATGAAGCTTGGGGGGCATGCACCTAGTTTTGAGTCATCATGCTGGGGGCATGGAAACCAATCTCAAGCATAGTTGTTCGTTTCAAGCTTGTGTAAAAATGAAACTGAATTCAAGCATAGTTTTTTGTTTCAAGCTTGTGTAAACATGAAACTGAATCCAAGCATAGTTTTTTGTTTCAAGCTTGTGTAAACATGAAACTGAATCCAAGCATAGTTCCCTATGGTTCAAGCTTGCGTAAAAATAAACCCATCTCCATTTTAACCCTCGTGACTGCCATTCTATCAGCTTTTTCCTTCAGATGAGCCTTGGTTTTTCTCCTTCCATCGTCACTATCTGCTTCGTTGATCATACACTTTCACTTGGTTGTTTTACCCTTTTTGAAGAACAGTTGCAATGAGTGCTCTTATTAGCCAACATCTTCACATAAATCAACATGTTTTGAGAAGTTCCAACATCACTAGAACCAGTTTCTATCCTAAACACCACTCGTTCCTCAAAGTGGAGTTCTCTTTAAGCTCTTTTCAGACTCTCTAAATATGAAAATATTGCCGATTGCTTGTCCTTTTCAGCTCGTTAACGGATTGGAAACGACATCTACTCAGTATAAGTTTAACCCTTTTCTAGACTGAGATAGATTATTTACGAGAAAGGAATACGTTGACTGAACATGGTCAATAAGTTCTCTCTCGCATCGTTTTACGTTTTTTCAGGCTTGAGAGACAAATCTATGAAAAAGAACTTGTGGGGTTTTCTTTTCGTCTCTTTTCAAACTCTATAAATATGAAAAGGACCGAGTTATCTTTGTCATTAAAATCGTTAAAACATAAAATAGCGACAAACTTGTCGATCATGAGAAGACCAAGTTTCACCTTCGCTAGACTCATTAAAACATCACATAGTGATGGATTCACCCAAAGGGTAGAATTTTAAAACAAGCATATGTTATCCTCCTCAAGCTTGATAAAAAATAAAGAGGTATTGGTCAGCAATCACTGGGAGAAATGGAAAAAGGGGTAAACCACTTTATGGTAGCAGGTCGCTCTTGAACATGACACTTTCACTTCATCACTGTGACTACTTGGGTTGGGTTATCAACTTGATGGTGATCATACTGTTGGCCTATCATACCATCCATCACTTTGTTTTAGGTCAATGCTACCAATTCATTTCAGTGTCACCGAAATGTTCAATAGAAGTCATCCAGTTAAAATTCATCCTTTGCAATACCATAAACCTTTATTTTCATGACCGCCATTCTTGAACCTTGTGTCGTTAGTCAAATTCCGTCTCCAAAATCATTACGCTCGTTTCATGTCATTGATGTGGGATACATCAAGGCCCTCCTGTGACGAGTCACTTCTTGTCAACATCAACACATTATCCAAGAAGTTGACTTAGAAACACCCTTCAAGTACCTTGAGACTTGCATACATCAATGGCAAGTTTCTCGCTTCCTACGATAAGTTGACATCACTGGCCTTCGACCAAAAGACTTTTTATGGTGTTCGACATCAAAACATCCATTCAGACCATGCAGAATGTGCTACAGTACCTTGAGGATCATTTTCATTATTGGTGATTTCTCTCGCGTATGTTAACGACTTACATCATTGGTTGGTATCCAGACGGTGTATTCCCATGTTCAACTTCAGATCACATATTCACATGGTTAGACTCATACTTGAGCGAACGATTGAACGAGATAGAAGACCCCTAGATCTAGTTTCATCCATTCGAGCTACAATTTCAGGAGTACTAAATCATATGTACAATGGCCTTACACTGATGGTCATCCATTCATGGGTCTATATCTGTAGACGACTATCTATGTACATGTAATGAAAGTTTATATGCTGAGCATGGGTATGCCTTCCCTCAACGATTCATGAAAAAATAAAAATATCATGATATATGTATTGTAATTGATGCAGGTCACCTTCCACTTTGAAACCTCCTCATCACATCATAAAGTATTTCATTCGACATTTACATTTTTGACTTCATCCTTTAGGGGGCAGCTGTTACAAATCCATTTGGGCATATCACTACCATCATCCATATCAGTGTTTTAGGGCTCATCAAACACTAATTTCAGTTGCTACATGCCCTAAACAAGTCAACCTTTTGAATTCCTCCTTCCCAGACAGTTTCATGACTTGAATAATAATTCCCTACATAAGTAGCCATATCTAGAACAACAGTTATTAGAACCTAGTTATTTCACCACATGGGAGATGTGTTACTTATTTCACTTGAATTTCTTTTTTTCCTTCTAAAAGGAATTTTATATTACCACAATTCTCATATTTACAAAAATAAGAACCTAGAAGTTCCAAATTAGCACATAAATGAACTTAACGAGAAAATGATTAGATAAGTTAGATTTCTTTTCCTAGAATAGCACCCCTCTTTCCACGTCTAAAAGAACGCCACTCTACTCTAGTTCCACCTTTGTTGTCATTCTCATTCCTCTTTCTCTCACTCTAGACTGTATTAGAGGAATTGATGTTGACTTCTTTCTGAATATTGAAAATTCCTTCTTGAATCCTAATATCAGTGTAATTCTGCTCATCGGTTGTTAAAATCTAACAGGTGGAGTCTTGTTCAGAAATTTGGATGTCCCTTTCTAATGTCTCTGAGTTGTTTTACATATATGTTAACTACATATTCTTATTGAGAAGCAAATCTTGCTCCACCCATAGAAATGATTAATGATGCTTGCATTGGAGTGAGTCACCAGATGATCTTCCCAAATCTTCTATTCCTTCAGTGTACTTTAGCACCTTTAGGGGCAATTACTAGTTACAATAAACTTACCATATAACAAGGTTCTTAAACATAGATATTTACCCCGATTTTATCATGATATTAAAAACTTAATAGGCTTTGTTACAATATCATAGGCTTCGCAAAACCACTTGCCCAAAAACTACGACTGTTTCAAAATCAAAATAGTTTAATTTTAATTTTATTTTATAACAATTTTTTAAACTAAATCTAAAACCAAAAAGGATCGAGAGATATTGTAGTGGTGTAAATGTTTGTTGAAGTCTTCCTATTTCAACTTAAGGTGGATAGGGATTTTTTGACATTTTTTTTAATTGATGACCTAGATTGATTCTTAAAGGAATATGCTCAGCATATGCTTTGTCTGAATGTTTATCGTTGTTACAGAGTTTTTTAGGTTGAATTAATTTTTAATAAATTAAAAGAAATATATTCATGCCATGTGACTCCATGCCCTCCAATTTCCTAGGGATTTGAGAGTATTCCAATTCTAATAAGTTCATATTTCGTTGTTACGGAGTTTTTTAGGTTGCATTAATTTTTAATAAATTTAAAAAATTATATTCATGCCATGTGGCTCCATGCCCACCAATTTCATAGGGATTTGAGAGTATTCCAATTCTAATAAATTCATATTCTAATTAGACAAGTAAGTTAATATATAAGAAAATTTTCTTGATCAAAATGATCCATTTTAAAATAAGATCTACAATTCCTTTTATTTTCCTCAAATTAAATTAGATTCTGGCCACTGGCTCACCCGCCAATTTCCTAGGGATTTGAGATTATTTCAATTCTAATAAGTTCATATTCTAATTAGATGGGGAAATTAATATATAAGCAAATTTTATTTAGCAAACTGAGCAAATTTTATTTAGCAAAATGATCAATTTTACAATAAGATGTGTAATTCCTTTTTTTTCTCAAGTTAAAGTTGACCCATAACCTTTTTCTACATGGTTAATCAGGGAAATTTGTGCACTGGTAAGACATTATTTGTGTTGCAATAGTTTTTTTCTTATATTTATGAAGCCTTTGGCTAGATCAACCACTTTATTATTTTTAATGTGGTTGTACTAGTTATAGAATAACACATTCAGATCCATCTTAACTCTAGATTTACCAAACATAAAGAGAGATCAAATATTTTATATGCAAATATTTTTAAAATGAAAAGATATTTACTCTATCTTAACTCTTGATAAATCTAAAATTAAAATAGATTTATGATATTACGAAAAATATACAAAATTTCAGATAATTTTTTATATAAAGTTACAAAAAAAATATGCGAATTTCCTAGAATAATTTCCCCACCTTTCTCTCGTTTTATCGTCTAAATGAATTTTTATCAACTAAACAAAACTCAAATGATTGAATTTTTATAGACTGAACAAAATTCCAATAATAGCTGGATCTATCGGTCTCCATTCTGCTCATTTTCTTCCTTTTCCATCATATATGTGAAGTTTCGCAATCAATGTTAACTCTCTTTTATCTCGGTCAAGTCAAGACGCCCATTTCCCAGAAAGATCTTTTACCACTTTCCTCACTCCGTTGAGGAAAGTCCATACACCTTCATTTTCTCTTTCCTTGAATTTTCTCTTTGCATTACAATTTTCCAACTATTTTTTCAAATCTACATTATTAAATTTCTATTTTTTTTTTCCAGATTTACATCATTAAATATTTATCAAGTGCACAAAATTTCCATTGATATCTCGAATATTTTACCCTATCAAAATCGAATGCCCCATTTTCCAGTTTCCCAATTTCTTTTTATCCAAAATCAAATCAATCAATACATCCATTTCTCTCTATTTTTCCTTGGGATATCTACACAGTTGAATTTCTATCAATATCTGAAACATTTTTCGGTCTCCGCTCTCCATTTTCCGAGTCAAGATCCTTACGTGTCTACATGATTAAATTTCTATCAATATCTAGAAAATTTTTAGGTCTCCATTCTCCTTTTTCAGAGTCAATATCAGTAGGCCCATTTTTCTCTGATTTGTTTTTTTGTCTAGGTATGCAGCTTACAAAATTTCAATGAAGTTCGAATGATTTTCCAGTATGACAATTTTTTTCTTTCCCAAATCAACAATCCATTTCTCCCTCTGTCTTGCTTCTCTGATCATGTAAAATTGCATTTATGTGAATGACACAAAATTCCAATTAATATTTTGAACATTTTCCACCACAAAATTCCAATTAAGTTTTTGAACATTTTCCACCACTTCCTTCTCTAGCTTGACTTCACTGAACAAGTCAATACACCACCATTTTCTCTTTTCTCTAAATTTTCTCATTATATTATAGTTTTCTCACATCGGCTACTGTGATTATAAATACATGGTGAATAACAACAACATTCAGTGTTTGGCTTTGAAAGAAATTTGAGAGAGAGAAATAGATCATAAATGTATGGATCATAAATACTTAGGAATTAAAGTAAAATGATATATTTTGAAATAATTTGCATTATTTCAAGTTTACAATACCCTCTTGGTCAAAACACACAAAATATAATACAAGAGCGTTTCTAAAGATAAGAAGGGTTCAAAATAAGGGGGTTAAGGCCCCATAAATATTATAAAAAATGAGCAAAATTGGGACTCAACATCTCCCCCACACTTAGATTCTTGCAAGAAAAAATGTTCCTCCAGGAAGAAAATGCAGTCCTTGTTTTGGAGCGTAGCTACTGTAGCAAGATGGTCTAGGTGTGCCCTACTAGATTCTGCTTTCTGTACCGAATTCCAATACTTTTCATTCTTCTTCTGCAAATGACCAATCTGAACTTGATTTTTCTTCATAATACGGAAAGCCTTCTGATGTTTTCGCTTTCCATTCTTCCACACCTTTTTACAATTGCAAGCTATTCTCCTTCAAGTTTTTTATTTATTTTTTTCTGGAGCACCCATTGAGAAACATTGACCTCATTAATTCCTTAGAGGTCCCCTCATCATCACATTGTCCCTAGGAGGACTGCGGTAGACTTGGTTCCTCAGTCTTGATGGGTTGTGCCCTTTGCAGGCTATTTAATCACCAAATTTACAGCCTGGATCCTCGTAAAGCGTTTAGCAGGCACGACAGTGCCCTTTTGGCTTCGGGTTTCACCCAACAGTTTCCCTTGTTACTAAAACTAGGCAGAAATAATTCAAACCCAATGAAAACAAGAAGGTTTAATTTGGAAAGACTTGTGAGTAATGGGAAACTTTGAGTTATGGGGGAACGTGATCATGATTGTCATCATGATCCGTTCTGCCAGATAAACATTGGGAAGATAACATCGTGCAAATCGGAATAATAGTTGGGAATGGGAATTTGTGTAAGATACCAATGGTTAAGGATATCTTTTCTGTGAAGGTAGCCATGACTTAAATTCATGCAAATTTAAAAAGTTTAGTACCATTACTTTTCTACCCTAAGTATTTTAACGTCAAAACGTACCTTCGATTATACATTACAACTATCAATACATTTGATGATGCCTGTACTTACTTTGAAATTATGAACCACTTTGAAATCATATTATATGAAAGATCATATAGCTACGTGCCCTCAAATAGCAATGATGATAATTGGTACTTTCCATATTTTGTAGAATATTCTCTGCTTGAAATTCAATCTTTAGGAAATAATTGTTTTTGCTGTGGAAATGCTATGGCTGGAATGTTCTGCAGGAATTCCATCTATAGGAAACCATATTCTCCCCCTCTTGTACAGTTCATTGCGCACGAATAAACAGGATGAGGTCGAATGAACAATGAACTCAATAGATTACTAGCCATTAAGGTCAGTTGTTAACCAAAGTGAGGCCCATCACCAATGATGAGAGCAAGGACCAAGGTACATCTGATGCATCCTATCAAGTGTGAATGTATGAGCTATTATCGAACCCCGTGTAGGATCCAACGGTCAAGGAACCATAATGAATCCCCATTATTGCTGACGCTATAGCCTGTCTTTAAGGTATACAAGCTTCAAGGCATCGCTAGTCTCTAATCTTGAAACCCAGATAATTTGCTGATATCGATGAGCCAAGATCGTTGGAAGGAGGACCTTAAGAAATTCCACATCAGTCCAACATGAGAAAACCAAAAATTGTTTGAAAAATGAAATTTATTCTAAGGGTCCACTGACCTGTTATTTTAACGAGCCCAGGACAGTCTATGCTCGCCAGATTTCAATTTTAGAGAGTCTGAAATACTGAAAAAGAAGACTCCAATGGGGATCATTTTTCGTAATTAGTCCATTAGACTCGGAAAAATGAATAAACCTATACCCAACAAACGTTCCTCTCATCTTTTAATGAGCACAAGAAGGAACAAAGTAAGATCAGTTTATTGCAGTAGAAAATCAAGAAGAGATAGTGAAAGGAATGATCCCCTTTCCCACAATTTCCAGCTCTTTCTTCTTCAATATCACTTCCTTTTTTGTTGGGTCAACTTTAATTCCTACAGCAGAAACATGATGATCCAAGACAATGCCTTGAGTCATCATTATAAAACATTTTTCATTGCTTAATGAAATATTAGTCTCTCTACATATTTGCAAAACCTTCCTAAGATCAAGTAAAGCCTCTTCAAAAGTATCACCCACCACCATAAAATCATCCATATAAACCTTTATGCAATCATATAAAAGATCAGAGAAGATACCAAGTATCATATCCGTATCTGCATATTCTGAAGAAAATGTGTCTGAAAAATCTTTCAATATGTCAGTTAATAGATTTTCCTGTTCATAAGTTAGGGCTGAATTGATAATTAAAATTTTTCCGGGAAAGATCTCAATTACCTTGCTTCCACCTTTAGTTGTTGATTTTGCAGGAAATACAGATAGGAGGGATGAATTTAATTCAACTGTTGTACTATGGTCTTGGAAGTTATGCTCAACAATGACATCTATCTCATGACTTGACTGCCCCTCTAAATGCTAGGAAAAATCAGGGTTTGAAATAGAGCAATTAATTAAATTATCCCCAATATTTTCTTTAAGGTCCATAGATTGAGTTATGGTCAAAACTGGTTAAATAATTTCTGAATTAAGTTCTTCCTCATCCCAATGAATCTTTTTTGAATTCAAGAGGGGTTTGGCAGGGGGATATAGATTGATGTGCTTAATTTCAGCCTCATGAGTGATGGTCATGTTCCCTGAGCTACACCTCATGAAGGCATCCGTTGTGGCCAACCAAGGTATCCTCAAGATTAAAGGGTGCCTCCCTAAATTTGTCTTAGGCTCAAGAACATAAAGATCTACAGGATATTCTTAGGAATCTAATGAAATGACAATGTCTTCCAAAACACCCTCTGGCTTGACCTTATATCTATCTGTTAATTATAATGCAGTATGGGTAGGAGGAAAAACAAAGAATCCTATATGAGACAGTGTTTCGATTGTTATTATATTAATGGATGCACCTAAATCACTTAAAGTATTTATTATTGGATATCCATTGATGAAGGTGGTAACCACAAGAGTTCCAGGGTCTGCATATTTTTCTGTGGCAAATCCGGTAGACATAAGGCTTGCAATTTTCCCACCTACTTGAATTGTAGAGGGTTCTTTCCTTTTTCTCCCCATCTTTTTTATACATAGTTCCCTAAATATTTTAGCATAGATTGAGATATCCCTAATCGCTTGCAGTAAAGGAAACTTGATGCATAAATTTCTTAACTTGGATACTAGATCAAATTCAAGTTGTTTTGTCATTTCTTCCACCCCCAACTTCTCAAGAAAAGGAGGCTAGATAGTTTGAGATAAGGAAGGTTCTTATGATCTTAGAATGTTTTTTTCTGTTGTTTCTTATACACTTTCTATTTCAGGCGTATCAGGGGTTTCTCCCTCTATAATCTCTTCAATCTTTTCTGGATGGGTCACCACTTTTCCTAACCTTAGTTTAATTTCCTACAAAGACACAGGAAACTCCTACAGCAAAGGTACATAAATTTCCTGCAGAGGCTGAGGTGCAATGTAATCGGTAGGATAAGTGGGATAAATGGCCATTTCAATATTGTGAGTAGATTGGATGGATTTATTGTTGAGATTGGATACTGGTTGGGCAGGAAGTTGTTGCTTTACCATTTGTTCTACATAAAAGTTTTGAGGGGAATAATTTGGTGCAACAGGCTAAGGGAAATTCCCTTGCCCAGGCTAGGGCTGCCAAGGCATTGGAATGTTCCACATCTGATTCTAGGCATAAGGAAATTGAAAATGTTGTTGTAACATGCCTGCAGGACATTGTTGCCATGGCCTTTGAGGTGCTATTGTAAATTATGAATGAGCAGCAATAGAGGATTTTTTGGTAGAAGGATTTGTTGTGGGATCATTAATCCACTTAGGATCAACTATCAAACCCTGTTGTAAACCTCCTATTAGATTCCTTTGTTTCCTTGTTCTTTACGAACTTCCTGTCCCTTACCAGTTTATTAGTGGACGAAGTGGTGCTCACATCACCACTAAAAATATTTGAAAATATTGGACCCTATTTATATATTATGCAGAAAATTTAAAAACTTCTACTTACCAAACAATCAAGACACGAGTTTGTCGAATTCTGATCTCTGCAGGTGCATAGGCCTTACCCCGCATCTTACCACTTTGACTCCCCAGTCCTGAAAAATTCAAACAAAAGAAATCATACTAAAACACTTCGAGTATCATTCCTTAGCACCTCGCCGATAATGACACCAAAATGTTGGGGCAAATTATAGACTTATAATTTGACAGACATAAATTATCGACTAGGGGTAGGTAATTTTGTGATATGCTGTGCAAAATATATGCAAGATAATATCGTAAGTGTTGTTCCAAATAAAATCACACACACACACAGCTTCAAGAACTCTTTTCCTCATCAACACTTAGCAGCAAAGGCTAAGGAGTAGATAATTCATCTCTCTGCAACACTTAGAATTGTTGATGCAGATCCAGAAAAGATACAAACCCAAACAACAAAAATTAACTCAATTCACACTTTGCATAACAGAAATGAAATCATATTCAACAATTCCAAATCATTCATCAAATGAGCTCACATCTAACCATCATTCACAAGTTGTTACAAATTAGAAAAGAGAACTGCAAACTGTGAACTAGTTCTAGTAATGCGGGAAAATTATAGACTTATAATTTGACAAACATAAATTATCGACCAGGGGTAGGTAAGCTTGTGAGATGCTGCACAAAATATATGCAAGCTAATACCGTAAGTGTTGTTCCAAATAAAATCACACACACACACATAGCTTCAAGAACTCTTTTCCTCATCAATACTTAGCAGCAAAGGCTATGGAGTAGATAATTCATCTCTCTACAACACAGAAATGTTGATGCAGATCCATAAAAGATACAAACCCAAACAACAACAATTAACTCAATTCACACTTTGCATAATAGAAATGAAATCATATTCAACCATTCCAAATCGTTCATCAAATTATCTCACATTTAACCATCATTCACAAGATGTTACAAATTATAAAAGAGAACTGCAAACTATGTACTAATTCTAGTAATGCATGACAAAAATAAATGGAAATAAAACAAATCTGCAGCTACAAGAGTTGTGATTAAAGGGGTCCCTCCCCTACTTACAGCCCCTTCAACTACGAAATGAGTTACTCAATGAAATTCAGTAGAACATCAAGTATTATATTAATTTGGAAAATATACATTCATACAGGTCTGATATATTCAATCTATCCTTCTTCTCTCCAGATCCTCCCCTCCTCTCCTAATAAACATAAAGGACTTTTATACAAATACATGGGCATAATCTGCCTCAAATTAGAAAATATAACATCCTACAAATGCTGACTAACAATATATGGCAAAGATAGCAGAAATAAGCATGATGAGTTCGATCCATGACTGAAAGCATGGATCGAACATATTTCGTGAAGTTGCAGGAACTGCCTCTTTATACATCCACTTAAAAAAGGAATGAAGGTTTGGGCAGTTTCAATGGAATTTCTAAGGTGACCAATAGGACAACATCCATATTAGTGATTTTCTCAACAAAACCCATGTCTTCATTCTCCTCGAGGCTGACTAGAACATGCTCAATCATGGAAATCGTTGCAAGAAATCAGGGCGGTTACAGGAAATCTCCGCATCTACAGGAAATCGGCGAAATTGCAAGAAATTGTGGAGCAATTGTAGGAAATAGGGGCGGTTACAGGAAATATCTGCATCTACAGGAAATTGGCGAACTGTAGGAAATCTCCACATCAACAGGAAATTGGCGACTGTCGGAAATCTCTGCATCTACAGGAAATCGATGACTACGGGAAATTGCAGAGTAGTTGAAGGAATATTGGAACTGCTTCTGAAAATTGTTGATCTGCACAATATGTGGTCAACTTCTTTGACATTGTAGGTGATTCGATTAGATAATGTTTAGCTTCGAAAATACTTAGGAATTAAAGTAAAATGATACATTTTAAAATAATTTGCATTCTTTCAAGTTCACAACACCCTCTTGGTCAAAACACACAAAATATAATAAAAGAGGGTTTTTAAAGATAAGAAGGGTTCAAAATAAGGGGTTTAAGGCCTCCGAAATATTATAAAAATGAGCAAAATTGGGAATCAACAATATTCAAGTCATATGACATCTCAAGAGGAGTTGTTTACCAAAATTAATGACAATTATTCTGGTAAAGTCATCTTTGGTGATGATAGTGTTTTTGAAGTGAAAGGGAAAGACACAATTGCAATACCAACATTGCATGGAAAAAAGAAGTTAATTGAGGACTCTTTATTAACACCAACATTGAAGAAGAACCTACTTTCTATAGGACAAATGCTGGAGCAAAATTACAAGTTGGTGTTTGATGATAAAGTGTGCTTAATCATGGATAAGTTGAATCAAAATGCAATTGTTGCAAGAGGTGAAATGAGTGAAGACAAAATTTTCAAGATCTCTTTTGATTCAAGTAATTCATACAGTTTGAAAGTCACAGAGGAATCAAATAGTAAACTTTGGCACTTAAGGATGGGACAATTGAATTTTCAAAGTTTGGTGCTGCTAAGAAAGAAGAACATGGTGAATGGTCTTCCTTATAGCAAGTTGGATGATAAAGTATGTGAATGGTGTTTTTTTGGAAACAACACAAGGACACTTTTTGAAATAAAACAAGGAAGACTAGAGAATGTCTAGCATTGATGCGTTTAGATTTGTGTGGACCAATAGAGATTGTGTCTTTTGGAAAGGTGCATTATTCTAGGAAGACATGGGTGTATTTTTTTGGAAGATAAGTTTGAAGTGTTTTCTCATTTTCTTCAGTTTAAGGCTTTAGTTGTTGAAAAATGCAACAAGAAAGTCTCAATTTGATTTTTCCTTGATAAAGTTGAGAAAATTCAAATTTCCATATCAGTAGACAAATTGGATGCAGTTAACTGAGGTGACATGGCTCTTGTCACTCAGTTAGCTAAGTAAATTCAAGTTATTGGAGTTGGATTTCAATTGAGCATGTGTGATTTCTAATTTGTAGCAATCAAGGTTAGTTATTTCAAGTTTTTTTTTTTTTTTTTTTTTTCAGTTAAACTAGTTCTAACTATTGGATGAACTAGTGGAAGGTCAATTGTGTAGTGAGACTTCAGCCTAACTCAGTGATCATCTAGTTAACTGATCAATCAACCAAAAATAGCTAGTGGATGAAGATAATTCGAGTTCCCCAACTATGGTGGACATTCCAAGGTAGTGTAACATCAGTTGTAAACTAGTCTTGAGTGTATAAGTGTTGCATGTAATCAGATGATCAAAGTTGGGGATTGTGTAATCATTTTGGGGGAAATTCCTAAATAATCAGAGCCTAATTTCCTCAGCAATTGCACAAGGAAATAGGGGTGCAAGTAGAGGCAGAAATTGACTAAGTATGGGTCAAATCTTCTTAGTGAGCAGAGAGATAGGTTATTCACTTACAAGTTGTGCTCAGTCCGAGCAAGCAATTGTAATACATCTCTATTTATCCTATTACTGCAAGTGGGCAAAGGGGTTTTTAGCAAATTTCCTTCCCTTGGGAAAATATTTTGTGCGTGTGTGGTATTTATCTTTGCATGTTCGTGATTGATGTTCTAAATTGTGTTCCATGGAGTAATAGAGTAGGATTGTTTCTTGTGATTTAGATTAAAATTTCATGAGTAGTTACAATTATACACCATAATTTCTACATGGTATCAAAGTAGTATTCACATTAGAATAGAAATTTTGAATTTATTTCTCAGGAGGGTTGAATTTGTAGTTCAGTGTAGCAGGATCTCTCCATATTTGGGAAGATCACCTTCAGTGGGATGAGACTAGAGCATGCATTGGAAGGCAACTCTAATTTCATTGCATGGAGGCAATTCTTGATGATAATAGATTTCTACAATACATCTAGAAAGATGTTCCAAAACTAGCAGAATCTAATGCACAGAACCTAGCCCAATGGAAGAAAGATGTAGCCAAGATGAGCAGAATGATATCGGAGGTAGTATGAGACCATATTTTCTCAAATATCCATGGGAAAGAAACTCTATTTGTAATGTGGAAATCAGTGACATAATTGTTCGAGAATATTAGTGACCATAGGAAGTCAGCATTCAAGGATACACTTCGATTTATCAAGATGCAGAAGAATGACACTATCCCGTAGTATCTTAGCAGATTTACACAAGTTCGTGATGAACTTGCTGGGGTTAGTGTTCATGTTGTAGAGGATGACTTGGTAAGCCTAGCTCTTCTAGGCCTTCCCAAAAGTTGTCATAGCTACCAGGGCTTGGTGAACAGGAGGGAGAAATTATAGAATTGGGAACACTTATGGTATTATTTGGTACAAGAGGAGATAATGTGGAATATAAGAGATCGAACCTCATCCAAGGGTGAGGATGAAGAAAAACTTTCATTGGATGGAAACGAAAAGAAGTGAAAAGGGAATAAATCTCAAACCAAACTAGAATCCAACCATGGGGGCAAGAAGAAATACTTGCCCAAAATAAAATTCTTCAATTTTCATGAATTTGGGCACTATGCAACTAAGTGTCCATACAAAAATTCGAGCAATAAGACCTTAGGAGGAGCAATAGGTGAAGCTTTGGCTTCAAAGTTCGAGCTTGACTTCACCCTTATCACATGCATGGTGATGAGTCTCATTATTCAATAATTATATGGGCCTTAATTGGCCTTAATTCACCTCCTAGCTTAGTCAAACCAACTATTCTTACAACTTGCTGCATAATTTTGATTATATTTTGTTTATGAAATGAGTTAGAGTTGGATATTTGGCTTTGTGTTCTAATGTGCATATAATGCAGGAATAAAAGATAAACACAAGGAGAAATGTAGGTATAAAGGATAAAAGTGAAGAAATATAGAAAAGACCTTGGTCAAGACTCAAATGGGACAAGGTAGAGGAATTATAGGAGGTTAATCCTCCTCATCTACTACCCCTCCATTCGAATATTCCTCCACTAGCTCAGAGTGCAAAAAACCACATCATGAGGACTAAAAGACAACCAAGCATGTGAAAAGGATAGAAAATAGTTTATTTTGAGTTGGGAGCCAAAGCACCCTAATTTGAGAGGAAGTTGTTGGAGACTTCATATGTATAAATAGAGAGGCTTAGGACCTCACTAAGATTCAAACTTAATTTGTAAAACTCTGTTTTATTTCTAAATTGCAAAGACTTGTGAATTTGCTCTATAATCCATGGTTTATGTAATAAAGATAAGTTCTATTAAAGCCAACTCTGAGTTAAACTTAGAGGGCTGAAGCTCTTGAGTTAGGACCCGACCCAAGCAGCCACAACTCCTATTTATTGTTCTGCTTTTCTAGCATAGAATTATGTTCTATTTATTTGTTAATTAGTTTCATGGTTTGTTGATTCATTTAATCAAGAAGCTTTGGTTTTGATTCATTTGGTTAAGCAACTTTCTGGTTCTGTTCATTTATTTGAATAACTTCCTATTTCTGTTCATTTGTTTCAGTAGTTAGCTGTAGTTTACTGTCATTTGTGGTTTTCTAATTCAAAGTTCAGATTAGAGGAAAAGATTACTATCAGGCTGTCCGTAGGTGTCTCAGCCTCATATCTTCCCTTTGGGACCATGACTTGAGGCGGAGACCCGCCAGCGACTCCAAGAACACAGTTTTTTGGTTCTCGCATTGGCTATGGAGTTCACTGTTTGAATGCAGTTAGCTATATACCCTCACTGGTTTTCTCTGTTATTTTTCTTTGAAACCGCCTCCAACGCGTTCTCCCTCCATCGCTTCCTCGTCGTCCAATCACCAAAATTCCTTCTCAATCACTGTCTGATTCATCATTTTATTTAACTTTCACCTCGTGTGGAGCCCACCATTCACTTTATGAACTTTAAGTCCCCACCATCGATTTTCCTTGCCTGATTTGACAGTGGTTGCTTCGCCTGATCACCAACTAGCTTGGCCGATCTCCACCGTTGATAAACCCTGCCTGATCCAACGGCTATCGCGCCATATCTTGTGGATTTCTGTCTGACCCTTATCCACCCGAGAGCACGCAAAATGGGTGGTTTCCCCATGCTACATGTCGCCTGGGGAGGCTAATCGCGTAAAATTTGAGAAAACCACTTACAGTGTTGAGGGTGTGCGATAAATAACTTACCGCCCTCTAAACATGCTCCACCATTTCCACACATTATTTTGCCCATGATCTAATCTCCACTACCCATCTGCCGACTAGCTTCATCCGTCCATCTCTTACCTTCGCCCACGCGATAAGATCTTAGCCGTTCATCGCTCCTGACAACCCTACCTGTCCATCTCTTTGCCTCACCCGCGCGATTAAATCTTAGCCATTCATCTCCTTTGCTCCCTTGTTCACCCATCCCTTCACTTAAAACCTTTAGGATAATATTTTAATTGTCTATCCTGTTAGCAACCCTGTTCACCCATCTGCCTATGTAACCTTCCACGATCAAATCTCCTTCGTTCATTACCTTTCACCCGACTAATCCAACGATTCTTATGCATTGTTGCTCCCTCACGCCCTCCTTTCACTAATTTTGACCTCCGATCACTTTTTCCGCCTGGAACCTGACTTAGCCTAAGTTTCTTTGTTACTCCTTAGTCTAGTTTTTATGTTTTTACTTTTGCAAACATAGATAATTAGCCTTAGGTTAATGTTAAATTAGCAATTCTTCTTAGCATAGCCGTTTGGTTGATTAAGTTAGGTTATTGTAAAAGTTTAGCCTTTCATGTTGTTTTCTTCATTACTGCAATAGAAGTAGCTCTCTCTTAGAATAAGGTTTGCTCTCCTTCCATCAAAGAATTAAAGTTTCTTCTGACTCTATAAACAGTGACAATAGGCAGGACCTTCACTTCTACTTGTGCATATAACATTGTCACCTCTGAGTTTGTATGAACCCCGAGTTGATAATTAAAGCTGGTAGCCCTGGGAGTTGCAGCATTATTGTTGCAATACCTAGGCTCATCACTTTTTTGTGTCATTTCCGGGAGGTGTCTAAGTAGAAGTAATTACTACTTTCTTCTATTTATAGTCTCCTACTTTCTTTTCTTCTACTTCTAGTCTTCAAACTTTCTTCCATTAGTTTATTTCTGCAAAAGTAATCTAGTTTCTTTCTTTCTTTCAGTTATCATTAGCTTCTTTCCTTTCCATTTTACAAGTACTTTCTAGCATTAAAACAAAATCTTACAAAAACCAACCCAAAAACATTTCCTTTCATGCCTCGTAGGATTAGGGACAATTTAGGAAAATTCTTGTCAAATACCCCCACTGCATCCAACAGGCAACCTTCTCTCTTCTTCAGTGACGGTGAATTGGAAGACCCTTTAGGTGAGAAAACTTACCTATTTGGGGAACCTACAAAAGAAGAAGAAGAGGAAGAACCCATTCCTACTGAACCAATGGCTGGAAACCAAAATGACAGGAGAGATAGAGAGAGAATTGAGAGTGCCTTCCCCATCAGGGAAACCAATGGGGACACTAAGATGAAGAATATAAGCCCCTCTGCTCTACCTCATTTCCATGGCCTGACCACAGAGGACCCTGACACTTTCCTATTTTAATTTTCTTTTATATGCCAAACCTATGACTATACAAATGATGAGAAAAATTTAAAACTATTCCCATCTACCCTCAAGGATGTAGCATTGCGCTGGTTCATGGGTTTACTTGGAGATAGCATCACAACTTGGGCTCAGATGCAAAAATAATTTAACGACAAATATAGGGTCTACTGCAGGTCAAAGGGTACTAAAGAAGAGACTTTTGGGATGACCATAGGCTAGGATGAATCCCTAGAAGACTATGAAGAAAGATTCCAGCTTAGTTACAAAAGGGCCAGGTGCACACTTAACCCTGAGTCACTAAATATGGTCTTGCTTAGAGGAGTAAGCGAAGATCTTCTGGATACCTTAAATATGATAACAATAGGAGATGTCTACCAATTACCCTATGAGGATATTAATACTATCTTTAGAAACCATTCTAGGGCATCCAAGAAAAAGGGTAGGGGTAGTCAACCTATGGCCATTACATCATCCTCAAAATTATCCATCAAGGGTGAAATTGGTAATATGCTGGAAGATTTCAAGAGTGACATGATGCAAACCCTTGCCTTGCAATTGGACACCATCAACATCAAAAGGAAGCAAGAGGAAGCAGAGAGAGCCTTGGCCATTTTTTGTCCTAGATGCACTAGGAGGCATCCTAAGGAAGAATGTCCATTAAATTGCATTCAGATTTTCTTAGTCTGTGAAGACAACCACTCCATAGACAAGTGCCCTTCTTTACCTGGACTCAAAGCTGAATATCAAGGAGCTGAAGGGGTCACTGAGCAGCTTTGCTACATCAACCAAAGGAGACCTCCTGGGCCTAGACCATACCAGTAGGGTATGCAAGGGCCATCCCATGCATACTACAACCCCAACCAAGCCACCGCTATACCTTCTTCGGGACCCCCTGCTCATCCTTCCTGGTCTACACCCCTTCCTTGGTCCTATACATCTCAATATCAATCTCAACCAGCCAACCAGTCATTCCAACCACATGGTCAGCGACAACATCAGTGAAATGCCCCACCCCAGGGGTGGAAGCCCCAATTCAAAAATGTTCCATTCCTATTGCCTCCACCACATGTACAACCACAACTCTTGCACTTTGCTCCACCCAAGAAACCCTAGATGCCTGCCCAACCAAATCCGAACCCAAACAATAGGCAAGCTCAACAAGCATACAGTGGAGAGACATCATACCCAACTTATGCTGTAGAAATCCAGAAAATTAACCTAAGATCTAGGAGAATTCTCCCTGATAACCAACCTCCCTCTCCACATAGGGAGGTTGAGGAAGAAAGAGAGGAAAGAAACCTGAAAGTAAATCCACCCTTTCCCCAAAGATTATGCCAACCACTCCATCCTACCCCCAAAGAAACTGAAATTCTGGGAGAATTGAAGAATTTTTTTGTAAATATCCCCCTTCTCCAGGCAATCAAAGATGTGCCTACTTATAATAAATTGATTAAGGAGAAGTGTTTCAAGCATCCAGGAAGAAGAAAAAGGGATGCCCCTACCATTAATGTCATTGGACAGTTGTCTAGCTTAATGTTGGGGAAGGTAATATGTCCAAAATATTTGGACCCTAGAAGCCCTGTAGTATATGTACACATCAATGGCACCATCGTCCCACACAATTTTATTGATCTGTTATCACTTAAGAAAAAATATTTCAAATTCTGAACATCAATTTTTTAAATTTGTCAAAGGGTTGGTGTCAGTTTTGGGTCTAGTCTTTTCATCTTGTTTTAGAGTCTAAGATTTTGAATAGGAGTCTTGTTAACAGTTTTGTTGGTATGTCAAAAAGGGTCAATTCTCTGTTTTAGTCTATCATTGGTCTCATATTTCACATGAACATCATATGTCGAAACTTGTTTCAAAGTCTTTATGCACTACAAAACTATCTACTTGATTTCGTAGCGCAAAAACCCAGTCTAGGTGATTTCGTAGCGCAAAACCCAGATTTTGCACAGGCTGCGCTACGAAATTGGGGATTCATGTAGATCCATAAAAAATCTTGTCTAGCTGTCATATCTGTCAAAATCTTTTATTCTTACGTCATCAGTGGTCAGTAAATACACTTCGCCGATCACATTCAACCACTTATCTTCATCATTAAGGTTGTTAAATGTCTTGGTATGCTCAGATTGCAAGTTTCAAAAAGAGCCAAGTTGTCATACTCATCATTATGATTGGATTCATGCATGAGGAACAAATTGAGTAGCCTTTCAATTTGAATTTCTTAAAGATCAAGCGAGGCAATTTTCAAGCGAGGCAGTGATCGAAGTGTGAGACAGTGCCAGTCTTTCAAATTTTCATTCTGCTGGAGTTTCATGGAGGGGTCTGCAGAGAGAAAAGAACATAGGTCGGGCAGGTGCTTGAGGAATGAACCTGAGGGTTTAGACAACATCCTAAAGAATGACGAAGTTGAACAAGCCTTCAAACAGGTTGGCTGTTGGAGGTTTTGCGAAAAACTTCAAGGAGGCCATATGCAAGTCACCAAGGAGTTCGCTTTAAATTTCACAGGATTGAATTCAAAGGTTGGGGTACTTGAGTTGCCAATCTCTCCAGAAGTTATATCGACAGTCACTGAGATTCCAAGGGGACAGGAAAAATGGTTTAAAAATTTCAAGTTTGACATGACCCCCTGCAAGGAATTTCTGAAACCGGAGTTCATTGATTCAGACTTAAACAAGTCCATGCCCAGAAGTTCTGTCAAAGATTCATATGCTAATTTGCTTACCTGCATACAGAGGTACTTCACCTGCAAAGGGAGGTATCATAAGGTGTATCCTTATCACTTCAAGCTGCTACTTCATTTCACTGGAAAGATCTCTATTGATTTACCCTTCTACTTGTTTCATAGCCTGGGAAAAATGTGTGACAAGGTCTAGTTAAAGAAGGAAGCCTGTGAGACCTCGTTGTTTCATCATGGCTTAGTTAAGTTGATCATTCTGCATGAGCTCTAGAAGATAAATAAAGAATGGTCCGTGTTCATGTTTATGTCTAGCTTCAAGACTGAAACCGGTCTCAGTCCTCAGGCTACGAAAAGTTCTCCACCAACAATCAGTCATCGCGCAGAAACTCAGATCAAAGAGGGTGTATGTGAATCATCTACAGGTGAAGCAGTCCATAGAGGAATGACCAGGAGTCAATTAGCTAAAGAAAAGGGCAAGGGAGTGGTTGTTGAGGAAAGCCCAATTTCAAAGGGAAGTCTGAACGACTTGTTGCAAGCTATTGATATTGAATAATCCCCCTTGGTTCGAGCAGACTTGATAGAATCAGGTAAAAACATAACCAAAGGGATCAAAGTCTCGAAAAAGCTCAAATTTGATGATCAGGCTTCTAAGTTTGTCTTTAAACCAAGAAGACCAGTGATGAGGCGTTCGAAGGAGATGTTGAGCCTCGAACCTGCACTTTCCTACACACCCTCTCAGCCTTCTTCTTCCACTCATTTCATCCACCTAGCTGATTAAATCATTGTATTTTAGTTTAAAAAGGAGCTTTTGACATGATTTTCTAACTACGCTGATGACTGTTGTTTGGTTTAGAATTTTGTTCAGACAGCTGCGGAAGCTTCTCAGTTTCGCAGCCGACACAGGTTTCCGCAGCTGACCCAGGATTCTGCAGCCAGCACAGGATTCCACAGCCGTTTTCTCAAACACCATGCTACAGGTGTCCTCTAAAGGGATGAGCCACATGGGCAAGTTCCAGGAGTCAAGGACATGGATCGTGTCCCTCCAGATCAGCCAGCACAGCCATGAAAGCCCGCGGTCAAACAGGGGGCAAAGGATGGTCAACGGAAGTGTCCAGCGGTGGCACGACTCTACGTAGCTCTGTTTTTGAGCACGTGAAGCTACGTGGCACAATACTTAGCCAGGAAGACATCCTGGCAGCACAAATCCAACAGCCATACCTCTCGGATTTAATAAACACGATGACAGTTACCTAGATCCGGGCTGAGGAGGATTCACGTGTCTCTGGGAGCGTGGTTAATAGCGCAGATTTAGTTAAACTGTTTAGCTCTCTTTCCTTATAAATAACGCGTTCATGAACGCTGTAAAGTTAATCGTTGTTAACGTAATTTGAAGACTGTTGTATTTCCCCACTGCACTTTTACGTTGTTGTTTAATATATGAGAAGACTGGTTTAAACTTCCGCGTGTAGCTATTCGTTGAATTGGTTGAAGTGGCAGAGGGCCCCTACCTACTGAAACCTTGTACAGTTGTCTTTTAACTTTTGCATTGCTTTATTTCTGTTCATGCATATTAGCTGTACAGTTGTCATTTAAATTCTGCATTTTATTTCATCATGTATATTAGTTGTACATAACAAAGATTTTGATTTCTGTTGATTTACATTTTCATTGTTTCTCTTTCATGGTTACAACTGATCAGTGTTTTTGCAGGTTTTCTTAGGCAGCCCGGGGCAATTTTTCACCTTTTCTTTTTATCACTATTAGCATACGAGATCATCTTGTCTTTTTCGCTGACTTTTGTTTTCTGAAGTTTGATTTTCAAGTACTATCATTTCCTTGAGGAGTACATTTATTTTATGTTCTTAGATATCATGCTATTCATCTGTTAATGGTTCCTTTATATAATCAAATAACTGTATTAGGGATCAGAATATCACTCATTATAGCTTGATTTAGTTTTCTTTAGATCTCACATTGCTTGACTTGTTCATGACTGTTTCTCACAGGGTAAATTAAGCTGAAAGGCAAAAGGTCAAGAGAGTTAAAGTAGTGTGATTATCTTCTTTTATGCAGTTTAACTTCTTTTAGATTTCACATTGCTTAACATTTCATGATATCTTTTCACAAGGAAGATTGAGTTGAAGAGTTGAAATAGTGTGGATTAGTTGTTCTTATTTTTAATTGAATTTAGTGTAGATTTCACTTTCATTTTCATTCAGCAACAAAGATACTCGGTCGATGTCATTAGTTCATTGTTTGATGTCTTTATTTCTTTTTAAGAATTGATTTCATTTCAGTCACTTTAAAGCTTGCTTTCTTTTAAGTTTTGAAAAACCACTTAGAAATCACCATAATCATCCATATTCCACTTGCTTTATTACATTTTCATCATCTCACATTAGGGAAAGATAAATCCAAAAACAAACTTAGAAAAGTGAAAAACGACAAAAGATTAAGGAAATGGTTATCTAGTACATATAGTACACTTCACTTCGTCAGTTTATGAACCCCGGGTTGACATTATAAATAGCAATTTAGATCACACTAAATTGACCAAACATTTTGGCGCCGTTGCCAGGGAAGTGAAATTAGGTAGCCAATTTCTAAAAGAAAAAACAAGAAAATTTCAAGAAAGGAAAATTGATAACCTCTCAAAGTATGCTCTCCTCTTGCACTTAGTGTGATCTGGAGGATCAGAAAAGAGAAAGTTATTGGTTTAATAGTTTCTTGAGTATGCTCTCTTCTTGCACCTAGAGTGATCTAGAAGATCAAAAAGAGAATTATTAGCCTGACTTGAAGAAAAAATAAAAAAAAATGACATGCATAGAGCAAGAGATTCTAGGGGAAGGTTTTTAGCTAGAGCGAAAAGTTCGATTTTTACAACTCCATCTACTTCAAGGAATAGACAAGAGACACCTCCATCATCTCTAACTTACACTCCTAGCCCTAGGATTCCTGGAATTCAAGAGGCAGGAGTCGACTCTCCCACACCTTCCATTGAATCTGAACTAGAAAGAGATCCTTTCCTTCAATCTACAAAGAGACAAATTGTAATTGAAGAAGTAGAATCATCTGAAGAAGAGGAGGGAGAAATTACTTCTCATGCACCCTTAGTAGAGGAACCAGAAGACTCTGAAGTCTCCAGGGAAACTATCATGACAGAGGAAGGAGCAACTGGATTTGGTAGAGGTAGAGGTAGAGGAGGAGGAGGAAACAATGGAGGAGGTAGAGGTAACATTGGGGGAAATAGGGATGGGGATAACTCATTCGGATTTCCTATAGTCGATGAGGACTCCCGAGCCACAATGAAAAACATCTCACCATCTGTCCTCCCAAACTTCCATGGGTTTAGGAATGAGGACCCTGAAACATTTCTATTTGAGTTTGAGGTCATGTGTCGAACCTATGATTATTTGGAAGACTCTCAAAAACTCAAATTGTTTCCTTCAACATTGAAAGGAGCAGCCTTAAAATGGTTCATGGGATTACTCACTCAATCCATTATGTCTTGGAATGATATGAAACAAGAATTTTTGGATAGGTACCTGGACTATTGTATGCCCACCAATCACAAGGATGATGCAAAAAGAAGATGAAAACTTGGAGGAGTTACTTGAAAGATTTCAATATAACCAGAAAAGAGCAAAAATGAGTAACTTGGATGAGGAGACCTTGAAATCCCTTCTATTAAAAGCCATTAGAGATGAATGGATAGATATTTTGAACATGATGGGAAAGGGAGATATACCTCAACTTCCACTTTCTGATATAGCAGAATTATGTGTCCATCTCTCAAGGGGAAAATCTAAAACTCAAAAAGGGCCTAGAGATCCTTCTCTCATCAGAGCAAATAAATCTGCAACTGGATCAGTAAGTAGGGCTGAGATTGGCAACATGCTTGATTAATTCAAAACTGACATCTTAGGGAGTATTAGTGAGCAACTAGACACCCTTAAGATTCACAATAAGCAGAAAGCATAAGCTGAGGCTTTGGCCATCTTTTGCCCAAAGTGTAGGAAGAAACATGCTCTAAGGGAATGTCCCTTGGATGCAAAAGTTGTAGAAACATGTGTCATTTGTTCAAAGAATCATGAGACCAAGGATTGTCCTTCAATTCCTGGGCTCAAAGCTATCTTTCAAGAAGATCCAAATACAATCGAATCTCTCTGTTTTGTTGCAAGGAGACCTTGGCAGGGGCAACAAAATCAAGGGTTTAGCAACTCTATGAATTTTCAACCCCCACCAAATTGGAATCCTTGGCAACAACCTTGGTCCCAACCTCAAAATCCTTTTCAATCATGGGTACAAGGTATGCAAAATCCTTATGGGAGATTTGCTCAATTTTACCAATATCCTCCATCTTTTCAAAACCAACAAGCTCCACAACTTCCAAATCAAAATCCACAACTATCATTGCCATTTCCACAACAACCTTCTCAACATAATCCGAATTCTCAACTCTTTCTTCCATTCCAACAAAAGTCAAATCAACTTCCCTCTCAGCCATTGCCAAACCCCAATAATAAAAACCCTCAAAATGATTACATGATGGAAGGTCAACAATTTCCTACCTATATGATTGTTCCTCTCAATGATGCACAACTCAGATCAGGTAGAGTCCTAGATAAGCCTTCTATAAATGCTCAAAAGCAAAGCATTTTTGAGGAAGACTCTCTTGAAGCCAATAAGGGTTCTGAAGCATCTCTTCAAAGCCCAAGTACTGAAAAAGAAAAAGAAAAAGAGTTAACCCCCACAACTCCCATAGTTGAGCAACCTGCATCTTTATCCACACCTCCTTTTCCTGAAAGATTACAAATTGACAAAGGAGTGGAAAAACAAATTTGGTTGCCTGACTATAATTTTCTAGATGAATTGAAGAATGTCCGTATCAAGATTCCCTTGTTACAAGCCATTAAAGAGATTCCTATTCTAGCAAAAACAATAAAGGAGTTGAGCCTTAAAAGACCAGGAAGCAAACCAAGAGATACCAGAAGAATCCACCTGGTAGGGAAAATTGCAGATATCATGATGGGAAAAATTACTATGCAGAAATATGTAGATCCCGGTAGTCCAATTGTCAAAACACATATCAATGGGGTAGAAATACCAAATACTTTGATTGATTTAGGGGCTGCTATCAACATCATGAGTAGACAGACTATGGAACAGCTAAAACTTCCTAACCTTCTCTTTACACCTATTTTATTGCAACTTGCAGATCGATCAATTATTAAACCAGATGGTGTATTAGAAGACATTCCAGTCTCCTTAGACTCTTGCGAATATCCAGTGGATTTCATGATTTAAACTCCCAAGAGTAATCTAGGAGGACATCCTCTTATTTTAGGAAGACCTTGGCTAGCCACAGGTGATGCTTTCATAAGTTGTAGGTCTGGGGATATGTATATTTCTGATGGTAATTCGACAAAGAAGTTCAATCTGTATCCTCCAGCAAAAGCAATTACAGAAATAGGAGATAATGAGTGGGTTGATGATGAAGATACTATACAACCTGTCTTTACCATTTCTGAGATCAGTGAAGATAGTCAAATTCTGAACACCTTAGAAAACTTTGAACCATCTTCAGAATATGACCACACACAATTTCAGTTGGATTCTGACATCGAGAGTCTATCATCTAGACAAATGTCTCTTTTCTCTATGGAAGAATTTGGTAGTTCTGCCATTGAGATTTTTCCAGGAAAAACATTGAATATCAACAAAAACTTGGAAAAATCACAACAGGAAGAGCTAACCAAAGTCTTGCAAAAACATTCTACTGCATTTGCATAGGAGTATACCAATATGAAAGGTATTGATCCTAAGACTTGCATTCATCACATCTACATTGAGGAAAACAGTAGGCCAATCAGACAACCTCAAAGAAGGATGAATCCAAACTTTAGGGAGATAGTGAAAGAAGAGCTCCAAAAGTTACTTAATGTAAACTTCATTTATCCAATTTCAGATAGCCGATGGGTTTCTCCCTTGGTTATAGTACCTAAAAAGAATGGTAAATGGAGGGTTTGCATTGATTACAGGGAATTAAACAAAGCAACTTTGAAGGATCACTTTCCTTTACCCTTTATTGATCAGGTATTAGATACTTTAGCAGGCAAAAAGTATTTCTCATTTTTGGATGGTTTTAGTGGTTACAATCAGATTCAGGTAGCACCTGAAGATCAGGACAAAACCACATTTACTTGTCCATGGGGAACTTTTGCTTACCAAGTACTTCCTTTTGGATTATGTAATGCACCCGCAACATTTCAAAGGGCAGTACTAGGAATCTTTTCTGATCTAATTCATGATTGTGTAGAGGTCTATATGGATGATTTTACGGTTTATGGTAATTCATTTGAAGAGGCATTAGAGAATTTGGAAAAAGTCCTTATAAGATGTAAAGAAACAAATCTTTCATTAATTCATGAGAAATGCTTTATGATGTTTACTAAAGGGATTGTTTTAGGACATCATATTTCAGGAGATGGAATTAAAGTTGATAGATCAAAAGTTGAAGTCATCTCCAAGTTACCTATTCCAAATTGTCAAAAAGATGTTAGAAGTTTTCTTGGATTTACTGGATATTATAGAAGATTTATTGAAAACTTCACTAAGATAGCATCTCCGCTTTTCAAATTACTTACAAAAGACGGTGAATTCAATTGGGATCCTGACTGTCAATCTGCATTTGAAACTTTAAAAACAAGAATATCTGAAGCACCCATTTTGAGAGGGCCAAATTGGAAACTTCCTTTACATATTTGTACAGATGCTTTAGATACAGCTCTAGGAGCTTTGTTGGGTCACAAGGATTTAGTTCCTTATGCCATTTACTACACCAGTAAAAATTTGACTCCCATTGAGTTAAATTATACTGTGACTGAAAACGAGTTCTTAGTTGTTGTGCATGCAATCAACAAGTTTAGACATTATATAATAGGCTATGAAACTTTTGTCCATACTGATCATTCTGCAATTAGATATCTCATGAAAAAACCTGTTACTAATGGCAGAGTTACAAGATGGCTTTTACTTTTACAAGAATTCAATATTACTGTGTTAGATACACCAGGGAAACAAAATACAGTAGCTGATTTCTTGTCTAGAATCCAAAATACTAACGAAGATTCTCCTGTAGAGGATACGTTCCCATATGAATATTTTTTTGCAGTAACTACTAAAACTCCTTGTTATGCAGATATTGCTAACTATTTGGTTACAGGGAAGCTACCTCCACATTTATTTCCTAATGAAAAGAGGAAAATTATTCAGGAGAGTTCAAATTATTCATGGATTTCTAATGAATTGTTTAAGACAGGGCTAGATTGTGTGATCAGAAGATGTGTTCGGGAAGATGAAATGCCTGACATCCTCAGGGCATGTCATGATGAGCCATGCGGTGGGCACTTCGCTGACAAGAGGACAGCTTATAAAATCCTTTCTTTAGGATATTATTGGCCTTCTCTCTTCAAAGATGCAAAACAATATGTCAGGAGGTGTGACAGCTGCCAAAGAATTGGGAGACCAACTCTTTCAAATGAAATGCCATTACAGCCACAGGTACTCATCGAACCCTTTGAAAAATGGGCTTTAGATTTCATTGGTCCTATTAATCCACCATCTAAACAAAAGAAGTATATATTGGTTTACACTGATTATGTTACTAAATGGGTAGAAGCCAAGGCATTGCCTTCTGCCACTGAAAATTCAGTTGTTCAATTTCTTTTTGAGGATATTTTTACTCGTTTTGGTGTCCCAAGAGAAATTATAACAAATCAGGGAATTCAATTCACATCTAATTTGATGGAGAAGCTGATGGAGGAATACAAAATCAAACATAGAAAATCTACTCCGTACCATCCGCAAGCAAATGGTCAAGTGGAATCCACAAACAAAGTTCTTGAGAGCATCATCACCAAAATTGTTCATCTCCATAGAAGAGATTGGGCAAAAAGGCTTCCTGAAGCCTTATGGGCCTATAGAACTACATGGAGGAATACAACAGGACATTCTCCCTATGAACTTGTTTATGGGAAAGAAGTCCTGCTCCCCATTGAGTTTCAAGTCAAGACCTTCAAGATGGAAGTTCAGTTGGGGATGAATTTACCAGAAGCCCAAAAGCACAGAATGGAGCAGCTGAATGAGCTAGATGAAATCAGACAAGATGCAATTTTAAGGGCTGATCTAGTTCAGTACCAAAGAACTAAGTGGCATGACAAATTTATCAAAGAGAAAAAGTTTCAAAAGGGAGATTGGGCATTACTGTTTGATTCCAAGTTTAAAGACTTCAAAGGAAAATTTCAGACTCATTGGCTTGGACCATATGAGATTGACGAAGTCTTTAGCAATGGAGCAGTTCGAGTCAAGACCATTGATGAGTTTTAAACTCCTCTTATTGTGAATGGCCACCGATTGAAAATTTATCATAAACCACTCTCAAAAGAGGACTTTGTCAAAATGTTTCAAGAAAATTCTGCAATGAGGCTGGTGGAGAGGAATCCTTCTCCTCCATTAGCCTAGTCTTTGTTTCTTTCAGTTGAAAAAAAAAAAAAAAAAGGAAAAGGAAAAGAAAAGAAAAATCTTTTGTATAAGCCTGAAAACCAATCATAGATTGGCAGTCTTATACAGAAAATGTAGAGTGAAAATCAGGGACACCTGACACTCTATATTTTCCAAAAATAAAATAAAATATCTCTTCCTTTCCATCTTCACTCCACCTCACTTGTCATTTCCATCTTCACCTCCATCTCATTTTCATCTCCATTCCACTTCACTCCACTTCATTTCCATCTCATTCCACTTATTTCATTTCATTCCATCAATAAAAGTCCCTCTCAGGACTATTTTATTTAGTTAGTTCTTCTCTAATTATCTTTGTGCAGTAAAAAGGGGTGTTGTCTTAGTTTCTGCAGCTAGAAACCATTTTCGCAGCCAGAACCAGTTTCCGCAGCTCGAAACGATTTCCGCAGCCAGCACCACTCTGTATTTACAGCCGGCATCACTCTGTTTTAAAAAAAATCAGAGTCAAAGGTTAGTGTCATCATCACCAAGTGCAGCAAAGGCATGGGGCATCCTCAAGATCAGAGAACAACAATGGGTCAGAAACCTTAATCAAGAAATGATCAACTTCCAAAGGTATGATCAAAAATCTCTACCAAATAACAATTTAATGTCACTATTTGCATAGTTATTAAACTATGGCAAGTTCCACTAAACGCAATGATTTGATATGGCAAGCCCTATACCACTCCTCTTCCACGATGTCATTCCATATACACCCTATTCATTTCTAACGGTCCCATAATCATTCTAAATCTATGGACTGCTCTCCCATTTATTGGCCGTACCTTGGAGACGTGACCGACTGCACTACGACTCTCCTTCACCATAATTCCCGTAGCCGTCTGCTGAGACATGTACGCAAGCCAGTCGATCCAAAAGGACTCAGCCGTTATACTGCCTATTTATCACTTCACTCCCGCATGCATTCGAAGCTAAACCCGTGGCTGTTGCTTACCTCGGTGCTCATACCATTCCCTGTTCTCCATTTCCGCTGCGTCCACTACAGCCTGCTCCAAACCCTAGCCACAGTCACCACATACATTCCGAACTTTGATTACGGCCACTCCAGTTACCCTAAGAATCCCGTATTCAGCCGTTTTTTTTCCTGAACCGTCATACGCAGTAGAATTTCCAGTCGGAATTTGAAGCCGAGAATGGGAAAACTGCTGAGAGCTGAACCGGAAGGCCCGAAATATCTGGAGGGTTATCCACAAACAAAGGAGTCGTTGAAGAAAGCAAGGTGGTTGAAATTCATTCAAAAGTTCAGGGGCTATAACAAAGAAGTGACTAAATCTTTTGCGAGGTCTTTTAATGGACAAACAGCGGAGGTCGGAGACCTAAAATTTACAGTGACCGAGGCCACAATAGCAGCTGCAACAAGTCTTCCGCAAGAAGGGGAAAGGTGGTTCAAGAACAGAGGTGTAGAAGATCAAATATGGAAAACAATACTACAAAACCCAGGTATGGATACCTCTATATTTACCAAAGGAATCCCTGTGCATACAGTAAAAGAAGAATGGTCCCCTCTGCTATTACTTATTCAGAAATTTATCACATGCGAGGGTCGTTTTGGCTCCATGTACATGTATCATGCCAGGCTTATGATGAATTTTATGGAAGGTTATACCCTTAATTTTCCTTATTTTCTGTTATCAAGCTTGAAGAAAATGAGTTTTACTATTCAAAAACACGTAGGTAATATTGAACCCCATCTTTACCATCACGGGTTCATAAAAATCCTTATTGAAGAACAGTTGAAAAGCATTAAGGATACTTGGGAATTTTTTTTGACAAGAAACCACTTCCAAGAACTGACTGAAGCCTCTGGAAGCAGTCCCCCAAAAATTCCCAAGAGAAGTAGGAGAAAAGAAAAGAATATTACAGCCCAAGACTCTCCTACAATAGACATTCAGGAAACTATTCAGGAAGAAGAAGAGGGAGCTAAAAACAAGAAACAGAAGAAGGACAAGGGCAAAGTAATCATTCAAGAAACCTATCCATCCACTGAACCATCCATAGAGGAAGAATCTCAAACTTTGGCAGAAAGATTAGCACATCTTCAAGCTGCTGCCTTAGCAAAGAAACAAAAAGAAAAACAGAGTGCACAGAAAAAGAGCACTAGTCCACATGTGAGGAGGAGCAATAGGCTAAAAGGAAAGAAAAGTGTAACCCAAGAAAAACAATCACACTTTATTGATTTAGGTGAAGGAACACCTGAAAAAGGTCCAGCTCAGCAAGACATTGAGTCAAGTCCTCCACGTGAGGAAAGTCCTTTTCAGCTGGAAAGAGAAAATAGTCCTCCTTTACCAGAATTTGAGTTCAGGCCGAGAAAAACACCTGAGGTAGATTCCACCCAGCAAGAAGCATATAACTACCTAGAGTCCTTGGAACAATCAGCTGCAGGACCAAGCACTACCTTGCCACTTGATGCACAAGTACAGTCTTTAAAACAGGAAGTGTTCGAATTGGAAGTCCTAAATAGGCACATTAAACAAGAAAACGAAGCACTCAAAGAGCAGAGTAAGGTAGACAAGATTGTCCATGATAACACTATGCTCCATTTAGGACTGTGGCAAAAGAAGAACAGGAAGCTGAAGAGAAAGTGTAAAAAGTTGAGCAGGGCATTGATTAATCTTAAGTTCAAATGTCTAGTCAGGAAACCAAGGACTGTTTTAGCATCAAAGAGGAAAAGAAGAGGGCTAGATGTTCTTGCAGAAGCCTCAGAGCATATGGATTGAGGGAAAATAACTCAGTTTTGGTTGCATGAGGACATGCAACACCTTCACAATGGGGGTATGTTGAGCCTCGAACCTGCACTTTCCTACACACCCTCTCAGCCTTCTTCTTCCACTCATTTCATCCACCTAGCTGATTAAATCATTGTATTTTAGTTTAAAAAGGAGCTTTTGACATGATTTTCTAACTACGCTGATGACTGTTGTTTGGTTTAGAATTTTGTTCAGACAGCTGCGGAAGCTTCTCAGTTTCCGCAGCCGACACAGGTTTCCGCAGCTGACCCAGGATTCTGCAGCCAGCACAGGATTCCGCAGCCGTTTTGTCAAACACCATGCTACAGGTGTCCTCTAAAGGGATGAGCCACATGGGCAAGTTCCAGGAGTCAAGGACATGGATCGTGTCCCTCCAGATCAGCCAGCACAGCCATGAAAGCCCGCGGTCAAACAGGGGGCAAAGGATGGTCAACGGAAGTGTACAGCGGTGGCACGGCTCTACGTAGCTCTGTTTTTGAACACGTGAAGCTACATGGCACAATCCTTAGCCACGAAGACATCCTGGCAGCACAAATCCAACAGCCATACCTCTCGGATTTAATAAACACGATGACAGTTACCTAGATCTGGGCTGAGGAGGATTCACGTGTCTCTGGTAGCGTGGTTAATAGCGCAGATTTAGTTAAACTGTTTAGCTCTCTTTCCTTATAAATAACGCGTTCATGAACGCTGTAAAGTTAATCGTTGTTAACGTAATTTGAAGACTGTTGTATTTCCCCACTGCACTTTTACGTTATTGTTTAATATATGAGAAGACTGGTTTAAACTTCCGCGTGTAGCTGTTCGTTGAATTGGTTGAAGTGGCATAGGGCCCCTGCCTACTGAAACCTTGTACAATTGTCTTTTAACTTTTGCATTGCTTTATTTCTGTTCATGTATATTAGCTGTACAGTTGTCATTTAAATTCTGCGTTTTATTTCATCATGTATATTAGCTGTACATAACAAAGCTTTTGATTTCTGTTGATTTACATTTTCATTGCTGCTCTTTCATGGTTACAACTGATCAGTGTTTTTGCAGGTTTTCTTAGGCAGCCCGGGGCAATTTTTCACCTTTTCTTTTTATCACTATTGGCATACGAGATCATCTTGTCTTTGTCGCTGACTTTTGTTTTCTGAAGTTTGATTTTCAAGTACTGTCATTTCCTTGAGGAGTACATTTATTTTCTGTTCTTAGATATCATGCTATTCATCTGTTAATGGTTCCTTTCTATAATCAAATAACTGTATTAGGGATCAGAATATCACTCATTATAGCTTGATTTAGTTTGCTTTAGATCTCACATTGCTTGACTTGTTCATGACTGTTTCTCACTGGGTAAATTAAGTTGAAAGGAAAAAAGGTCAAGAGAGTTAAAGTAGTGTGATTATCTTCTTTTATGCAGTTTAACTTCTTTTAGATTTCACATTGCTTAACATTTCATGATATCTTTTCACAAGGAAGATTGAGTTGAAGAGTTGAAATAGTGTGGATTAGTTGTTCTTATTTTTAATTGAATTTAGTGTAGATTTCACTTTCATTTTCATTCAGCAACAAAGATACTGGGCCGATGTCATTAGTTCATTGTTTGATGTCTTTATTTCTTTTTAAGAATTGATTTCATTTCAGTCACTTTAAAGCTTGCTTTCTTTTAAGTTTTGAAAAACCACTTAGAAATCACCATAATCATCCATATTCCACTTGCTTTATTACATTTTCATCATCTCACATTAGGGAAAGATAAATCCAAAAACAAACTTAAAAAAGTGAAAAACGACAAAAGATTAAGGAAATGGTTATCTAGTACATATAGTACACTTCACTTCGTCAGTTTACGAACCCCGGGTTGACATTATAAATAGCAATTTAGATCACACTAAATTGACCAAACAGGAGATACAAGAGGAGCTGCCACAGTCAAGTGAACCATAGGAGTTAGCCAAAGCTCATGAAGAACTTGTGACTACATCAGAAACACCATATCAGCTGCATAAAAATGATAAAGGTAAGGCAATTATCCCTCAAGAGGAACATAGTGTTCAAGAGTTGAAATTAGCAAACCTTGAAATTGCTAAACTAAAGAAAGCTTCAAGGAAACATGCAATTAAAGAAGCTCATTTTAACAAAATGGAGGCTCTGTGGGAAGACAAAACAATTGCAATACCCGAGGTGGTCGACTGTCATGCTCAATACTACACCTGGTCAATCCCTGCAATAAAGGAAGAAAAATTCATCAGAAAGGTTAATACAAGACTAAGAGCTAGGATCAAAATCATGAAGAGGCAAATCGAGGACTTGGAGATACAACTGAGCCAGCGGGAAGGATTTCCCTAGCTAAGGAAAATCATGCAGCAAGTAAGGTTAAGTCCTTAAATTTTGATGAATTACCTTTTTTAAGTTTTCCTTGAAGAATGATGCATCTACATTTAGTTTTGAACAACTTTAGGGCAGAAGAAAAGGACATTCCAAGATAAAGAAACTCAAGACAATAGAATTTTGGCATTTAAACTGTGTTTTTGTGATTACACAGCAGTTTCGTAGCGCGCTACGAAACTGCTGAAGATAATGCCTAATGCACAGTAGTTTCGTAGCGCACTACGAAACTGTTGTAGCTACATATTTTGATGAAGTTGACCAATTTTGAGGGACAAAAGGGAAACCTTTTCAAAAAGGAGTTTCTGAAGAAGGATCATTTACACAAGACAAGCATTCAGCAAGGGCAAAATGAGCAAAGGAAAAGCATATATGAACCATAAGCCATTTGTTATAAAAGTGATCACAGCCAAGTATTGTTCATCATACTTCAGGCAGAATTAAACAGGTTTTATCCTCATACACGTGCATGGGCAAGGTCTACAGTACATGAAAAACATGATAGTCCAAAAACATTTTTGTGTAATCAAAGAAGAACAGCAAGGATAATCGATTTCGAATATCCTTGTGGAGACCAAAAGCAGAAAAACAGGGGCAGTTTCCTACTTTCCAGGAGCAGTTGAGAGATGAGACATTAAGGCCCAGCAAGAAGTTTCAAACATCCACCAAAGCTAAACTAAAGAAGACCATCTATCAAAGAACACATTTGGATTGTATTAAATGCTACTACCAACATGATGAAGAGTTAGAATCCTAATTGTCTTAGGTCTCTAAAAATGCTAGTTAGCAGTCAGTTCTATTTATTAGTTAGTTTTAAATGTTAATAGGTGTCATCATAAGAAGAATTTGAGTTCCCTTCATGCTGGAGGAGGAATTTGAGTTATGTAAAAAGCTCTAAATATAGCAGAAGAGTTGATGTACAAAGGGTTGGAAATTTATTGAGAAAAGCTCTGATATTTGGCTTTATGTAAAGACTCTGTTTTAGTAATACACTTCTTTGGCTTTGCTTCTCAGGAATCAAAAGGAATTCGATGCTCTGAATGTATTGTATTGTTCTCTTCCTATTATCTACAGTGGTATGAATGTGTGATTACTTAGAAATCACTGACAGTGCTCTAATTTCCTTCATGCATTTGTAAACTGTGTTGGTCCTATGTGTTTCTGATGTATCCTACATGCATTGAATTCTAAATGCCTTGACTTCTATGTAAAGCTAACTTTATTGTCAATACTGAAACATATCTAACTCCATAAGCCCAATGGATACTTTCTAATCGTGTTTCCACCATTTACATTTTTACATTTGTTTCCTAAGAGTTAGCCATCTTACTCATAATAAAAAAATCATTAATCCTTTGAGAGAGCCCTCTCAGGTTGAGGAGGCTAAGCCTCAGCCAAAAGTAGGTTTGAAATAGTTACTTAAGGTCTACCTAATCAGCAGCCTGTCAGGGTTTGATTTTGAGATACCAATGTGATGACTAAGGACACCATACTCAAACTCAACCTCTAAGGGTCATTGAGAAAGACCACAACAGTGTTGCAACTTGAAAACCGTCCCACAGTCACCCCTAAGGGAATTGTGGAGGATGTGATGGTCTCCATTGATTCCTGGGAATACCCAACATGTTTCCTAGTTCTCCAGCCTAAGGCTAAGCTTACTCGCTACCCTCTCATCCTTGGAAGGCAATGGCTAGCCACAGCTGATGCTTACATGAGCTACAAAGCTGGGAATATGACCATCAAGAATGGGCATATGTCCAAACAATTTGTCCTATACCCTCCTACTCAACCTTCACTAGAACATGATTTACCTTTATGGTTAGAGGAGGAGGAAGAAGATGAGGGTTACTCTGCCTAACTTTATACTTCGGAAGCAATCATAGGAGGAGGAAAGCAAGATGAGGATGATTTAATTGAACACCTGCTCCAAAATCCAACTCCTAGTTCCCTGCCATTAGAAGAAGAAGTAAGGGAAACCTTGAACAAACATCCAATTGATTTATGTATGGCCAATTCTAACCCACTCCATGTCAAAACCATAGAATTTGGCCCAGAGAAAGCTTTTCAAATTAATCCATCTCTTTCTGCTTTGGAAGAGGAAAATCCATGCAACCTACTGAGGAAGAACCTAGAAGCCTTCGCTTGGAGCTATAAGGAAATGAAGAGAGTACACCCCTCAGTGTGTAATCACCACATCTACATGCAAGAAGGTTGCAAGTCAGTTAGGCAACCACAAAGGAGGATGAATCCAACTCTTAAAGAGATAGTCAAGGGATAACATCAAAAACTGTTAGATGCAGGATTTATTTACCCTATCTCAGACAGTGAGTGGGTCTCTCCTTTAGTATTAGTACCCAATAAAAATGGTAAGTGGAGGATTTGCGTGGATTATATGGATTTGAACAAAGCCACCAAGAAGGATCATTTTTCCCTACCCTTCATTGACCAAGTATTAGATGGCCTGGCAGGGAAGAAATCCTTTTCTTTCCTAGATTGATTCAATGGGTATAACCAAATCCAAATTTTCCCAGAAGACCAAGACAAGACCACATTCACCTATCCTTGGGGTACTTTTGCCTATAGGGTCCTTCCTTTCGGCCTATGCAATACTCCTCCCACTTTCTAGAGAGTAGTCTTGAGTATCTTTGCTCAATTAGTACATGATGTTGTGGAAATCTATATGGATGACTCTACACGTTATGGCTGTGATTTCCAAGAAGCCTTGACTAACCTAGGCAAAGTATTGCAAAAATGCATTGAAATGAATATTTCTCTCAGTCCAGAAAAGTGTGAATTCTTAATGACTGAAGGGATTGTGTTAGGTCATTCAATATCTCAGAAAGGACTGCAGGTGGACCCAAACAAAATAAAAATCATCCAAGGGGTCCCACCTCCACAAAAGCAGAAATATGTCACAAGTTTCTTAGGATTGGCTGGATACTACCGAAGGTTCATAAAGGACTTCAGCAAGTTGGCCTCTCCTTTGTTTGAATCGTTGGCCAAAGATTATGAATTTATATGGTCAAAGAACTATCAAGAGGTCTTACACATTCTCAAGGGTAAGTTGACTACAGCACCAATCCTTAGAGGCCCAAACTTGGCCCTCCCCTTTCATATTCATGTTGATGCCTCACAGAAAGCCATAGGAGCAGCCTTAGGTCAGGAAGAGGAGAAATTACCTTATGCCATCTATTTTATCAGTAAAACCTTGTCAAAGGCTGAGCTAAGCTATATTGTGACTGAAAAAGAACTCCTAGCTGTAATGCATTCATTGAACAAATTTAGGCATTACATCACAGGCTATCAAACATTTGTGCATACTCATCATGCTGCAATCAAATATTTAATGAACAAATCAGATATAAATGCTAGTAGAATTATAAGATGGTTGCTTCTATTACGGCAGGTTGATCTAACCATTATTGATAAGCCTAATAAGGAAAATGTTTTTGTTGACTTTCTACCTCGAATAAATCTGCCTGCAGGTGAAGAAGGAATGGGGGATGACCAGTTACCAGATGAGCATTTGTTTTCTATTTCATTTCTCTCCCCAAGGTTTGCTGATATAGAAAACTATATGGTATCATCATAGTTCCCACCAAACATGCCCTCCAAAGAAAAGAGCAAAATAATTAAGAAGAGAACCCCCTTCACCTGGATTGGGGGTAATCTATTCAAACTTGGCCTAGATCAAATCTTAAGAAGGTGTGTAAGGGAAGAGGAATTCTTTGACGTCCTTCTGACTTATCATGATGGGCCTTATGGAGGTCATTTTGAAGCAAAGAGGACAACATTCAAAGTGTTTCAAGCAGGCTATTATTGGCCTACTCTTCATCAGCATGTAAAGAAGTACATTAGTCAGTGTGATCAGTGCCAGAGGATGGGAAAGCCTACTCTGAGAGATGAAATGCCCCTATAACCTCAAGTGACTTTCAAGCCATTTGTCAAGTGGGGCATGGACTTCATTGGGCCGATCAATCCTCCTTCAAAGAAAAAAAACATCATTGTGTGCACTGATTATTTGACTAAATGGGCTAAAACTAAGGAAATTAAGGCAACAACAGAAGAAAAGGTGGCTGAGTTCCTAAGGGAGAATATATTCTACAAATTTGGGTACGCTAGAGAGCTAGTCACAGACCAAGACAACAAGTTTACCTCCAACAGAATTGAAGAACTCCTCAGCCACCACAAAATCAAGCGTAGGACCTCCACTCCTTATCATCCACAAGCTAATGGGCAAGTGGAGGTGACCAATAGGGCACTTGAGAACATCTTAACCAAGGTGGTGAGCAGCAACAGGAAGGATTAGGCAGAGAGACTAGTTGAGGCCACCTAGGCCTATAATACAACATGGAAGACCACCACTGGATTTACACCCTATGAGCTGGTCTATGGTAAAAAGGCTATGTTGTCCACTGAATTTGAATATAACACATTGAGGATGGTAGCCCAACTAGATTTAGATTTTAGTCATGCACAAAAAGAAAGGTTGTTGCATTTGAATGGCTTGGATGAATTCAAAATGCAGGCCCTCCTACATACAGAGATAGTTCATCTTTAGAGGAAGGTCTAGCATGTCAGGAACATCAAGGAGAAGCAATTTCAAGAAGGAGACTGGGCATTATTATATGATTCCAGGTTTAAATATTTTAAGGGCAAGTTAAGAACAAGATGGCTTGGACCTTATGTGGTGGAAAGAAGCTATGACAATGCTTCAGTGTAAATTAGGACTATTGATGAAGAAGCCATTCCATTGCTAGTTAATGGAAACATGTTGAAAATGTACAAGAGGCCTTTATCAAGACAAGAGTTCATTGACAACATTAATAAGATAGTGATGAGGGTGGAGCAAGTTCCAGCTCCTCCCTCATCTGATTACTGAAAAAGGAAAAAGAATAAGGATTCAGGTGAAAACCTCTATGAGGTGCCTGAGTCCCATCTTTGGGTTGAAAACCTCATGATGTGGCCCAAGGATAAGAAAAATGAAAAGGATAACAAGATCCCTGGGTGAAAACCTTCCTGAGGCGCCTAGGGCAAAAATCTAGGGTGAAAACCTCTTTGAGGAAACCTAGGTGTTTTGTTTATATATATATATATATATATATATATATATATATAAAAGAAAAAACATAATTGTTATTTGCAGGTGGGTGAGAAAGACAACTAAGGAGCAAAGAGAAGATCCAAAGGGAACCCCACCTCACATATATTTCATCTCCTCCACTCCTTACCAATGCATCCCTCCATCAATTCTATTATTTTTCACTTCATTTCTTCAATTCAGGTTAAAATTGTGTTTCCTAACAGAACCACCTCAACCATTACCATCATCCCTGCATCCACATATGCTCCTACTCCCTCTGTCCATTCATTACAACACCCTCATAGCACCATCCAACAACATGATCAAGAATTCTAAGGAAGACACCAAACATTGCCAAGTGGTAATCCAAGAGCTCCACAACAAGAGTGACATGAAATACAAGAGCTCCAAAAAAACAACAGCATGAAATCCAAGAGCTCCACAACAGCAGTAGCATCAGATCTAAGAGCTCAACAATAGCAGCAACATCAAATGCAAGAGCTCCACAGCAGCAGCAACATCAGATCCAAGAGCTCCATAATAGCAAAAGCATCAGATCCAAGATCTCCACAATAACAACAACAATAGATCCAAGAGCTCCACAATTGCAACAACAACATCAAATCTTCAGTCACAGACACCTCCAATTTAAAGTTGATAAACCATCAACAGACAATAGAGGAGGAAGAAGAAATACCATCAGCAACACCTCTGATCTTTGACAATTGCAGCATGGCATCAAGACCACAGGTAAGTATCCTACTCACTCACTCATATGCATCATTTGATCAAAAGTTGTAAAGGTTAAGAGGTAGTTGGTTTATAAGTGAAAATGTGGCAAAAAGGAAATTCTTTAATAAGTCAAAAGAGAATGCAAGAGTCCATAGATACAATATTGTTATGGCAACCATTTGAGAATGTTTGAAGAATTAAGATTTGGGGTAGAAACACCAGTTCACCAAAGACTCAGCATACCCTATTTTCTTGATGCAATCACTCATAGACTCTAGCAACAAGGTAAAGGAAGGGAATTCCCAATAGTTGGCTCACCATGATTTGATCAGAATCCTCATTGAGGATGCCCTCTGTTATCACTCAGATTTTCCTAAAAGTTGTTGGGAAGAGGAAAGGGGTCCGAGGTAACCACAAACCGACTTTTAAGTAAAGATTCTAGCCAATCTGTACTCAGAGAGGGCTCTCTCTTTATGATTTAGCTTGGTTTTTAAAAGATATTAGGCTAGTTGTGAAGTTTGGGGGTTTTATTTGAGTTTGGGTGGTGAGATTCAATAACAAAGGGATAAGACTGAGTAGCTTAGTCCATTGGGCTAATGGAGTCAAAGAAAATGGTTTAACTGGATTTGGTTTCTTCACAAAGGATGGTTTAACAGAGAAAGGTAGTCAAATAGGGAACAATTAGAGACTGAAAGACGGAATGGGCTTAAAGGGTTAAAGGGCAACTAAGAATCCTTTAACATACTTTAAAAGAGCAGAACATGACTAACCATCAATAAAGAGCAATTAAGAATTCTTTATTAAATGATTAAAATGAACAAACTAGGAAACAGGAGCAATCAAGAATTCACTGTTTATACTAGTTTAGAAGAAAACATTGAGAATAATAACGATTGAAAACAGAGTGCAATTAAGCATATTCTGAGTTATTCTTTTTCGTTTATCATTCAGATATGAAACATAGATGATATTTTAAACAAGGAAAACTTTAAAACATAAGGTATAGATGAACTTATTGATCCTGTGTTTGATTGAAGAATTCTAAGAAAAGTCCTTAGCTCAAATTCTTCATCCAGCAAGCCACAAAGTTGGTCCAAACAGCACTTTATTCCAAAATAGTCAATATTACAGCAATGTCTAAGAATCCACACTCAATACTCCAATTGAGGGGGTATTTATACAAAAAATATTTACAAAAATATCTCATAACAGAGTGAGATATATTCTAGTGATGACTAATTATTTTTATAGAAAAATAGAGACACTTAGTCTCGAAGATAGGAGAAAGGTGAACTGCTGTTGTGCTGTTCCTATTCTCGCTGAATGTGCTGGAGGCAGGCCCTTTTATTTGGCTTGCTGTTGTCCTCTTAGTAACTCTGTGCTGGCTACCTTGTTTTGACCAATACTTTTCACCTGTTCTGATACACTTTGACCTGTTTGACCCCTCTTCATCTTTGTTCATCTTACTATGGTAAAAGTTCAAAATTTACATTTTACCAAAAGTAATTTTACAAATTTTTAATATGTCTTCCAACCATTTTTGCTCTAGCAATCTGTGTTTCTGAAGTTTCCTCAGAGTCTCATCAGTTTCTGTATATCTGAAAAAATTAGGCTGGAGTTGAAACAAGTGCTTTACCTCATGTTCAATATAGAATAAGTTCTCCAAGTTATCATAGAGAACTTGGCTTGTGGGGAGTGTTTTTATTCCTGATGCACTTGTTGATGAACTAGCTTGATCTCCAGCATACTTATTCAATTTATCTACATAATCAATGTGCTTCATTAACCTATCATTGATGACCAAAGGACTTGGTAGCCCTTTATTCTGTAAAACTATGAGTTTCTCCATAAAAGAACTGATTTCCACCTGCATATCTTGACATCTTCTCTCTAGATTCTACACCAAAGTTCTTTTAGTTAGCACCCTTTTGATTTCCAAAATAGTGTCTGTCCTGTCTGGGATGCCAAGTGCTTCCAGTTGTTCCCTATTTTTGGTATTCAAAAAATGTATAAGCCTATTGGCTTGTTCAAGCATTTGTCCTAACTGTGCTCTTGTCTATTGAATTTCTCCATGTTTTGCTTTCACTAAATCAATCTATTCATAAATCACTTGGATAGATGCCCACACATCATTTATAGATTGAATGATGTTGGCCCAAAGGATTTTCTTGATCTCTGCCAGGGGCTTGTCAAAAGTGAGCTCTTGTTCTAATGTTTTAACTTTCCTTTCTAAGGCTTTAATCTCTCTGGTTTTTTCTGCAACACTTATTTTTGAGGCATCATACTTCTTTTCAATATTAGCCAATTGTTCTTTTGCTTGTTTTAATTCTGTAACTTGTAATTTCAGTTCTTCCATGGCCTTTATCAATTCTTTTGTGCTTAAGTTAGCATTGTTGCATGATGTTGTTCCTGTTGTTGATGTACCTGTAATTACCTCTGCTGTGGTTGTTGGGACATTTGGAGTTAATATTGTTCCAAGTGTGGAGGGGACTACAGTTGAGACTATCGGAATTACCTAGGGAGGCTGGGAGGTCGACTCTCCCTTCTTTTCCTTTAGTGCTTTCTCTAATGCCTGCTCTGTATCATTCAATCTTTCATTAAGTTTCAGGAGCAGTTCCATCATATCTTCTTCTGATTTCTGTTGTATAACTTTTGTTGTCTGAGGATGTCTTGAAGGAGGTAGCTTCAGCTATTTTCTCAGGGCAACAATGTCCTCTTCTTTCTTCTTGATCAGAGCTTGTATTCCTTTAGCATCTTTGGGATCGTGTCCCAATCCAATGATGGTTTCTTCTAATGATTTGAGTATATTATCCTTGGCCAGAGAAGAGGCTTTCTCCAAGTGAGGTTGAGCAGTTGTATTATCCAAGGAATTTTGTAGCTTGTGGGCCATCATTGCTTTGTTAGCTAGTGTGGAATAGACCATTTCCCCAGTTTGCTTGTGAAGTTCAATCTGGTCCATAAGATGAATATCTTTAGCTAAGACCTCCAAATTTGTTCTAATGTAATCTGTTGTTGACTGAGGTTGTTGCACCTTTGGCTTAAAATAACTCATTAACATTTTTCCTTCTTTAATATCATAAGCTGACATCAATCTCTGCTGGTTTGAGGGGCCATCTTTAGATACTGATTATAAATTTGAAGCCTTACTGGATCATTCCTAGCTTTAATCTCTATAAATATCTTCTTAATGTCTAAGGCCTGTTTGCTTTGTGGCCTGGTGGATGATACTTCTACACTATGTTGTCTTTCTAGCTCCTGCCTTTGTGAGCTAGGGCAGGTTTCTCCAAATGGGGGATTTTGTTGGCTCATTTCTCTTCCTTCTCTTAGACTTTCTGTGGTTTCTTTAATGATTTCCTCTTCTGAAAGAGGATTCAATCTTTGTATCTTTGCTCTAGGTTGTTTTGTAGGTCCATTGATAGGTGTGGTGGTTTCCATGTCCCTCTTTTTGTTTCTTTCTTCATTTAGAGGAGTTTGCAATGCTAGAATTTCTGCTGCTTTAGTTTGGGCTGGAGGAATCTGTACATGACTCTGTTCTTTGGTCTTTCCAGGCTGATCAGTCATTGTAGGCTGCTCTGTGGTCTCTACTTCTTTACCTTTGGAAGTTCCTGTAACTGGTATGTTGGTTTCTTGTGCAAGCTGTTGAGAAGTTCCGGTAGAAGATGTACCAATTTCTGATTGTTGAGGCAGCTTGAATGATACCTATCCAAAAGATTCCAGGTCAAGGGCTTTCTCAAGATCTTTCATAGAAATTTCCATCTTTTCCTGCTCACTAGTCTCTTCTATTAGGGTCCTTTCTACCCATTCATCCTGATTTGCAAACTGTTCAATTTCTGGGATACTATGATGTATATAAACTGATAGCCTGTTTTTGGTCCTTCTGTCACATATGAAACTATTTGGGTGATATGGCACTCACCAAAAAAATTTCTTCAATCTAACATGGTATTCTAAAATCTTTCAGTTTCTTGCCATGCATCCCTAGAATTGATGATAAAAGGGCCTAACTCGTTCTTGATTCTTAGTTGAGCCTTTTTCTTTGTGCTACAAAAATGGACTAAGTCTGTATTTATAAGCTATCTAAAATATTCTAGTGCAAATAATCTCATGGGCACATATTTATGTAACTTGAAAGGGCAAAGTTCACACTCATACATTCTGATTTCTGTATGATTTTGATATAGGTACCAGTCCCCTATCCTGTACTGTTTAGAGAGATACATAATCTTCCTCATGTCACCAGTGATCCTAGGAGGGGAAACTCCTATCAATAAAGTGGTTGCTGGATGTACAAACCAGTCAATGAACTCATTATAAGTATAAGGGGACTCACTGGTATTATGAAAGATGGAACTCCAAAAAATCACAGACCTTCGATTTCCTTTTGAGTCCAATTTCCTGATGGGGAAAGAAAAGCTGTCTGGCTGATGATACAACAAAATATGGTATATAAAAGATGTATATTTGAAGACTCATTCCCTCTCCAAATTTATGAATTAATGATGGATTTTGTTGGCAATGAAAGTGGCATAGTCATATCTGACAGCAGGGGGCTGTCCTGGAGTAAAAATTGATAGCAAAACTAAGGTGATGTCATCAACATATTCACTGGAATTGAATCCCATGATCAGGGATATCATTTCAACAATGAGTTTGCCAGTGTCAGTGAAAAAAGTCTACAGATAAGGAGGTGGACCTTTAGGCTGGTGCTTTGGTAGCATGAAGGTCTGAGCAATACGGCTTATCTCTGATGTGGGCAATTGAGATGCTTTTTCAAGTAGATAACCCATGGAAAGAGGAGCAAGGGGCTGAGTGGAGTGAAACTGTATCATTTCATTAATGGACTTAGCAGTTATGGGAAAAAGGACAGTTTGGTATAGGAACATAACTGCTCTATCGACAGGGTCACAGTTAGCACAGCAATGATGAATTATTTCTGGGGAAAACATGGACTGAGGGGAGGAAATACATAGGAAGATTAGATTCCCACAGTCCAAAAATATCAGAGTTGTTTAGATAGCTATCTTTGACTTGGCAGAAGGCCTGAAGATGGTTCCTGTCACCAGATAAATATTTTGTTTGAAAATATTTATCTGCAAGAGGAAGATAATCTAAGTCTTTGTGAGGAGCATTAATGGGTGCGACATTCAGGGCAACAGGGGTTTCCATCTTTGGTTCTTGTGGATTGAAATATGGAAATGGGGGAAATTCTGTGAACGATAGGCAAGATAATAGGTTGGGAGATTTGTATGGCCAATACAAATGTGGAATAGACCTGAATTTGGTCGTTTCTTGTAGAACTTTAAGCAAAAAACCAAAATGACATGGTTTTAGCGTAGCTTGGATAAATACCTATTTCAAGACGGTGAATAATGCCTGGATGGGAGGATGATAGGTTCTAGGCAGTTTCACAGCAAGGTTGTCAACCAAGTGGTGCTCTGCAAGCTCTAACAGTCGATTGGGACGTTGTTTTGCATGGGAGCATAGTCTGTAGTGAATAGCAGTGAAAATGACGTTTTTCCGCTTTATTTAGCAAAAATAAGGTTGGCGAGACTTTTTGGCATTTATCGGGCAGATGACGTCAGCGTGATGTGACGCTTTGTCGTTATGCGGAAGGGTGGTAAGAGGTAAACGTCACACCGCTTTTGGGGCTAGGCCGTTTTGAATGGGGGGCGAGCGAGCATATGGAGTGGGCGACACGTGGCGGGAGTATGACGAAAAACCGTCGGGCGATCGTGGGTTAAAACGAGGTGGGAAGGGCGGTCGCGATATCGCCCATCGACCGTCGGATGGGAATGCGATGATCAGACAGCTGACGGGCCTTGGAGATGGCGGGGAGTTATATAGCAGGGCCCGATACATTACATAAGTTAATAAGTATATCAGGGTGATTTATGAATGACGGGGATAGTTATTAATTAACCTAAAGGGTTAATTAATCCTTTAGTGTGCAATGGGGTAGGTTATTAATAAACTCCAGATAAGTTTATTAATTCCTTTTTAAACAACGTTTATGGTTTATTTAACTGGGGCAGGAATTATATAACATTTCGGGGTTTTTAATAATTTACATAATACGGGAGGGGTTAATTTATCGGGATTTATATAATAATTGTTAAAGTTAATATCAAACAAAACGAAAGCGCTAAGTGTAAAAACAATTGACTTTGTAGTTAAACTTAAGCTAAAGTGGAAAAAGGGTCTTTCAAGCGATATTATGAATTTTCTAAGTAAAATAGGTTTTTTACTTAGAAAAACTTTATGAAATGAAATGAATGATGGATGGATGATTTCTGAGTACTTAGGCTTTTAGATCATTGGGTCGAGGGTCCGGTCCCTCCAGAAGTCAGAAAAATGCTCTGAGCCCCTTTGATTTTCAAAGTCCTTAATACTTTTAGGGGGAATTTGTGAAATCTTTAGGGGAAGATGTGAATGGAAGTTAGTTATTTATCCTTGCCTTGCTTGAACTGCATCAAGTGTAATGTATGCCTGGCACTGGTGAGGAAAGTAAATATCAACACATTTAGAAGCATTTTTCATCACAAGTATCATTCTGCAACATCATCTACCTACCCTACCTACTTTAGCCTGACATTTTTTCTTCTTTATTAGGGTGCACTTAGACTGGCAAACCCTTATCACACTTTTTCTTTTACATATGGAAGTCTATCTAAATCTAACCTTATTACATCCAAGGGCTCAGATTAAACTGTTGAGCTCCTTTTTATTTACTTTGCCTATCTACTTATCTGCCAAGGTTACACTGTTTGGTCAAATATTTATTCTCTTTCTACAGCATGAAATTGAAATATGAATGAGCCAAGTTTGAACAGTTTGACTCTTCATCAATGGTGGCATAAACGACAAGCTGCACACAATTACTTATTACAGAAACTGAAATAGTAGTGGCATTTAGACTTGCACACTTTCCTGGTCTATTTTTGTTTGGGGTTCATTTCTTCTCATTTTTTGACCATTTTATTCTTTTTACCCTTTGATTTTTCTTTTAGGGTATACCCTCTTTACATTTTTAAATTTTTTATTTTATTTTTTCACAATATGGAAAACCTTTGCAACAAGAAAAGGTATGAACATATTATAGATCTCACCAAGTCATTCATGAAATATGACACCTATTGGTATAGGAGCATAACACTGGTGCCACGGGGATGGCTTTTCCTGGTGGAAAGTCAAGAATAGTAGGTCAGATGGCCTTCTGAATGACTTTGACTATGCTCTAAAATCTCCTTATGCTGGTTGCTTTATTCTATGTATGACAGTAGTCCTTCTGAAGCTTATGGCCTTCTCTCCGAGCTTCAACTCCAGCAAGTTACTATCCAATCGAAATTGTGACATTACCAAGGATATAGTATTTACATGTTAAAATCAGAATACATTAAAAAGTGGGATCATAGTAATGCTTCAGCATCCGACCATTAATTGGCCCTTCTTTTGTTTCTATGTCATCCAAGTTTTTGAGATAGTAGGTAATGTTCCCTTGTAAAGCATGGATAACAAAAGGTCCTTTCCATAGGAAGTCAAACTTCCCATGTTTTCCCTTGTCCTCTCTCCTGGAGTCCCATCTTAAAAATTTGTCTCCAATGTAGAAGTCCTTTGCCTTGGTTCTTTTATCAAATATTTTCTTAAGTTTCTCTTGTACCACTTGAGATCTCTAATATACTTCCTCTTTGGTCTGTTGCAAATGGATGGTCTGATTAATTCTCCTTTGAATGTCATTGGGTTCCACTTGAGCTTCCTGAAGCAGTTTCATTACTGGAACTCCTAAGGATGAAGGAAATACAACCTCCATGCCATAGACTAATTCATAAGGACTAGTCCCAATGGATTTCTTTGTAGTAATTCTGTCTGCCCATAGTGCATTAGTAAGTTTCTTGTGCCAGTTTTTCTTCTTCTCTTCCAATAATTTTTTAATGATGTTAATTAGGCTTTTATTGGAAGACTCGGCTAGACCATTACCTTGAGGGTAATAGGCTGCGGAATGGCCTAGAGTGATATGGTATTTATTACAGGAACTTATCATTTTCTTGGATTTAAAGGCAGCAGCATTATCAGTTATGATTTTTTCAGGACAGCCAAATCTAGACAATATGTTGGTTTCTAGGAATCCTATAATCACAGTACCATTGGCTTGTCTAGAGGGAATGGCTTCTATCCATTTGGTAAAGTAATCTGTGGCAATGAGAATCCATTTATGTTGGCTAGAAGATTGAGGATGGATTTCTCCAATGAAGTCTAAGCCCCATTGTTGAAAGGGTTTCTCAGTGGAGATAGGTCTCAGGGGTAAAGGTAGTAGTTTTCTCTTGCCCTAAAAAATTTGCCATTTATGGCAAGCAGTGAAAAATTTCTTTACATTGGTGAACAAGGTTGGCTAATAAAATCTAGCCCTCAAGATCTTGTCTGCAGTTGCCTTCCAGTAAATGTGTCCACCACAGTCTCCTGCATGAAATTCTTGGAGAACCTTGTCAGCTTCTTCTTTTACTAAACAATTCAATAGAATACCTTCATGATTTTTCCAAAATAAAGCATTATCTAAAATACAAAATTTTGCAGCTTTCAGCTTTAAAAAACTTATCTTTGTCCTGGATAACCCTGGAGGAGCTTTCAGGTTTAATAATACATAAGTTATATCAGCATACCATGGTGAATCTAAGAAGGCCTGACTGATTTGTGGAGTCACCATCTCCTGTTCGTTATCCAGTTCATTAATGTCTAGGGCTTGACAATTTGTTTTAGTCACGAGTTTACCCAATCCATGTCCTTTTATAAGCTTTGTAGGTCTTATTTCAATATCATATTCCAATATAGAAACAATCCATTTACCTCATTTGCTCTCAATTCCATCTTGAGTTAAGATGTCTTTGACAACAACATTTGGCACATATGCTATGACATGGGAATACAATATGTAGACTCTAAAGTCTTTAATAGCTTTCACCAATGCAAAGGCTTGTTTCTCCATGATTTTTTATTTTAGTGGTGCATCCCTAAGTGCTTTACTAAAAAAGGCTATTGGTTTTTCACAACCTTGATCATCCTTTTGTAGTAAAACAACAACGATGGTGTGTTCTGATGCAAAGGAAAATATTATGAAATCTCTATCAAACTTTGGACTTGTAAGGACCGGTGTTCTAGTCAAAGCCATTTTAATTTCCTCAAAAGCTTGCTTGGCTTCAACTGTCCAACTAATACTAGAATCCTTTTTCAACATATTATTAAGAAATCTAATTAATTCAGCTAAATTGGATATGAATCTTCTCAAAAAATTGATCTTTCCTAGGAAAGCTTGAAGTTCTTTGACATTTCTAGGATGGGGTATTTGCAGAATAGCTTCTATTCTAGCAGGATCAATTCTGATGCCTTCTTTGGAGATGATATGGCCTAAAAGTTTGCCTTCCTCTAGACCAAACAATGACTTCTTAGGATTTAAGGAAATACCATATTTTCTACATTTCAAGAATACTTGTCTCAAATGATCCAAGTGTTGCTGATCTGATTTAGAAAAAACAGTCAGGTCATCTAGATATATAACCAGAAAATCATGAATTTCCTTTGCAAACGCTATGTCCATTGCCCTCTGAAAGGTTGCCCCTGCATTTTTAAGTCCGAATGGCATTTTAACATATTTGAATGTACCCCATGGTGTTGTAAATGTAGTCTTTTCCTGGTCATCAGGATGAACCAGAATTTGGTTATAGCCTGAGAACCCATCCAAGAGTGAAATCCTAGAAGCACCTACCACCCTCTGTAAAATGTGATCCATCTTGGGCAAGGGGTAGTTGTCCTTCAGAGAAACCTTATTAACATTCCTTAAATCGACACATAATCTGATTTCTCCAGTTTTCTTCCTAGTGGGTACTAAATTAGACACCCACTCTGAAAACCTGATAGGAGCAATTATTCCTGCTTCATACATTCGTTTGATTTCTTTTTCAATTAAGGGCAGAAGTACAAGATTAATTCTTCTAAGTTTTTGCTTGAATGGTTTCTGGTTTTCCTTCAGAGGTATTGTATGTTGAATTATGAAGATGTCATAAGATTTCAGGTCTTCATAACTCCAGGCAAAAACATACTGGAACACTCTCATTAGCTCAACATATTTGAGTTCTTAGTCAGGGGGTAAAGATTTGGATGACTTTACCATTTTAGGATCATCCTCGGTTCCCAAATTATAGTCTTCAATATCTACTCTTAAGGGTTCCATCTTGGGTTTCTTAGGAATATCATTGAAATCAAAAAGATCTTCCAAAGGTGTTAATCCCTGAGGCAAATGATTGTCTTTTAAATTGATTACTTCAGATTCTCCTTCAACAATTTCATCAATATCCATCTCTTGAAGTTCCTGCATTTCTTTTTTGGTGAATTTGGTTGGGTGAAGCATTTGAGTTGCACTTTCTGCTAAAATGTCTGTTTCTATCTTGTTTGTTTGATCAAATTCACTAATTGTATCTACATCTATGTTAGTATTACAAAATTCTTCATCTAATGTTAAGAAATTATTGATCTAATTATCACCATCAAACACTTGCCAGTTCTTCAAATTGTCAGGTATAGCTGGCCTATGTCTAATCTCAGCTATGAACTGATGATTAGGTTCAAATGGTAACTTGCAAGTGCTGGCAAACATTGCTAGACTATGAGCTTGCAAATTATGTTTTCTTGGGATTTTGGCAAGCTTAGTTTCCAAAAATGTATTGAGAATCTCTATCACTGTATCTCGATAATACTTTAGTCTGGAATCATTTTTTGAATACTGTCCTTTAATCTGTTGAATTATTAGCTCAGAATCTCCTAAGACAGACACCCTAATTGCTCCTAATTTCTTAACTAATTTAAGACCTAGCAATAGGGCTTCATATTCTACCATATTGTTGGTGCATCTAAAGTTTAATCTGTAGGCATGGCCTTCAGCATGGTCGTTTTCAAGATTGTGCACCCAAACTCCTGCTCCTGCTCCTAATTTGTTAACTGAACCATCAAATTCTAAGTGCCAGAGGATTTCATGTTCATAATTGGTGTCAGGAGTCTCAGGAATCTGTTTAATAGGGAGATTTGTTTCCTTGCTTTCTTTTGTTTTCTCTAGGGTGTCTGATGTCTCATTGTTTTCAAAAATTTCATGTATTTGAACACTAGATTTATCATTTGCAATTTCTTTTGGTTCTGCTGCTAAAACTTCCAATTCAGTTGAAGGATCAATTTCAGCATTGTAGAGAATGAAAGAATCCATATCAGAGTGAACTGAGTAGATAGGGAAATTTTGGGGTTTCTCCTGACTACTTACAACGTACTTCATTAAGGTTTCTCTGTATAGTTTCTTGGGTTGACCGAATACTGAAATAGTAGCATAAGACATGTCTAGTTGTAGAGATCCTTGAAGCTTTGCACCCCAAGACCTAGACAATAACATGCCATACTTCGGTGGAATATCAGCTACTACTATGTCCATTAAAATTGTTTTGGCAGGATATTGAACTAGTGATACACATAAGTCTTTGATTAAACCCAAACATCTGACCTAACTTGAATCAAAAGAAAAGAGGTCTTTATATGGTCTGGTGATGTCTAAGTCCAATTTCTCCATTACAAATTTAGGAATTAAGTTATGAGAGGCGCCAGAATTGAACATGGCATTATGAAGTATCTTATCATGTATGTTCACACTTACATAGAAAGGAGGGATTCCTCCATCTACTGATTTCCCATTCACTTTAGGGCCAAAAATCAATTCGGGCTGATCATCAAAAACATTTACTGAATCTTCATTAACCGAGATTTTGAGTGACTTGTTAATTTGGCTTCTGTAGACATCATGTTTAGCTAATTCAGATAGTGGAACAACTATTTTTAATTTGCCTACTTCAACTTCCAGATTAAAAGGCTTTTCAGTTTGAGTTTTTGCGTTCCAGATAGTTGGATTCTCTTTTTCTTCTATGTTCTCTGTGTTTTCCTCCTTTTCAGGAGTGGGGTTATGGGCTGAAGTTTTTTCCAAATCAACTTCTGGAGGTTCTTTCACGTTTCCTTTAGAGGGAATAGCAGTGGAAAGTTGTCTATTATTGGGTTGATTGTCGGACACATCTTCAATAATTGGGTTAGATGGGTTAGGATCTGTTCTAGAAAGAATATGTACAGGGATATTACTGGCCTTACCTTTGTTAGGCTGCTTGGTGGCTTTCTGTTTATTAGTTTTAGGGACATCTATTCTTCTGCTCCTCAGATTGTATTGTTTGTGGACTTCATAAATGGCTATATCATATCCCTCCCTAAAGTCAAATGATTCACCTGACTAAGTTTGGAATTGTTTCAGAACATAAGCTTCTTGATCGTCTTGGGTCAAGAAAACTTGTTCTCCATTGTTGAGTCCCATCAAATTGATTTGGGTGTCTTCTATTGGTTCATCAGAAGTGGAGGCTTCAGCATAATTTTCCTGGAAAGGGGGCCTAAGGTTTTGATCAGGGCCAGTCTTCCCAGTATTCTGATTTAGGTTCTTCCTGAAATTTGGATTTCTCCCAAGGGGATTTCCTTTCGATTGTTTCTACTCTATCTCCTAATCTCTCCATACCTTTAATAATAGCATCAAGTTTTTATTCAAAGGCTGAGGGTTCTTCTTTCAAAGGTATCCTCCTTTCAGCTCTGGCTCTAGCTCGTTTGGATATTAGGTTAGCTTCAACGCTGACAGCTATACTTTGCATTTCTTCTAAGGTTCGAGGAGCTCTTTCCCTAAGTTGGTATGCCATATCTGAATCAAATCCATCAGGGAATTTGATTAATGCCAAATCTGGAGGAGGTCTAAGGTTTTGAGGGATAGCATTGTAAACATTATTGAACCTAGTACAATAATCTTGTACAATTTCTTGTGTTCCCCTCTTCAAGTTTTCATATTCTGACAAAATATGAAGAGGATCTTTCTTCTTTTCCCATCTGTTCAAGAATGTCTGATAAAGAGCTTGTAGGTCATTGATACTGTTTGCAGGAAGGGCTCTAAACCATGTCCTAACATCTCCAGTTAAACTTTGAACAAATATCCTCATTCTAACATCATCGGCATCAACTTCATATATCTCAAAGTAGTCTGTCATCTTTTTAGTATGTTGTTGTGCAGTGTAAGTACCAGAGCCATCAAAAGGAGTGATTTTGCTTTGATAGTCTTGGGGCATAGCCCCTGGGTTGGCAGGTAAATGCAGAGGAGTGTATCTATTTGCCATGGCTGGAGGGGTAGGTGTGACAGATGGTTGAGCAGGGATAACAATGGGAATGTGAGTTGTAGATGGAGGGGTGGAAGGGGTAGCTTGGGGTTGAGATGAACTTGGAGAGGCTGAAGTGATCACAGAAAGGTTTGATGTTCCTACAGAGGTAAGTTCAGATTGAATGGAATTCTGCAAATGTCTGTCAAGATGTGAAGTGACAATCTCAAGTTGTAAATTTTCGATGAATAAAGGATCATGAACCGTGCGGGCTAAGGCAGATTCAGAAAAGGTTACAAATAAAGAAGTCTCAAAATACTCATCAAAGGGTTCCTCCTCAAGGTAAATCCACTTATCTGGACAAGATGTTGATCTATGTAAAGGCCGTGAACTAGCAGAACTCTCTTGGCTATCTTGTCTCCTTAGAATCCTAGGGATCAGATTAGGGTTTTCAAACACAGGTGGTGGATTTGGATCAGGGTTAGCTCTGGTGTAACGAGTCCTTTCTGAAGCCAGGTTTCTAGGAATGTTTTTGGTTTTTTTCTCTAAAAGGGTGGGGAAAACAACTTCTTATAGTTTCTTTAAAAGGCTTTAGATATGGGATTTTAACTTTCTTATAGACTTATTGGATAATAAAAGGAACTGATCAAGAATTTGAAACTAGATGTTCAATCCATAAACTAGACCGGAGATAGATTGAAGCCGCATTCATTTACTTCTGCAATGGAAAAGCAAGAGAATTTCAAAGGCTACCTGGCTAACTTCAAGCTCCGTCTGTAGTTTATAAAGTAAACAATAGTAACAAACAAAATGTTCAGGTCCCCAGTGGAGTCGCCACTATGTTATCACTCAGATTTTCCTAGAAGTTGTTGGGAAGAGGAAAGGGGTTTGAGGTAACCACAAACCGACTTTTAAGTACAGATTCTAGCCAATATGTACTCAGAGAGGGCTCTCTCTTTATGATTTAGCTTGGTTTTTAAAAGATATTAGGCTAGTTGTGAAGTTTGGGGGTTTTGTTTGAGTTTGGGTGGTGAGATTCAATAGCAAAGGGGTAAGACTGAGTAGCTTAGTCCATTGGGCTGATGGAGTCAAAGAAAATGGCTTAGCTGGATTTGGTTTCTTCATAAAGGATGGTTTAGCAGAGCAAGGTAGTCAAACATGGAACAATTAGAGACTGAAAGACGGAATGGGCTTAAAGGGTTAAAGGGCAACTAAGAATCCTTTAACATACTTTAAAAGAGCAGAACATGACTAACCATCAATAAAGAGCAATTAAGAATTCTTTATTAAATGATTAAAATGAACAAACTAGGAAACAAGAAAAATCAAGAATTCACTGTTTATACTAGTTCAGAAGAAAACATTGAGAATAATAACGATTGAAAACAGAGTGCAATTAAGCATATTATGAGTTATTCTTTTTCATTTATCATTCAGATATGAAACATAGATTATATTTTAAACAAGGAAAACTTTAAAACATAAGGTATAGATGAACTTATTGATCCTGTGTTTGATTCAAGAATTCTGAGAAAATTCCTTAGCTCCAATTCTTCATCCAGCAAGCCACAAATTTGGTCCAAACAGCATTTTATTCCAAAATAGTCAATATTATAGCAATGTCTAAGAATCCACACTCAATACTCCAATTGAGGGGGTATTTATACAAAAAATCTTTACAAAAATATCTCATAACATAGTGAGATATATTCTAGTGATGACTAATTATTTTTACAGAAAAATAGAGACACTTAGTCTCGAAGATAGGAGAAAGGTGAACTGCTGTTGTGTTGTTCCTATTCTCGCTGAATGTGCTGGAGGCAGGCCCTTTTATTTGTCTTGCTATTGTCTTCTTAGTAACTCTGTGTTGGCTGCCTTGTTTTGACCAATACGTTTCACCTATTCTGATACACTTTGACCTATTTGACCCCTCTTCATCTTTGTTCATCTTGCTATGGTGAAAGTCCAAAATTTACATTTTACCAAAAGTAATTTTACAAATTTTGAATATGTCTTCCAACCATTTTTTCTCTGGCAATCTGTGTTTCTAAAGTTTCCTCAGAGTCTCATCAGTTTCTGTATATTTGAAAAAATTAGGCTGGATTTGAAACAAGTGCTTTACCTCATGTTCAATATAGAATAAGTTCTCCAAGCTATCATAGAGAACTTGGCCTGTGGGGAGTGTTTTTATTCCTGATGCACTTGTTGATGAACTAGCTTGATCTCCAGCATACTTATTCAATTTATATACATAATCAATGTGCTTCATTAACCTGTCATTGATGACCAAAGGACTTGGTAGCCCTTTATTCTGTAAAACTGTGAATTTCTCCACAAAATAATTGATTTCCACCTGCATATCTTGACATCTTCTCTCTAGATTCTGCATCAAATTTATTTTAGTTAGCACCCTTTTGATTTCCAAAATAGTGTCTATCCTGTCTGGGATGCCAAGCACTTCCATTTGTTCCCTATTTTTGGTATTCAAAAAATTTATAAGTCTGTTGGCTTGTTCAGGCATTCGGCCTAACTGTGCTCTTGTCTATTGAATTTCTCCATGTGCTTCTTTCACTAAATCAATCTGTTCATAAATCACTTGGATAGATTCCCACACATCATTTATAGATTGAATGATGTTGGCCCAAAGGATTTTCTTGATCTCTGCCAGGGGCTTGTCAAAAGTGAGCTCTTGTTCTAATGTTTTAACTTTCCTTTCTAAGGTTTTAATCTCTCTGGTTTTTTCTGCAACACTTATTTTTGAGGCATCATACTTTTTTTCTATATTAGCCAATTGTTCTTTTAAATTTTGTAACTTGTAATTTTAGTTATTCCATGGTCTTTATCAATTATTCTGTGCTTAAATTAGAACTGTTGCCTGATGTTGTTCCTGTTGTTGATGTACCTGTAATTACCTCTGCTGTGGCTGCTGGGACATTTGGAGCTAATACTGTTCCAAGTGTGGAGGGGACTACAATTGAGACTATGGGAATTACCTCGAGAGGCTGGGAGGTCGACTCTCCCTGCTTTTCCTTTAGTGCTTTCTCTAATGCCTGCTCTGTATCATTCAATATTTCATTAAGTTTCAGGAGCAAGTCCATCATATCTTCTTCTGATTTATGTTGTATAACTTCTGTTGTCTGAGGATATCTTGAAGGAGGTAGCTTCAGCTGTTTTCTCAGGGCAGCAATGTCCTCTTCTTTCTTCTTGATCAAAGCCTGTATGCCTTTAGCATCTTTGGGATCATGTCCCAATCCAATGATGATTTCTTCTAATGATTTGATTCTGTTATCCTTGGCCAGAGAAGAGACTTTCTCCAAGTGAAGTTGAGTAGCTGTATTATCCAAGGAATTTGTAGCTTGTGGGCCATCATTGCTTTATTAGCTAGTGTGGAATAGACCATTTTCCCAGTTTGCTTGTGAAGTTCAATCTGGTCCATAGGATGAATATCTTTAGCTAAGATCTCCAAATTTGTTCTGATGTAATCTGCTATTGACTGAGGTTGTTGCACCTTTGGCTTAAAATAACTCATTAACATTTTTCCTTCTTTAATATCATAAGCTGACATCAATCTCTGCTGGTTTGAGGGGGCCATCTTTAGATACTGATTATAAATTTGAAGCCTTACTGGATCATTCCTGGCTTTTATCTCTGTAAATGTCTTCTTAATGTCTGAGGCCTATTTTCTTTGTGGCTTGGTGGATGATACTTCTACACTATGCTATCTTTCTAGCTCTTGCCTTTGTGAGCTAGGGAGGTTTCTCCAAATGGGGGAGTTTGCTGGCTCACTGCTCTTTCTTCTCTTAGACTTTCTGTGGTTTCTTCAATGATTTCCTCTTCTGAAAGAGGATTCAATCTTTGTCTCTTTGCTCCAGGTTTTTCTGTAGTTCCACTAATAGGTGTGGTGGTTTCTCTGTCCCTCTTTTTGTTTCTTTCCTCATTTAGAGGTGTTTGTAATGCTGGAATTTATGCTGCTTTAGTTTGGGCTGGAGGAATCTGTATATGACTCTGTTCTTTGGTCTTTCTAGGCTAATCAGTCATTGTAGGCTGCTCTGTGGTCTCTACTTCTTTGCATTTATAAGTTCCTGTAACTGGTATGCTGGTTTCTTGTGCAGGCCGTTGAGAAGTTCTGGCTGAAGATGTACCAATTTCTGATTTTTGAGGCAGCTTGAATGATTCCTGTCCAAAAGAGTCCAGGTCAAGCGCTTTCACAAGATATTTCATAGCAGTTTCTGTCTTTTCCTTCTCACTAATCTCTTCTATTAGGGTCCCTTCTACCCATTCATCTTGATTTGTAAACTGTTCAATTTTTGGGATCCTATGATGTATATAAACTGATAGCCTGTTTTTTGTCCTTCTGTCACATATGAAACTATTTGGGTCATATGGCACCCACCAAAAACTTTTCTTCAATCTAAGGTGGTATTCTAAAATCTTTTCAGCTTCTTGCCATGCATCCCTAGAATTGATGATAAAAGGGCCTAACTGGTTCTTGATTCTTAGCTGAGCCTTTTTCTTTGTGCTACAGAAATGGACTAAGTCTACATTTATAAGCTATCTAAAATATTCTAGTGCAAATAATCTCATAGGCACATATTTAGGTAACTTGAAAGGGCAAAGTTCACACCCATACATTCTGATTTCTGTGTGATTTTGATATAGGTACCAGTCACCTATCCTGTACTGTTTAGAGAGCTGCAGAATCTTCTTCATGTCACCAGTGATCCTAGGAGGGGAAACTCCTATCAATAAAGTGGTTGCTGGATGTACAAACCAGTCAATGAACTCATTATAAGTATAAGGGGACTCACTGGTATTATGAAAGATGGAACTCCAAAAAATCACAGACCTTCGATTTCCTTTTGAGTCCAATTTCCTGATGGGGAAAGAAAAGTTGTCTGGCTGATGATACAACAAAAGATGGTATATAAAAGATGTATATTTGAAGACTCCTTCCCTCTCCAAATTTATGAATTGATGATGGATTTTGTTGGCAATGAAAGTGGCATAGTCATATCTGACAACAGGGGGCTGTCTTGGAGTAAAAATTGATAGCAAAACTAAGGTGATGTCATCAACATATTCACTGGATATGAATCCCATGATCAGGGATATCATTTCAACAATGAGTCTACCAGTGTCAGTGAAAAAAGTCTACAGATAAGGAGGTGGACCTTTAGGTTGGTGCTTTGGTAGCATGAAGGTCTGAGCAATACGGCTTATCTCTGATGTGGGCAATTGAGATGCTTTTTCAAGTAGATAACCCATGGAAAGAGGAGCAAGGGGCTGAGTGGAGTGAAACTGTATCATTTCATTAATGGATTTAGCAGTTATGGGAAAAAGGACAGTTTGGGATGGGGACATAACTGCTCTATGGACAGGGTCATAGTTAGCACAGCAATGATGAATTATTTCTGGGGAAAACATGGACTGAGGAGAGGAAATACATGGGAAGATTAGATTTCCACAGTCCAAAAATATCAGAGTTGTTTAGATACCTATCTCTGACTTAGCAGAAGGCCTGAAGATGGTTCCTGTCACCAGATAAGTCTTTGATTTGAAAATATTTATCTGCAAGAGGTAGATAATCTAAGTCTTTGTGAGGAGCATTAATGGGTGTGATATTCAGAGCAACAGGGGTTTCCATCTTTGGTTCTTGTGGATTCAAAGATGGAAATGAGGGAAATTCTGTGAACGATAGGCAAGACAATAGGTTGGGAGATTTGTATGGCCAATACAAATGTGGAATAGACCTGAATTTGGTTGTTTCTTGTAGAATTTTAAGCAAAAAACCAAAATCACAGGGTTTCAGCACAGCTTGGATAAATACCTGTTTCAAGACGGTGAATAATGCCTGGATGGGAGGATGATAGGTTCTAGGCGGTTTCACAGCAAGGTTCTCAACCAGGTGGTGGTCTGCAAGCTCGAACAGTCGATTGGGACGTTGTTTTGCATGGGAGCATAGTCTGCAGTGAATAACAGTGAAAATGACATTTTTCTGCTTTATTTAGCAAAAATAAGGTTGGCGGGACTTTTTGGCATTTATCGGGCGGATGACATCAGTGTGATGTGACGCTTTGTCATTATGTGGAAGGGTGGTAAGCAGTAAGTGTCACACTGCTTTTGGGGCTAGGCGGTTTTGAACAGAGGGCGAGCGAGCATATGGAGCGGGCGACGCGTGGCGGGAGTACGGCAGAAAACCGTCGGGCGATCAACAGTTAAAACGAGGTGGGAATGGCAGTCGTGATATCGCCACCGACCATCGGATGGGAATGCGATAATCAGATGGCTGACGAGCTTTGGAGATGGCGGGGAGTTATATAGCAGGGCCCGATACATTACGTAAGTTAATAAGTATATCGGGGTGATTTATGAACGACGGATTGTTATTAATTAACCTAAAGGGTTAATTAATCCTATAGTGCGCGACGGGGTAGGTTATTAATAAACTCCAGATAAGTTTATTAATTCCTTTTTAAACAATGTTTATGGTTTATTTAACCGGGGCGGGAATTATATAACATGTCGGGGTTTTTAATATATTTACATAATACGGGAGGGGTTAATTTATCGAGATTTATATAATAATTGTTAAAGTTAATATGAAACAAAATGAAAGCGCTAAGTGTAAAAGCAATTGACTTTGTAGTTAAACTTAGGCTAACGTGGAAAAGGGTTCTTTCAAGCGATATTATGCATTTTCTAAGTAAAATAGGTTTTTTACTTAGAAAAACTTTATGAAATGAAATGAATGATGGATGGATGATTTCTGAGTACTTAGGCTTTTAGATCATTGGGCCGAGGGTCCGGTCCCTCCAGAAGTCAGAGAAATGCTCTGAGCCCCTTTGATTTTCATAGGCCTTAATACTTTTAGGGGGAATTAGTGAAATCTTTAGGGGAAAATGTGAATGGAAGTTAGTTATTTATCCTTGCCTTGCTTGAACTGCATCAAGTGTAATGTATGCCTGGCACTAGTGAGGAAAGTAAAGATCAACATATTTAGAAGCATTTTTCATCACAAGTATCATTTTGCAACATCATCTACCTACCCTACCTACTTTAGCCTGGCAATTTTTCTTCTTTATTAGGGTTCACTTAGACTGGCAAACCCTTATCACACTTTTTCTTTTACATATGGAAGTCTATCTAAATCTAACCTTATTACATCCAAGGGCTCAGATTAAACTGTTGAGCTCCTTTTTATTTACTCTACCTATCTACTTATCTGCCAAGGTTACACTGTTTGGTCAGATATTTATTCTCTTTCTACAGCATCAAATTGAAAAATGAATGAGCCAAGTTTTAACATTTTGACTCTTCATCAATTGTGGCATAAACGACAAGCTGCACACAATTACTTATTAAAGAAACTGAAATAGTAGTGGCATTTAGACTTGCACACTTTCCTGGTCTATTTTTGTTTGGGGTTCATTTCTTCTCATTTTTTGACCATTTTTTTCTTTTTACCCTTTGATTTTTCTTTTAGGGTATACCCTCTTTACATTTTTATTTTTATTTTTATTTTTTGACAATATGGAAAACCTTTGAAACAAGAAAAGGTATGAACATATTACAGATCTCATCAAGTCAATCATAAAATTTGACACCTATTGGTATAGGAGCATAACACCCTCCAAAAACAAACCTTAGGATCCCTATGAAATGGTCAGTCTACAGAGACTTACAAGCAGAGGATGACATCAAAACCCTCATCTATGATGTTAGTCCTTCTATCAGTGAAGAGGAGGCAAAACAAGAAGATGATACAAAGCTAGATGGGATGAGATGAATAAAGAAGAAACTAATACAGAGGACCATGCTGAAACACAAGGAGGATGATGCTGAAACATAGGAAGAAACTGATGGAGATGAGAAAGAATAGCAAAAGGAAGAAGATAAGAAAAACCAAGAGGATAATAGCAGGAAAAGGAAAACCAGCTAGCATGTATGGCCAGCCTCTCCTTGGAGGCCATCCAGTGTAGGATACCAGCTAAATCCTATGCTCTTTACCTCAGAGAACAATGGCTGCAATTTTAGATTAAGACACTAGCACAAAGGAGCACCATGCCATTTCAGGACTGCAGATAGTTTATTGATCTTTGTGATCAAAGTGCACTAAAGGATGGGGCCAAAATGGATAAGTTTTACTTGCATAACATGGCCCTCACAGACATGAATAATTGGGATCCTAATGCAGAGCTAGGAGATCTACAATTAATGGCTTTGGAATCATGGCTAAACCATGAGAAGTCAAGGGCTACAGAGATGAAAGAATATTGGCCAGAGAGCAAAATGAACCTCTTTTCATCAGAGCTGAACAATAAAATCCCATGGCCCTACTCGACACCCATAATATAATTGCAAATTATCCTCAGCTGGCACTTAGATATCTTGATGCCCAAGGGCAAGCAATTTCACATTTTGAGGATATATTTAATCTACTAAGAGATGATAATATACATGCATGCTAAAATAGAACACACTGTCACACAATTTGAAGATCAGAGAAAAGAAGAAGAGGAAAAGAGGCAATGGGAAGAAGTAGAAGGGAAAGCAAGCTTTTATGAACAAGAAGAAGAGACCACAGCAGAAGCATGGGATGTCAGAGAGGCTACCAGAGCCACTAAGTTGCTCAGAGGATGAGAAACACTTTCAGTAGGGGGGTGATGATGAGCCTCATTATTGAGTAATTATATGGGCCTTAATTGGCCTTAATTCACCTCCTAGCTTAGTCAAACCAACTATTCTCACAACTTATTGCATACTTTTGATTATATCTTGTTTATGAAATGAGTAAGAGTCAGATATATGGATTTGTGGTCTAATGTACATATAATGCAGGAATAAAAGATAAAAGCAAGGAGAAATGCAGGTATAAAGGGTAAAAGCAAAGAACTATAGCAAAGACCTTGGTCAAGACTTGAATGGGACAAGGTAGAGGAATTATAGGAGGTTAATCCTCCTCATCTACTACCCCTCCATTCAAATATTCCTCCACCAGCTCAGAGTGCAAACAACCACATCATGAGGACTAAAAGATAGCCAAGCAAGTGAAAAGGATAGAAAACAGTTTATTTTGAGTTGGGAGCCAAACCACCCTAATTTGAGAGGAAGTTGTTGGAGACTTCATATGTATAAATAGAGAGGCTTAGGACCTCACTAGGATTCAGACTTCATTTGTAAAACTCTGTTTTATTTTTGAACTGCAAAGACTTGTGAATTTGCTCTGTAATCCATGGTTTCTATAATAAAGATGAGTTCTATTTAAGCCAGCTCTGAGTTAAACTTCGAGGGTTGAATCTATTGGGTTAGGGCCTGACCCAAGCAGCCATAACTCCTCTTTAATGTTATGTTATTCTAGCATAGAATTTTGTTTTGTTTATTTGTTAAGTAGTTTCATGGTTTGATGATGCATTTTCTCAAGAATTTTTGGTTTTGATTCATTTGGTTAAGCAACTTTCTGGTTATGTTCATTTATTTGAATAACTTCCTATTTCTATTCATCTATTTTAGTAGTTTCATTTGCTGTAGTTTACTGTCATTTGTGGTTTTTGAATTCAGAGGTCAGATTAGAGGAAAAGATTACTATCAAGTTGTGCGCAGGTGTCTTGGCCCCATCTCCTCCATCTGGGACCATGACTTGAGGCAGAGACCCACTAGCAACCCTAAAAATATAGTTTTTGGTTCTTGTATAGGCTATGGAGTTCTTTGTTTGAATGCAGTTAGCTGTATACACTCACTGATTTTCTTTTTTATTTTTCTTTGAAACTGCCTCCAGTGCGTTCTCCCTCCATCACTTCCTCACTGTCTGATCACCAACTTCCCTTCACAATCACCGTCTGATTCACCATTTTCTTCAACTACCGCCTCGCGTGGAGTCCACCATTCACTTTATGAACTTTAAGTCCCCACCGTCGATCTGCCTTGCCTGATCCGATGGCTATCGCTTCACCCGATCACCAACTAGCTTGGCTGATCTCCACCATTGATAAGCCCTGCCTGATCCAACGGCTATCGCATCATATCTTGTGGATTTCTATCCGATCGTTATCTGCCCAAGAGCACGCGAAATGGGTGGTTTCCCCATGCTACCTGTCACTTGGGGAGGTTAATTGCGTAAAATGTGAGAAAACCACTCACAGCATTGAGGGCACGTGATAAACAACTTACCGCCCTCTAATCCCATGCCAACATTTCTGCACGTTCTTTTTCCCTCGATCTAATCTCCACCGCCCATCTACCGACTAGCCTCATACATCTATCTCTTGCCTTCACTCGCGTGATAAGACCTTAGCTATTCATCACTCCTGTCAGCCTCACCCATCCATCTCTTGGCCTCACCCATGCGATTAAATCTTAGCCATTCATCACCTTTGCTCCCTTGTTCGTCCATCCCTTAACGTAAAACCTTCATGATAAGATCTTAACCGTCTATCCCATTAGCAACCCTGTTCACCCATCTACCTACGTAACCTTCCACGATCAAATCTCCACCATTCATTACCTTTCACCTGACTGATCCAATGGTTCTTATGCATTGTTTCTCCCTCACGCCCTCCTTTCACTAATTTTAACCTCCGATCACTTTTTCTGCCTGGAACCCGACTTAGCCTAAGTTTCTTTGTTACTCCTTAGTCTAGTTTTTATGTTTTTACTTTTGCAAACATAGATAATTAGCCTTAGGTTAATGTTAAATTAGCAATTCTTCTTAGCATAGATGTTTGGTTGATTAACTTAGGTTATGGTGCAAGTTTAGCCTTTCATTCTTTTTTCTTCATTACTGCAATATAAGTATCTCTCTCTTAGAATAAGGTTTGCTCTCCTTCCATCAAAGAATTAAATTTTCTTCTGACTCTATAAATAGTGAAAACAGGCAGGACCTTCACTTCTACTTGTGCATATAGCACTGTCACCTTCGAGTTTGTACAAACCCCAGGTTGAAAGTAAATATGGTAGCCCTGGGAGTTGTAGCATTATTGTTGCAATACCTAGGCTCATCACATGGGCAACACAGTGATGGGGAGCACGTGGTACTTGGATTATTGATCTGAGTTGACTCAACTCCCGGATTCAACAAAGATCTTTTGATTTCGTGATGTGATTAGAATTGCATTTAAAAGAACATAAAGGAACATATATTCATGCTGTAAAGAAGAAGGAAACTGACAATGATTAGCAACATAAGATACAAGATGTTGATAACGGAGTTCATCTAGGAGGGACTACATCTCCAGACCCCGGTGTCAAGATGGTGTAGGCTACTGCATTAAGTGATAGAAAGAGTGATGATATACATGCATGTATTTTCTCTATCATACAAGGGATATGCCTTCACACAGGAGTGGCTCCAAGAGATGTTCTGCTGCAGGAACTCTCATTGAAAAAAAGGACTCCTATCAGCATGACATAATTTCACGTATGTTAATAATGAGCATCCCGCCAACATGGCATCAAAGGGATCTCAATTCAAACATACATGGCGACACATGAGTATCCCATCAACATGATGACAAAGGGATCTCAATCAAAACATGACAATAAGTACATCTCACATCCAGAAAAAAACAAGATCCCACATCAAACATCAAACTGGGATCTATACAACACAATGCATCTCATGGAAAGAGATAAAGAAGTACATGATCACACTGCATATACCTCACATCAAGGAGTTATTTGAAGAAGAGGATGATAAACTGTTGGATTTGGCTGCACCATCAATCTCATGGTGTCGAGTCTCATGGAAATGACTGCTCACACATTGAATTCTAACACCTACACTCCACTCTGAAAAGTGGCCGAAAAATGAAATGATCAAATGGAAAATATGATTGCACCATTAGATTTGTGGCGTTGAATAGTGTAAAATCGATTGTCAAATTTTTGAATTCTGAGAAAGTGAAAATCTGGGGCTACATGTATCTTTTAGATTCCCCCTAGATTCCTCAAAGATTCCCTCCTCTGGGTCATCTGAAAATCTACTACTCAGATCAAATTTTTGTCTACGCCATCAAGTTCGTGTCGCTGAGAGGTGTAGGATAGACATAAGATTTGTCCAATTTGGACACTGGAAAAATTTCACCCTCTTGAAAGTTTGGCTCAATCATGGTTTCGCTTGCTCTTTTCCAGGATCATGGTTCCACCTGAAAAAAATTAATTAAAAAATGTTATCTTGATTTCCACCACATTCTGCCTCCTGGAACTACGGCATGGTTCCATTCTCTGTTCCACACCTCCATTCTCAAATCCACCTCCTATGTGCATATGAATTGAGTGTTTATGTATTAAATCTGGGCGGAGCTATCAAAGTTGAGCCACGTGGTCCAACAGTGGTGGAGGCATTTAGGAGGGCAGAAATTAGGGTTTGAATCCCCATAATGGCACATAATCGTTTTGGCGCGTTGTACATTTTTTTGGTAAACCGTTACAATGGATAATCGTTGCATTTTGAATGGAATACGAGCGGAGTTTTGGTACATGGGTTGGTGTAATGCCTAAGTTTTGGTTGGCTATTAAATGGGGCCGCTGCATGGTGGTGGGATGACCCACGTGGCTGGCGCGTGTTTGATACCCGCCGACCTCCCATATTAAATGCGATGTAATGGTGGTTGGGGTGTGGGCTGGGTCCACTGGAGGTGGCCCGCCCACCCCATGTTAAAACAATGTTACACATATATTTGGTGGGTGGTTGGATGGTCGGCGTGGGTCATGGCCCGACAACCTAAATTTTTAAAAATTTGATTATTGTTGCATTTTTTTTGGGAGGGTGGGAGGTGAGGGTCATGGTTCGCCACCTCAACATAATATTTTTTTTATATATTATTTTTATAATAAGGCCATCGTTTTGATTTTGTCTAATATAGGGGATATTAGACAAATTAACGATCCAACAAATTTTCCAGCTTTTGGGATCTAGGTTTCATGCCCGGTCGGTCAAATTGTAGGACACTTAAACTTGGCCCAGTGCCCAAATTTGACCAAAACTTTGACTAGCTCATTCTCCCTCATACGAGCTCAGATTTGAGTTTCGTTTGCAACTTTCTAAGTCCTTTGGGACTTCTGCATGTGTCTGGAGCCACCTGGATCAATCCACCCCACTGAGGAGCTTTTGGTCCTCCAAAAGCATGAAAATAATATGCCACTTCTTTGTACCTTGTCTACACTTACAGATGTTTCATAAATCACCCTTCCTTCTCCTTCACCTTTGTCCTTCGGAGCCATAAGCGATGAGCCAACCCCTGCAACCTCTGCAAACCTGTAGTACATTGTTTTTAAAATTACATACTTATCAACATGACCAACTAATGACCCAAGCATCCCATACTTTCCACGAGTTTATAACACATAATCAGTGGTCATTTTGACATCAAATTGGAAACAATACCCCAACTACGGAAACAAGGCCAACATATCATTGTTGCTTCAACAAGTGATGGGCAACACATCATCACCGCAACACATTATTTACAAAAATAATGCCAAACGCTATTGTTTCTTTGACAAGTGATAGAAACACAACATCACTTTCACAGTTTAAAATGAAATCACAAAATAAGACCAAACATCATTGTTGCTTAACAAGTGATGGAAAGAACATCATCACTTTTACATTTTAAAATGCAACACATGATTGGAAAAAAATAAGACCATGACATTTTATCATGCCTAGAAGAACCATTTCTCACTTATCAATGTGAATGGGTCGTTTCCTTGTGGCGCATTCGCTGGTCGAACAACTGTTTCATCTGGTTCATGCACTAACACTTTGTCTTTAAGGCGTTGCTCTGGATGGAGCCTCCAACAAGTGGCTCTTTGATGGCCACCTCTATTGCAATGACTACAGTACATCTTCTTCCTCTAGATCTTCTTAACATGTTTCTTTACTTGTTGTTGAGAGGGTCTTTCATGCCTCCTCCTTTTGTGTGCTGCTGTTCTTTTTTGGCACTCAACAAATGTATGGTTATGTAATCCACAAAAGGTACATGTTTTTTTATGCCTTGATTTATGTCCATCATTAACAACATGATTATAGTTGAAATGAACATTCAAATATTGATACTAGTTATACCTTTCCTTGCTACCTCTGGTGTCATTATGGCAATGAGAGATTGCCTCCGATCTTTCCTTGCAATAGGCACTGCCATGGGATGATGGGGATGTGTTCCAACAATTCTCTTTCCTCGACGATTTTGAAGATGTCTTGGAAGAATCTGACACCTTCGAGCATTCTCCTTCAATGTATCCCAAGGCTGCAAATCAAGGTCTTTGCACAACCTCCAATGGTTGAGTTATGCCTTGGTTATTAACACCAAGTTCTTCTTCCTCCTTGTACCTCATCCTGGTAAGGAGCCTCATGTTTTTCCCTGTAATTGGTATCTCAAAATCTCCAACAAAAATCATACTATGTGAAGACGAAACTAAAGGGAAATCAACATCTTTTACCTTCACTGTTAAGTTGGAGAGAACTGATGAGGGCTTCTCATCTTCTGTTGTCGGTGGTTCGCTTGCAGTCGTGGCACATTCCCCAACTTCCTTTCTGACATATCTAGGTCCTGTTCGACAGGGTAATTCCTCTACTTTTATGGGGTTGATAATGCATTGGCCATTAATGCCCAAGCCTTTTCCTTCATACCCATTCTCTTCAACATTTTGGAGCCAATTCTTGTGGTATGATCTTCAAAAATAGTGAAATCATCATCAGGACACATATATGAAGATGGAGACCTACTTTTTACCTCACATGGGTCATGATGTAGCTTTTCCAAGGTCTCGTCCTTTGCTTTCAGTTGTTGTAGTAGACTATGTTTCTCCTCTTTCTCATCTTGTAGGAGCATCTTTAATTCAACGTTCTCATTTTGAAGATTCTGGTTGTTGTGCTTCAGTTCTTCTAGGGCCTCTTCCATGGCTCACAACTGAAGCTGCAATTGCTCCTTTTCCTTTGTCTCTTTTTGTAGAGATTCATACATTATTTCCACCTTTTGGGAAATTCTGAGCATGGTCTCATACATCGCTTTGTCATCCTCCATCGCTGCACATTCCATTGTTCACACTTTCAATTCACATCCACGCAAAGACCGCTCTGATACCAAACTTGATCCAAGTTGACTCAACTCCCGGATTTAACCAAGATCTTTTGCTTTCGTGATGTGATTAGAATTGCATTTAAAAGAACATAAAGGAACATATATGCATGTTGTAAAGAAGAAGGAACATGACAAGAATCAACAACATAAGATACAAGACGTTGATAATGGAGTTCGTCCAAGAGGGACTATGTCTCTGAGCCCCAGTGTCAAGATGGTGTAGGCCACTGCATTAAGTGCTAGAAAGAGTAATGATGTACATGCATGTGTTTTCTCTATCATACAAGGGATATGTCCTCACGCAGGAGTGGCTCCAAGAGATGTTCTGTTGCAGGAACTCTCATTAAAAAAAAGGAATCCTATCAGCATGACATAATTTTACGTATGTTAATAATCAGCATCCTGCCAACATGGCATCAAAGGGATCTCAATTCAAACATACATGGTGACACATGAATATCTCGTCAACATGACGACAAAGGGATCTCAATCAAAACATGACAATAAGTACATCTCACATCAAGAACAAAACAAGATCCCACATCAAACATCAAACCGGGATCTATACAACATAATGCATCTCATGCAAAGAGATAAATAAGTACATGATCACACTACATATATCTCACATCAAGGAGTTATCTGAAGAAGAGGATGATAAATTGTTGGATCTGGCTGCACCATCAATCTCGTGGCGTCGAGTCTCATGGAAATGACTGCTCGCACATTGAATGCTGACACCTGCACTCCACTTTGAAAAGTGGCTGAAAAATCAAATGATCAAATGGAAAATCCAATTGCACCATCAGATTTGTGGCGTCGAATAGTGTAAAATCGACTGTCAAATTTCTGAATTCTTAGAAAGTGAAAATCTGGGGCTATGGGAATCTTTTAGATTCCCCCTAGATTCCTCAAAGATTCCCTCCTCCAGATCATCTGAAAATATGTTGCTCAGATCAAAGTTCTGTCTGCGCCATCAGGTTCGTGTCGCTGAGAGGTGTAGGATAGACATAAGATTTGTCCAATTTGGACACTGGAAAAATTTCACCCTCCTGAAAATTTGGCTCAATCATGGTTTCGCCTGCTCTTTTCCAGGATCATGGTTCAACCTACAAAAATTAATAAAAAATTGTTGTCTCAATTTTTGTGCCGCATTCTACCTCCTGGAGATGCATCATGGTTCCGTTCTCTGTTCCACACCTCCGTTCTCAAACCCGCCTCCTCTGTGCAAATGAATTGAGGGTTTATGTATTAAATCTAGTGGGAGCTATCAAAGTTGAGCCACATGGTCCAGTAGCGGCGAAGGCATTTAGGAGGGAAAAATTTAGGGTTTGAATCCCCGTAATGGTACATAATCATTTTGGTGTGTTGTACAGTTTTTTGGTAAACCATTACAATGGATAACCGTTGCATTTTGAATGGAATACGTGTGGAGTTTTGGTACACGGGTTGGTGTAATGCTTAAGTTTGGGTTGGTCATTAAATGGGGCTGCTGCATGGTGGTGGACCGGCCCACGTGGCTGGCGTGGGTTAGATACCTGTTGGCCTCCCATATTAAATGCGATGTAATGGTGGTTGGGGTGTGGGTCGAGTCCACCGGAGGTGGTCTGCCCACCCATGTTAAAACAATGTTACGCATATATTTGGTGGGTGGTTGCATGGTTAGTGGGGGTCATGGCCTGTCGACCTAAATTTTAAAAAAAATTATTATTGTTGCATTTTTTCGGGAGGACGGATGGTGGGGGTCATGGCCCACCAACTCAACATTTTTTTTTTTAATATTATTTTTATAATAACGTCATTGTTTTAATTTTGTCTAATATAAGGGATATTAGACAAATTAGAGAACCAACAAATTTTCCTGCTTTCAGGAGCTAGGTTTCATGCCTCGGGGTCAATCAAATTGTAGGACACTTAAACTTGGCCCACTGCCCAACTTTGACCAAAACTTTGAATGGCCCATTCTCCTTCATATGAGCTCGGATTTGAGTTCCATTCGTACCATTGGAATCAGGGTGACGAGCACTTGAATCTGGTTCTGTTTTGGGAGCAATATAACCACTTTATTTTTTCCCCTTTCTGAGTCCTCTGGGACTTCTGCATGTGTCTGGAGCCACCTAAACCAATTCTAGTGCCTCGTTCCGCATGATAAGGTGTAGATAGTTTTTAAGTGATAGTTCCTTCAAATTTGTTGATGCAAAGGAGATCACCTAAGATGTACACTGGCTACAAGGATTTAATGACTGAGCTTGTAGAAATTGAGCCATACTCTTTCAAGGAAGCAATAGAGCAACTTGTAATGGTCGAGGAATATGAATCCATTATAAAGAACATTGTTTGGGAAGTGGTCCCAAGATTGGCAGATAAATTAGTTGTGGGTTCAAGATGGATCTTCAAAGTGAATCATGTAGTAGATGGAAGAATAAAGAAGTATAAGGAAATATTTGTGGCTAAAGGATTCTCTCAAGTTGAGGGAATCGACTATGAGGAAACCTTTTCTCCTGGAGCAAGGTATTCATCCATTAGCTCAATTCTTGTACTGGCTATGTAGATGGGGTGGAAGATCAACTAGATGGATGTCAAAACAACATTCCTCAATGGGGTTATTGAGGAGGAGGTGTACATTGAGCAACCACAAGGTTTTGAGACATTTTATTGGGAGTCTCATGTGTGTAGACTCAGTGAGCATTGTACGGTCTCAAACAAGCACCCCATTCTTCGTACACCAGGATCAACAGTTATCTCACTGGTTTGGGCTTCACCAAAAGTGAAGCAGATGTGAACCTATATCATACATTGGTAGAAGGTAAATCTCTTATTATTGTCTTATATGTTGGTGACTTTATTTTAACTGGTGATGAGAAACTGATCAGATCTTGCAAGAAGGACCTTGCAAGGGAATTTGAAATAAAGGACATGGGTCTCATGTGCTACTTCCTCGGGTTGGAAGTATGGCAAGGCGATGGGAAATTGTTTGTGTCTCAAGGAAAGTACGAAAATGAGATACTACAAATATTCCATATGGAGAGTTGAAAACCCATGGAGACACCTCTAGCGACCAACTCGAGGAAGGAGGATGCCACTTCAATTGAAGAGGTCGATGCTTCCATTTATCAGAAGCTAGTGGGTTCATTGATGTATCTTGTGAACATGCGACCATATATGTGCTACGAAGTCAACCATCTGAGCCAAGCTATGGTTAGTCCAACCAAATTATATTGGAAGGAAACTAACCATGTTTTACGGTACCTTAGAAGCACTACTCAGTATGGATTATAGTATAAATGGACAGAGAGAGTGAAACTTTGTGGATTCATAGATGCAAATTGAGTAGGAAGTCCATTTGACCAAAAGAGTATATTAGGTGGAATTTTCTATGTTGGGTCCACAGCAGTCTCCTGGTATAGCAGGAAGCAAATATCTGTGGCGCTCACCTCAGCAAAAGTAGAATACATGGCTGCAGGTCAAGCAACATGTTAGGTGATTTGGATGAGAAAGATACTTGTGGGAATATTTGGTCAGATGATGGATCGAACTATGATTTATTGTGATAATTAGAGTTGCATCAAGCTCTCTGAGAATTTGATATTTCGTGGTCGATCCAAGCATATAGATATCCAATATCACCATTTACGGGACTGTGTGCAAAGGCAGATAATGTTGCTATAATACATTCTAATAGAGGAAAAATATGCTAACATTTTGACAAAGGCCTTGTCAAGAGGGAAGTTCAGGTTCCACAGGTGCAAGATAAGGGTGCTTGATAATCCCTTTCTTGCTAAGAGGGAGAATTGAAAAATGTAGCAAGAAAGTCTCAATTTGATTTTTCCTTGATCAAATTGAGAAAATTTGAATTTCCACTTTAGTAGACAACTTGGATGCAGTTAAATAATGTGACATGGATCTTTTCACTCAGTTATCTCAGTAAATTTGAGTTACAGGAGTTGGAGTTCAGTTAAACAAGTGTGATTGCTAATTTGTTGCAATCAGGGTTGGATATTTCAATTTGTTTTCAGTTAAACTAGCTCTAACTATTGGAGGAACTAGTGGAAGGTTAGTTGTGGAGTGAGACTTCAGTCTAACTCAGTGATCATCCAGTTAACTAATCAATCAACACAAAATAGCTAGTGCATGCAAAGAATTTGAGTTCCCCAACTATGGTGGAGATTCTAAGGTAGTGTAACATCAGTTGTAGACTAGCCTTGAGTGTTTAGATCTTGGATGTAGGCAAATGATCAACCTTGGGAATTGTGCAATCATTTTGGACAAATTTCCTAAATAATAGGGGCCTAATTTCCTCAGGAATTGAACAAGGAAATAGGGGCTCAAGCAGAGGCAAAAATTGACTAAGTCTGGGTCACAACTTCTTAGTGAGCAAAGATATAGGTTATTTACATGCAGGGTCTTCTCCGTCTAAGCAAGAAATTGTAATACATTTCTATTCATTGGATTAATGCAAGTAAGAAAAGAGGTTTTTAGAAAATTGATTTCCGCTGGGAAAATATTGTGTGCATGTGTGCTATTTCTCTTTGCATGTTTGTGATCGATGTTCTAAATTATGAATTTAATTCTGTAGAGTAGTGGAGTAGGATTGTGTCTAATGATTTAGATTAAACTTTCATGAGTAGTTACAATTCTACACCATAATTTCTATATTATGGAAATCAAAGTGGTTTGAAAATTCTCACCCTAAGAAAAAATAATGGAGGAGAATACAAGTCAAATGATTTTTTTAGTTATTGCATGAAGAATAGAATACAATGAGAGTTTACCAATTCATTCTCTCCTCAACAAAATGGTGTTGCAGAAAGAAAAAACAGGACCATAGATGAAATGGCTAAGAGCATGTTAAAAACTAAGTCTCTTGGAAATGAGTTTTGGATTGAAGCATACACACAACAATATACACTCTTAACCAATGTCCTACAAAGGAAATGTTGAATCTGACTCCAGAAGAAGCATGGTGAGGATATAAACCAAGTGTTTCACATATGAAAGATTTTGGTTGTACTACATATGCACATGTTTGTAAGGAAAAGAGGAAGAAATTGGATGATAATAGTGTGAAGTGTATATTTATTGGCTACAATATTGAAACAAGAAGTTATAGGCTATTTGATCATGATGAAAGAAGGGCGATAATAAGTAGAGATGTTGTGTTTGATGAGGAGGGAATCTACCATCTAGAACATGTACAGTTTGAATAGAAGAAAGATACAGTGAATATTGATGATGAATCAAATTCTAAGTCATTAAAGATGGATGAAGTTCATAAGAAGCCTAAGTGGCTTGAAATGATACATTTATAAAGCAATATGTTGGATATAAATTTTGAAAGAAGGATTACTATATCCCAAATTTCTCTAATAAACTATGCACTTATGGCATAGGTAATGAAAATGGATGAACCACATAATTATGCAGAAGAATCAAGAAAAAAGGAATTGAATGAAGATATGGAAGAAAAATTGAATCCCTTGGTGAAAAATGATGCATGGGACTTAGTCAATTTACTAAAGGGAAAATATATAATTGGCACTACGTGGATTTATAAAACCAAGTATAAATATTATGGCACAATTGATAAGTATAAGACTCGTTTAGTTGCAACGGGATATCCACATAAAGAAGACATTGATTACATTGAGACTCTCCTTTGGAAATTGGATACAATCAAGATGGTTCTTGCATCAGTTACATAATATAAATGTGTTGTGTGTGGAGCATGATTGTTCAGAGGTCCTTGTTTCAGCCGGATGTATACCCCAGGAAGTTTGTACACCCCTCCACGTGGGGTGGTGTGGGGGGGGACAAGTCCCCCCCGCAGGGGGTCCGGGGGGGGGCCAATCCCCCCCGACTGGGGGGTCCGGGGGCAGCGCCCCCGAAGCTAAAAACAGATGTAAAATTGCCTTGTAAAAGTATAGTAATTTCTAGTCAATCTGGGCCGTTCATTAGGCGGATGATCTGACGGTAGAACTTATGTTTAGTTTAGGGTTTTTTTCCCTATAAGGCAACCCCTCTCTTTGTATGAGGGGATTGTATTGAGTCTGTGTAATATATGTGTATTCTCTAAGCGAGAAGCAAAGAGGTTGGACTGTGAGAGAAAACAGAGGATATTACAGTGGATCTGCTGTAGGTTGTGTCTCTTCATTTTGCTGGATAATAGAAAGGAAGGACTGGATGTTCGGAGTGGACGTAGCCCAAAATAGGTGAACCACGTATATCTGTGTCTCTCTTGTTTTATGCATTTTCTGTGTTTATATTTCTGCAATATTTTATGTGTTCCATTGCTCCGTAATATATAATTTTATAACAAAATGGCCAATATTTCATATGGATGTTAAATAAAATTATCTAAATGGTTATGTGGATGAAGAAATTTACGTGCAGTAGCTTGAGGGTTCTGAAGTGCCAGGAAAAGAAGATTATGTTTATAAGTTGAAGAAGGACTTATACCAAGGGCATGGTATTCTAGAATTGATAAGTATTTTTAGGATCATGGCTTCGTTTAAATTTTATCTAATCCCAATCTCTATTTATTTCAGTGAGGACAGGACATTTTGATAGCTATCTTATATGTTGATAATTTAATCTACATAGGGAACAATGATGAACTATTTCAAAATTTTAAGTCACATATGATTGATGGGTTTGAGATGACAGATCTTGGTGGGTTGCATTATTTCTTTGGTATTGAAGTTTGGTGGAAGGAGGATGGTATTTTCATGTCACAAGCTAAGTATATTTGGGACATTTCAAAGAGGTTCAGAATGTTGTGGTGCAAGCCAACAATAACTCCTTTGGAAGTTGGGTTGAAGTTATATGGACATGATGACTCCATTTTAATTGATGTTACTTTGTATCGTCAATTGGTTGGAATTTTGATCTACTTAACTAAAACTCAACCAAATATTTCTTTTACGGTTAGTATGGTATTAATATTTATGGCAATACCCAACAAACTGCATTGGAAAGTAGCAAAGAGGATTTCAAGATATTTGTATGGAACAATTGGATATGGTTTGATATATAGATCTATAGAATATTTCAGGTTGATTAGTTATACATATTCAGATAGGGTTGGATGCATGGATGAAAGGAAATCAACTTCAGGGTATTCTTTTGGTGTGGGTTCAACAATGGTTGCTTTGAGTACTAACAAGCAACCCACAATTTCGCTCTCCATAGTAGAAGCAAAGTATAAAGCGGAAACAACAACAGATGAAGCAGTTTAGTTGAGAAGAAATTTAGAGGATATACATGAGCAACAAGAGTAATCCATTCAATTGATATGTAATAATCAAAGTGCTATTCAAATGACCAAGAATCTAGGTTTTTATAAGAATACCAAGCATGTAGATATTCATTATCATTTTTTTCAGGATTTGGTTCAACATGGAGTGATCGAGATTGAGTACTATAGAACATATGAACATTTCGTTGATATATTCACCAAATAATTATCTAAGGAAAAGTTATTCATGACCACTAGTGTATAACTTATTCATGACCAAGTCAGACGCGTATAATTAATCTATCAACAACCACTAGTGTATAACTTATTCATGACCAAGAACCACTATCGTATAACTTATTCATGACCAAGTCAGAGGCGTATACTTAATCGATCAACAAATTCACGGGTGTGTAACTTATTCAATGAGAAAAGTTAGAGGCGTATACTTATTCGATCAACAAAGTCACTTGTATATACTTATTCAATGCCCATATTCAAGTGTGACTTCTCTATTCAACCTTAGTGTTGCTTTGAGAAAATATTACTCTGTTTCAAAAGCTAAAGTTAGAAGCTTTAAATAGGGAATTTAGATAAGTAGAACATGTCACCAACATTGAGATATGGATGAAAATTAAGGAAAAATACCTTTGTTGGAGACAAACGTATGATAAAATAATAAACCTTTAATAAACATACAGAAGGTTGTGAGTTCAAATCTAGTGATGTCATTGTATCCCAATATTTTATGTGAATAAAATATAGACCAAAACACGCACATGGTTCCAATCATGTCACTTTGATCGATAGTCAAACGAAAGCCTTCAATTGGGTGCCAAAAACATCACTTTGATCGAAGGTCAATTGAGAAGGGGTTATGTGGTCCGAGTACGAAAAATCCATCTATCAATCATCTTATGCAAAGTTAAGTGTTTGGGGTTCTGAACATTTTTCCATGTAGAGGCTACATTTGTTTGGATGGACGCATGCTTATTCCATGTGGAGTCTAAGTTTGTTTTGATGAAAGCTTGCTTAAACCTAAAGAGTTTTGCCGAATTCTTCAAATTGGAGAATAATTATAAAATTAAAAATTTTGGTTTACAATTACACAATTTTACTTAAATGTTTTGATATCCTAAAATCTAAACTCTAAATTTTAGTTAAACTTTAGGAAATAATGATCGAGGTTGAATTTTATAGTTAAATATGGGAGGCTCTACCATAAAGTGCATGAAACTAGAAAATAATAGATAGATTAAATAGACAAGGCAAGGGAATGCTCCCTCTTAGAGGAGGAGACAATTAATGATCCATAAACTGTCGTGGATATTCCACTCGACATTTTGTCACAACAAATATGATATTACTATATTAAAAATATGAGATTCTACACTATTATAGTTTTATTAAACTTTAATATATGTAGATTTAACTGTAATTAGTGCATGCATGCTAATGAAAATTATGAAGAAAAGTAGATAACAACAAAATAAGCACACACACACACAAGATATGACCTCTAGGAAACCCTTTCAGGAGAAAACCTAGCTGGAAGGTGAGGTGGCTTGGCTCTCTTTCTCTGTCTAGAAATATGGTTGAATGTACAAAGAAGTAATGCTTGTGGCCCATGGGCTGCTAAAGTGCACAGTTCTTCTCTGTGTTCTCTACCTCCTATATCTCCTGACTATATTTTCTCAACTATGGAACAAAATTCTCTTGAAAGAATGGAATGTCTCTTCCTCCTAGTGACTTGGTTATAACACAGCTCGATAGCCTACTAGTGGTTAATTTTGACTACATCAACTCTTAAATAGAGCTACAATATAGACACTTCTAGAGTCTTTTATATAATAATCACGTGGCTTGACCCTTTTCCACGAATAATTGGGGTTGACACGACATCCTCCTGAACTATAAGTGTGAAAACATGAAGGTTAACTTCTTAGTGACATAAATTTTGCATACAGACTCTGATTGACACGTTTCTTGTGTTGTTGGAAAAATCTTTGAATGTAAAATAACATGAAATGTTGTTGTGCTAAAGAGATAAAGTTTTACCCCCAAAAGATGTCCTTTTATGCTTCAAAATGCTCTTGGAAGGTTTCAGAGCCCGTTTTGCCAACCTGGGTCCCACCGGTAAAAACGGTCCAATGAGCTTATTCCTCCACTTTCTTCCACTCCAAATGCATCGAGATGGATGAAAAAAAACATAATGATCCGATCCAGATCAAGTAAACATTATAACCCAATTATTTCACCACACTGAGATGTGCCACCTATTTCACTTGAATTTCTTTCTTCTCTTCTAAAAGGACTTTTATATTATCACAATTCCCATATTTACAATAATAACAACCTGGAAGTTCAAAATTAGCACAGAAATGAACTTAAGGAGAAAATGATTAACTAAATTAGATTTATTTTTCTAGAAGAGCGTCCCTCTTTCCACTTCTAGAAGAAGATCACTCTACTCAAGTTCCACCTCTGACGTTCTTCCCATTCCTCTTGCTCTGACTCTGGACTATATTGAAGGAATTGGTGATGATGTCTTTCTGAATACTAAAAATGTCTTCTTCAATCCTAATAGCACCCTACCAAAAATGCCTTCTTCAATCCTAATAGTAGCGTAATTATGCTCATCCGTTGTTAAAATCTAACAGGTGAAGCCTTGTTCGTATATTTGTATGCCCCTTTCTAATATCTCTGAGTAGATTTAGATATCTGTCAACTACATATTCTTATCAAGAAGCAATCTTGCTCCACTTAGAAACTATTAACGATGCTTGCATTGGAGTGAGTCACGAGATGATCTTCCCAAATCTTATATTCCTTCGGTATACCTTTGCGCCTTTAGGGGAATTGCTAGTTACAATAAACTTACAATAAACAAGGTTCTTAAACATAGATATTCACCCTCATTTTGCCATGGATATTATTAACTTAACTTAATAGGCTTTGTTACAATACCATGGGCTTATCAATACCACTTTCCCAAAAACCATAACTCATTTCAAAATCAAAATATTTTATCTTAATTTTATTTTATAACAAATTTTTAAATTAACTCTAAAACGAAAAAGTATGGAGAGATATTGTAGTGGTGTAAATATTTATAAAATACCCAATTTAAATCCATCTTAATTCTAAATCTACCAAACACCGAGAAATATCAAAATTTCTATGTCCAAATCTTTTTAAAATGAAAAAAATTTTAATCTCTCTTAACTCTTGATAAATCCAAAATTAAAATAAATTTAAATTAATATTAAAACCACGCAATTTAAAATAATTTATATCAAAAAAAATATGCAAAATCAAAATAGAATTTCCCCACTTTTTCTCTTGCATGTGACGTTTTCACTGGTTTTACCGTCCGAATGAATTTATATCAACTGAAAAAAACTCATACGATTGATAGAATTGGAATTTTATATGAATTACTTTGGCCACTTTCTTCACTCCATTGCCCCCAATGAGTCAAGTCAATACACCGTCATTTTCCCTTTCCCTGAATTTTCTCTTTTCTTTACAATTTTCCAACTCAAATCATTTCAATTTTGTTGCCTTTCCCATCGGTCAATTTATCTTTTTGCATTTTGTCTTTTCCCTCAATTTACGGTTCCATACTCTGTTTACCCTCAAGTCATGTCAATAAATTTATTTTTCTTACCCTCTTCTATTCCTTGTTCCACATCTACACCATTAAATTTCTTACCCTCTTCTATTCTTTGTTCCATGTCTATTCTTTAATGGAAATTTCTATTAAATTTCCATTGATATTTCGAATATTTCCATTGTCAAAGTCGAATGGCTCATTTTCCAGTTTCCCACTTTCTTTTCTACCAAAATCAAATCAATCAATACATCCATTTCCTTTGTGTGTCTACACGGTTAAATTTCTATCAATATCTGGAAGATTTTTCAGTCTCCATTCTCCTTTTTATGAGTCAAGATCAATACGCCCATTTTTCTCTGATTTGTCAATACATCACCATTTTCTCTTTTCTCTAAATTTTCTCATTTCCTTATAGTTTTCACACACGGGCCTTTAAATGACAATTGTTGTTGTGATTATAAATACATGGTCAATAACAACAACACTCACAGCCTTTGGCTTTGAAAGAAGTTGGAGAGAGAGAAATTGATCATAAATCTATTGTTCTACTCATCACCATGTTTGTGTGCTTTGTTCATTACCATACTCATACAGAGTATTGAACATGAGCAGTGTTGGGAGAATTGATTTTTGACTAGGCAAATGACATCCAAATTCAGAAATTCAAGTTGTTCTGGAAAGTAGACATGCATATATTTCCAACAAGCTATTTTGGGCCCAATCTGGACATCGGGAAGTCCTCCAAAAGTGTAGCTGAAGTTGAAGGGCGTGCCTAGCATTGGCGTTGCGCGCCTAGCACTGGTGCTGTGCATTTGACAAATTGTCCAGTTTTTCACTGTTTTGTCCCAGTTTTCACTTTCACCTTGGAAAATCATGATTTTATCCTTGTAATTGATTAGTTGAATGTAATTATGATGCTTCTAGAGCTTACTAGGGTAGATTCATCAGGTAAAACAAGTTCATGAGGTGTAATGTATCAGTTTGTTTGGGTTAGGGATGAGTCACTTTGACCACCCTATTTTCTTGTTTACAATTCATATCTTGTTAGAAACAAATCCTCCTCTCATGGATTCAACCCCTTGAGCATAGGATGATTTGTTTGGGTTATATATGATGCTTTTCCTCAGTCATTGTATAGGTTGGACTCAGTGGGATGCTTATGCTTTGATAAAATATCATTTTGTATCAGTTACAGCAGGAGATTAATGAAAAGTTGCAGCTATTTCTTTGGGATCCATGTGGTATGATGCTTAGTTCAGTTTTTCTTTTGTATTCATGTGTTAGAATGTATTGTTAACTCCACTTCATCATTTCATACTCTTATGTGAATGTATAAAAGTCTGAGAAGCAGAATCCATAACTTTTATGCTCTGTTTTGGGTAGAAATTTCACAGTCTATGTTTTCTTCAGTTTAGAAAGAATCCATGTTGCTTACATGCTCTTTCTAGCTCCTCACCTGTATTGAATCACCTCACCCATCAAACCCTAGAGTGTTGAGCCTTGTGGCTACCTTGCCCCATCCAACACCATGAAATTTTGACCTAATTTCCTTGCCCTAATTGTTTGGCTCCTCCTGATCCAGCAAAACCCTATGCTACTATACCTAGCCTAATATCAGTTTCTTGATCCAGTCATTTTGGTTGAGATCCTTATGGAGAGAGCCCTCTCCTGGCCTAGTAGGGCTAGCTACTTGGCTAAGCGTGGTTTGTGGTTACCCTGGAATTGCCTTCCTTTAGCTTAAGGCTCAATCTAGGTGATAACACAAGTGTTGCATGTAATCAGATGATCAAACTTGGGAATTGCGTAATCATTTTGGGGGAAATTTGTAAATAATCGAGACCTAATTTCCTGAAGAATTGCGCAAGGAAATAGGGGTGAAAGTAGAGGCATAAATTGACTATGTCTGGATCAAATATTCTCAGTGAGCAGAGAGATAGGTTATTCACTTACAAGTTGTGCTTAGTCTGAGCAAGAAATTGTAATACATCTCTATTCATCCTATTACTACAAGCGAGAAAACGGTTTTTAGCAAATTTCCTTCCCCTGGGAAAATATTGTGTGCGTGTGTGGTATTTATCTTTGCATTTTTGTGATTGATGTTCTAAATTGTGTTCCGCAGAGCAATAGAGTAGGATTGTTTCTTGTGATTTAGATTAAAATTTTGTGAGTAGTTATAATTATACACCATAATTTCTACATGGTATTAGAGCAGGATTCACATTAAAATAGAAATTTTGAAGTTGTTTCTCAGGAGGTTCAAATTTGTAGTTCAGTGTAGCAGGATCTCTCCAGAGTTGGGACGATGACCTTCAATGGGATGAGACTAGAGCATGCCTTGGAAGGCAACTCTAATTTCATTGCATGGAGGCAATTCTTGATGACAATAGCTTTCTAGAATACATCAAGAAAGATGTTCCAAAACTAGTAGAATCTAATTCACATAACCTAGCCCAATGGAAGAAAGATGTAGCCAAGATGAGCAAAATGATCTTGGAGGGAGAATGAGATCACATTTTCTCAAATATCCATGGGAAATAGACTCTATTCGTAATGTGGAAATTAGTGACATAATTGATCGAGAATATTAGTGACCATAGGAGGTTGACATTCAAGGATAAAATTTGAAATATCAAGATGCAGAAGAATGACACTATCCCGTAGTATCTTAGCATATTTACACAAGTTTGTGATGAACTTGGTGGGGTTGGTCTTAATGATGCAGAGGATGACTTGGTAAGCCTAGCTCTTCTAGGCCTTCCCAAAAGCTGTCATAGCTACAAGGGCTTGGTGAACGGGAAGGAGAAATTGTAGAATTGGGAATACTTATGGTATTATTTGGTACAAGAGGAGATAAGGTGGAATAAAAGAGATGGAACCTCATCCAAGAGCGAGGATGAAGAAAAATTTTCATTGGATGGAAACGGAAAGAAGGGAAAAGGGAATAAATCTCAAACCAAACTAGAATCCAGCCATGGGGCCAAGAAGAAAGACTTGTCCAAAATAAAATTCTTCAATTGTCATGATTTTGGGCACTATGCCACTAAGTGTCCATACAAAAATTCAAGCAATAAGACCTTAGGAGGAGCAATAGGTTAAGCCTTGGCTTCAAAGTTTGAGCTTGACTTCACCCTTATCACATGCATGGGTAGCACAGTGATGGGGAGTGTGTGGTACTTGGATTCTAGTGCCTCGTTCCACATGGTAGGGTGTAGAGAGTTTTTAAGTGACCTAGAGGAGAAATATCTCCATATTCATATTGAGATGGGGAACGATGAAAGGAACAGTGTGACCGAAATTGGTACAATCACATTTTAGAGGGAGTCAGGATCCCCTCTCAAACTCAAGGATGTCATGTTTGTTCTAGGCCTGAAGAAGAATCTCATATTTGTAGAAGTTTTGGAAGACCATGTTTATGATGTGATCTTCAGCAAAGGGAAAGAATTCTTGAGACACATAGCCACTGGATAGGTGAACCCGATCAAGGTTCATGTGAAGAACCTATACAAGTTGGATGTGGAATATTGTGTTGCATTAATTAGTAAGGCAAAGAAAGTGCAGAGTTGCGATGTCAATGAACTTTAGCATAGAAGACTTAGACATTTGCATCATAACACCTTGAAGATTATGAAACAAATAACTACTGGCCTTCTAAAGGAGCCCTTGAGCAACATGATGTATGTAAGGGATGTACCTTGGGGAAGTATGTGAAATCCACATTCCGTGATCGAGAAAGAAAAGCAAATGCAGTCTTGGAAATGTCCACTTTGTTGTCTGTGGACCTTTCTCAACCACCTCCAATGCTAGACATAAGTACCATGTTATATTTGTTGATGATTTCTCAAGGAAGTGTTGGATATTCTTCACACGGAAGAAAGAAGAGACATTCTCGATGTTCATAGATTTCACTGCATTGGTTTAGAAAGAAACCAACAAGAAGGTGAAGGTTCTCAGGAGTGAAAATGGAGGTGAGTATGTATCGAATGACTTCAAGGATGTTTGTGTGAAAGAGGGCATTCAGAGAGAGTTGACAACACCCCACAACCTACATCAAAATGGGGTGGTTGAGAGAAAAAACCACAACATTGTTGGAGCTGTGAGAGCTATGCTACATGACCAAGGCCTACAACTGCATTAGTGGCCATAGGCATGTAACACAACAATCTACTTGCAAAACTAGATTCCTCATTGGATTCTTGGTATGATCACACCAGAGGAAGCTTTCTCAGGGATAAAGCTAGATGTGTCACACTTCAGGATTTTTGGAGTCGTTGTTTACTCCCATGTCTCCAAATATTCGAGGAAGAATCTTGAACCAACAACAGAGTTCAGAGTATTTTTGGGTTACACATAAAATCCTCACAACTACCATGTGTATTTGTCATCCCTCAAAATTATAATTATGTGAAGGGATGTAAAGTTTGATGACGAGAAAGAAATGTGGTACTTTCTTGAAGGGAGATTCAGATCCCACCAGAAGAGGAGCTTTTAACTCCAAAGGAGGAGCCTTAGGAAGTTGTGGAGTAGCCACAAAGTGAGGAGCAAAGTGGAGACACCCACTCAAGCAGAACCATCCATAGAAGGTAGAAAAATAACCAAGGAAGTTGATAGACTTGTGCAGGATGCAAGGGAGAATGTGAGAGTTCCTTCAAATTCGCTGATGCAAAGGAGATCACTTGAGATGTACACTGGCTACATGGCTCTAATGACTGAGGTTGTAGAAATTGAGCCATCCTCTTTCAAGGAAGCAATAAAGCAACCTATATGGGTTAATGTAATGGTCGAGGAATATGAACCATTGTAAAGAACAGTGTTTGGGAAGTGGTCCCAAGAATGGCAGATAAATCAGTTGTGGGTTCGAGATGGATCTTCAAAGTAAATCATGTTGTAGATGGAAGAATATATAACTATAAGGAAACATTTGTGGCCAAAGGATTCTCTCAATTTGAGGGAATAAACAATGAGGAAACCTTTTCTCCTGGAGCAAGGTATTCATCCATTAGATCAATTATTGTACTAGCTACGTAGATGGGGTAGAAGATCCACTAGATGGATGTAAAAAAAGAATTCCTCAATGGGGTTATTGAGGAGGAGGTGTACATTAAGAAACCAGAAGGTTTTGAGACATTTGATTGAGAGTCTCATGTGTGCAGACTAAAGCGAGCATTCTACAGTCTCAAACAAAAACCTCGTGTTTGGTACACAAATATCGACAATTATCTCACTGGTTTGGACTTCACCAAAAGTGAAGCAAATGTGAACCTATATCATACCTTGGTAGAAGGTAAATTGCTTATTATTGTCTTATATGTTGATGATTTGATTTTAACTGGTGATGTAAAAATAATTAGATCTTTCAAGGAAGACCTTGCAAGGGAATTTGAAATAAAGGACATAGGTCTCATGCTCTACTTCCTCGGGTTGGAAGTATGGCAGGGCGATGGGGAACTTTTTGTGTCTCAAGGAAAGTATGAAAATGAGATACTACAAATATTCCACATGTAGAGTTGCAAATCCATGGAGACACCTCTAGCGACCCACTCGAGGAAGGAGGATGCCACTTTAATTGAAAAGGTGGATTCTACCATTTATCAGAAGCTAGTGGGTTCACTGATGTATCTTGTGAACACATGACCAGATATGTGCTATGTAGTCAATCAGCTGAGCCAAGCTATGGTTAGGCCAATCAAATTATATTGGAAGGAAACTAAGCATGTTTTACGGTACCTCAAAGGCACTACTCAGTATGGATTATAGTATAAACAGACAGAGGGAGTGAAACTTTGCGGCTTCACAGATGTAGATTGGGTAGGGATTCCATCTGACCAAAAGATTACATTAGGTGGAATTTCAGTGTTGGGTCTGCAGCAGTCTCCTAGTACAACAAGAAGAAAATATTTGTGGCACTCATCTCAACAGAATTAGAATACATGGTTGTAGCTCAAGAAACATGTTAAGTGATTTGGATGAGAATGATACTTGTGGGATTGTTTTGTTAGATGATGGATCCAACTGTGATATATTATGATAATCAGAGTTACATCAAGCTCTCTGAGAATCCAATATTTCATGGTCGTTCCAAGCATATAGATATCCAATATCACCATATATGGGACTCTGTGCAAAGGAAGATAATGTTGCTATAATACATTCCAACAGAGGAAAAAGATGCTAACATTTCGACAAAGGACTTGTCAAGAGGGAAGCTCGAGTTCCATAGGTGCAAGATAGGGGTAGTTGATAATCCCTTTCTTGCTGAGAGGGAGTATTGAAAAATGCAGCAAGAAAGTCTCAATTTGATTTTTCCTTGATCAAATTGAGAAAATTTGAAATTCCACTTTAGTAGACAACTTGGATGCAGTTAAATGATGTGACATGGCTCTTGTCACTCAGTTATCTCAATAAATGTGAGTTACAAGAGTTGTAGTTTAGTTAAACACGTGTGATTGTTAATTTGTAGCAATCAAGGACATATATTTCAATTTGTTTTTAGTTAAACTAGTTCTAACTATTGAAGGAACTAGTTAAAGGTCAGTTGTGCAATGAGACTTCATTCTAACTCAGTGATCATCCAGTTAACTGATCAATCAATGCAAAATAACTAGTGCATGCAGATAATTTGAGTTCTCCAACTTTCGTGGAGATTCTAAGGCAGTGTAACATCAGTTGTAGAATAGTCTTAAGTGTGCAGGTGTTGCATGCAGTCAAATGATCAACCTTGGGAATTGTGAAATCATTTTGGAGGAAATTCCTAAATAATAGAGGTCTAATTTCCTGAGGAATTACACAAGGAAATAGGGGCTCAAGCAGAGGCATAAATTGACTAATTCTGGGTCAGAACTTCTTAGTGAGTAAAGAGATAGGTTATTTACATGCAGGTTCTCCTTAGTCTGAGAAAGAAATTGTAATACATCGTTATTCATTAGATTAATGCAAGTAAGAAAAGGGGTTTTTAGCAGATTTCTTTCCCATGCGAAAATATTGTGTGCATGTGAGTTATTTCTCTTTGAATGTTTGTGATCGATGTTCTAATTAGTGAATTTAATTCTGTAAAGAAGTGAAGTAGGATTGTGTCTTGTGATTTAGATTAAAATTTCATGAGTAGTTACAATTCTACGCCATAATTTCTATATTAGTTGGAAATCAAAGTGATTTGACAATTCTCACCCTAAGAACAAATAATGGAGGAGAACACAAGTCAAATGATTTTTTTAGTTATTGCATGAAGAATGGAATACAATGAGAGTTTACCAATTCATACTCTCAATAAAATGGTGTTGCAGAAAGAAAAACAGGACCATAGTTATAATGGCGAAGATCATGTTAGAAACTAAGTCTCTTGGAAATGAGTTTTGGGTTGAAGAAATACACACAACAATATGCACTCTTAGCAAGTGTTCTATAAAGGTAGTGTTGAATTTGACTCTAGAAGAAGCATGGTCAGGATATAAACCAAGTGTTGCACATATGAAATATTTTGGTTGTACTACATATGCACATGTTTATAAGGAGAAGAGGAAGAAATTGAATGATAATAGTTTGAAGTGTATATTTATTGGCTACAATATTGAAACAAGAAGTTATAGGCTATTTGACCACAAAGAAAGGAGGGTGGTAATAAGTAGAAAGGTTGTGTTTGATGAGCAGGGAATCTACTAGCCAAAACATGTACAATTTGAATAGAAGAAAGATATAATGAATACTATTGATGAATCAAATTCTAAGTCAATGAAGATGGATGAAGTTCAGAAGAAGCCTAAGTGGCTTGAAATGATACATTTAGAAAACAGTATGTTGGATAGAAATTTTGAAAGAAGGATTACTAGTTCCCAAAGTTCTCTAATAAAATATGCATTTACGGCATAGGTAATGAACATGGATTAACCACATAATTATGCAGAAGAATCAAGAAATAAGGAATGGAATGAAGATATGGAAGAAAAATTGAATGCCTTAGTGACAAATGATGCATGGGACTTAGTAAATTTACTAAAGGTAAAATATTTAATTGGAACTACGTGGGTTTATAAAACCAAGTATAAATATGACGACACAATTGATAAGTATAAGAGTCATTTAGTTGCAAAGTGATATGCACATAAAGAAGACATTGATTACATTGAGACTCTCCTGTGGAAAAATTGGATAGAAATAGGATGGTTCTTGCATTAGTTTCATAACATAAATGGCCAATCTTTCAGATGGATGTTAAATAAACTTTTCTAAATGGTTATGTGGATGAAGAAATTTATGTGGAGTAGCCCAAGGGCTTTGAAGTGCTAGGAAAAGAAGATTATGTTTATAAGTCAAAGAAGCACTTATACCAAGGGCGTGGTATTCTTGAATTGATAAGTATTTTTAGGATCATGGCTTAGTTAAAAGTTTATCTGATCCCAATCTCTATATATTTCACTCAGGACTAGATATTTTGATAGTTATCTTATATGTTCATAATTTGATCTACATAGAGAACAATGATGAATTATTTCAAAATTTTAAGTCACATATGATTGACGGGTTTGAGATGACAGATCTTGGTGAGTTGTATTATTTCTTGGGTATTGAATTTTGGTAGAAGGAGGATGGTATTTTCACAAGCTAAGTATATTTGGGACATTTCGAAGAGGTTTCGAATGTTGTGGTGCAAGCTAGCAGTAACTCCTTTGGAAGTTGGGTTGAAGTTATATGGACACGATGAATCTAGTTCAATTGATGCTACTTTGTATTGTGAATTGGTTGGAAGTTTGATCTACTTAACTACAATTCAACCAAATATTTATGTTGTAGTTAGTATGGTATTAATATTTATGGCAGAACCCAATGAATTGCATTGGAAAGTAGCAAAGAGGATTTCAAGATATTTGCATGGAACAATTGGATATGGTTTGGTATATAGATCTATAGAAGATTTCAAGTTGATTGGTTATACTGATTCAGATAGGGCTGGATGCATGGATGACATGAAATCAACTTCAGGGTATTCTTTTACTATGGGTTCAACAACAATTGCTTGGAGTACTAACAAGCAACCCATAATTTTTCTCTCCACAACAGAAGCAGAGTATAAAGCGTAAACAACAACAACATGTGAAGAAATTTAGTTGAGAATAATTTTAGAGGATCTACATGAGCAACAAGAGTAATCCATTCAGTTGATATGTAATAATCAAAGTTCTATTCAAATCACCAAGAATCTAGTTTTTCATAAGAATACCAAGCATGTAGATATTCAATATCATTTTGTTTGGGATTTAGTTCAACATGGAGAGATCGAGATTGAGTATTATAGAACAGATGAAGATGTCGTCAATATATTCACCAAATAACTATATAAGGAAAAGTTATTCATGACCACTAGTGTGTAACTGGTGTATAACTTATTCATGACCAAGTTAGAGGCGTATACTTAATTGATCAACGTATTCATGGGTGTGTAACTTATTCAATGAGCAAAGTCAGAGGTGTATACTTATTCGATCAACAAAGTCACTGGTATACACTTATTCAATGCCCATATTCAAGCGTGACTTCTCTATTCAATCTTAGTGTTTCTTTGAGAAAATATTACTCTATTGCAAAAGCTAAAGTTGGAAGCTTTAAATAGGGAATTTAGATAAGTAGAACGTGTCACCAACATTGAGATACTGATGAAAATTAAGGAAAAATACCTTGGTTGGAGACAAACTTATGATAAAATAATAAACCTTTAATAAACATACAAAATGTTGTGAGTTAGGATCTGATGATGACATTGTATCCCAATATTTTATATGAATAAAATATCGACCACAACACAACACCTGGTTCCAATCACGTCACTTTGATTGATAGTCAAACGAAGGTCTTCAATTGGGTTCCAAACACATCACTTTGATCGATGGTCAATTGAGAAGGGGTTATGTGGTCCGAGTACAAAAAGTCCATCTATCGGTCGTCTTATGTGAAGAACAATGTAAACTTTGAAACGAGAACGGATACAATTATTTGTTTCATTGAGGTAGCAAAAGAGTCAACCAATTTTGAAAAGTAGTGATGCAGAATACATATATATATATATATATATATATATATATATTTTGGAGCATATTTTTTACACTTTAAATTTTCTTGTGTATCAAATATAAATATTTGTTTTTAAATGTATGTAGCATCAACCCCTTTTTTTCTAGGGCTTGTTTTTGACACTTTATATTTTCTAATGTATTAATTGTGGATATTTTTTTTTAAATGTTACATTTTTTTTACACTTTAAATTTTTTTATGTCCAATTGTTTTTTAATTGTTGATTACTTAAGAAATTTTCTAATTATCTTATTTCATTTATTTCATTTTTTTTAATGTTGATTACTAGAAAAACAAATATAAAAAATTATATAAAAAACATAAAAAAAAAAAAAAAATCAAAATACAATCATTTTCAAAAAATATTAAAAAAATTAAAAATAAAAAAAATAAAATTAAAACAAATTACTTAAAAAAATAAAAAAATTAATAAACCTTCAATAATTAAAAAAACAAAATTAAAACCAAACAATCTTTTTCCTTTTAACCATTAAAACTAAATTTAAAAACATAAAAAACACATTAAAAAAAATGTAATAAACCTAAAAAATTCAGTGAAGTTCAGCCATCAACATTAACTCTTTTTTCCCGGTCAATTCGGGATGCCCATCTTTCCCCTTTTATTCCCAAATATGTAAAATTAGAGTTTTATATGAATTACAAAAAGTTCCCACTAACTTTATTTTATTGTCACTCGGTTGCCCCCACTGAGTCAAGTCAATACAATTTCCCTTTCCATGAATTTTCTATTTGCTCTACAGTTTTTCAACTCAAATGATTTCACTAACTTTATTTGAATTACAGAAAGTTCCATTAACGTTATTGCCACTTTCTTCACTCCGTTGCTTCAGTCAAGTCATCAGAATTTTCCAACTCAAATCATTTCATTTTTGTTGGCTTTCTCATCCGTCAATTTATCTTTTTGCATTTTCTCTTTCCCATACTCTGTTTAACCTCAAGTCAAGTGAAGTCAATAAATTTATTTTTCTCTGCTTTGTCTTTTTGTACAAAATTTCAATGAACTTCGCATGATTTTCCCGTACAACAATTTAATTGAACAGAAGCTCATCAACATGATGTGTATGATGGAAATTTTTTTTGGCTTTCCCATCCCTCAATTTATCCTTTTACATTTTGTCTTTACCCTCAATTTGCGGTTCCATTGGTCAATTTATCTTGGATTTTTATATGAATTACAGAAAGTTTCATTAATTTTATTGCCACTTTCTTCACTCTGTTGCCCCCACAGAGTCAAGTCAATACAATTTGTTCAGCCATCAACGTTAACTCGTTTTTCCGGATCAAGTCGAGATGCCCATTTGCCCCCCTTTTCTTTCCAAATATGTAGAATTGGATTTTTATATGAATTACAGAAAGTTCCCATTAACTTTATTGCCACTTTCTTCACTCCGTTGCCCCACTGAGTCAAGTCAAATCATTTCATTTTTGTTGGCTTTCCCATCCGTCAGTTTATATTTTTGCATTTTGTCTTTTCTCTCAATTTGCGGTTCCATACTCTGTTTACCCTCAACTCAAGTCAAGTCAATAAATTTACATTTCTTACCCTTTTCTATTCTTTGTTCCAGATTTACTCCATTAATGGAAAATTATATTAAATTTCCATTGATATCTCGAATATTTTCCCGTGTCAAAGTCGCACTTTCTTTTTTTCCAAAATCAAATCAATCAATACATCCATTTCTCTGTTTTTCCTGTCGTGTCTACACGGTTAAATTTTATTTATGTGCATGACACAAAATTCTAATTCCAATTAACATTTTCCAATTTCAATTGACTACACAGCCATTTTCTCTTTTCTCTGAATTTTCCAATTCCAACTAAATGCTTTAAAGGTTTTAGATATATATAATAATAATATTTCTGGCAATATACCTTAGTTTTAGTGGTTTAGTTTCTCTGGAATATTTAGATTTGTAGAACAATAACTTTCAAGGATCAATTTCTAAAATTATTGGCAATTGAATCTTCTTATCATATTTTTCTGCTCATACTAATAATTTCTCTGGGACTTTTCCAATATCTTTAATTGCACTGAGCTTAAGTTATTGGATTTGAGGAGAAATAAATTGATAGGGACAACAAGCCACATAAAATGTTGATTCACCAAGCCACATAGAATGTTGATTCACCGTGTTCTCGCCATGAACATGTAACAGCCATATTTATATTTATTTATCCAAATTTCACATTATTTTTATATTTATGTATTTATTTATCCAAATTTCACATTATTTTTATATTTATGCTATTCATAATTTACATGACATATGAAAAGATAAAGAGGAAGGTGGCAATTTCTAGTAGCAAAGTCAGTATTCAAATTATAGTATTTATTATTTATATAAAGAGTTTAATCAAATTCAAAAAAGATTCCATCATTATATAAAATGTGTTTTTTAATGTAAATCTTAATAAATTATTTTTTATTATATATATATGGGGAGATTATAACTCTATTGGAAGTATTATAAAAAACTTTATATTAATTCGAAAATTTAAGGGGAGATTATAATTATCTATTGGGAGTTATATTATGATTTTCTTTCATTTTCAGTATCATCTACAAACTCATGAACTGAAATGATTCTCTTAAGAGGAATACAACATATACTAAGAATATACGGGTCTTTGGGGTGAATACCTTCCAACAAAGCCTCAAAATTAGACAAAATTTTACATTAATTGCAAAAATTAAGGGGAGATCATAGTATATATTGAGAGTTACATTATGAATTTCTTCCATCTTCAGTATCATTTACAAATTCATGAACTAAAATTATTCTTTGAAGAGTAATGCAGCCAATGCTAAGCATATATGGGTATTTGGAGGCGAATACCTTCCAAAAAAGCCCCAAACTAAGACAAAACTTGCAGTACATATAACTTACCTCAAAATATAATCCTTGATTATAATATATTTCCTCAGACCCACTCGATTGATACTTGAACATAGAATTCATGTGTTTTGTGTAGAACGCCAAAATCATAGGTTATACATTCAGAGATTTCATGTGAATAACTTTTTTCTTTAAATACATTTACATTTTTGGCTTTATTATTGTATGATTAATTATCTTTTGTATAAATAAAAAATCTAATGATTACTTATGTGTATTGGCCATGCATCTTTATAATTTTTTTTCTGGTTGGATAGGTAAAGATATAACCCTATATTAACCCAACATTGAGATCCAATAAATGTTTGGCCAATCTAAGTCCATGATTAATAACAATAGTAACATGATTTTCTACCACACTGAATGGCATTTGCATGTTTAAAGAATGGTTAGGTAAAGATCTGACCCTGTATTCAACCTAGCATTGAGATACTTTACTTGTTTGACATGTTTATTTTCAATAATTTGACATTTTTAATTAATATTTTTTTTGTCTCATAAAGTTATAAATGACAAAAATACCACCAGGCAATTTAAATAGTCTTAGAAAATGTATTGAATTTAGATTCAACCAAAGCTGAACAAGATCTTACAAAGGAGAATTCCCATAAAATACATTTCATTGTTTGTAATCCTAGCATATTTTATTCTCTTTATTTTTATTTTATTTTTGAAATTATATTTTAAAAAAGAGCATTTTTATAAAATATATTTCATTGTTTGTAGTCCTAGTATGTTTTTATTCTCTCTAATTATATATAAATGTTTTTAAATTATATTTTAAAGCTTTTTCAAAAATTAGTGATGATGATTATTTGTGATAAGTGATTGCAATGGCTTTTTTTATTTTAACAAACGTTTTATATTTGGCTAAAATAAATCTACGCCAATTATATAAGATAGAAATTTGAATTGTCTCAAATACAACTAACATCATTATCCAACCTCTCATCATCGTTCATTAAGGCCGTAATTTTATAAACATCTTATGAAATCTCAAAAGGTAAACATGTTATGAAATATCAAAAGATCGTTTACCTCAGATGGCTAAGTAGTATTTTCAAACAATTGTCAAGGGGATATGGAAAATGATTTATGTATAATTTTGCAATGTCATGCTTATTTTCATGTCTTACATGAAATATATATATATATATATATATATATATATATATATATATATATATATATATATATATATATATAGAGAGAGAGAGAGAGAGAGAGAGAGAGAGAAGCATGATATTCAAAGTTCAAATCCCCATGGGTTAGATCAACAAAAAAAATGTATATATAGTAATTATATAAAAGAAGAAAAGTATATATTTTAATAAGAATTTAGTTTTAATAGTTTGACATTTTAATTAATAATATATATATATATATATATATATATATATATATATATATATATATTTATCTCATCAATTTTTAAATGAAAACAATACCACCAACCAGTATAAATAACCTTAGAAAATGTCATTGAATCGAGGTTCAACCAAAGTCGAACAAGATCTTACAAAGAATCATTCCTATAAAATATCTTAGAAATAACATAGTCCATCAATAAAACCTCTTTTGATCAATACAATTTTGAAGGAGAGAACATGATAATGTATGTTTTTATTTTCTCTTAATTTTTATTTAAAATTATATTTTAAAGTTTTTCCAAAGAATGGTGATAAGTGATTGGAATTCCTTTATTATTTTAACATGCCTTATAAATATGGCTAAAATAAATCTACACCCATTATACAAAATAGAAAATTGAATCGTCTCAACTCCAACTAACATCTCTATTCAACCAAAATTTGTTCTACCATCATTTTTCCGGAAATTGAAACCACCTTATTATTTCCAAATAAAGTGAGATTATTATCCTATTTTTCCATATTTGTGCAAATGATTAGAAAATTCCAAAATATTAAATAAAGGTCTCTCAATGGAGAGGGATTATGGAAAAATTCTTAGTAATATTAGTTAATATTTGAATGTTTCATTATACACATTCATTTCAGTGTAGATATTAATTTATGATGATGTGTAATGATTTATGTGTCACAATAATAACAATATGGTTGATGTGGAAGTTGGGGAGTGTAAAGAACACAAAATGAATAGGAATGAACAAAAAATAGAAAGTCCACAAAGAAACAAAGAGAAAATGGCAACTAAGGAATATCAACAAAAATAGTCACAACAAATGACAAGGGAACAACATCAATAAAAGATGAAAGAACAAATTGAACGACAAAGAACATATCAAAGATAATACCAAAGAGAATAGTGACAAATAAAGGAGCAACAAATGATAACAAAATAACAAGAAGAAGAGATGAAAGAAAAAATTGAGCAACAAAGAGCACAAGAAGGAGAAATTAAAATAGAAAATAGAGAAAAAAAAAACAAAAAATGGTAGCATAAAAACAATAAGAAGAGATGAAAGAACAAATTGAATGACAAAAATCACATCGAAGATAATAGAAAAGATCATATAGAGAAAGAAAAGTGAAACAAATGATAATAAACCAATAGTAAGAATAGATGAAAGAACAAATTAAGCAACAAAGAGCACATTGAAGAATATCAAAGAGCATATCAAGAAAGAAGAGCACAACGAATGACAACAAAACAACAAGAAGAAGATATGAAAGAACAAATCAAATAACAAAGAGCACATCGAATATAATATCAATAGAGGATGATGCAACAAGTGACATATAAAGAGTGTGAAGAACGAAGAATAAAAGAAAATGTAGAATAAAATCATATAGAAAAACTATCTTTAAATGATGTATTAGAAATTCCTACATAAAAGTTATTTAAATGATGTAGAATAAAACACTATGAAAAAAAATTGTTAATAAATATCTATGTCCAAGTTTAGCCGTAAATTCTCAATGATATGGATATCACACATTGAAAACTTCATGATATAATTGATCGATTAGCTCAAGTTCAAATGTGTGTTATTGTCGGTCGGATAAATCGTTCTTGCGGACAAGACCGATCTCCCTAGTATCAAATGATATCTAGCGACAAGCAGAACAAGCAAATCTACCTTTCTCTAAATATTGCGATTTATAAATAAAAACCAAGAGGTGTTTTAGACCCTACCTTAAGTCCAACGCTAGTTTGTGGTAGCCATGCTTCGACCGTCCAAATGAGCTTCCTTTTAAGAACCTGCAAACACAAACAAGCACACATCAAATAACACCTCCATAGCCAATATAATAAATCATATTCATCATGGTGATCAAGGAATCCATGAAATAAACCATAAGAAACAACTTATTGAGAAAAATAAACTTGATTGTATTAACTTTAAACAAAGAAGAACTTTACAACCTTGGTGCCTTGATGCTATACAAGCTCCTCCCAGGGTCCAAACAAGAATCTCCTCTACTTTGACAAGCTTCACTCTCTTACCAATAAGATCAAAAGGTATGTAATCTCTCCTCTCAAGCTCAATTAGGAAGTCTAAATTCCAACAACATTTACCCTAAAAAATATTCAGCTTTCAACCCCTTTAGTAACCAGCCCAATGCCTCATTTTATAATGCAAAGAAAGGAAGTTACAGATCCACCTTCAAAGGGATAGAGTCCTTCTTCAAAGGAATAAGCTCCTCACATCAAGGGGTTAGCTCTTTTAGTTATGGGATGCATGAACCACCTAGGAACGAACTTGCCACCTCAAGATTCCTTCTAGAAGCGTCCAGAATTAACCCAAAGTGAGTTTTTAAGAATAAACTTGTGCCTTTTTTACTTTTACAGGGGTTCGCACCCTTTACACAGAAACAGAGTGGGCAGGTCCGCAGGGGACATGACTAGGGGGTGCGGGACCGCAGGTAATGCTAAGAGAAAGTGTGGAACCAAAGTTTTAGAGATTTTCAAGGAATTTCTCTCATTTTTCAAGGCTTGACATGAAGAGCTGAGGTTTAAGACTTGCATAGGAGGAAAGTATGAGTGGTGATAGATTCACACTTATTGCAGAATGTCATAGTGACAATATTTTGTGTAACAGATTGCCCCCTAAAGCACGAAGTCTGTAATAGATGAGGATTTCATTTATCATCTAAGAAGAGTGAAGTACTTTATCATTTCGAGGATCATCTTGTGGAGAGCCTGATTGGAACCTGTAAAAACATTCAATACAAAATATATATATGTGATCATATCATTGCTGAGGTAGGCATTCCCATACTCAGATCAAAACTGACTAGAAATCTAACTAAACTGCTCTAATATAGGAATAATCTTGTAATACATCACAAGTATAGACATGTAGACAAAGTATGGGCGCAACCCTCTGTTTATGAATAGTCCATTGTATAATGAATAACAAAATTCCTCGCAGCCTGGATGGTGGAAACTAGATCTAGGGTCTTGATTTCCACTTCCCGAAATAGTATGATTCTATCCATGTGAATGAATGTGTCGAAGTCGAACATGGTAGAAACCACTTGATTACCAGTTGATGATGTAAACTGTTAACAAGTGTTAGAGAAACCACCAGTAATGTCAATGGCTCTCAAAGTACTCAGTACAATCCATGAAATGTGAATAGATGAGTTGATGTCGAACATGTCACGGAATCCTTTGATCGAAGGTCAATGACGCAACCTGTCGTTGAAGGTGAGAAACCTGCCATTGAGACATGCAGATTCCAAGGTACTGACGACTTCTAGATCATCTTTCTAGATACTTAGCTGAAGTCGATAGAAAGCGATCCGTCGTAGGCAAGCCCACAACACGAAAACATAGATCAAGTTTGAAGAAATATGTTTTGCAAGGACTAACTCAGGGATGGTCAAGATGGATGATAGATATTTTGCAGATGAATGGTTTATTGGCACTGACCTCTTGAACACATAACGACACTGCAGATGGTTTGGTGACAATTGACCCAAAGCTAATACCTAGAAACCGGCTGAAGACTTTCAATATGGTTTGATTAACTGTTAGGAAAAGGATTTCCCAACCCAGGTGAACAAAAAGTGTCATGTTCAAGAGTGGTTGAATGCTTTTCTGAGACTCAAAGTATAACAAACAGGTTCATTTTTCTCTCTTTTCCCCCACCATTTCTGGCAAGTACCTCTTTATTTTTTAACAAGCTTGAGGATGATAACATTTGCTTGGTTATAAGCTCATCCTTCGGATGAGTCCAACTTAGTTTAAAATTTGGACCCTAAGAAGGAGTGGTTCGTTCCTGTTTGTAATTGAACAGGTCCTTTACTGTTAAATTTTAACGAGTCTAGTATAGGAGAAACTCAACATTTTTCAATTTTAGGGAGTCAGAAGAAAAAAAGAAAACTCCATGGTTGTCCTTTTTTGTAAATTTGTGTCTCCCAAGCCCGAAAAAGTATAAAATAATACTTGGGAGAATTGCTTGACCATTACGATCAAGGAGTACTTTTCATAATTGGTGTCTCTGATTCGAAAAAGTAAAAAAACGATCAAAGACACGTCGTTTTATTTGAAACAACAAAAATCCGGCAATCTTTTCATGTTTATGCGGTCAGAAAAGAGCTGTAAGTGGACCGTCTTTTTAATTCCGTTTTAACGAGCTTAAAAAGAAAAACTTGACAATATTTTCATATTTTAGGAGTCAGAAAAGAGCTTAAAGATGACTCTAATGTTTTTTGTTGAAAATGATCAATTTTGCCTGAAAAATCCGATATTCTGCACAAAAACTCAAACATTACTCATACCTGTTTAAAATAAATAAAAATGCATCAAAAAGTTACCTTTTTAAAGTAAAAAATAAACAAATTAAAAATTCATTTATTCAAAAAAGCTTATAAAAAGGGCTTTTGTAAATTCATTTTTACCGTTTGACTTCAGAGTGAGAAAAGAGAGCTTTTGGGTAAGAAACTTCCTGTGAAGATTGCGGAAAATCCGTCCGTTGGAATCAAAAACCGTCACCTCCAGGTAATCCACATCACTTTAATCTTGCATTTCAACCATTTGAATTTTGTTTTTAGGCTTCTATTTTGATTTTTAGGAAAAATTTAGTTTAAAAAACCACTCGCGGGGGTCCGCAGGCGCAACACGTGAAACCTGCGGACCGCAACTTTTTCCCAGAAAGGAGAGAGCCAGGGGCCCGCACCTGCTGTTTAGGCAGAGTGCGGACCTACGCACTGTCTCTAATTGGAGAGTGCGGACCCCGTGACATAGGTTTTACAACTTCAATTTTTTCAATTTCCGCCCAAAAAACTTTAAATTAAAATGTTCTAATCCACTTTTCTTTCAATGTAGGATATACAAAATGCTCAGTTGGCGGGAACGAGAGCATGAAGATGTGGACCTAGCCGCAAATAATCATCAACCTTCAATAGATGCATTGAAGGCATGCAGGCTATTTAAATTCTGGGCCATACCTGGCATGAGGGCCCAAGTAGACATTTTGCAGTGGATGGTGGACAGATGGAATATACAGGACCAGTGCTTCATTATTGGTGGCCACTAGCTCGAAATGGAGCTAGAGGATGTTTACTTCTTGACTGGTTTGCCCAAGAGAGGTGAACGATTGTCTCTATTCGGGACTAGGCCAGGTGGCCAGTCTGTCGATAGTCTCTAGCTAGAGTTTTGTAATGACCAAATAAGGGACAAAGGGATTGATATCAAAACCATCTCCCGTCCTGAACTCAAAGTGATTGCATTTACTATTACCAGACTCTGTGGAAGCGCAACACTGCATGTAGCCACCGGATCCCAAATGAATATGGCAGTAGACTGTTATCGAGGCACCATCTTCAACTGGTGCGAAGCTCTGTTGGCTAATGTAAAAGGCCAACTGACTAGAGCAAAGAACGGAGAACTAAAAAACTTTGGATATGGTTTCTTAGTTATGAGCTTTGGTCTAGAGAGGGTCCCGATGTTGGTCCCACAGCATCTTTCCGTTGGAGCTGGACTTCCTTGAGAGCCCAAGCTGATGCGTTGGGTTGCAGTTATGGCCCGTCATCTTGAGGAGGGTTCCGAGGTTGTTCGATTTCCTCCTGAGTATTTTCATTGGTTAGAGAACCAAGTTTTCGCGATTCAGGATTTTCCTTATGTTGGGATGGATTATCGTGGTGACCCAGACATGGCTCTTCCACCAGGAGAGAAATGGGATGACTCAGGTAAAATCATTCTCAACATTTTCTAATTTAATTTTTTTTTGTTGTTTTTAAATCGTCCAAAACTGATAGTAAAAAGTTTCAAATGTAGATGTAGGTCCATGGTGACCAGCCACTCTCCGGCCCTATGAGAGGAGACACCCAGCTGCAGCAGTACCAGCCCCACAGGACGAATCTACAGAGACCTTGGCGAATTGGAAAATCATCTAGAGCGTTTAACAGCAAACATTCCAGAGACTAGCATAGATGACATTCCTGTTATGTTACAGTGCTATGTGATTGGGGTCCCAGGACCTTTCAGGAGGTTCCTTTGTAGGGTGGCTCGAGCAGTGGTTTCTTATCGTGATCATCACCAGTGATAGGATGATCGCTTTTGTAGACTTGATACGGCATTTTTGCTTTTTGTGCTATCATTTTTACCAATCATAAGGTGTTTTTCAACCTATGATCGAAGACGATGTATATTTGACACACTTCTATGCTATGCTGTATCACTATTACTGGCTATCTTGTAAAACATATTATGGAATGTTTTTAAATTTACTGTTTGATTATTTCAAATGTCTACTTAACATTCGAGAAGCAATTGCATTTGCTAATGTATTTAAATATATTGGAATGTGCTGATATTCAATATAGCCAAATTCATGTTCCAAGAGACGAACTCTCAAAAATAATCTTAATAACACTGGATTTCTAATGGCATAAACTCTATTAAGTTGCAATACAACGAGTTCAGAATCTAACCTCACTATCAAACTCTGAATCCCAAATGAAATGGATTCAGATAATAACTCAATCACTGCACTATACTCTGCAATGTTGTTCGTTGTTTGAACGAGGCTTACCCCATGCATAGATACCAACTCATCAGAGGGTGAATAGATAACCCAAGCTGCAGAAGAAATGTTCCGTGTATTATGACAAGCACCATCAGCGAAACCAATGTATGTTTGAAGAGACGTCGACATCTTCAATATCAAGAGTAAAATCAAGATAAGTAGGAATAATGAAAAAAACACTCTCTAAACTAAGCACACTTTTCTAATCTAAAACACACCAGCTAGAAAGAAAACTAATCTAACTAAAATCTCCACGCCTAGATTTAAGCATAATATTTCTTCAGATAAAGACCATTTATGGGTTTACCTAAAGAGGCACCGTCAAAATCTACCAATTCATAGGCCCCTTTTGCCAGCTTTCACTTAACGACATAAGGACCATGCCACATGGGTACAAATTTTCCAGCCCCTAGCTTAACATTTGCTTGATCGTAAAGTAAGACTAGATCTCCTTCCGAAAAATTACGGGGTGTAACATTTCGATCGTACTGAGCTTTAATTCGTTTGGCATGAGTTTCGATTGTTAGTGCAACATCACGTCAATTCTCATCTAGCTAAGCTAAGTACAACAAACGTTTCTCCTCTTTGGAAGTGGCTGGAAGTAACTCTATGGATATTTGCAATGACGGGATTTCGCATTCAATGGGTAACACAACTTCCAAACAATAAACTAGTTGGAAAGGAGTGAAACCAGTTGATGTTTTTACTAAGGTTCGATACGCCCAAAGCGCTAAAAATAGCATGTTATGCCAATTCGACCTATGAATCCCAATGATTTGTTAGATCATAATGACTAGAACTTTATTGATGGCTTCAACCAGACCATTAGCCTGTGGGTAATATGGAGTAGAACTATCGTGATGCAGGCCAAGTTGATCTGTTAGTTCAGTCATCATGATGTTTCGAAAATGACGCCCATGATCAATGATAATCACTTGTGGAACACCGAATCTAGCAATGATATGATTGAAAATGAAAATCGCAGCAGTTTTACCGTCTGCCGAAAATGTAGGCATCGCCTCGGCCCACTTGGTAAAATAATCTACCACAAGGATAATATACGCATCCCCCCTGGCCGAGTGAGGGTTACATGTAATAAAGTCGATACCCAACTTTGCAAAAGGACCAATGACAATTATAGGGTGGAGAGGAGCAGGTGGAGCACGCATCTTTCGATCAAAAATTTGACAATTGTGACATTTTCGGACCGCGTAAATACAATCTTTAGACAAAGACGGCCAGAAATAGCCAACACGCAATATCTTTTGGACTATGGCATACCCAGACATATGACCTCCACACGCTCCAGAGTGACAGTCATTTAGAACCTTTTCAGCTTCCTCATGAGTTAAACAACGTCGGAAAACAGAGTCCACCCCACGACGATAGAGTGTATTTCCAATGATTTTATATTGTTGGGATTGGAATCATATTTTCCGATGCTGAGATTGTGAAATTTCAGGCCGAAAATATTGGGTTTGGAGATAAACTATGATATCTCCATACCATGGATCAAGAGTGCTGATAAGAAACAAGGATTCGTCCGCAATGGGCTCTTCTGCCACAGTTTCAGTATCAGCACGTGGGAAGTCACACATCAATTCGCAAAAACTAAAGATTTCTTTGACTTAGATTTTTCAAATTCCAAATCAAATTCTTGCAGGATAACAATCCATTTGGAATACTTGCCCCCTAGCAATTGTTTCGTCAAAATATAGATCATAGGGTTACAGTCAGAAATTACAGTAGTTTTGCGTAGTAAAATGTAATGACGAAATCTTTGGACAGCTTGAATAGCTGCCAAGGCCAATTTCTCCACATATGAATATTTTAACTTAGTTGGATTCAAAGTTCGACTAAGATAGTAAATCACATGTTCACTACCGAATTCATCTTCTTGAACTAACACCATCCCGATGGTGGAATGAGAGGCAACGAGATACAAGAAGTAATCCTGGTTGTAGTTGGGAGGATGCAATAACGGTGCATGGGTCAATGCGTGTTTAAGTGCATCAAAAGATTTGTTAGCTATCGCATCCCAAAGAATGGAGTATTCTGTTTCAACAACCTGGTAAAACCCTTTGTTATCTCGGCATAGTTAGGAATGAATCGACGTAAAAAGTTTGCTTTCCCTTGCAAACTTTGGAGTTGGCGAAGAGTCGAAGGAGGAGGAAATTTGACAATAGCTTCAACCTTCGAGTGATCGACACGAATGCCGGCTTTCGAAACAACAAATCCCAGTAAACGACTCATTTCTATACAGAAAACACATTTGTGTGGATTCAACCTAATTCGATAATTCCTACATCTCATAAAGCTTGCTCGTAAATGAGTGAGATGATCGGCTCTATGTAATGAATGGGTAGGTAAATCATCGAGATAAGGTTGCACAATGTGCTTGATGTCATGAAACGCATAAGACATAGCTCTTTGAAAAGTTGCTCCGACATTCTTCAACCCAAAAGGTAATTTGCAATACGCAAACGTCCCCCATGGACAAATGAAAGTCGTTTTTGGTTGATCAACAGGTAGAATGTTGATTTGATTGTAACCGGAAAAACCATCCATAAAGGAGAATATTTCACTGCCAGCACAATCATCAATGATTTGATCGATATAGGGGGTTGGGTAATTGTCTTTGGGATAGGCTCGATTAATATACCTATAATCGATACATATTCTTATCGTTCCTTGCTTTTTGTTAACAGGAACAATATTCGATACCCAATCCGTTAAAGGAATTAGATAAATGAAACCTGCTTTAAGTAATTTTCAACTTCTGCTTTAATAGCAGTAGCTTTTTGCGGGTGGATCTGACGCAAACGTTGCCGGACAGGTTTAGCATCCGGATAAGTTTTGATTTCATGAACAACAATTGCTAGATCAATTCCTAGCATTTCTTCATATGACCAGGCAAACACGTCATGGAATTCTTGAAATAGGGCCTTATAAGTTTGGAGTTCATTTTCCATACAGGAGGCACCTATATGAATGTTTTCAACAATTCCAGGCTTAACTGAAATGTCAATAGGAATCGTTCGAGAAATATTTCCCAAATTCAACTCAGAATCAGGATGTTGCAATGGATTCTGCAGTTCTTTAACATAATCAGTAGTAAAAATAGATGAAAATCATTTTCAAAATGATCAATCTCAGGTAAAAACGAAGACCGATGATGAAGATCTTCCCATGGTAAATCATCAACAGAAAAAATTTCACGAATCTGCTCATCAGTATGAACAATCTCGGAAAAATTTGCTGAATCTGAGTTTGATGTTGAAAGTGATTCTCCATGGACCACATTCATTAGGTCAATTTCGATTGAACAAGGGTCGGAAAACGATTGTACAGCCTGATACACAATTTCATAGGGACTCAAAGGCATCGCATCACCAAATGAATCCACCTTAGATTCAGAAGGTACGATCCAAGGATCATCATAAACAATAGTGTTTGATGAAATCATATGAATGGTTGCAGTAGAAGGCGATACGTTAGGAGGAGGAAAGGAAAAAGTTCCTAGTAAACCAGAATCTTTAATCAATCCTACCCCAACATCCTTGTAAGGGATAGTTGTCTTACCGACATGTTGTATACTTTCAGAAGAGGCTGGGTCAGATGAAAAGTAAGTTAGCTGGTCTATAGTTACGATCTTTCCATTATGAGGAAACTTTATAAGTCGAAAGACCAATGAAACAACAGAAGTCATAGCGCAAGACCAACTACGACCCAAGAGAAGGTTGTAATCTAGAGGGGCATCAACCACTTCCACATCTAGATTAACAGTTTTGTCTTCAACCCCTATAGGTAAATCTTGTAGAATGCCAAAAGGATGGAACCCATGGCCATCGAAAGCCTTTAGAATCATCGGGGATTGATTGAGTGTAGGAGAACCAAGTGATCTCCAACATTGGATCGACATAATACATGTTGAAGCTCCCTCATCAATCACAGTCCTAAATCAAGGTCTGTTTTTGACTAACACTGGAATGTGGAAAGTCATTTGATGAGGTAAGCGAGGTGTACTATTTTCTAAATCGAAGATTATAAGGTTTGAGTCCTGAATATCAACAGCGCCTATAGCTGACAATAGCAATTTACGCTGCGGTGGACATGATTGCAACACCTCCAAAGCCGACATTACTGAAGGGGAAATAACAAAGTCTTCAACAATGTTATAGTTCTGAGCAGCTCTCGCATGCGGATTGAAAGCTGACTTTCGAAGTATACCTTTAGCAGGCGGTTTGATCACTAAGTCTGGGTTAGGTTTCTCGATCTGTAGTGGATTGGAACCAGGAGTTGAAGTTGATGGGTTTGAATTAGAAGATTCTTCTTCCTTACCACCAACAGGAATTTTACTTCCATAATCTTGCGATCGTGTCCCAATACTAACATGGGACATCATCATTATGGGTTCTTTTGAGGTATTTGAGGAAGAACCTATCATCTTACTATCTTGACTAGGAAAAGGATCCTTCAAGACAGCAGGCATTTGAGAACCTTTGACGATTTTCGCAACCTCGGCGTGATGAGGGCAGTCTCTTGTAAAATGTTCTTCGTCACAAATGAGACAAGGATAACGAGGTTTACGTTTCTCGTCAGTAGATTCAGTTTTATCTAATTTCTCTTTTGAATTTTTATCTGATTTATTTTTCTTCTTTCCCTTCTTCTTACTGCCGGATTTTTATTTGGCCGTAGATGATTCTACGACATGAATATCGGCAGGAATTTTAGCGGAAGAGTCTCCTGTCGGGGAATCTGGTAAAGTTATAATGGGAGAAGAATTCTTTGAATATTTCTTCTTACTTTTGGTATTAACTAAACCAATCATACCGTCAGCGGCATGAGACCCTGAAGGAGCTGCAGTTATTTGATTTTGCTTCGGAAGGTCGGGGATTTTCTCGTGTAAAGTACCCGACTGCGTATAAACGAGGTCAAGGTACTGAGCTTGAGAAATTACTTGCTCTTCAGTAACAAATCCTGCCTTAGCTACATCCTCAGTGATCTTAGGTAATAATGATTTAACAAACCATTCTGCTAAGATTTGATCCGGAATATAAACCTTCACTAAACGTCGCCAACGTCTCCATTCATGAATGTGATCTGAAATATAAGCAGACGTTGACTTTTTTAATGAGGTTAATGATTCCGTGCCATTGTCATATCTGACACGCAACTAAAAATGAGTTAAGAACAAAGTGGCTAACTGACTAAAGTTATAAAAAGAGGCTCGCGGTAACTCAATGTACCATTTGGCCGCAAGACCAATCAGAGTGCATTGAAAAAGACGTAAATGAATTGAATCATCTATGATGGAGTTAGATGCACACCAGAGGTGATAAGTCATCACATGGTTTGATGGATCCTCTCTGGGTTTACCTTCAAACATAGGGATATCATTGGGCAACTTATTCGGCATTGGCGGCCAAAAAAAATGGATCGTTCGTAAGGCATGACAAATCAGGCAAGTCCAAAGTTGCAATGAACGATAACTGACGATTAGGGTCTCGAAAACCCTAGGTCATAAGACCAGCCCCAGGAGGAGGATATCCAAGATAACTTGGAATTGGAATTGCATTTGGGATATTATATCCTCCCGGAAAACCAGGATTAACCGGACCATACTGGGGTTGTTGAGGTTGCTGATAAGTATATCCAGGGTATGGTTGATACTGATAGACTGGGTTCTGCACAGCAGGACTGAATTGGTACTGTCCCTGGTACGGTTGATAAGTAAATTGAGGTTGACTTGTGACAACCGTACTTGGACCAGGTTGTCCTACAGGCATCTGAACCGAAGTCTGAATTGTAGGTCCAGACTGAGGTAAATATGCTTGAGGAGTTGATGCAGGAACAATAGAAACCAGAGCTTCCGATACTCCAGAAGTAGGTGGGGTAGATTGAACAGATGTTGTAGTAGTTGCCGCAGTCGTTTGAGGCGGAGTACGAAGTGGACTACGCCCAGGTTGAGAAACTACACCAGGTGTAGAAGTTTGAATAGTAGTCTGGACGGGTTGCTGGGTCGAACCAGAAACTAAAGGTTGTCCAGATTGAGATGACAATTGCACATTAGGTTGCAAAATCTGTTGAGATTGAGATGGATCCCACACCATGTTCATTCTGGGGTATGGACCCATAGAAGGTTGAACATATTGAGGACCGTAACTGGGTTGAGCATAGGACTGATAATTCAAAGGTATATTTCCAGCTCCTTGTACCAATGATTGACTAGAAGGTGGTTGGAAACCTTGGGTTGGGTACTGACCTTGAGGTTGATAACCTTGAGGCACCTACTAAAACTGGGGTTGACCTTGAGGTACATATTGATACTGGGGTTGACCTTGAGGTACGTACTGAGTCTGGGGTTGACCTTGAGGAATATATTGTCCCGAAGGTATGTACTGTCCTTGAGGTTTCCCCCCAGGCGATAATTGGGTACCTTGAGGTTCCCCCCCAGGTGATAATTGAGAACCTTGAGGTTGCCCCCCAGGCGGTAACTGACTACCTTGAGGTTGCGGATTTGGAATGGTACCTGACATCATAAGAATATCTTCTACACTCAATGGTTTAGTTCTGTTATTACCAGGTGATAACCCATGTTCAATGGGTTGAGGAGATGCTCCTGAAAAAGTACCAGTGAGTGACTAATACCCAGAAGGAACAGAAGGACCGCCATACAAAAATGTTTCCGGTGATTGGGAAAACATGGATGACTGTCTCGACATATTCAGAGGAGGATAATAACTTCTAGGTGTTGGATGATAAGGAACTCGAGGTGGTGAAAAACTGAGACCCGGATTTTCTAAAAAGTTGGTCAATGAAAGATACCAAGCGTCCCTCTTAGGTGGACTGTAAAAGATCGATTTATGCTCCCTAAGTTCTATAGTTGGTTGATTTTCAGGGATGGTTATGTCTTCTTCCAGATTAACAAGTTCTTCAATAGCAATAAGTCCAGAAGGAAGATTTTGGGTAATGATTCTTCCTACCCTGGGTGAACCAGGACCACTGGAAGTTGGAGAAGCAAATCCTGATGATGGAGTAGTAGCAGGTTCAATTTCAAGCTCAGAAATTTCAGGTTCTTCAGCTAACTCACTAGTAGAAGAATCACTACCAGTAACTTCGGAAAATGAAATTGGTTCGGAAATGTACTCTATTTCTTGAACTTGATAATCAGGATGAACAGCTAAAGAAGATTCTCTTTCTTCCAGTGACCCAACTCTACTGTCACTAGGAGTTACAAGATCTCGTAGCCCTTCAAGTTGACTTGGTGAATACTTGGGAGGTTGCCCTCGAAGTCTACGGGAATGTCTCTGTAATTCAGCCACGATTAAATATTTTAATTACTTCACACGCAAACAAAGAAAAAATCTCAATAAAACCACCTAAAGTCTCTAAAGAACCAAACAATTTGAATCACATGCCTAAAAATCTAGGACTTCAAACCACACACAAACAGTAACTTTTTGTACCGAAAACACTAGTTGGTGATGAAATCCAACGTCGCAGAATTCAATACAAAAAGGGCGGTTGGAACAGTTACCCCGACAACCTGCTTAATGAAACAGACTGGCAGAAGTTTCTTCACTAAACCGTCTCGAGTGAAGAGAACCCCCTAGACAGTCCAAGTGAGTCTAGTCGACGTCTACTCCAGGTACAGTGGGATCTTCCCTCCACCGTCACCTTAGGAAAGAATCCTATAGATTATGGTCAATATGGTTACCAACAGAAACAAATATACCTGGGGGAACAGTTTGTGATCCGATACACATGCAAGGGCAGAGTAGCAAAGCTCAATCCCCTTGAAGGCTCCTTGACATAATCCAAGGTTTACCAACAAGTGACCCCAGGCTCCTCGACAATGGTCAATCCGAGGAAGGATTGATTACCCCATTGGTTCGGATATGATCTCTTGCTTGACTCCTTTAAGAGGAGCTTCCCAGAGCATAGATGTAACAATTGGAATTTATCTCCTACCGCAAGATATAGCTACTTGTTTGTTTTAACTATCTTGGAGAGTTAATTACTCCCTACTCCAAGATACTAGCCTAAGCTATGTTGGTGATAAAGAGCGCTAGAAATAAAATGATTGCTAGATAAATTTTACTTTAAGTGTTATTTTTATTGGTTGTTCCTTAGGTCAAAAGGTATGGAGATGAAACTTTATGGTGTGAAGACACGACTCCAAAACACTAGAAATGCACCTAAGATGATAAATGATCCTTTTTCTTCAATGAATTTCTAGCTAAAGAAAGAGTTGAGAATGCAATTGCTTGAAAAACAAATCTTTCCTTAACATATAAATGAAAAGAAAAAATATTTTTTCTCTTTCCAACAAACTCAAAACGAGACTACTAATTATGTTCACAAAAAGAATCCTTTTGCTTTTTCCACACTCAAAAACTACAGAAAACAAATTATTTCAAAAGAGATTCTAAAAATTTCTAGAAAACACTCAAACCTATGAAAAATCTAATCTTGATATTTACAACTTCTAAAACCTAATTGAAGTAAAAGCTTAAATTTTTTTTTTTTGAGGATGTTTTACTTAGTTCTTAGCAAACTAAGGACTAATTCGTTCAGAATAACAAATTAATAAAAAAACAACCAACTTATGTTTTCTTTTTAAAAATGAAATTCAAAACTTTTAAAACAAGTTCTTTCAAAGCTTTGCAAAGAGAAAAATGAGATCTATTCCTCACCAAAGGCAAATTGCATAGATCGGTGAGACTCATTAAGAAGACCAAAAAGACCAGGGTAATCTGAGGTTTCTTAGGCTTCTAATCTCTGAGTTACTACAAAGACCAAATGAAAATCAAACCAGGCATGCAAAACTTCTAGAAATTCACCTAAAACCAAAATGCCAATGGAATTCACTCACAAGAAGTTTCTGACAAGACACGTGCAGATCTGGGTAGAGGCTAAAAAATGTAAACAAATCCTAAGTTTAACTGGATGACAAGATTTTAAGTTTTTCAAAAATTTGACAGGGTCCGCAGGCCCCCGGTATAACCAGGTGCGGTACCGCTCTGTGTATTAAAGCAACAGTGCAGGTATGTCTGCATTGTGTTACAAATAGAATGTGTGGTCCTCTTTCAAAAACGTGAAAAATAAAAAACAATTTAGAATCTAAAAAACTACCAAATCCCACACACATCAAGCAAAACCAGAAACAAAGAAAAAGTTTCTCAAGTCAAAGTAAAAGTAAAGGCAAATAAACCAAAATTCAAGTCCCCAGTGGAGTCACCATTTTGTTGGCCGGATAACTCGTTCTTGCAGAAAAGACCGATCTCCCTAGTATCAACTGATATCTAGTGACAAGCAGAACAAGCAAATCTACCTTTCTCTAAATATTGTGATTTATAAATAAAAACCAAGAGGTGTTTTAGACCCTACCTTAAGTCCAACGCTAGTTTGTGGCAGCCATGCTTCGACCGTCCAAATGAGCTTCCTTTTAAGAACCTGCAAACACAAACAAGAGCACATCAAATAACACCTGCATAGCCAATATAATAAATCATATTCATCATAGTGATCAAGGAATCCATAAAATAAACCATAAGAAACAACTTATTGAGAAAAATAAACTTGATTGTATTAACTTTAAACAAAGAAGAACTTTACAACCTTGGTGCCTTGATGCTGTACAAGCTCCTCCCAGGGTCCAATCAAGAATCTCCTCTACTTTGAAAAGCTTTACTCTCTTCCCAATAAGATCAAAAGGTATGTAATCTCTCCTCTCAAGCTCAATTAGGAAGTCTAAATTCCAACAACATTTACCCTAAAAAATATTCAGCTTTCAACCCCTTTAGTAATCAGCCCAATGCCTCATTTTATAGTACAGAGAAAGGAAGTTACAGGTCCACCTTCAAAGGGATAGAGTCCTTCTTCAAAGGGATAAGCTCCTCACATCAAGGGGATAGCTCCTTTAGTCATGGGATGCATGAACCACCTAGGAGCGAACTTGCCACCTCAAGGTTCCTTCTAGAAGCATCTAGAATTAACCCAAAGTGAGCTTTTAAGAATAAACTTGCGGTTTTTTGACTTTTATAGGGGTCTGCACCCTTTACACAGAAACAGAGCGGGAAGGTCCGCAGGGGACATGACCAGGGGGTGCGGGACCGCAGGTAATGCTAAGAGAAAGTGCGGAACCAGAGTTTTAGAGATTTTCAAGGACTTTCTCTCATTTTTCAAGGCTTGACATGAAGAGCTGAGGTTTAAGACTTGCATAGGAGGAATGTATGTGTGGTGATAGACTCACACTTACTGTAGAATGTCATAGTGACAATATTTTGTGTAACAGTTATGTATGGAAGATTCATATACTAGAATTTATATATTTAAAACAACTACAATTCCAAAATGCATGAGATGTGAAAGAGAACAAACTCATCACAAATTTCGATTTGATAATCATATGAATCTTAGAGAACAATATAAATTTCTTCAAGATCTCAGATAGGTTCAAGAGATCTTGATAGCACTGCAAGTCCAATTTTCTTGGTTATGCATTCAATAGGTGGAAAATAAAAATATAGAGGATACACCATTAGTTTTCCACAACAGGTTGGAAATCTTGACATGAGAGACTTGGATTTGATAATTTTTGTCTGAAAAGATAAAGTACTATGTGCATTGAATTATAATATTAAGAATGATCCATATTATCATGGAGTTCAAGTTGACGAGAATGCACTTAAAGAAATACCTGAAATTGCAACAAATGTATCACATTTTTAGAGATAGACAATGACATTGAATTTGCAATGTTGGAAGGGGTTCCATAGATTGATGATACATTACATGTCTTAAAAAGAACTTCTTTTGTAGAAAAATATTCAAATCCAAGACAAGAGATTGATATTATTTGAGATTGTCCAAATAACCCTAATGTAGAGGAATATAAACGAAATCGAGAGTAAGTGATTAGTTGGCCTAACATTGACTCATCTCGAATCAATGAGCATAATGCTATGGGATTATTCAATATGGAATTTCCAACATTGTTCCAAAATGGTGAAGCAAATTGGTTGTAAGCATGAAAGCGAAATGTCCATCTACGAGTATGCATAACATCTTCTTCGATATCATGATAACATGTCTCAAAATCACCCACAGTTTATATACTTTTTACTCAATATTATCATGAGACATCGTTCCCAATCCTCATCTGCAATTTTTGTAAAGAAGAATATGACAAATTTACCAACAACTGTGGAATAGTTTAGATAACATTTGCAAAATTTGCTAGAATCAAGACTAGGAGAAAGATTAATGCAATTTTGAACTGTATTAAGAGGCACACATGCATATTTGAATAAGTGTCGTGATGATTTATTTGACTTGATTCAATATATTGGGAGTCCTACAATATTCTTTATGTTAAGTGCTGTAGGTATGTAATTGCCATATTTGCATAAATAAATGTTGGGTACATGTCTTGTAGATTCGGTGGAAGCTAGGAAATGGAGATGTAAAAATTTAATTGATAATCCTCATATTGTAGCACATTATATGCACCTAAGGCATACAATGTTTCGAGATGAAATTTTCAAATGTTTTTTTAAATATACAAATTATTGGTGTCACTATGAGTGGCAACATCATGGATCTCTACATGTGCATGGATTTCTATGGTCAAAAGAATGCTCCTAACATGGACATATTAAATTGGGATAATATTATTCAATTTATAATTGCAAAAAAATATTTGTATTGATGTGTACATGCAATGAATCCACGTGATCAACATCAAAGATATATTTGGGTTAGACTCAATGTAAATGATCATCCTTGCTTAAAAGACACAAAAAAACATTTCAATCTAAGGGTCTATTATTGATTATGAAGAACTTATTAATTGTGTTGAGTGTCACATCACCTAGAATGAGAGATATTTCCTTTGAAATAAGGAAGGAAGATTGGTATATTGATATAAGGCACCATGAGATATATGTGATGAGTCAAAACTTTATGTTGATGAAAATTGAGAAAAGAAGTATGAACCAAGATGAAGAAATGATATAATGAATACAAACAATTGTGAAATGTTGATTATTTGCAGGACTAATACAGATCGAAAACTTGTTCTTTTGAAGCATGTCGTAAAAAATTACATAGAAAAATATGCAACAAAATCTGAAAAAGGATCAGAAACATTTCATGATATGTTGATGTGTCTCTCTTCTATTAAAAATACAGATGAACTTGCAGCACATGCATATAGGAGTGTTTTTGTGAAACCATTGTTGATACAGATATAAGTGCAAATGAGACAAGTCATTTACTTCTAGAGATCCCTCTTTCTAAATCTAGCCATTGATTTTAGGTTCTAAATGTTGATATGAAGGTTTTCAAAGAAGTAGAGGTTGAGACATACAATGTTGACAATGAAAATTCACTTATTGATACATATACCAAGCGACCTACCCACATTGAGCACCATGCATTGATAGATGTGGAAAAATCATGGCCATATGACAAACATCGTCATGCGGAAAAATGGTGACTATGAAAGAATGAAGCTATTATACATGTGTTCCTTTGATTTAACTCAATTCTCGATTGAACATATGACAAGTTTGTTAAATTGTATTGGTTTGAGTTGGTATTATAAAAGTAATTTCATGAGTTTATGAGATATATTGGTCACACATATGATGAGATAGTACATAATTTAGAAAATATATGATATGAACCATAACAGGTTTATCACAGTCTAGTGCCTCCAATTGACCTAGTTGAATCCAATGAGGAAGAAGTTTCAAATCCGCTTGCAGATTCTAGAGAGAATGAGTGGGAGATCATGTGTGCATTATACAAGAATAAATATATACATTACAATGAGTATGAGATGTTGTAGCATATATATTATGATTGTGAGAATAATTGGAACATAAATTTTGTTGATGTTTCCACTTCCAATTTCACTATTAATTTCTTATCTAAAAGGAGAAAGTTGAATTCCATTCACACTAGCCAATATGGAAAGGCTTATTCCTTTGGATGTATTGGGGTCCAACAGAGAAAATCATTTCATATTATCCTTGACCATTACAAATTAGGGGTTGATCCACTGTGCTAGATAACCCAAGCAACTATAGGTGCAATAAATTATAACTTGATTGGAACTATTAAAAATGCACATGAAACTGAGCCTCTTGCTAAGAAGATTTCATTACTCCTTTTAGCTCCTTCAAGGATTGCAACTTTAAGCATATATGCAAGAACAATTCATTCTACACTTCAGCTGCAAATCAAAGGCATAATACCTCTAGAAGAATCATGTTTAATTAAATTATAGGAAGAGATTAAGTATATGAGATATATTATGATAGATGAAATGAGTTTCACTGGAAGAATTTTTTTAAAAAGCATGGATTCAAGCATTCAATGGGTTTTCCCAGAAAATGGTAATATTCCTTTTGGTGGGAGGTCAATTATATTGGTTGGTGATTTGGAACAACTGCTTACTGTTATGGATAAACCTATATGTGAATGTGATGATGTTGCAAGAGAATTATGAAACTCATTCACAAAGATTTTGATGCTTAATATTGTGTTTCGACAAGATGGACAAAGCAAATAACAAATAAAATTTTGTCATTTGTTGATGAATTTAAGGGATGCAATGCAAACTATGGAAGATTGGAAATTACTTATGATTCATTCAAATACATTCTTGGATCTTTCCATAATAGATTCATTCGATAATTAAATACCTTTGATTGTGACAAATGATGATGTACACAATCGTAATAAACTTTGTTTATAAATCTAAATTGTCCCATTATATCCAATGTCATTGCAAAAAGGAAAAAGAAGTACATGGAAATAGATGAGGAATAAATGGAAGTTGAGTTACTTATTGCAGTTGGAGCCCACTGATTCTTACATCAAACATATGGACTAATACATGACTCATAAATGGTGCTCTTGGAATTGTAGAAAAAATTGTGTATAACCCTAGAGATTCACCCCCAGAAAACCCACATATGTTTTAGTAATATTTGATAAGTCTATGGGAGTACGATGGCATGAATCATCGCCTCAAAAAGTTCTTATTACACCTATTGAAAGAGGTAAAAGAAAACATTTACCTTTGAAACTTTCTTTGGGATTAACAATCCATAAGTCACAAGTATTGACTTTGGAGAAAGTTGTACAATTAATATTCAAAAGGAGAGATAGGGCATGATGTTTCTTGTGATATGTTGAGTTAAAGATATGAATCTTCTATGAATTTGAGCTCCCTTTCATATAAAATATATGAGAATATGGAAAAATAAGAAAGTGTGACTATGAGAAAAGCAACATATATATATATAAATTTAAATCAACATAGATCCATCTTAACTCCAGATATATCAAGCATTAAGAGAGATCAAATTTCTTGAGGTGCAAACCTTTCCTCAAATTTTGAACTCAAAAAATAGGTTTTCACATTGAGAGATTTGATCCCTTTTATTGTGCTTGATAGATCCAGAGTTAACATGGCTCTATGCTCACTCATACATATAGGAGAAAAATGTGATGTCGTGGTCCAAACATTCAGTTGTACTATCGTATTTTACTTGTATTTTTTGTAATTTTTTCAAAAAAGCTCCAACATTCATTAGATATTTGATGAACGCAATTGTTTTTGGATATATGGTGGTACATTCACAAAAATTGATGAAAATTGTGTTCGTTAGATATCCTACAAACATTGAATGTTCGTCGGATGTTCAAATAACATTCACCTTTTGTGGCATATCTAATGTTTGACCAAGTCAATAATCTATATATTAGAATACTAACATTTAATGAAGTCAATATTTTTCCTATTGACCAACATCTCTCTAGTAAATATTTGTTGGAATTCCAATGAAAAGTGATATATGTATGTATATAGTGGTTATTTTTTTCCAGAATACAAAAATATTTCTTTTACTAATCACATTACAAATAGTTAAACACTATTGAGGTTTATTTTTGAAGATAATAGTCACTGAAAGTTTGGTAAGGAAAAATGTCACATAACATTCATCCAGAAGGACAAGGATACGTTAGATTTGCATTGGAGGATTTGGGTGATCAAAAATGTTATTGCCCTTGTAATGAATGCAAGGGCTATAAAAGGAGGAAAATTTTAATAAAAATAACTAAAAGACATTGTAGAGAGTATGGACACATTGAAGACAATAATGAATATTGTCCCTTGGTAAGTTATTCATTATATTTCTTTATATTATAGATTGTTTTTATAAACGTTTATAAGTTAAATGTAGAAGAAAAATAACATGTTATTTTTTCTTTATTTATATATTCTACGTACACAACAAATTGAGAGTAACTTGAGAAGTAGACATAAGATGTAGATTTTAATTAGGGTTGAGGGTAGTGTTTAGGGTTTAAGAGGTTTAAGTTTTAGGGGTATAGGGTGTAAGGGGTTAATATTTTAGTGGTTTAAGGGTTATAAGGCCATATTAAGGCTCAATGTTTAAAGGGTTAGGGGTTAATAGGTGAGGGTTTAAGGTAGCTTAGGGGGTTTAGGGCCTAGTGGATTTAGAGGAATCTTAAGATGATGAAATCATAGCATGGAAAGAGTTACATTTCCAAGCATAATAACGTTGTATAGGTTTTTTATTAGAAATATTAGCTTTATTGAATGCTATTGACTGCTAGGATTCACTCAAGACTTACATCCATTTGAGTTTGAACTTAATCGTAATGATTCCTAATAAAAAAAATATCCTCCTTGATATGTTGGATGTCATTGGCAATGCATATGCCAGTGCATATGCTTCCTTTGAACTTTTGCATTCAAATATGAAGTGGAAGGAAGTCCTATCTTCATAATGATATGAATCCCTTATGAATGAAAATGAAGTTTTAAATTAAACTAAAGCCTACTAAAAACTTTCAATGTTAAGCCAATGAAAATTATCTTATATTATGAACCAAGATATCCTTTCACGTTTACTTCCATTTTATGCCATTGTCATTTGAAATTATAACTTTTTTAATATTAATGAAAATTTTCCATTGTGTGGTATTTTCTCATTAAATACAATTAATAAATTAGATTTCCCATTGTTAAGGATTTTAAGGTAAACCCAATTATAGGTGATGTTAACCTAAAATATGTGTAAAATTTTTAAGTCTAATCTTAATCCTTTCCTTCGGTGTTCTTCTCCAAACCCTTTGGTCTCCTCTTATCCATTCTATTTCAATTTATAAAGCTTATCCAATGGCCAAAATTCCATTATAGGAAAAATATTAAATACATGAAATACTTTTCTAAACACTATGAATAATTTGGAATGGAAAGAGTTCCTTACATTTAGAAAATGGATAGAGATCAATATCGATAAAAAGCATTGGATCCACAAGTAGTAGAAAAACTAATAACAGTAAAACAATAAGAGAGGGTTTGGTAGTCCATACTATATTGTGTTTTTGTAGTTGGTTCTCCATCTCCAACATTTTGTGCATGAGTTTCCCAAAACAATACTTGGAAATTATGACCATCATTTAAAATGAATAAAAAGACAAATTAGTAACATTTTTTAACAGATAATTCTTCTAGTACATCTCTTTCATTCAAATGTACAAGAAAAAGGATGTTCATGTCTTATAGAACCTCAAATTGATACTAATTGTCTAACCATTTGCAAAGAAATTTAAACTAAATTGAAAGTTATTGGTTAAAATTATGTTACTTAATTTTCCAACCATTAAAATGTCAAATGGGACTCATAAGCATGCAAGGTGCAGGTGCAATATGTGCAAGATCAAAGCTTTACCAACTTATCCTAATTGAAAATTTCTAAAACTCTTTACGAAACCACTTAATCTTCTTCAAGTACTTTAGTGAGATCAATTGGGGCTCGGTTTGACCTTAGGTGACAATGCCGCATGTTACACAGTCACTATGTTTCCATTTCTCACATCAACTTGTGAAAGTGGCTTTGAAAGGGTTTTAGAGGAGGATACACACACAAATGGAATTGAAATGAATGTTTGTGTATGTTTAGTTTAATTAAAATAACATATATTAGGGCTTTTTGTCAAAGAGATGGACACTCCTAATCTTTTACAAAACTCAATAATATGCTTGATCCTCAAATCATTCTTAATATATGAAAGCGGGACATATGATACATTAATGCAACACTAACTTGTATATATCATGCATGGACTTGAACCTTTTCCTATTAAGGATGATCATTCATAGTCTTTTACACATATATCAGTTAGCTTGTCATTAGGTACATATCATGAGCTCATGATAAAACAAAAAATGATAATAGTAAATCAAGTCAAAGATGTACATACCAATTATATACAATTGAAAAAAAAGAAAGGAAAGAGTGCATGTGCTTTGAAAAGGAGTCCCTCCAATGCTCAACTTGTACACCTTAAAACTTCTCAGTTAGATATACTTAACCAACAGTATATATCAATGAAAATAAATAATTCAAACAATCCACACAAGTTTGATATCTCCAAGTTCCAAATCTGAAAATATTATTAATAAAAAGACCTCACTTTTTCCTTGTCTTAGGCATTTATATCAAGTTCAAAACTAATAACATGAGACTTATAAAAACTAATAATAACAAACTATTCTTGGCTCTATGCAGGTTGAGTTCAATCTTCAAGATACTCAAAAATGGGGAAAAGTCCCAAGAAATCTGAATTAATTCTTACTTTTACCCAAAATTAGGGGATTATCTTGCAAAGTAACTATGTTGACCAAGCTTTGCCTTGGCACATGTTGAGAATATTTTTGTTGATTGATAGGTATTTCATCATAATTATACATGAAGGAATATTTTCCATATCTCAGAATTGGTCTGATTGTCATATACACGTGTCAAAAATATGCATTTAATAGAAGTAACAACTTCCTGTAATTTTTTGTTAAAAAATGATTTCTAATGCCTAATTTTTGTCAAAATTCTAAGAAATAAAAGAAATGATAAAATATTTTTTTACTTCGCACTTTTGGGATAAAATAATAATGAAATGGACGATATGGAATGAAAAATGGAGAAAGTAAAGAAGAATTAAAACTGATGTTGTATTGGAATGGGTATCAAAATGATAACCAACATCTCGCCCAAGTTGGAGATATTTCACGTCCATATGAAACCAAAATGTATTATTTATACATATTCTTTAAATATCTTCAGGTGCACCTACAAGTTGCAACAATAAATTAATATTCGAATAAGTAAGGTCTCTTATTTCCTCTAGTTGTGCCAATGTTCATACTTTCAAACCTTTGTATTGTCGCTTCATTTCCTTCTTCTATTGAAACCACTTGTTGGTTTGTTTTGAAATCAAAGTGTTTTCTATTTTAAGCTTTTTATTTTCTTTTTTGACCCTTTCATTTTATTCATTAAATTTCTAGCTTCATGTTCTAAACAACTCATTTCTTCTTTGAGATATATTTTAAGGACTTCCATTTCCTTGATCTTTCCTTTTAATATATTTTGTAATCTTCTTTTCTTTATTTTGTTGTTGAGTTTTATAAGGAGACCCAATAGTTTCTTCCTTACCTTTATGTTCTTATAATACTGTTTTAGATTTCTCTTCTATTTCATGTTTAGAAGAATGTTCATTGTCCCTTACTTGTTTAGATATCATTTTGGTCTCCTTTTCAAACTTGTTTGAAAATTCCTATTTTATAGAATTTTCATCTTCTTTTCCTTGTTCCGTATCTATTGATTGTTGTATCTCTTGAGCCTCCAAAGCTTCAATGTAATCATATTACATTGTTTTAGCTTTGTAAATTTCTCTCTCTATTTCATCTTGTTGATGTTTTCTTGGCTTCCTTGTAAAAGTTGTGAAAATATTTTATTTTTGTTGATATTCTTGTTATTTTGTGCCATGGACCTTGTAATAGTCCTTCCTCCAATTTCTATATTATTCTTCTTTGACTACTTGATTTTTTATGTAGCTAGAGGAATAGTTATTTCCTCTACACTTGTATATGTTTCCTCATGATGAATTTCTTCTTCAATGAACTTACTCTCTCTTAAAAACTATTCCCATGATTTGTTACATTTTTAGAATTCATGTTATACAATTATTTTGATGAGTCCATGGTGATAGAGGTTTCCGTATTTACTTATAGGATACCTTTGAATTTTCTTGGACATATTTCCTAGACTATCCAATGTAAAATAGGGCATATTCAGGGGATTTTCCTTTTATAGACACCATAGGAGTCTAATATGGTAGAAGAAAATAACACTATATCACCCCTCACAAGTTATGTATTTACTTATGATAAGGGTTAATTTATCCCAATGATGTCGCAACCAATTTCTTTCTCCTCCATTGACCCAATATATTATTCCTACTATTGATATTTTAAGGAATGGTGTCCATACCTTCTCTTTGAACTGTTGATTTCATAAATATATTTCACCTTCTTGTGGAAATCCTATGATTTTTGTAACAACCTTGGTGAAAATTCCATGTAATAAAGGTTAATAAAGGAAAAAATAATAACCACAATCGATGGGAGACTTATTCCAAGCTGAATGTTGGGAAAGACATCCTAGTGTGGGTGTTGCTTTGGTTTATTAGGCTAAGGAAATTGGCAAAGGCAATGGGAAAGGCTTTGAAAAGGAAGATGTAAATTTTGGTACATTTATTTATAAAAATAATGGAAATTAGGGGAAAAGGAAGGTGAAAGGTCACTGTTTTCACGTGAGGAGGAAAATGAGGGAAAATAATGGAAAATGAAGAAAATAGAGGCCTAATTGATAAAACAGCTTTTGAGGATCAGTTTGTAACCTTTTGCGAGTTTAGTTTCAGAGCTCTCTCGTTATTCTCTCTCTCTCTCACACTCTTGGGCATTGATGAGCCTAGATATTGCAGCACGAATGCTGCAACTCCTAGGGCTATCAGCTTTACTTATCAACCCCGAGTTCATACAAACTTGGATGTGACTGTGCTATATACATAAGTAGAAGCGAAGGTACTACCTGTTGTCACTACTCATCTGGCAAGAGACCTCAGGGGTTCCAAGGCAGAATTCTATAGGGTCAGAAGAAGCTTGATTTTGATGTAAGGAGAGCAAAACTAGTCTAGCGGAGAGTTGTTCTACTGCAGAAATGAAGAAAACAACATGAAAACCTAAATCAACATAACCCAATTAATCATGGAAATAGCTAGACTAAGTAGAATTTCTAAACAACACTAATCTAATGCTAACTATCTAAGTTGCAGAAGTAGAAGGGCATAAAACTATCCTAAGGTTTAGGCAAAGGCAACTAGGGTAAGTCTGTGTATAAGCAAAAGAAGTGGTCAGAGGTCAAAATGGTGAAAAGAGGATGTAAGGAGCAACAACGCATGAGGGCCGTTGTATCAGGTAGGTGAAGGGTAAATAAACAGTTGAGATTGGACAGTAGGAGGGTACGTAGGCAAATGGGTGGACATGGTGGAATAACAGGATGGACAACTGGGATTATATCATGGAGGCAATTGGTAGATGAATGGTGAAGATCGACCAAGCTAGTTGGCGATTGGATGAAGCGACATCCGTCAGATCAAGAGTTAGATCGACGATGGAGAGCTCCAAGCGATAAAGCGATCGAGTGATGCGACGACTGTTCGATCTGGCAGGGAAGATCAAGGGTGGAGATTGGGGCGCGAAAAGAAACTTGTGGAAATGACAAGCGGGTTTGGAGGGTGGTAAGTTGTCTTTCGCGCACGCTCAAAACCATAAGTTGTATTTTGAAAATTAACGCGATTATCCTCCCCAACTGACACGTAGCACGGGGAAACCGCCCATCTCGCATGCTCTCGAGCAGATAACATTTAGAGAGAAATCCATGTGATATGGTGCGAAGGTCATCGGATCTAGCAAAGCAGATCTATGGTGGAGATGTGATATAGCAGGTTGGTGAGTGGGTGTGCGATAACACGAAAAGTGGGGATTTAAAAGGCAGAAAGTCAAACACGAAAAGTGGATTGGGTAGTGATTGGTGGGTTTTGCGTGTGAAAGGCGATCAATGGTTAAAAACTATTTGAACGTGAATTAACAGCTCTCACTGAGCGTTTCAGGCTGAAGGAGAATGACAGCATGAGAGATCTGGGAAGAGGGTGGAGTTCTAAATGATAGAAAAAAGAGAGTGAAGGGGTGGATAATCATGAGAGGAACAGAGTGACAATGCAATGAACTCACTGACTGTGCTTAAATGACAAACCCCATGAAAACAAAAACCCTATGTTTTTGGGGTTGCTGTAGGGTTTCTTCCTCACATCATGGTCCCAGAGGGAGGAGGTGAGTCTCAGACACCTATGAGCATCCTGATGGATCTTTTCTTTGCCAACCTATTTATTAAATGAGAGCATAAACGGAACAAACTGAAACACAACGAATCTGCCCTGTTCTACTGTAATGAAACTGCAACCACTTAACAAATGAATAGAAAACATGAAGCCACTTAAGTCAATAAGCAGGAAACCAAAAATTTGTGTTGAACTATTGTAATGAAAATGCATCTATTTAACCAAAGGAACAATCAAACCATGCATCTATGCTACTAATGTAATGGAAATAAACTATTTAAGTTAATGAATAGAAAGAAGGATTTTATGCTAGAATACAATACAAGAAAGAGGAGCTTTGGCTGCTAGGGTTGGGCCCTAAGCCAAGAGCTTCAACCCTCTGAGTTAACTCAGTGTTGGCTCAAATAAAAACTCATCTTCATTATCAAAGAACATTGTATTACATTAAACTGTTACAAGTCTACCTTGGACAAAAAGTCTGAATACTTGCTAACTAACTGACTGACTATTGGTTAACTGCCTAACTGACTAATTGACTAAAAAAATTGAGGTCCTAAGCCTCTTTATTTATACATCTGAAGTCTCAACGACTTCCCTCAAAATTAGGTAGGTATAGCTCCCAACTTAATGGTAACTTTTCCTTTCACTTTCACTAGCACAACTGCCTTCTAGTAGGGAGGCCACTTGTACTTACACTTGCTTCGTTGTCTTTTAGTACTCCTGATTTGGTTGTGTACTTTTACCTGATTGAGGGATATTCAAATGGATGGGTAGTAAATGAGGAGGATTTACCTCCTGTAATTCCTCTCCCTTGTCTCATCCAAGTTTTTACCAAGGTCTTTTAACATAGTTCCTTTCTTTTACCTTTTATCCCTGCATTTCCCTTGCTTTTATCCTTGGTTCCTGCATTACATGCACATTAGACCACAAAGCAAAATATCCAACTCTAACTCAACTCATAAGCAAAATATAATCAAAAGTATCCAATAATTTGTGAGAATATTTGGTTTGACTAAGCTAGGAGGTGAATTAAGGCCAATTAAGGCCCATATAATTACTCAATGATGAGACTCATCATCACCCCCCTACTAAAAGTGTTACTCATCCTCTGAGAAACTTAGTGGCTCTGGTAGCCTCTCTGGCATCTCATTCTTTAGATGTGGTCTTTTCTTCTTGTTTATAGTAGCCTCCTTTCCTTTCTTCTTCTTCCCACTAATATTCTCTAATCTTCAAGCTATGTGGCAGTGTCTCATCTCTTTTAGCAGGCATGTATATTATCATTTCTTATTAGCCTAAACATATCCTCAAAATGTGTACTTGCTTGCCCTTGGGCAACAAGATATCTAAGTGTCAGCTGAGGATTATTTGCAATTAAATTATGGGTGTTGATTAAGGCCATGGGATTTTGATTGTTCAGCTGCTTCTCTGTCCCTGAAGCCACTTAGCTCTTTTGTTTCTTGTTGCTTGTTCTTCTTTGTTTTAATGCCTTCTTCTTCTTCTATTTCAGCATCATGTTCCTTTGTATTAGTGTCTTCTTTATCCATCTCATCCCCATCTAGCTCTGTATCTGTTGTTTCTTGTTTTGTCTCCTCCTTACTGATAGAAGGACTAACATCATAGATGAAGGTTTTGATGTCATCCTCTATTGGTAAGTCATTGAAGACTATCCATGTTATAGGGATCCTGAGGTTTTGGAGGGCATAACCTTTTTAGAGGAAACTGGCCACCTTTTTACTCACAAACCAACTACCTCTTAACCTTTACAACTTTTGATCAAATGATGCAGATGAGTGAAAGGGTGGGATAATTACCTGTGGCCTTAATGCCACACTACAAGTGTCAAAGATCAGAGGTGCTGCTGATGGTCATTCTTCTTCCACTTCTGCCGTCTACGGATGGTGTCTGTGACTGCATATCTGATGCTTTTGCTGCTGTGTAGTCATCTTTTTTTCCTCTGCTGGTTTCTACTGATGGTGTCAGTGAGGATGCTGCAATGAATGGACAGAGGGAGGAGTGTGCGTGGATGCAGGGATGATGGTCATGGGTGAGGTGATGCTATGGAAAACGTAATATTCTCTTGAGTTGAAGTAGTGAAGTGAAAAAAACAATGGAATTTATGGGGGGATGGATGGTAAGGAGTGGGGGAGATGAACATATGTGAGGCAGGCCCCCCTTTGGATCTTCTCTTTGCTCCTTGATTATCTTTCTCATCCTCCTGCAAACAACAATTGCATTTTATTCTTCTTTTATTATTATATTTTTTGAAAAACACCTAGGCTGCCTCAGAGAGGTTTTCGCCCTAGGTATCTACCCTGGGTGCCTGAAGGAAGGTTTTCACCCAGGGATCTTCTTTTTCTTTCCTTTTTTTCTCATCCTTGTGCCACCTCATGGAGGTTTTCAACCCAAAGATGGGACTCAGGCACCTCATGGAGGTTTTCACTTGAATCCTTATTCTATTTTTTCTTTCTTTTTTAGTGCCCTGATGAGGGAGGAGTTCAAACTTTCTCCACCATCATCACTATCTTATTGATGCTGTGAATGAACTCTTGTTTAGATGAAGGTCTCTTGTATAATTTCAGTCTGTGTCCATTAACTAGCAATGGAATGGCTTTTTCATATATATTCTTGATTCACACTGAACCATTGTCATGGCATCTTTCCACCACATATGGTCAAAGCCATCTCGTTCTTGTCTTCCCCTTGAAGTCTTTGTACCTTGAATCATATAATAAGGCCCAATCTCCTTCTTGAAACAACTTATCCTTAATGTGCTTGTCATGCCAGATCTTCCTTTGAAGCTGAACTATCTCTGTATGAACGAGGGAATGCATTCTGAATTCATCTAAGCCATTAAAATGGAACAACTTTTCTTCTTGTGCATGACTGATATCTAGATCTAGTTGGGCTGCCATCCTCAATGTTTTATATTCAAATTCAATGGACAACAAAGACTTTTTCCCATAGACCAGCTCATAGGGTTTAAACCCAGTGGTGGTCTTACATGTTGTATTATAGTTCCAGGTGGCCTCAACTATTCTCTCATCCCATTCCTTTCTATTTTTGTTCACTACCTAGGTCAGGATGTTCTCCAGTGCTTTGTTGGTCACCTCCACTTGCCCATTAGCTTGTGGATGATAAGGAGTGGAGGTCCTATGTTCAATCTTGTGATGCTTGAGCAGTTATTCGATCATGCTGGAGGAGAACTTGCTGCCTTGGTCTGTGACTAGTTCTCTAGGGTACCCAGATTTGTAGAATATGTTCTCCCTTAGGAACTCAACGACCATTTCTTCTATTGCTGCCTTGATTGCTTTAGTTTCTGCCCACTTAGTCAGATAATCAGTGCACACAATGATGTGTTGTTTTTGCTTCGAAGGAGGGTTGATAGGCCCAATGAATTCAATGCTCCACTTGTCAAATGGCTCAAAAGTCACTTGAGGCTGTAGGGGCATTTCATCAATTGGAGTTGGCTTTCCCATCCTCTGGCACTGATCACACTGACTAACATATTTCTTCACATCTTGATGAAGAGTAGGCCAATAATAGCCTACTTGCGACACCTTGAATGCTGTCCTTTTTGCTGCAAAGTGACCTCCACAAGGTCCATCATGACAATTCATAAGTATGTCAAAGACCTCCTCTTCCCTTACACATCTTCTCAAGATTTGATCTAGATCAAGTTTGAACATATTTCCCCCAATCCAGGTAAAGGGGGCACTCTTCCTAATTATCTTTCTCTTCTCTCTAGAGGGCAGGTTTGGTGGAAACTGTGCGGACACCAGATAGTTTGCTATATCAACAAACCATGGGGAGAGCACTGAAATAGCAAACAAATGCTCATCTTTGAACTAATCATCCACCATTCCTTCTTCACTTGTAGGCAGATTCATTCTAGACAGGAAGTCAACAACAATGTTTTCTTTGCCAGTGTTATCAAGAATAGTTAAATCAAAATGTTGCAATAAAAGTAACCATCTTATGATTCTAGCATTTACATCCAGTTTGTTCATTCATTATTTAATTGCATCATGATCAGTATGCACAAATGTCAGATAGCTTGTAGTGTAATGCCTAAACTTGTTCAATGAATGCAAAACAATCAGGAGTTCTTTTTCTGTCGCAGTATAGTTTAGTTCAACCTTTGACATATTTTTACTGGTAAAGTAGATGGCATAAGGCAATTTCTCTTCTACCTGTCCTAAGGTTGCTCCTATGGCTTTATCTGACACATCAACATGAAAGTGAAAAGGGAGGGCCCAATTTGGGCCTCTAAGGATTACTGTAGTGGTTACCTTATCCTTTAAAATATCCAAGGCCTCTTGACAACTCTTTGACCGTATAAATTTAGAATCTTTGGCCAATAATACAAACAAAGGAGAGGCTAGCTTGTTGAAGTGTTTTATGAATCTTCTATAATATCTAGCTAGCCCTAAGAAAATCCTAACATTTCTCTACTTTTGTGGAGGAGGGACCCTTTGAATGATTGCTACTTTGTTTGGGTCCACTTGCAATTCTTGCTGAGATATTGAGTGACCTAACATAGTCCCTTCATTCATTAAGAATTCACATTTTTATGGACTGAGGGACATGTTCATCTCAATGCATTTGTGTAATACTTTTCCTAGGTTAGTCAGGGTCTCTTGGAAATTACAACCATAAGGTGTAAAATCATCCATGTAGATCTCCATAGTGTCATGAACTAATTCAGCAAAAATACTTAGGAGTGCTCTCTCAAAAGTGGCAGGAGCATTACACATGTCGAAAGGAAGGACTCTATAAGAAAAAGTAACCCATGGACAGGTGAAAGTGGTCTTATCCTGGTCTTTTGGGTAGATTTGGATTTGGTTGTACCCACTAAATCCATCTAGGAAAGAAAATAATTTCTTCCCTGCCAGTCCATCTAACACTTGGTCAATGAAGGGTAAGGGGAAATTGTCCTTCTTTGTGGCTTTATTCATCTCCCTATAATTGACACAAATCCTCCATTTCCCATTCTTCTTGGGAACTAACACCAAAGGGGATACCCACTTACTGTCAGAGATAGGGTAAATGAACCCTTCATCTAACAATTTCTACAGTTCTTCCTTGACTATGTCTTTGAGGGCTAGATTCATTCTTCTTTGTGGTTGCCTGACTGGCTTGCAACCTTCCTTGATGTATATCCCTCAACAAGTTGCATAGTTGTTCCTCCTCTAAAGTAGAGAGAGATGGATTAATCTTCAAGGTTTTCTCTGGCCCAAATTCTATGGTTTTGACTCGGAGTCTGTTGGAATCGGCCAAGCATAAGTCAATTGATGACTGTTCAATGTTTCTTTTACTTCTTCTTTTAGGGGTAATGAACTAGGAATTGTACTCTGGAGCAGGTGTTCAATTAAATCATCCTCATCTTGTTTTCCTCCTCCTATGATGGCTTCCAATGTATACAGTTCAGCAGAATAAATCTCATCTTCTTCCTCCTCCTCCAACCATAAAGGTAAGTCCTATTCAAGGGAGGGTTGAGCAGGAGGGTATAGGACTCACTGTTTGGACATATGCCCATTCTTAATGGTCATATTCCCAGCTCTACAGCAAATGTAGGCAACAGCTGTGGCCAACCATGGCCTCCTAAGAATGAGAGGGTAACCGGAAAGCTTAGCCTTGGGCTGGAGAACTAGGAAATCTACTGGGTACTCCTAGGAATCAATGGAGACCATCACATCCTCCACAATTCCCTCAGGGGTGACTGTGGAATGGTCTGCAAGTTGCAGCACTGTTGTGGTCTTCCTTAATGACCCTTGGAGGTTAATCTTGAGCATGGTGTCCTTTGTCATCACATTAATGGCAGCCCCAAGATCAATTAGAGTGTGTGGGACAATGGTGCCATTGATGTGGACATCAACTACAGGGCTTCTAGGGTCTAAGTATTTTGGACATATTGCCTGCCCCAACATTAAGTCAGATACCTTACCAATGACATTAATGGTAGGGGCATACCTTTTTCTTCTTCTTGGATGCTTAAAGCACTTCCCTTAATCAATTTATTGTAAATAGGCACATCTTTGATTGTTTAGAGAAGGGGAATCTTTACACATAGGTTTTCCACTTCTCCCAGAAGTTTAGTTTCTTCTGGGGTAGGCTGGTGTGGTTGGGCTAATCTTTCAAGAAAGGGTGGATTTTTTTTAAGGTTGATTTCCTCTCTTTTTTCCTCAACCACCTTATGTGGAGAGGGAGGTTGGTTATCTGGGAGAATTGTCCCAGATCTCAAGTTGATCTCCTGAATTTAAACAACATAAGCTGGGTATGATGTCTCTCCACCATATGTTTGCTGAGGCTGACTATTGTTTGGTTTTGGATTTGGCTGGGTAGGCATCTGGGGTTTCCTAGGTGGAGCAGAGTGCGTGAGTTGCGGTTGGGTAGGTTATGGAGGCAATAGAGCTAGAATATTGTTGAATTGGGGCCTCCACCCTTGGGGTGGGGTATTCCACTGATTTTGTAGCTGATTGTAAGGTTGAAATGACTAGTTAGGTAGCTAGGAATGATATTGAGATGCATAGGACCAAGGAGGGGGTGTAGACCAGGAAGGATTGGTAGGGGGTCCCCAAGAAGGTGTAGTTGTATTTTAGTTGGGTTTGTAATCACATGGTATGACCATTGCATACCCTGCTGGTATGGTCTAGGTCCAGGAGGTCTCCTTTGGTTAATGTAGCAAAGTTGCTCCGTGACCCCTTCCACTCCTTGATATACAACTTTGAGTCTAGGCAATGAATGACACTTTTCTATGGAGTGGTTTTCTTCACAGACTGAGAAAATATCAATACAGTTTAATGGGCATTCATTCTTAGGATGCCTTCTGGTGCACCTAGGATAGAAGATGACCAGGGTTCCCTCTGCTTCCTCTTGATTTCTTCTGATATTCATGGTATCCAATTCCAAGGCAAGGGCTTGAAACATCTCACTTTTGAAGTCCTTCAACATATTTCCAATTTCACCCTTGATGGATGAGTTGGAAGATGAGGTACTGGCAGTAGGTTGACTACTTCTACCCTTGTCTCTAGTTGCCCTAGAATGGTTTCTAAAGACAGTCTTGATGTCTTCATAGGGTAGTTGGTAGATATCTCCTCCTGATAACATATGTAAGGTGTCTAGTATATCCTCCCTTATTCCTCTAAGCAAGACCAACTTTAGTGACTCAGGGTCAAGTGTGCACGTGGCCCTTCTGTAACTAAGCTGGAATCTTTCTTGATAGTATTCTAGGGATTCATCATGGGCTATGTTCATCTTGAAAATCTCATCCTTGGTGTCCTTTGACCTACAATAGTCCCTATATTTGTTGTTAAAGACTTGCTGCATCTGAGCCCAAGTAGTTATGCTATCTCTAGGTAAACCCATGAACTAGCACAATGCTGCCTCCTTGAGGGTAGATGGAAACAGTTTCAACTTCTGCTCATAATCTGAGTAGTCATAGGTTCGAAAGACAACAACAAACTCAAATAGAAAAGTGTCAGGGTGCTCTATGGTCAAGCCATGGAAATGAGATAGAGCAGAGGGGCTTATATTCTTCATTTCAGTGTCCCCATTGGTTTCCCTAATGGGGAAGGCACTCCCAATTCTCCATCTATCGCCTCTGTCATTTAAGTATTCAACCATTGGTTCAGTAGGAATAGGTTCTTTCTCTTCTTCTTCCCCTATAGGTTCCTCAAATATGTTAGGTTGCTCACATAAAGGGGCTTCCAATCCACTGTCAGTGAAGAAGAAACAAGGTTGACTATTGGATGAGGTGGGGGTGTTTGGCAAGAATTTTCCTGAAGTGTTCCTAATCCTACGGGGCATGAAAGGAAATGTTTTTGTGTTTTTGTGATGTTTTCCTTGAAATATGGGAAGTAACTGCAGAAATGAAATTGCTGATTAAATGAAAAGAACTAACAGAATGGAAACTACATGCGGAATGAAATTGCTTAATTGAGTGAAAACCCTAACAAAAGGAAACTAGTTGAATTGAAATTGCTGGATGAAACTAGATTAACTTGCAGAATGGAAAGCAAAGCAAATAAAAAACAAAATGAAAGAAAGAAACCAGATTACTTTTGTAGAAATAAACTAATGGAAGAAAGTTGGAAACTACAAAATAGAAGAAAAGAACAGTAATCACTACTACTCTGACACCTCCTCGGCAACGACGCCAAAAAGTGATGAGCCTAGGTATTGCAACAAGAATGCTACAACTCCCAAGGCTACCAGATTTACTTATCAACCCGAGGTTCATACAAACCTGGAGGTGACTATGCTATATACACAAGTAGAAGTGAAGGTACTACCTGTTGTCATTGCTCATCTGGCAAGAGACCCCAGGGGTTCCAAGACAGACTTCTATAGAGTCAGCAGAAGCTTGATTTTGCTGGAAGGAGAGCAAACCTAGTCTAGGGGAGAGTTGTTCTACTACAAAAATGAAGAAAACAACATGCAAAGCTAAATCACCATAACCCAATTAATCATGAAAACAACTAGACTAAGCAGAATTGCTAAACAACACTAATATAATGCTAACTATATAAGTTGCAGAAGTGAAAGGGCATAAAACTATCATAAGGTGCAGGCAAAGGCAACTGGGCTAAGTCTGTGTATAAGCAGAAGAAGCGGTCAGAGGTCAAAATGGTGAAAAGAGCATGTAAGGAGAAACAACGCATGAGGACTGTTGGATTAGGCAGGTGAAGGGTAAATGAATGATTGAGATCAGATAGTAGGAGGGTACGTAGGCAAATGGGTGGACATGGTGGACTAAACGCACGAACAGCTCAGATTATATCATGAAGGTGATCGAGAGATGAACGATGGAGATCGACCAAGCCAATTGGTGATCGGGTGAAGCAACAACCGTTGGATCAAGAGTCAGATCGACAGCGGAGACTTCCAAGCGATAAAATGATTGGGTGATGCAATAGCCATCAGATCTGGCAAGGCATATCGATGGCGGAGATTGGAGCGTGAAATGAAATGTGTGTAAATGACAAGCGGGTTTGGACGGAGGTAAGCTGTATCTCACGCGCCATCAAAAACATAAGTTGTATTTTGAAAACTCACGTGATTAGCCTCCTCGGCCAACACGTAGTATGGGGAAACCACCCATCTCGCGTGCTCTCAGGCGAATAACATTTGAATAGAAATCCACGCGATATGGCACGAAGGCCGTCAGATCTAGCAAAGCAAATATACGGCGGAGATGTGACCGAGCAAGTTGGTGAGCGGGTGCACAATAACCGTCAGATCTGACAAGGCAGATCAACGGTGGGGATTTAAAAGGGATAAATTCAAACACGAAAAGTGGATTGGGAAGCGATTGGTGGGTTTTGCATGTGAAAGGTGACAACGGTTAAATACCGTTTTAACGTGAATTAACACCTCTCGCTGAGTGTTTCAGGCTGAAGGAGAATGAGAGCATGAGAGATCTGGGAAGAGGGTGGAGGTCTAAATGACAAAAAGATAGAATGAAGGGGTGGATAATCATGAGAGGAACAAAGTGACAACGCAATGAACTCAGTGACTATGTTTAAACAAAAAACCCTATGAAAACCAAAACCTTTTGTTTTTGGGGTTGCTGCAGGGTTTCTTCCTCACATCATGGTCCCAGAGGGAGGAGGTGAGGTCGAGACACTTGTGAGCATCTTGATAGATATTTTCTTTGCCTACCTACTGATTAAATGAGAGAATAAATGGAACAAATTGAAAAACAACTAATTTTCCCTGCACTATTGTAATGAAACTGCAACCACTCAACAAATGAATAGAAAACAGGAAGCCACTTAAGTCAATGAGTAGGAAACTAGAAATCTATGCTGAACCATTGTAATGAAGATGCATCTATTTAACCAAAGAAACAACCAAACCATGCATCTATGCTACTGCTGTAATGGAAATGAACTACTTAAGTTAATGAACAGAAAGCAGGATTCTATGATAGAATACAATAAAAGAAAGAGGAGCTTTGGCTGCTAGTGTTGGGCCCTAACCCAAGAGGATCAACCCTCTAAGTTAACTCAGTGCTGGCTCAAATTGCAACTCGTCTTCATTATCAAAGAACACTGTATTACATTAAACTGTTACAAGTCTGCCCTGGAAAAAAAGTCTGAATACTTGCTAACTGACTGATTGACTATTGGTTAACTGCTTAGCTGACTAACTGACTAAAAGAACTGAGGTCCTAAGCCTCTTTATTTATACATCTGAAGTCTCAATGACTTCCCCCAAAATTAGGGAGGTACAACTCCCAACTTAATGGTAACTTGTCCTTTCACTTTCACTAGCTCAACTGCCTTCTTGTAGGGAGGTTTCTTGTACTTCCACTTGCTTGGCTATCTTTTAGTATTCCTGATTTGGCTGTGTGTACTTTTAACTGATGGAGGGATATTTGAATGGATGGGTAGTAAATGAGGAGGATTTACCTCCTGTAATTCCTCTCCCTTGTCTCATCTGAGTTTTTACCAAGGGATTTTACCATAGTTCCTTTCTTTTACCTTTTATCCATGCATTTCCCTTTCTTTTATCCTTTATCCCTGCATTACATGCACATTAGACCACAAAGAAAAATATCCAACTCTAACTTAACTCATAAGAAAAATATAATCAAAAGTATGCAATAAGTTGTGAGAATAGTTGGTTTGACTAAGATAGGAGGTGAATTAAGGCCAATTAAAGCCCATCTAATTACTCAATGATGAGACTCATCCGCCACTTAGACTTTTCTTAGAGCATTTTGGCATTCGATAAAAAAGGCAAAGAAGTTAAGAGGAAGGAAGGAGCAAGAAAGGAAGAGCATGATCAAGAAGCTACAACAACATTATTTGCAAGTATCGATTCGTATGTGTATTTTCCTTGCTAGATTTGGCATGCATGGTATTGCATGTGGTTCTTTTATTGTTATGGCGTGGGATTTTCTAGGTGTGATAGTGTTTTCAGCCTAACCTTTCCATTTCCGGATAGCCATGTTGTGATGGGGTTCTCATGTTTTGGTTCAGTTGTATAGGCCGATGGATTCGAAGTTGAGTGAGGTGGATCTCTGAATGATGGAACACGTGACCTAGTGGTCCCTGAACCAAACTGTGGATCACAGTAAAGCCACTAGCCTAGTAACCCCTGAGCTAGACTGTGGGTTGTAGTAAAGCCAAGATTGTGTGCCTCAGTGGGCCTAGGAATCCTCAATACCGGTGAATGGAGGGATATATGACAAAGACAAGAGGTGGATTTCTCTCCATTGGGCATACTAATCTTGGGTTGGGATATGTGGTAACTCCTAGAGAGTGGGTCTCAGTTTAGGGCCTAGTGATCTAGTATGGATCATGGTAAAGTTTGAAAGACTAGGAGACAAGAAAATTCCTCACGGTGTAGGTGGAGAAATCTGGTGGCATCCATGCTTGTTTGGCTTCATGATCAGGTGGAGATCATGGTAAAGCTTGTTGTTACATTTTTATTGTGTTGGCCTAGTGATTCGAGATGGATTATGGTAAATCTTAGTTTCTATTGATGAGGGTGAGGTGGTTTAGCCTTAGAATGCCTTGGTTAGTTCTTTTGGTTTGAGTCCCACATTCATGCTTGGAATATGGCATAGCGATGAATAACATAAGCGCTATTTGGCTTAGCCATTCTATGGTCGGGTGGAACATGGTAGTCCCATCCCGAATTTGGATTTTGCACCATGAATATGAGGTTATTTCTCCTTGTATTTCTATGAGTATTATATTGGTTTATATGTGGATCATATGGTTATTATTTCGTTGGTATTTGTGTTATTATTATGATAGTTATGTATATGTTTTATGATAGTGGTTATGTATGGCTCTCATCATGTTTTTACTTTTAAATGCATGAACAATGTATCTATGACCTAATATATGATAATGTACCAAATGATATAAGGAAACACTACTTCATAGCGATTTTCAGATAATTATGACACCCCTATGCTTGAATATGTTGTTTACACTTGTAGATTACATACTTGTGATATGTTTGACGATATGAATGTCATGGATAGTAGGTGTCTGGTTAAGGGTTTGTTCAAGTATTTGCATTTCCATCATTGTTTCCTTATTATATTCATGTTCTTAAGGTGTCATTCAATTTTAGGCAGTGACCTGGGCTTTGGGACTGATAAATTGGTTGGAATCTCGGGGATGTTGGCACAACATTGGGAAAAATAGTCCTTGGACACTAGCCTAAGAGCGTCCAAAGCCTCCTAGATGCTCTCAAGTCCATATCATGGGAGCGTCCAGTTGTCAAGTATGCTAAAACCTCAATGGGATGATTATTGGGAGTCATGTAGCTGATGTGGAAGGTATATATGTTGCGTTTCCATCGATTCCATTTCCTTAAGGTCAAATAGGAGGTTGAATCTAATCATAGTAGCCTCTCATCACATGTTTACCTTAGTTGGCCAGTTACTTGGGTAGATGTGGGAGGAAGGTGTTACAAGAGTGGTATCAAAGCATGGTTCACCCCTCGGACTAGATGGGCAGTGTGTTGGTCATGCATTCATGTCATTTTCACGTGTGTTAATCATTCTTGTGATCTATGTGCTTGTTGCATATGCATGGTGTTAGTCATGGTTGTAGTGATGTTGCCATGTGAAAGAGAATGTTATTGTTGTAAAGTGTGTTGTCATGAGTGTATGATTTCCTACATATTTTTTATGCTTGCGTACTATCAGTGTACATTGGTATGGTTGTGTTGTCACGCATGAGGTCATGGTATGTGTAGTTGATATGGTCATGCATTGATGACTGGACTCTAGCTAGACTGATGGTTACATGGTTATGTGCTTATGTATTATATGTATATATGTTGTCATGATTATGTTATACATGTATCACGTTGATTTGATGATCTTGCGGATGACATATCCTCCCTGAATTTTTCTAAGGTATGTGTGTCTTTTGTGATTTGGTTTATCTGAAATAGTATGCCTTGCAGGAAAGATATCAAAATGACTAGCAAGATGGTAGACTACAAAGTCTCTCCCTATGAATGAGATGAGTAGCATGGTGTTGGGCACTCTTCTGATTTGGCAAACACATTAAGATTCTTGAAGGGAGAAATAAGGAGTTTTAAGGCGGACAATGAAAAAATCATGCATGAGGAACAAGAGAAACAAGTAGAGTTTAATGCAATTATTCTTCAAAGTTTGTTAGAATAGTGGCGACAAGGGCCACTTCGGATCATCCATGGAAAGGAGGACATAACTAATGGGTCATATGGTAGTAGGTCTCATGGTGGTTACAGGTTGGATAGAGATGACATGGTTATAGATAGAAGATTGTTGGATACTCCGGATAGGAGAGGCAATGGATACAAATATTATTCTAGTTCTTGGTTTTGGCAGGCATCATGATCACCATTTTTATTATCCTTACAGGAGGAGTGATAGGGGATACTTTCCAGATGAGTTTAAGAAAGAAAATCCAACTAATTTTGATGGAGATGTGAAGAAGGCGGATGATGCAGAGGCTTAGATATTTGGGATGAACAAATTATTTGAGTTGCATGAGTACACAAAAAATAAGAAGGCCATAATGACTATCTTCAGCCAGAGAGGTAAAGCAGACATCTGGTGCGGATATGAGAAGCAGGTTAGATACATCAGGCTGGATGACTTGGCATGAGTTCAATATGCTTTTCATGAATAAGTATTTGTCAGAAAGGTACTATGACAGTAAGGCCAAAGAATTATATGAGCTAAATATGGGATCAACGGCAGATGAATAGTACAAGAATAAGCTCTTGGAGCTATTAAGGTATGTACCATATCTTATAGATGAGAAGGCTAAATTTCAGTGATTTTTCAGTGGATTTTCATTAGTGTTTAGAGACTAGATTGAGTATAATGAGCCTCACTCACTTGAGGAAATTATTGGGAAATTGAAGCATTGCTATGAATAGTCAAAGCGCAAGAATGAATCTAAACAAGGATGGAAAGGGAAAGTCAAAGGTAAAGGTAAATGGTAGGTGAAAAGAGAAAGGCCTCATAATGTAGATGAGAAATAAAATGTGGCACCACAAATGAGGTTTAATACAACTAGATAGGGACATGGGTCACAACAACAACATTAAGGTGAGGGTACTGGTTAGTTGGAGTATTGGACATGCGGTAAGGAGCACCTTAAGAGAGATCGTCCATAGAATCAGGGTGGTAGGCCTCATATATATAGTGCACAAGAGGCACAAATGGCTGGGGATGTTGGTCAGAGAATTGCTCATATTTATGCAACATTGGATAAAAAGTAGGCAGACCATCATGAATCTATAATTAAGATGGACGGTAAGCTTTGTGATCAATTCATTTCTATTTTCATTGAATCTCATTCCATCTATGTTAGTCCTGACTTGGTAGATAAGTGTGGTTTGAGTAAGGAATTTTATGCAGAATCTTGGTTAGTGCAGTTGGCTATAGGTACAAAGAAGTGAGTTCATCATTGGGTAAGAGCTTGTGTATTTGATTTGAATGGTATGTGTTAGGTCCCTATAATACTAGTGATTCCCCCATTACTATTTTCATTGTAGACCTTATTGTTATTATTGTGCCCCTATTGTCCCCATATTGTTATTATTGTGCCCCATAGAAGCCCACTATTGTTATTTTTGTCCCTTATATTATTATTGTTATGTCGGCTTTCATTATATTATGACCCCTTAGAATCCTATATAGAAAGGCGATTTTATCATTCGTATCAGACAAGAATTGTTCATTTGTGTAATGTAAAGGAGGTTTCCCCCTTGAAGAGGCTGATTTCTAATTTTTTGATCTATCTTTGCTATCTTTCTGTGAGCTGGTTTCATAACATTTGGTATCATAGGTTTGGATTTTAGGATTTCGCTGCTCCAAAATAGGTCATCGTGGAATTTTCGATATAACTTTTTTTCGACGACGTTTCAGAAGCTAAAAAAAAAACCCATTTGAGAAGAAATCACAGTGATGCTTGGGTCTAAATTTTAGATATTTTCTCGCTATATTTTTGGAAATATGATCCAAGGAAGTCAAGTTTTGTGCAGGCTCCCGAATTACATCCCAAACAGGTGACCTTGGTACAATCATCATAACTTTCTCTCTGAGTATTAGAGTGAAATTTCATAAGAAGTTACAGAAATAGGAAGGATGGTAGTTTTACGTGCATCATTGCGAGGTCAAAATGTTGAAATAGTGACACATGGAACTTCTTACATGTTCGCTATACTGAAAACGTGTATAATCAGGCCATCTTGGGAGATTGGGAATAACACTTTCTTGGAGAATCCAATTTTGATTAGACTTGTGGCATTGGAAATAGGACTCAGAGGGATACCACAATGCACAATTTCAATCATTGGAGATCCATAATTTTAGAGATAAATCAGATACAATATTGAGATCCTACAAAGTGAAAAAGGGTGTGTAGTTCTTTTTAAAATTTTGCATAAGTTTGATTTGAAAAATTAGTTTGAAAGAATTCAAAGGGAACAATGAAAAATAATTATCATTAATTGCTGCCCCAGAGAAAGAAAATGGAAACACCTAGTAAGTAACCTAAAATATCTAGCATGACTCATGAAGAAGAGGAAGAAATGCAACATGATATATCAAAATTACGAGACCAAGTGCAACAAAATCCACTCTCACAAAAAGTAACAAAAGCTAAGATGGATGGTTTAAAGAAAGAAATATAAGCTAATATGATGGTTTAAAATATGGTGTGGAAGATAAAATGGATGGTTTAAAGAAAGGCATAGAAGCTAAGATGAATGACATGGAAGCTAAGAAGGATAGCATGGAAGTTAAGATGGATGGTTTAAAGAAAGACGTGGAAGCTAAGATGGAAGATTTGAAGACAAATTTGACAAAGTTTCTACAAGAAATGCTTACTAATGGAAAAAGGGTAGTAAACGAAACTCATGATGAGAACAAAATAAATGTTAATCATGATTTCATAGACTCTAATGTTGGATCGAAGACCCACCATGTTCCAAGGATCGATATGAGGAAGTTTGATGACAAAGATCCCGTAACATGTATACTACAGATGGAGCAATATTTCGATCTCCATAATGTGCAATACACACAAAAGGTACACATTGCAACTTTATATTTGGAACCAAATCAGTTTGTATGGTATCGATGGCTTTTCTCTCGTAAACAAATTGTCACTTGGGAAATTTTTATGGATGAAATGACAACACATTATGAGGATACAAAAAGCAACACTTTTTTTAGCCAATTGATAAATCTCAAACAAAAGGGTTCAATGATGGAGCACATTGAGGACTTCCAAAAATTTAATATAAGGGTAAAAGATATTCTAGAGGAGCATATGATTGATGTGTTCATAGGGACTTTAAAGGATAACATCCAAAACGAGGTTCACCTTTGGGAACCTGATTCATTGGAGAAGGCATTCAGGTTAGCAAGAAAAATGGAAAGGAAAATTATGACAAGAAGGAAGCATACCACTCACAATTATAAATATGGAAGTGTTTTTCCCCAAGCCTTCCACAAGCTACAAGGTTGACACCGCAACAATTGGAAGAAAAAAGAGAAAAAAAGATTTGTTATAGTTGTGATAGAAAATACACTAAAAGTCATAAGTGTAATGAGAAGAAATTATTTTACATAGACTGTGAAGAGGAGGAAGAAAGGGGACAAGAAACATCAAAAGAAGAGGATATCCACTAGGAAAAAAAACCTAGAGAAAGAAGAAATGAATCCAACCATATCTTGTAATGCATTGGTTGGAATTACCATTCCTCAAACTATCAAGATAGAAGGACATATCAAGAAGAAAAAGGTAATAGTGTTTATTGATTCTCAAAGTACCCATAATTTTATTCATTGTAAGATAGCCAAGGAATTGAATTTCTTCCTATATCAAGCACCAGAGTGTCAAGTGATGTTTGCAAGTGGAGGAACCATCAATTGCTCTAGAAAGTGCCGCAATATCAATCTATCCATGGGATAATATGTATTGAATATCCCAATGCTTTCCATTCCAATGGGTAGTGTTGATGTCGTACTATGATTCCAATGGCTACAATCCTTGGGTACAATAGGTTTTAATTTTCAAGAAATTTTCTTCAGAAGGAAAGGAATTTGAATTAAGGGGTATCACAGGGAAACCGTGAAAGATAATCAACTCTAATGGAATGAAAAAGCTTCTAAAGGAAGAACAACGAGGCATAATTCCACAATTGTGTTCACTAGAGGTTCCCACATCGAAATCATCTATTTCTCCAAATCTCCAAAAAGTCTTGGACAATCATTCCAAGGTATTTGAGAGTCCCAAAGGCCTCCCATCTATTCGTGATCATGATCATGATATTCATTTGATTCCAGGAAGTGTTCCTCCAAACATCAGGCCTTACAAATATCCCTATGCCCAAAAGAGTGAAATTGAATGTATGGTTGCAAAAATGCTAGAGGATGGTATAACATAGTCAAAGTTCTTTCTTTGCTCTAGTATTATTGGTTCACAAGAAGGATGGATCATGGTGCATGTGTCAAAATTATAGGGAGCTTAACAAGCTCACTATTAAAGACAAATTTCCCATTCCTTTTATTGATGCATTACTGGATGAATTGCATGGATCAATTTACTTCACCAAGTTGGATCATCATTCAGGATATCATCAAATCAGAATGAATATTGAAGACATTATGAAAACAACATTTAGAACTCATGAGGGTGATTATGAATATTTTGTCATGCCTTTTGGCCTTACCAATGCACCTTCTACATTTCAAGGTTTGATTAATTCCATTTTCAAACCCTTCCTTAGAAAATTTGTGTTAGTATTTTTTGATGATATACTAACCTACAAGAAGTCTTGGAAGGATCATGTTCAACATGTTGGCAGGGTGCTCAAACTATTGGAGGAGAAACAATTATATGCAAAAAGATCCAAATGTTTCTTTGGAGTACAAGAGGTGGAATATCTGGGTCATATTGTATCTCATGAAGGTGTTAAGGTAGACCCTAGAAAAATTAAAACCATTAAGGAATGGAAAATCCCCACATCCATAAAGCATATGCAAGGATTTCTCAGGTTGATAGGGTATTATCGAAAGCTTGTTAAGAATTATGGGAGAATAGTAGCACCACTAACAACATTATTGAAGAAAGATGCATTTTCATGGACTCCAGAAGCAGCGAAGGCCTTTGAATATCTTCAAGAGGCAATGTGCCAAGCACCAGTCTTAGCTACAATGGACTTCACAAAAACATTTATTGTGGAATGCGATGCCTCAGGAAATGGAATTGGTGTTGTTTTAGTGCAAGAATAAAGAACCATTGTTTTATAAAGTCATCCAATCAAAGGAAAGTATTTACAAAAACTATTTCTGAGAAGGAAATGTTGGCAATACTACATGCACTTAAGAAATGACGACCCTACCTAATGGGAAGGAATTTCAAGATAAAAACGGATCGTGATAGTATTAAATACTTTTTAGAAAAAAATATTATCTTTAGAAGAGAAGAAAAAATGGGTCACAAAGATGTTGGGTTATGACTTTGAAATCATCTACAAAAAAGGGAAGAGAAATGTTGTGGCAAATGCACTCTCAAGAAAGGATGAGGATGTGGAAGCATTTCTTTGTTCCATTTCTATTATCCAACCAGATTGGATAACCAAAGCAAGGGATGAATGGAAGAATGATGAAGAAGTATGGGCACTCATGGGCACTCATTGAAAATTTACAACAAGATCCCAGTACATCTGATACATTTATTTGGAAAAATGATTCGTTATGGTACAAAGATCGATTATACCTATGTAATAATTCCCAACTCAAAAAAAATATTCTTATGGAATTACACACCTCTCCCTCAAGAGGGCAATAAGGATTTCTAAAAACTTACCACAGGGTTAAGAATGAATTTTTTTGGGATGGCCTTAAATCATATTTTCAAAAGTTTGTGGCGGAATGTTTGGTTTTCCAACAAAATAAAGTTGAAACAATTAAGACTCCGGGTCTATTACAACCTTTATCCATTCCAAGACAATGTTGGGAGGAGATTTCAATGGATTTTATCACAGGTTTACCCTAGTCCAAAGGAAAGAGCGTTATCATGGTGGTATTTGACATACTTACTAAGTATGCACAATTTTGTGCATTATCTCATCCATTACAACAAGTACAATTTCTACTGCATTTATGGAAACAATTCAAAAGCTACATGAAAACCCAAAGATTATTGTAAGCGACAGAGATCCCATTTCGCTCGAAATTTTTGGACAACTTATTTTTCTACTCTTGGTACTCAGTTAGCTCATAGCTCATCTTATCATCCTCAATCTGATGGGAAAACTGAGATAGTAAACAAATGTTTGGAAGGATATATTTTTTGCTTTGTATCTAATAAATAGACACAATGGGTAAAATGGTTTCCTCTGGCTGAGTGGTGGTATAACACTTCCTTCCATACTACAACAAAAATGACCCCATTTATGGCACTTTATGGATATCATCCATCATCCATCACATCATATTTAAGAGAAAATTCTAAGGTTCAAGTAGTGGAAGATCACATCGAGCATCAACAAGTTCTCAAACTCTTAAATGATAACCTCACTTTGGCGCAGAATAGAATGAAACAATAGGCAGATCAACATTGCAATGAAAGAAGTTTTGATGTAGGTGATTGGGTATTCCTACGGCTACAACCATATAAACAAATGTCCCTCAAGCAAGCTAAGAAGGATAATAAATTATCACCAAAGTATTATGCTATGTACAAGGTGTTGCAAAAGATAGGTACTATGGCATACAAATTGGAGCTTCTTGCAACTATTCCAGTGCACCTGGTTTTCTATGTTTCATGCTTAAAGAAGGTTATAGGTGATAGGCTCCCAGTTCAAACAATATTGCCAGAATTTTATGACGAAGGAAAAATCATATTGGAACTTGAAGCAGTAACAGAAACAAGAACTCGACAGCTACGGGATCGATCAATTTCAGAGTATCTCATCAACTAGAAGAACTTACTCGCTGAAGATTCCACATGGGAGGATGTGAATTTTATACAAAAGCATCCATAACTACTTCAGGGTTAAGGACAACACTTTTTTGAATGATAGGGGCATGTTAGGTCCTTATAATACTAGTGATTTCCTCATTACTATTGTCATTGCAACCATTATTGTTATTTTTATGCCCCTATTGTCCCCATATTTTTATTATTGTGCCCCATAGAAGCCCACTATTGTTATTTTTGTGCCCTTATATTATTATTGTTATGTAGGCTTTGATTATATTGTGACCCCTTAGACTCCTATATATAGAAAGGAGGTTTTTTCATTTGTATCAGCCAAGAATTATTCATTTGTGTAATGTAAAGGAGGTTTCCCCCTCGAAGAGGTTGATTTCTAAGTTGTTGATCTATCTTTTCTATATTTTTGTGAGATGGTTTCATAACAGTATGCCTACTACAACACATTTGAATGTGTTACCATTGGGATCATACAATATGTTGTTTGGCATGGATTGGTTGTACCTTCATAGGATCAAGGTGGGTTTTTATGACAAATCCATTGATTGTGTGGATGGCAATAGAGAACCAAGAGTCTTACAAGGAAAGAAGAAAGCCACATCAGTTAGGATGGAGACAACTATGCAGGAAAAATGTAGTCGCAGAAAAGGGTGTATGCTATTCACTATGCATATTTCTAGTGAAAAAGTTAAGGAAGTTGAGGATGCAGATGTTTTGAGTAGGTACCTAGTTCTACAATAGTTTCAGGATGTATATCCTGAGGATATTTCAGATTTTCCACCTCACATGAAGGTAGAATTTTCTATTGAGTTAGTGACAGGGACAACTCCAACATCAAAATCACCTTACAATATGAGTACACCTGAGTTGGTAGAGTTGACATTGTAGTTGAGGGAAATGTTGGACATGGGATACATTAGGCCAAGTGTATTGCCTTGGGGTGCACCAGTGTTGTTCGTAAAGAAGAAAGATGTTACTCTAAGATTGTGCATTATCTACAGGCAGTTGAACATGGTAGTGATCAAAAACAAATATCCATTGTCAAGGATTGGTGACTTGTTCGATCAATTGAAGGGAGTAGTAGTGTTCTCTAAGATTGATCTGAGATCTGGATATCCCTAGTTACACATCAAAGAGGAGAACATTTACAAGATAAATTTCTAGACCAAGAATGGGCATTATGAATGTGTTGTAGTTCCATTCGGTTTGACTAATGCTCCAATTGCATTTATGTCCTTGATGAATAGTGTATTGCATTCGTATTTGGATACATTTGCTATTGTGTTAATTGATGATATATTGGCATATTCTAAAAATGAGGAAAATCAAGTCGAGAATTTAGCAGGAGTGTTGAGGTTGTTGTGAGATCATCAGTTATATGCTAAGCTCAACACGTGCAATTTCTTTCAGACTCAGGTACACTACTTGGGACATGTTGTTTCTAGGGAGGGCATAACAGTGGATCCAAAAAAGATAAGGGCCATCGTGGAGTGGGTAGCTCGTAGGAATGTGAATGAGGGGATATATTTCATGGGGTTGGTAGGCTATTATAAGAGGTTCATCAAGAACATCTCACATATTTCTTATCCTATTACATCATTGCAGAGGAAAGGTAAGAAGTTTGAAAAGACAGAGGAGTGTGAGATCAACTTTTTAGAAGCTTAAGAAGTTGTTGACACATGCCTCAGAGTTAAAGATTGTAGTTCTAGAAAAGGATTTTGTTGTATGTACAGATGCTTCCAAGAGAGGACTTGGTGGAGTCCTTATGCAGGAAGGGTAGGTGGTATGTTATGAGTCACAAAAAATAAATGGGCATGAGCAGAACTACTTGACACATGATCATGAGTTAGTAGCAGTAATACATGCATTGAAGATGTGGAGGCACTATTTTGTTGGGAGGATGTTTGTACTGATGAGTGATCACATTCAGTTGAGGTATTTGTTTGACGAACTGAATCTTAATGCCTGACAAGCTAGATGGTTGGCCATGATCAATGTGTTTGAATTTGAGATCAGGTGTATCAGAGGAAAGGAGAACATGGTTGCAGACGCACTTAGTAGGCGGGTACAAGTAAGTCACTTAGCAACTATGAGCTCTTATGGGACAGACTTAGAGGATAAGATCTTGCAGGAAGGCTAGTAGTATGTTAGGTATATGGATATTATGAACATGTTGTAGTAGAGCACATGTACAAGTACATGCAGTAGTACAGGTAAAGGTATATGTAGTGGTATAAGTACAGGTAGATGTATAGGTATAGGTAGTGGTACATGTATAGGTACAAGTCTAGGTGCACAGTATGTGGACTATTGTCTTACAACAGATGGATAGGTTAGATTTAGGAATATGATATATGTCCTAGACAATAGTGAGCTCAAGAAGGTGATCTTTAGGGAGTTTCATGTGAAACGATATTCAGGTCACCCAGACTACCAGAAGACATTGACCGCAATGAAGAAATTTTATTATTTGTCAAATCTGAAGAATGATGTAGCATAATTTGTGGCTAGGTGTTTTGATTGTTAGCGTGTGAAGGAAAAGTGTAATCATGCACATTGACTACTACAGACGATTGCGATTCTAGAATGGAAATGGGAGGTAATTTCCATGGAATTTATCACACTTTTTTCGAGGACAATGAGACAACATGATTCCATCATGGTAGTGGTGGACATGTTGACAAAGGTTGTGCACTTCATTCCAGTGAAGTCTACATGCTCAGCTAGCGATGTAGCACACATGTTCATCAGATATGTGGTCATATTGCATAGAGTTCCAAAGCAGATTATGTCAGATAGGGATGCAAAGTTCACTTCCAGGTTTTGAAATGAGTTGTTTGCAGGTTTGGGTACATAGTTGGCCTTCAATACATCTTATCATTCGTAGACAGATGGACAAACTGAGAGTGTTAACAGGATATTGGAGAACATGTTGAGGATGTACATGATGCATTAACAAAAAAAGTGGGAAGAGTATCTTGCACTGGTATAATTCAGTTACAATAATGGATATCAGGAATCTTTGAAGACGAGTCTGTTTGAGGCATTGTATGGGCAGAGTTGCAATACTCCTATCAGTTGGAGCGATCCAGTCAATAGGGTATTGATTGGATCGAGCATATTGACGTACATGGGACAAGAAATGCAGGTTATAAAGAATAATCTAAAGGCAGCAAAGGATAGGAAGAATATTTATGCAAATCGAAATAGGTTGTTCAAGGAGTTCTAGGTTGGGGAACATGTGTACTTGCGCATCAAACCAAAGAAGAGCTCCTTACAGATTGGATCATGTGCCAAGATGGTACTATGGTTTTGTGGACCCTTCAATATTATTGATAGGATTGGGCCAGTAACTTATCGACTTGCACTGCCTCCGACAGTGAAAGTCCATGATGTTTTCCATATGTCATTGCTTAAGAAGTATGTTAAAGATGTTGATCACGTGATTGACTGGTTTGTATTGCAGGTGGAACCAGATGGATAATTCCAGCTGGAGCTTCAATGTATATTGTAGAAAAAGGCTCTCATGCTCTAGAACCACGTAATCAAGTAGATTAAGGTGCAATGGAAGCAATTTCCACCCGATGAAGCTACATGGGAGATGATGGATCAAATGTGGGCTATGTATCCTTCATTGTTTGCAGGTTAGGGCAAAGAAGTTTTGGCATGATGCTTGGTATAAGTTTTGACATATGTTTTGGTGTGATGTTTTGATATATGTACATATGTATATGGATGTAAATACTGCCATGAGCTTTGTTATAAATCTCCAATAAGCGGTATGGGTGTCATGTCATTTATGATGTTATGTTGTTATGTTTTCATGTTGGTTTTCTTTTCAGCAGCGTGATCATTGTAAATATTACATCGAGCTATGTTATATATCCCCATGGGAAGTATGCTTTGTTTTCAGTGGTTTTTTTGAAGTATATGTGTGGTTCAACATCGAGGATAGTGTACCCCAAGGGGGAGGTTTTGTATCAGCACTGGTGAAAATTCCATGTAATAAAAGTTAATAAAGGAAAAAATAATAACCATGTTTGATGGGAAACTTACTCCAAGATGAATGTTGGGCAAGAAATCCTAGTGTGGGTGTTCATTTGATTTATTATGGCTAAGGAAATTGGCAAATGAAATGGGAAAGGATTTGGAAAGGCAATTGGCATTCGTTTCACATTTATTTATGAAAAATAATGGAAATTAGGAGAAAAGGAACATGAAAGTTCAGAAGTTGCATGTGAGGAGTAAAATTAAGGAAAATAATGGAAAATGAAGAAAATGCAGGCCTAATTGATAAAATGCTTATGAGGATTAGTTTGTAACCTTTTGTCAGTTCAATTTTGGAGCTCTTTCATTATTATCTCTATTTCTCTCACTCTTGGACACTTATAGTTTTCTTGGAGCATTTGGGAATTGGATGAAAAAGGAAAAGAAGGCAAGAGGAAGGAAGGAGTAAGCAAGGAAGAGTAGGATCAAGCAGTTACAATAGTATTCTTTGTGAGTATTGATTTGCATGTGTATTTTCCTTGCTATATTTTTCATGCATGGTATTGCATGTGGTTATTTTTTTTTTAGGGAATGGGATTTACCAAGTTTGATAGTGTTTTCGGCCTAGCCTTTCCATTTCTGAATAGCCATGGTGTGATGGGGTTCTAATGTTTTGGTTGAGCTAGATTGTCATATGGATTCGAAGCTAAGTGAGATTGATCTCTGAATGATAGAACGCAGGGCCTAGTGGTCATTGAACCTAACTATGGATCATGATAAATCCACTGGCCTAGTAATCCCTAAGCCAAACTATGGGTTGCGGTAAAGACAATATTATGTGCCTTAGTGGGCATAAGAATCCTTTCTGCTGAATGGTGGGATATACAATAAAGCCAAGAGGTGGATTTCTCTTCGTTGGGCCTAGTAATACTGGGTTAGGATATGTGGTAAATCCTGGAGAGTGGATCTTGGCTTAGGGCCTAGTGATCCTGTGTGGATTGCAGTAAATCCTGAGAGACTAGGAGACATGAAAACTCCTCATGGTGTTGGTGGAGAAATCCATTGGAATCCATGCTTGTTTGGCCTAGTGATTGGGTGGATATCATGGTAAAGCTTGTTATTACATGTTTATTGTGTTGGCCTAGTAATCCAAAATGGATTACAATAAATCCTGGTTTCTATTGATGAGGGTGAGGTGGTTTATCCTTGGGATGCCCTGGCTAGTTCTTTTGGTTTGAGTCCCACATTCATGCTTGGAATATGGCACAAGGGTGAATGGATAAAGAGAGATTTGCCTAAGCCATTCTATGGTTAGGTGGAACATGGTAGTCCCATCCCAAGTTTGGATTTTGCATCATCAATATGAGGTTATTTCTCCTTATATTTCTATGAGTATTATATTGGTTTATATATGAGTCACATGGCTAGAATTCCATGGTATTTATGTTGCTATTATGCTGGTTATGTATATGTTTTATGACAGTGGATATGTATCAATCCCATCATATTTTCACTTGTAAATGAATGAATAATGTATTTATACATTATAGATGATAAAGCAGCAAATGATATAAGGGAACAATGCTTCATAGCGATTCTTATATAAGTATGAGACCCATATGCTTAAATATGTTGTTTACACCTGTAGATTACATATTTGTGATATGTTTGATGAAAAGTTTTTGGCTAGTAGGGGTCCGGTTAAAGGCTTTTTCAAGTATTTTCATTTGCATCATTATTTCCTTGTTATCTTCTGGTTCTGAAGGTGTCATTCAATTCTAGGTAGTGACCTGGGCTCTGGGCCTGAAAACGTGGCTCAAATCATAGGGACGCTAGCAAAACACTAGGAAAAATAGTCCTTGGACGCTAGCATGAGAGCTTCCAGAGCCTCCTTGACATTGTCAGGTCCATATCTTGGGGCGTCCAACAGTGAAGTAGTCTAAAACCTCAGTGGGACCCATGGGCTAACTACCTGAGTTGTTGGGATGGTTCTTGGGAGCCCTGTAGCTGATGCGGAAGGTCTTTATTTTTATTTTTCTCTCGATTCTACTTCCTTAAAGTCACATAGGAGGTTGAATCTAATCATAGTAGATTCTCGTCACATGTTTACCCTGGTTGGCCGGTTACTTGGGTAGATGTGGGAGGAGGGTGTTACAATTTATATAATTGAATGCTCTATTAAATATGTAATAATATTTCCAAAAAAAAATCTTCCTTCATCAAAAGTAAGGGAAAATTCCTTGTTACTTCCATATTAAACCCATTGAATTTTGAGAAGAATTGTAACCATCTTTAACTTTCCAAGAGAATCAAACAATCTCGTTCTACTTTTGAAATTTCAAACTCCGCTAGTTCCATTCTTACTTCCATCCTTTAGTTTCTATTAAAAAACCCTAGTTGTATCTATTGTTGATGAGAAAACCATTCTTTCTATCCTAACAAAACTCTACTCTATGTCTTGAGAAAAAATTGCTCTTGTTTAAGTTTCTTCAATCCTCAATTATTTGCTTTGTTTCTTTCTTGGGTTGAGTAATTTTGATTGAAAATTTATTTTAACATGAAAATTTCATGTCATACTGGTCTTGGAATATTGTCTTACTTGGAAAATTATGTTAATTCCTTTCCCTGGACTTTTCACACGTTCATTTTTTTCTCTTTGTTGTGTTGGATGTCTATTGTTTACAATTACAATATTATGATGTCAATATCTCTCCTTGTATCCCCTTTTTAAAACTTTATTTCCAAATTTATGCTCTGTGTCTTTAGGCACTCTGCTCCCAAATTCTTTGCCTTCGTGTTAACACAATTTCATTTTGAAACCCAAAACCATAGCTTATGGAATCTCAAGGTCTTATGTTTCAAAATTGTCAATGTAATTAGGATTTGTCGAATATGAATTGCATGATGAGGTCTCAAAAAATTTGTAACTAGTTTTGAGATATCAAATACCTATTGCCAATGTTCAAATTCCTCCTTGTGTTCACAAATTATCCTTTGTGTTCATATATCTTGTAACGTTTGCTTCCTTGTTGACTCTTCTCACAATCACATAATTATGTATGAATTTATTAAAGGAAATTTTAGCCTAAAAGTGCCCATGAAATTTTCATGTCATAATATGTAAACCAATTAAAATTCTTTAAATCTAAAAAAGATACATGTAAATATTTTAGAGGGAAAAGAAGAATTTCTAGTTTTTTAACTGTATTTTTGGTTTATTTCCTTATAGGTTTACTCAAATTTCAATTGTAGACACTCATTCGATACATAATTAAATTCCATATCTAACGAGTACCCATTATGCATATTTTTTAGAAGAGTCACATAAAAATTGAAGATATATTATAAAAGTGTGAACACACATTTTTAATGTATATTCATTTTTTATCAATATGGGTCTTCTCCAAAGTATGCATAGTGGGTATTCGTTGGATGTCGAATTTCATTCCACATCCAACGAGTGTCTACACTTGAAATTTGAATATGCCTATAAGGAGATAAGCCAAAATTATAATTTTAAAAAAAAGGTACTTTTCTTCTTTTCCTTCCAAAATTCATAACACTTATTTTATTATTTTTCCTTAGGAGGCCACTTTTATTCTAAAATTCCCCCTAATGTTTATTTTATGTTAACATAATTGTTTTTTCCTTATGGAGTTTTGTTAAGACCTAACCGTGGTTGCAAGATTCTTCATCAAAATAGAGCATATGGTGAAAAACATAGCATATAGAGATTTCTAAGAATAATAATTTACAATGTATATATGAAACAGGGAATAATATTTCCTAAAAACAAAGTATATGCTCCATCATTCCTCATACAGTTGTTCATATGATGATAATAGGTTGCAATAGTTCACAAAATTATAGAATATGTTGTAGTGACTTCATAATTTTTCATGCAAATCAACCTTACAACATAGTACTATCACTTTGATTTGTGATTCTTCTCGGTCCTATAGGGGATTCCTTTTATCATTCCAATATGTGTTTTTTCTTTTAATAATAATTTGTGGGAACTGAAACCTGTTAATGATCCTTTATATAAAAACTTTGGATGGAAGCCTCTAGGAGTCTGGTTTTAATTTTATACAAGAATATGAGATATGCCAAGATAAACTCTTCAACCTTCAAGAACTCATTTTATCTTCTTTCAAATTTAAATCTATATGATAAATTTATCATGCATTTATCCTTACCAAGCAATGCTCCGAATTTCTATGGACAACCAAATAGAGTGCTTCATCAAGAGTTGTAGTTACCTTAACTTCACAACTCTACCTTTTACTTCTGCTCATAGCCTTTGTGCTCAAACCATATTTATTCTTATAACTCTTTCAAAGCCTCTTGAAAATATCACTTCAGAGCTTATAAGTTTATTTTTAAACAAAGTATGTTCTTGATTGTTACATTTGAATTTTCCACACTTATGCAAATGATGCCAAATCTGGATCTTTAGTTTTCCATTGAACTATAGTCATAGATACCCTTGAAAGATGGAAGAAATGCCTCTCTATGATGTATAATAATCCTAAATTAAATACCTTTAAAACTCTGATTTTGGATATCGTTGCATTTTCAAAGATCAAAAGATGCAATTATTTCACCTTACATAACTAATGACTTTCTATGTCATCATAATTTACCTTTGATAAAGGCACGATGATCTTATTACAGAGGTAAAAAATAAAAAAATGTAAAGAAGCTTCCATTTATAGAAGCCTTGAGAAGGTATTTATCCGAAGTTGCGGATATTGGTCTTCAGTTCCTCCGATCTTGGATCTTATTCCCCCCATTATGGATCTCATTCCCTCCATTGTGGATCTCACTCCTTTAATGGATCTCAGCTTCCACTCTTTTCATATAAGTATAATGCACTCAAAGAGAAAGGGGTTGGCTCTTAGACATTGGAATGTTTCCATTTTATACTTCTGAACTTACTTACATATTGCCCAAATTTCCATTGGAGTTCTTTGATTGCAAGGGATTGGATTGAAGATTATTGCAAGGAGGCCTCCAACATCACGAAACTTGGTTGTAGCTCTCCTCTTTATTATTAATAAAAGTACTTATTTCTTTCCCATGTGCATTTGTTATGATGTATATTGTAGGATTCCTTGATCACTTACATGGTTTATGGTTCAATTAATGATGGATTATATGCTTTGATTTCTTGTTTGTCTTTATCCTTGTAGGTCTCTACTTTGATCATGAAGGGAGATAGGTTGAAAGCTACATAAGACAACAACAGGGATCATCATCAAGAATTTCATAAAAAAATATCAGCTTTTCTTCCTCTTTGTATTTGTGGTTCAGTCATAAATTGGGGAATGTTTCATGTATTTGTATGTTTGTTTCTAGGCTGGGTTTTTGATCCTAAGGAGATCTTTTATGTCCATAGGATGAGATTTATCCACCAAACAAATAGGTGACCATACTGGGGAGAGAGATGGTCTTTATTTTCCCTTATTTTTGAAAAAATAGAACTATGTTCTAAGTCTCTCATCAACCCTTATTGACTCTGAAAACCCAAATCTATGACATCTTTTGATTTTTTTTTTTTTTTTCAAGTTTTTATGCCCATCGCGCGCTACTATGAGAGACAATGTGGTGACATCACACTTTTCTTCTACACAGCTGCAACCATCACACCGGTGTCTATTATTGACTGACAATGATCGAAGAAACATTGAAAGTTTCCCTAATCATTCTCTGTTTGATCTAAAGATTAGTTTGGTTTTTGGGTCAATTACCGATTAATTATAGTTCGGAAAATTCATTTCTAGCTTGTTGTGGAAAGCATTTTTGTATTTGTGAGAAGTTTCCATTTTCATTTATTTTACTTAATTATTTTTTATTTTTTGATTGAAGTATTCATAGTCTTCTTCTGCATCTAAATTATTTTGTCAAATATTTGTTTGTTGAAGTGTTTTTTTTAAAAGAGTTCTTATTCCTTCCCATAGAATATTTTCTATTCAAAAAAGGAAAATCTTGTACTGGAGTTCATAGGTGAAGTATTTTTTAGCTTTCATTTTTAAGCAAAGTAATTTACATTTTTCTTTGATTTGCATTCAAAAAGTGGTTCATGTTTCTTTCTTTGAATGTTATACTTGTTTCTTTGCTTAAAACCTCTCTTTTTTTTGCTAAAGCAAGAGCAAATCCTTCTAATTCATTAATTCAAAATAAATTTACATAATGTACACCAATCCGTCCATTTACAAGAACTTCGGTCAAACAGTCCCTTACCAAAAGAAAAAACCCCACACCCATCCCCAGCCAACACCCGATCCACGGGAAACCAGCTCATAAGATTACAACGGTCACCCCTGACCACACAAACTGCGCCAAAGGGTGAACAAAACCTCCGTACCCACCAAACAACCCGCTCCATCCCAACCGTCGATCCGGGCGCCTGGATCCAACGGCCAGGAACCATATCACTCATCCCAACACGACCGGACTTTAGTGAGCGATGAAGGGTGGTAATCAAAACAACCCTCTGCCACGTGTTAAAGACTTTATGGAATCGCTGCCGAAAAAGGAAAACCACTTACCATTCAAGCGACGCACGATCACCAGGAAACCAGCCAGGGTGAGGTTTTCCACCCGAAAACAGAAAGGATGTCAATTCTGGTAACTGGAAAAACTAACCTCCCACCTAACCTGAACTTACTATGAACCCTAAAACCAAGACTGCATTGGTAAGGAACATGACTAAACATGAATCCGCCCGAAAACCACGGGAATCCTGCTGATTAACTTCGGGGGAAAGTGGCCTATCTTTGCTTGCCCACCTTCCCCTTGAATTCTAAGAGGCAGTGGAAGCTAGGAAAAATCAATTCGTGCTCTACACCCTTCCTCAATATCGAACCACTTCTCTGTCCTCTGCAGCTTGTTCATCACATAGAGCCTTTAAACGATTTTGGGGCATGTCCTGCCACTTCTTCACCATTCTGCAATCAGCATTATTCACACCTTGGTTGGCGAGAATGTTCGCTAGCTTATTAGCATTTTGACGCACATGATTGAAACTAACAGTACGAATTTCCTGAAGGTGCACTTTAATTCTTTGATAAACCTGAATTAGTCTCCAGTGATTAGAGACTTTCTCCAATTTAATACCATAGAAGATTATTTTTACAGAGTTGATGGTTATTTCTGAGTCCGCTTTTATAATGACATTTTATCTATGGTATTGTATCAGAATCTCTAGACATTGCTCCATAGCCATTAATTCTGCCATATTGTTGGTGGCTCTACCTAAATGGTTGTGGAAGATTAAGATGATACAACCCTCTTCATCTCTTAAAACTCATCCAAAACATGTTGTACCCGGGTTGCCTTTTGAGGCACCATCAATGTTGAATTTCATATAGCTTTTAGGTGGAGGTTGCCAGAAATCCTTCTCTATAGACATAGCTATATCCTTTCTTTTTAGACCTTGGGGAAAAATCTCTTGCATTCCTAGAAGCCTAAGAGTTCTTAGCTCCGTCTCTGAGGGAGGATTCTTTGGGATGTTTCGAACTGTGGTGCTGACTGTCTCCCTGATCTGATACAATATCAAATCATATAGCTGCTGAGGGTTGGACTGTTCATTTCTGAAAATTCTTTTATTCCTTTCTTTCCACACATTCCAGATAATGAATCTTAGCGTAAAGGCCCAGGCAAAATTAAGTAATTCATTCTCCGAGAAGCTCCTTCTCCACTTATTTAGGGTATTAGTGATACTTCCTCTGTCCCTATCTGTCTGTTGGAAAATGTTGGAGAAAGAATCCCATAGCCAGGAGGTGTAAGAGCAACTGTTGAGAATGTGCTCCATAGTCTCCTCCTGCTCTACACAAAGCTGGCATTGTAGAGCTTTGAACTTACACCTCACCTACACACTTTCCTAGAACTTTTTCCACTCACCTGGACCTCCTAAGCTATCAAAATCACTGCATATTGATTTTAAAAGAGCATTTAACGTGGTTTTCTAACTATGTTTTGTGTTTGTTGTTTGAACTAGATTTTGCTCATTAGCTGCGGAATCAGGTCACTTTCCACAGCTGATTCAACTTTCCGCATCTGTTTTTGTTAAGCTCTATGTTGCAGGTGTCACCAGGCAAAACACGCCACATGGGAAAGTTAGAAATGACCTAGACATGGATCAGGTCCTATTGGTTCAACCGAATTCATCAAGGGAAGCTGTGGTCAATGGTGGTCCTACGTAAGAATCCTACGGCAGCCAGACTCTGTTTTCCAGCACGTGAAGGATTCTGAAGGATGCATGGCCATTCCTAACTCTTTAGGGTTTGTTGCCACCTATAGACTGACCCATGATGAGAATCTAATAGCCACGAGTTGATAGATTTAATATTTTTGACAACCAGTACGCTAAATCCATGGACATTGTCTTTTACATGTCCCCTGTTCACGCAGTTCTACAAGAAAACAGTTATGTAAACTTTGTTATAAATAACGCGTTTCTATAATGCATAGTTTAGTTTTTTGTGAATGTAATTTTTTCTGTTCAAGCCCACTGTGCCGTGACACTAGTTTTATTGCTGTAACTGTGTTATGAAATATATGAGAAGACTCTGTTTCTACATGATTGCATGAACATAATCTTGGATTGACAGCCTATTGACCGAGGCTGTGCAGAGGGCCCCTGTATGCTGAGGTTTTGTTCTCTTGTTGTTGTAAAGTTTCCTGCATTGTTTTCTTATTTCAATTTGCATATATTCCACCTGTGTATATTTCAATTGTCATGGCATTAACATTCCACTTCTGTCCATGATTTTACAACTTTGTATAACATTGATCAGTGCATGTATGTTTCAGAATAGAGTAGGCAGCCCGGGCATCTGCATATAATTTTCGCAATGACTAATGACATGGGATTAATTCTCTGCTGACTTTTCTTTTCCTAGTTTTTAATTCCAGTTCCGTTTTGTTGATTTCAGTTTTGTTTCCTTGCTTTATTAGTTAGCTTAGATATTAAATTTCTCATATCATTGACGGTTACCTCCGAAAGCCATAGCTAGACTACTGGCGAGGGATCGAATTATGAATGTGTAATTTAATCTTAGTTTTAATTTTCTGCAATTAGATATTAAATTGCTCATATCATTGACGGTTAGCTCCGAAAGCCATAGCTGGACTACTGGCGAGGGATCGAATTATGAATGTGTAATTTGATTTTAGTTTTACTTTCCTTGCAATTTTTAATTTCTTTGAGTGCAGTAGCTTAAATCATTTTTCTATATTTTGACAGCAACAGAGATGATAGTTTCATGATCAGTAGTTCATTATTTACTTGTTTTAAATAACAACACATTATTTACTTGTTTTAAATAGCAACACATTTTCATTCTTGTTCAAATACTACTTCCATCACTAGTATGTCCTAAGACCTTCTGAAGTGTCAAGTTTTGGGAACCATTATAGAGGACACAATTTCCTTAAAATCTATAACCATACTTGCCTTCTAGATACTCAGGAATAGGAACCCCATTCACATTAGGAGATAAACGAAAATAAAAACCCCCAAAACAAAATAAAAACGACAAAAACATAAGAAAGAGGCTATCTTGCACATATAGTGTGCCGCACTTCATCAGTTTACGACTCCCGGATTTATAATTAATTAGGACACACTAAATTGACCAAACATTTTGGCGTCGTTGCCGGGGAAGTGTAACTAGGTAGCCATTCTCTTAAAGAAAAGGGAAAAATTGATAACTTCTTGAAGTATGCTCTCCTCTTGCACCTAGTGTGATCCGGAGGATCAGAAAAGAGAGTTGTTAGTTTAATAATTTCTTGATTATGCTCTCTTCTTGCACCTAGTGTGGCCTGGAAGCTCAGAAAGAGAATTATTAACCCGACTTTGAAAAATAAAATAAAAAAATGACATGCATAGAGCAAGAGATTCTAGGGGAAGGTTTATAGCTAGGGCCAAAAGTTCGATTTTTACAACTCTAGCTACTTCAAGGCATAGACAAGATACACCTCCATCATCTCCAACTCACACTCCCAGCCTTAGGATTCCTGGAATTCAAGGGGCAGCAGCTGAATTAGGAGACTCTCCCACACTACCCATCAAATCTGTCCTAGGGAAAGAACCTTTCTTCACTTCTACAGGGGAACATATTGTAATCAAAGAAGTAGAATCACCTGAAGAAGAAGAGGGATAAATTCCTCCTCGTTCGCCATTAATTGAAGAACCAGAGGACTCTGAGAACTCTGAGGAAACTATCATGAAAGAGGAAGTAGTAAACAGACTTAGAGGAGGAGGTAGAGGTAGAGGTAGAGGAGGAGGAAACAATGGAGGAGGTAGAGGTAATAATGGGGGAAATAGGGATGGAGGTAACTCATTTGGATTTCCTATAGCCTATGAGGAGACCCATACAACAATGAAAAATATTTCACCATCTATCCTCCCAAACTTTTATGGATTGCGAAGTGAGGATCCTGAAACATTTCTATTTGAGTTTGATGTCTTGTGTTGAACCTATGACTATATGGAAGACTCTCAAAAACTCAAATTGTTTCCTTCAACATTGAAAGTAGCAGCTTTGAAATGGTTCATGGGATTAGTCACTCAATCTATTAGAACTTGGAATGATATGAAACAAACATTTTTGGATAGATACTTGGATTATTGTACGCCCACCAATCATAAGGATGAGGTATTCCAGATGATGCTAAAAGAAGATGAAAACTTGGAGGATTTACTTGAAAGATTTCAATACAACTTAAAGAGAGAAAAAATGAGTAATTTAGATGAGGAAACCTTGAAAGCCCTTCTATTGAAATCCATTAGAGATGAATGGATAGATATTTTAAACATGATGGGGAAGGGAGATATTTCTCAACTTCCACTCCATGACATAGTAGAACTATGTGTCCATCTCTCAAGGGGAAAATCTAAAACTGAAAAAGGGCCTAGAGATCCTTCTCTTATTAGAGCAAACAAATCTGCAACCGGATCAGTAAGTAGGGCAGAGATTGGCAATATGCTTGATGAGTTCAAAACTGATATTCTAGGGAGCCTTAGTGAACAACTAGACACCCTTAAAATACAAAAAAAGCAGAAAGCAGAAGCCGAAGCCTTATCCATCTTTTGTCCAAAATGTAGAAAGAAACATGCTTTAAGGGAATGTCCCTTGGATGCAAAAGTTGTAGAGACATGTGTGATTTCCTCAGAAAGCCATGAGACCAAGGATTGTTCTTCAATTCCTGGGCTCAAAGCTGTCTTTCAGGAAGATTCAAATTCAGTAGAATCCCTTTGTTTTGTTTCAAGAAGACCATGGCAGGGGCCACAAAATCAAGGATTTAACAATCCTATGAACTTTCAGCTCCCACCAAATTGGAATTCTTGGCAACAACCTTGGCCCCAATCTCAAAATCCATACCAATCATGGGCACAAGGGATGCAAAATCCTTATGGGAGATTTGCTCAATTTTATCAATATCCTCCATCTTTCCAAAATCAACAAAATCCACAAATTCCAAATCAAAACCCACAACTTTCATTATCATTTCCGCAACAACAAACTTCTCAACAAAATCCAAATTCTCAACTCTTGCTTCCATTTGAACAAAAGACAAATCAACTACCAGCCCAGCCATTCCCAAATCCCAATAATAAAAATCCTCATAATGCTTACATGGTAGAAGGACAACAATTTCCTACCTATATGATTGTTCCTCTCAATGATGTACAACTCAGGTCTGGTAGAGTTTTAGAAAAACCTTCTATAGATGTTCAAAAGCAAGATACCTCTGAGGAGGATTCCCTTAAAGCCAATAAATGTTCTGAAGAAGCATCTCTTCAAAACCCAATCATTCAAAAAGAAAAAGAAAAAGAGTCAAGCCCCACAACACTATAGTTGGCCAACCTGCATCTTCATCCACACCTCCTTTCCCTGAAAGATTACAAATTGACGAAGGGGTGGAAAAACAAATCTTGTTGCTTGACTATGATTTCCTAGATGAATTAAAGATTGTCTGTATCAATATTCCCTTGCTACAAGCCATTAGAGAGATTCCTATTCTAGCAAAAACAATAAAGCAGTTGAGTCTCAAAAGACCAAGAAGGAAACCAAGAGATACAAGAAGAATTCACTTGGAAGGAAAAATTGCAGATATCATGATGGGAAGAATTACCATGCAGAAATATGTAGATCCAGGAAGTCAAATTGTTAAGACACATATAATTGAGATAGAAATTCCAAATACTTTAATTGACTTAGGGGCTGCTATCAGCATTATGAGTAGACAAATTATGGAACAGCTCAAACTTCCTAATCTTCTTTTTACACCTACCTTACTGCAACTTGCAGATAGACCAATAATTAAACCAGATGGTGTATTAGAAGATATTTCAATCTCCTTAGATTCTTGGGAATATCCAGTAGATTTCATGATTTTGACTCCCAAGAGTAATTTAGGAGGGCACCCACTCATCTTAGGAAGACCTTGGCTAGCCACAACTGATGCTTTCATTAGTTGTAGATCTGGGGATATGTACATTTCTGATGGTAGTTCGACAAAGAAATTTAATTTGTATCCTCCAGCAAAAGCAATCACAGAAGTAGGAGAAAATGAATGGGTAGATGATGAGGACACTATACAACCTGTCTTTAACATTTCTGAAATCAGTGAAGATAGTCAAATTCTGAACACATTAGAAAATTTTGAAATATTTTCAGAATATGACCACACACAATTTTAGTTAGATTCTGACATTAAGTATTTATCATCAAGACAAATGTCTCTTTACTCTATGGAAGAGTTTGGTAGTTCTACCATTGAGATTTTTACAGGTAAAACATTGAATATCAACAAAAACTTGGAAAAATCACAACAGAGAGAGCTAACCAAAATCTTGCAAAAACATTTTACTGCATTTGCATGGGAGCATACTGATATGAAAGCTATTGACCCAAAGACTTGCATCCATCATATCTATATTTTGGAAAATAGTAGATCAACCAGACAACCTCAGAGAAGGATGAATCCAAATCTTAGGGAGATAGTGAAAGAAGAGCTCCAAAAACTACTCAATGTAAACTTCATTTATCCAATTTCAGATAGCCGATGAGCTTCTCCTTTGGTTATAGTACCCAAAAAGAATGGTGAATGGAGGGTATGCATTGATTACAGGGAATTGAACAAAGCAACCTTGAAGGATCACTTTCCTTTGCCCTTTATCGATCAAGTATTAGATACATTAGCAGGCAAAAAGTATTTCTCATTCCTAGATGGTTTTAGTGGTTATAATCAAATTCAGGTAGCACATGAGGATCAAGACACGATCACATTTACCTGTCCATGGGGAACTTTTTCTTATCGAGTGCTTCCTTTTGGATTATGTAATGCACCCGCAACATTCCAAAGAGTAGTACTAGCAATCTTTTCTGATCTAATCCATGATTGTGTAGAGGTTTATATGGATGATTTTACAGTTTATGGTAATTCATTTGAAGAAGCATTAGAAAATTTGGAAAAGGTCGTTATAAGACATAAAGAGACAAACCTTTCATTAAGCCATGAAAAATGCTTTATGATGTTTACTGAAGGTATTGTTTTAGGACATCATATTTCAGGGGATGGGATTAAAGTTGATAGATCAAAAGTTGAAGTCATCTCCAAATTGCCTATTCCAAATTGTCAAAAAGATGTTAGAAGTTTTCTAGGATTTATTGGATACTATAGAAGATTTATAGAAAACTTCACTAAAATAGCATCTCCACTCTTCAAACTGCTTACAAAAGACTGTGAATTCAAATGGGATCCTGATTGTCAATCAGCATTTGAAACTTTGAAAACAAGAATATCTGAAGTGCTTATCTTGAGAGGACAAAATTGGAAACTCCTTTTCCATATTTCTACAGATGCTTCAGATACAGCTCTAGGAGCTGTGTTAGGTCAAAAAGATTTAGTTCCTTATGACATTTACTATACCAGTAAAAATTTGACTCCCACTGAGTTGAACTATACTATAACTGAAAAAGAGTTCTTAGTTGTTGTTCATGTAACTAATAAGTTTAGACACTATATAACAGGCTACGAAACCTTTATTCATACTGATCATTCTGTGATTAGATATCTAATGAACAAACCTGTTACTAATGGCAGAGTTACAAGATGGCTCCTACTTTTACAGGAATTCAATATTATTGTGTTCGATAGACCAGGGAAACAAAATATAGTAGCTAATTTCTTGTATAGGATTCAAAATACTAAAGAAGATTCTCCTGTAGAGGATAAGTTTCCTGATGAATATTTATTTGCAGTAACTACTAAGACTCCTTGGTATGCAGATATAGCTAACTATTTGGTTACAAAGAAACTACCTCCACATTTATTTCCTAGTGAAAGAAGAAATATTATTCAAGAGAGTTCAAAATATTCATGGATTTCTAATGAATTGTTTAAAACAGGGCCAGATCTTGTGATCAGAAGATGTGTTAGGGAAGATGAAATGCCTGATATCCTCAAAGCATGTCATGATAAACCACGCAGTGGACACTTTGCTGACAAAAGGACAACCTATAAAATCCTCTCTTTAGGATATTTTTGGCCATCCCTCTTTAAAGATGCAAAACAATATGTCAAAAGGTTTGACAACTGCCAAAGAGTAGGGAAACCTACCCTTTCAAATGAAATGCCATTGCAACCACAGGTACTCACCAAACCCTTTGAAAAATGGGCTTTAGATTTCATTGGACCTATTAATCCACCATCTAAACAAAGAAAGTATATATTGGTATGTACTGATTATGTCACTAAATGGGTAGAAGCCAAAGCATTACTTTCTGCTACTGAAAATTCAGTTGTTAGTTTTCTTTATGAGGATATTTTTACTCGCTTTGGTGTTCCAAGAGAAATTGTGATAGATCAGGGAAGTCAATTCACATCCAACCTGGTGGAGAAGCTGATGGAAGAATACAAAATCAAGCACTAAAAATCTACTCCTTACCATCTGCAAGCAAATGGCCAAGTGGAGTCTACAAACAATGTTATTGAAGGCATCATCACCAAAACTGTTCATCTACACATAAGAGATTGGGCAGAAAGGCTTATTGAATCCTTGTGGGCCTACAAAACTACATGGAGAAATACAACAGGACATTCTCCCTATGAACTTATTTATGGGAAAGAAGTCTTGCTCCCCATTGAGTTCCATGTCAAAACTTTCAAGATGGCAGTTCAGTTGGGAATGGATTTATCAGAAGCCGAAAAGCATAGAATGGAGCAGTTGAATGAGCTAGATGAGATCAGAGAAGAGGCAATCCTAAGAACTAATCTAGTTCAATATCAAAGAGCTAAGTGGCATGACAAATACATCAAGGAGAAAAAGTTTCAAGAAGGAGATTGGGCATTGCTATTTGATTCCAAGTTTAAAGATTTTAAAGGAAAATTTCAGACTCATTGGCTTGGGCCATATGAGATTGAAAAAATCTTTAGCAATGGAGAGATAAGAATCAAAACCATTGATGAATATCAGACTCCTCTTATTGTGAATGGCCACAGATTAAAGATCTATCATAAGCCACTCTCAAAAGAGGAATTTATCAAAATCTTTCAAGATAGTTCTGCAATAAGGCTGGTGAAGAATAATCCTTCTTCTTCACTAGCCTAGCCATTGTTCTTTTATGTTTCTACAAAAAAAATATAAAAAAAATGTATAAGCCTGAAAACCAATCACTGATTGGCAGTCTTATACAGAAAATACAGGGCAAAAATCAGGAACTCCTGACACCTTATATTTTCCAAAAAAAAAAATTCTCTCTCATTTCACAGTTTTGTGAGACCTCACTTCATTTCATTCCACTTCATTCCAATCCACCTCATTTCATTCCATTCCATTCCATCCATTTCATCTCATTTCGCTAATAAAATCTTCTTTTCATGACCATTTTTCATTCATTCAGTTATCATTTATCCATCTCCATTCAGTCATATGATTGCTGTGACACTTTCCGCAACTGAACCCAATTTCCGCAGCCATAAGCATTTTCTGCAGCCATCACTCTGTTTTTCAAAACTGACAGTCAGACATTAGTTAAATGATCATGAAAATCAAATGCAGGTATGACCAAGGACCTATTTTGAAGATATGAGGCACCTAAAAGCATCAACAAGGAGCATCTGATCAAAGGTTAATGGACGAAAAGTGGCAAAAATTCCAAGGTATGGGTAAGATTTATTTCAAATAGCATTTAAAAGCACATTTTACATAGTTTTGAAACCATGGCTCCATTATATGCAATGATTGGCGTTGATAGCTCCATAACCATTCCACGACCTCTATATGATTCCTCCATAAACCTTGCATTTATTTTCAAATTGCCTCATGATCAAGCCTCCGGTCTTAACTTGTGTTCGGCTGTACTTTGACACTCCACCTGTAATTATGGGACGTGGTTGATTTGATCACAGCTTTTCTCTGCCGTACAAATTCCACAGCCATTTCTTGAGCATGTTTACTTCTACTTCAGTTTAAAACTCTGCTGGGCTCATTTTACTTCCCTACTATCCTATTCAAGTCGCGTTTGTATTCCTACCCTCTTCACATAAGCCTCTGCTCCACTGCATAAACTCATTCCCGCTACCTGTTCTCTATTTTCCGTTTATAGTCACTGGTTGTTCCATAAATCCTGTCCAACTCCCGCTAACCCAATCGTCTCACCTCCGTTCATCCAATACCCACGCAGACATGTTAAGACAAGAGGAAAGAATGGGTCCTCTGTTGAGAGCAGAACCAGAAGGGCCCAAATGTATCGAAGGATATCCGCAAGTGAAAGGCATGCTAAGAAAGGCCCGGTGGTTACAATTTATTTAGAAATTCAGAGGCTACAACAAGGAAGTTACGAAGACTTTTGCGAGGTCCTTTGACAGTGTAGAAGCGGAGATTGGAGACCTTAAATTCACAGTCACGAAGGCATCCATAGCAGCTACAACTGAACTTCCACAGGAGGGAGAACAATGGATAAAAAATAAGAGCTTTGACGAGAGAGCATGGAGGGTTATCCTATGGAATCCAGGTATGGATGTAAGCATATTTAATAAAGGAATCCCTGTCTCTCCTTTACAAGAAAAATGAGCTAGTTTACTATTAATAATCCAGAAATTCATTACCCGTGAGGGAAGATTCGGGTCAATGTACATGTATCACACCCGGTTGCTGATGAATTTTCTAGAGAAACAAACTCTTAATTTGCCCTATTTCTTGCTAAACAGCCTGAAGAAAATGTCCACACAATCCAAAAGAATCTGGGGGATGTTGAACCCCACTTGTATCACCACGACCTTATGAAAATATTGATAGAAAAACAATTAAAAGAAAAGAAGGACACACGGGAGCAGTTTTTGGTCAGAAATTTCTTTAAAGATCCACAAGAAACCCCTGAAAGTAGCACATCAAGGAGAAGCAAAAGAAAGAGAAAAAGTGATAAAATTCAAGATACTCCTATTAACATAGTTGAAGAAACTAGTAGGGAAGAAAGACTATCTGAACGTAGGAAGGAAAAGATTGAGGGTAAGAAGCCAACAAAATCAAAAGGGAAAAGAAATATTGAGGTTGTGCATCAAACCCCAGAACCTTCCTCAGAAGAAGACCATCAAGTACTGTCTGAAAGACTAGTTTACCTTTAGGAACATTCAGCTGCAGCAAAGAAAAAAGAAAAAGAAAAACAGAGTGGGAAGAAAGAGGACATCAGCCCACAATATTTGAGGAGAAGTTCTAGACTAAAAGGGAAGTTAAGAAAAATACAAACTAAAGGGCCCCATTTTATTGATTTAGGAGGGGAAACACCAGAGCAGCCTTCAGCAATCCCTCCTGGTCGTGGTCCCCACCATACTCCTATCTCTCAGCCAGATTTTGACATGAGTCCTTCTCGGCTAGATTTTGAAATCAACCCTTCTCAACAGGATTTTTGGGTCAGCCCGAGAAAGACCACACCTGAGGTAGACCCGAACCAACAAAAAATGTATGATTATATAGAGTCCTTGGAGAAAATGACCGAAGACCCAGGTACTTCATCTGCCCAGCCTAATACAACTTAAGAAGCTCAAATCCAATCACTGAAACATGAAGTTTTGGAGCTGGAAGTCTTAAATAGACACATTAAAAATGAAAATGAAACATTGAAGGAACAAAGCAGGCTAGACAAGATCATTCATGACAACACCATGTTGCATCTTGGGCTATGGCAGAAGAAAAATAGAAAATTAAAGAGAAAGAACAGAATATTGAATAGGGCTCTCATCAACCTCAATTTCAGGTGTATAGTGAGGAAGCCAAGGATGGTAGTGGTCCCAAGGAAGAAGAAAAGAAGACTAGATGTATTGGCAGAGGTCTCAGAACACATGAACTGAAGGAGGATGATCAAAGTTTTGGTTGCATAGGGACATGCAAGACCTTCACAGTGGGGGTATGTAGAGCTTTGAAATTACACCTCTCCTACACACTTTCCTAGAACTTTTTCCACTCACCTCGACCTCCTAAGCTATCAAAATCACTGCATATTGATTCTAAAAGAGCATTTAACGTGGTTTTCTAACTATGTTTTGTGTTTGTTGTTTGAACTAGATTTTGCTCATACCTTGTAATTTTTGTTGTTCAAGCCCACTGTGCCGTGACACTAGTTTTATTGCTCTAACCGTGTTATGAAATATATGAGAAGACTCTGTTTCTACATGATTGCATGAACATAATCTTGGATTGATAGCCTGTTGACCGAGGCTATGCAGAGGGCCCCTGTACGCTGAGGTTTTGTTCTCTTGTTGCTGTAAAGTTTCCTACATTGTTTTCTTATTTCCATTTGCATATATTCCACCTGTGTATATTTCAATTGTCATGGCATTAACATTCCACTTCTGTTCATGATTTTACAGCTTTGTATAACACTGATCAGTGCATGTATGTTTCATGATAGAGTAGGCAACCTGGGCATCTGCATATAATTTTCAAAATTACTAATGACATGGGATTAATTCTCTGTTGACTTTGCTTTTCCTAGTTTTTAATTCCAGTTCTATTTTGTTGATTTCAGTTTTGTTTCCTTGCTTTATTAGTTAGCTTAGATATTAAATTGCTCATATCAATGATGGTTACCTCCTAAAGCCATAGCTAGACTACCGGCGAGGGATCGAATTATGAATGTGTAATTTGATCTTAGTTTTACTTTTTTGCAATTAGATATTAAATTTCTCATATCATTGACGGTTACCTCTAAAAGCCATAGCTAGACTATTGCCGAGGGATCGAATTATGAATGTGTAATTTGATTTTAGTTTTACTTTTATATAGTTAGATATTAAATTTCTCATATCATTTTCGGTTACCTCCGAAAGCCATAGCTGGACTACTAGCAAGGGATCAAATTATGAATGTGTAGAGCTTTGAAATTACACCTCTCCTACACACTTTCCTAGAACTTTTTCCACTCACCTGGACCTCCTAATCTATCAAAATCATTGCATATTGATTCTAAAAGAGCATTTAACGTGGTTTTCTTACTATGTTTTGTGTTTTTATTTGAGCTAGATTTTGCTCATTAGATGCCGAATCAGGTCACTTTCCACAGTTGATTCAACTTTCCGCAGCTGTTTTTGTTAAACTCTATGTTGCATGTGTCACCAGGAAAAACAAGCCACATGGGCAAGTTAGAAATGACCTGGACATGGATCAGGTCCTATTGGTTCAACCAAATTCATCAAGGGAAGTTGTGGTCAATGGTGGTCAAACGGTGGTCCTACATAAGAGTCCTATGGCAGCCAGACTCTGTTTTCCAGCACGTGAAGGATTCTGAAGGATGCGTGGCCGTTCCTAACTCTCTGGGGTCTATTGCCGCCTGTAGACTGACCCATGATGAGAATCTAATAGCCATGAGTTGATAGATTTAATATTTTTGATAACTAGTACGCTAAATCCATGGACACTGTGTTTTACGTGTCCCCTGTTCACGCAGTTCTACAAGAAAACAGTTATGTAAATTGTTATGTAAACTTTGTTATAAATAACGCATTTCTATAACGCATAGTTTAGTTTTTTGTGAATGTAATTTTTGTTGTTCAAGCCCACTGTGCCATGACACTAGTTTTATCACTGTAACCGTGTTATGAAATATATGAGAAGACTTTGTTTCTACATGATTGCATGAACATAATCTTGGATTGATAGCCTGTTGACCGAGGCTGTGTAGAGGGCCCCTGTATGCTGAGGTTTTGTTCTCTTGTTGCTGTAAAGTTTCCTGCATTGTTTTCTTATTTCCATTTGCATATATTCCACCTGTGTATATTTCAATTGTCATGGCATTAACATTCCACTTCTGTTCATGATTTTACAGCATTGTATAACACTGAATAGTGCATGTATGTTTCAGGATAGAGTAGGCAGCCTGGGAATCTGCATATAATTTTCACAATGACTAATGACATGGGATTAATTCTCTGCTGACTTTGCTTTTCCTAGTTTTTAATTCCAGTTCTGTTTTGTTGATTTCATTTTTGTTTCCTTGCTTTATTAGTTAGCTTAGATATTAAATTGCTCATATCATTGACGGTTACCTCCGAAAGCCATAGCTAGACTACTAGTGAGGGATCAAATTATGAATGTGTAATTTGATCTTAGCTTTACTTTTCTGCAACTAGATATTAAATTGCTCATATCATTGATGGTTACCTCCGAAAGCCATAGCTAGTCTACTGGCGAGGGATCGAATTATGAATGTGTAATTTGATATTAGTTTTACTTTTCTGCAATTAGATATTAAATTTCTCATATCATTGACGGTTACCTCCGAAATCCATAGCTAGACTACTGGCGAGGGATCGAATTATGAATGTGTAATTTGATTTTAGTTTTACTTTTCTGCAATTAGATATTAAATTGCTCATATCATTGTCGGTTACCTCCAAAAGCCATAGCTGGACTATTGGCGAGGGATCGAATTATGAATGTGTAATTTGATTTTAGTTTTACTTTCCTTGCAATTTTTAATTTCTTTGAGTGCGGTAGCTTAAATCATTTTTCTGTATTTAGACAGCAGCAGAGATGAAAGTTTCATGATCAGCAGTTCATTATTTACTTGTTTTCAATAAAAACACATTATTTACTTGTTTTAAATAGCAGCACATTTTCATTCTTGTTCAAATACTACTTTCATCACTAGTATGTCCTAAGACCTTTTGAAGTGTTAAGTTTTTGGAACCATTATAGAGGACACAATTGCCTTAAAATCTATAACCATACTTGCCTTCTAGAGACTCAGGAGTAGCAACTCCATTCACATTAAGAGATAAACGAAAATAAAAACCCCCAAAACAAAATAAAAAACTGAAAAATGACAAAAACATAAGAAAGAGGTTATCTTGCACATATAGTGCACCACACTTCATTAGTTTATGACTCCTGGATTGATAATTAATGTAGCAATTTAGGACACACTAAATTGACCAAACATTTTGGCGCCGTTGCCGGGGAAGTGTAACTAGGTAGCCATTCGCTTTAAAAAAATGGAGAAATTGATAACTTCTTGAAGTATGCTCTCCTCTTGCACCTAGTGTGATCTGGAGGATAAGAAAAGAGAGTTGTTAGTTTAATAATTTCTTGATTATGCTCTCTTCTTGCACCTAGTGTAACCTGGAAGATCAGAAAGAGAATTATTAGCCCGACTTTGAAAAAAAAAAAAAAAGAATGACATGCATAGAGCAAGAGATTCTAGTGGAAGGTTTATAGCTAGGGCCAAAAGTTTGATTTTTACAACTCTAGCTACTTCAAGGTATAGACAAGATACACCTCCATCATCTCCAACTCACACTCCCAGCCTTAGGATTCCTGGAATTCAAGGGGCAGTAGCTGAATTAGGAGACTCTCCCACACTACCCATCAAATCTGACCTAGGGAAAGAACCTTTCTTCACTTCTACAGGGAACATATTGTAATCAAAGAATTAGAATCACCTGAAGAAGAAGAGAGAGAAATTCCTCCTCGTTCGCCATTAATAGAAGAACCAGAGGACTCTGAGAACTCTGAGGAAACTATCATGACAGAGGAAGTAGTAAACGGATTTGGAGGAGGAAGTAGAGGTAGAGGTAGAGGTAATAATGGGGGAAATAGGGATGGAGATAACTCATTTGGATTTCCTATAGCAGATGAGGAGACCCATACAACAATGAAAAATATTTCACCATCTATCCTCCCAAACTTTTATGGATTGCGAAGTGAGGATCCTGAAACATTTCTATTTGAGTTTTAAGTCTTGTGCCGAACCTATGACTATATGGAAGACTCTCAAATTGTTTCCTTCAACATTGAAAGGAGCAGCTTTGAAATGGTTCATGGGATTAGTCACTCAATCTATTAGAACTTGGAATGATATGAAACAAACATTTTTGGATAGATACTTGGATTATTGTATGCCCACCAATCATAAGGATGAGGTATTCAAGATGATGTAAAAAGAAAATGAAAACTTGGAGGATTTACTTGAAAGATTTCAATACAACTTAAAGAGAGCAAAAATGAGTAATTTAGATGAAGAAAATTTGAAATCCCTTCTATTGAAAGCCATTAGAGATGAATGGATAGATATTTTAAACATGATGGGGAAGGGAGATATTTCTCAACTTCCACTCCATGACATAGCAGAACTATGTGTCCATCTCTCAAGGGGAAAATCTAAAACTGTAAAAGGGCATAGAGATCCTTCTCTTATTAGAGCAAACAAATCTGCAACAGGATCAGTAAGTAGGGCAGAGATTGGCAATATGCTTGATGAGTTCAAAACTGATATTTTAGGGAGCCTTAGCGAACAACTAGACACCCTTAAAATAGAAAACAAGCAGAAAGCAGAAGCTGAAGCCTTAGCCATATTTTGTCCAAAATGTAGAAAGAAACATGCTTTAAGGGAATGTCCCTTGGATGCAAAAGTTGTAGAGACATGTGTGATTTGCTCAAAAAGCCATGAGGCCAAGGATTGTCCTTCAATTCCTGGGCTCAAAGCTGTCTTTCAGGAAGATCCAAATTCAGTAGAATCCCTTTGTTTTGTTTCAAGAAGACCATGGAAGGGGCCACAAAATCAAGGATTTAACAATCCTATGAACTTTCAGCTCCCAACAAATTGGAATTCTTGGCAACAACCTTGGCCCCAATCTCAAAATCCATACCAATCATGGGCACAAGGGATGCAAAATACTTATGGTAGATTTGCTCAATTTTATCAATATCCTCCATCTTTTCAAAATCAACAAAATCCACAAATTCCAAATCAAAAACCACAACTTTCATTACCATTTCCACAACAACAACCTTCTCAACAAAATCCAAATTCTCAACTCTTGCTTCCATTTGAACAAAAGAAAAATCAACTACAGCCCAGCCATTGCCAAATCCCAATAACAAAAATCCTCAGAATGCTTACATGGTAGAAGGACAACAATTTCCTACCTATATGATTGTTCCTCTCAACGATGTACAACTCAGGTCTGGTAGAGTTTTAGAAAAACCTTCTATAGATGTTCAAAAGCAAGATACCTCTGAGGAGGATTCTCTTAAAGCCAATAAAGGTTCTGAAGAAGCATCTCTTCAAAACCCAACCATTCAAAAAGAAAAAGAAAAAGAGTCAACCCCCACAACTCCTATAGTTGAGCAACTTGCATCTTCATCCACACCTCCTTTCCCTGAAAGATTACAAATTGACAAAGGGGTCGAAAAACAAATCTTGTTGTTTGACTATGATTTCCTAGATGAATTAAAGAATGTATGTATCAATATTCCCTTGCTACAAGCCATTAGAGAGATTCCTATTATGGCAAAAACAATAAAGGAGTTGAGTCTCAAAAGACCAAGAAGGAAACCAAGAGATACAAGAAGAATTCACTTGTTAGGAAAAATTGCAGATATCATGATGGTAAAAATTACCATGCAGAAATATGTAGATCCAGGAAGTCCAATTGTCAAGACACATATAAATGGGATAGAAATTCCAATTACTTTAATTGAATTAGGGGATGCTATCAACATTATGAGTAGACAGACTATGGAATAGCTTAAACTTCCTAATCTTCTTTTTACACCTACCTTACGGCAACTTGCAGATAGATCAATAATCAAACCAGATGGTGTATTAGAAGATATTTCAGTCTCCTTATATTCTTGCGAATATCCAGTAGATTTCATGATTTTTACTCCCAAGAGTAATTTAGGAGGGCACCCACTCATCTTAGGAAGACCTTGGCTAGCCACAACTGATGCTTTCATTAGTTGTAGATCTGGGGATATGTACATTTTTGATGGTAGTTCGACAAAGAAATTCAATTTGTATCCTCCATCAAAGGCAATTACAGAAGTAGAAGACAATGAATGGGTCGATGATGAGGACACTACACAACCTATCTTTACCATTTCTGAAATCAGTGAAGATAGTCAAATTTTGAACACATTAGAAAATTTTGAAAAATCTTCAGAATATGACCACACACAATTTCAGTTAGATTCTGACATTGAATATTTATCATCAAGACAACTGTCTCTTTACTCTATGGAAGAGTTTGGTAGTTCTACCATTGAGATTTTTCCAGGTAAAACATTGAATATCAACAAAAACTTGGAAAAATCACAATAGGGAGAGCTAACCAAAATCTTGCAAAACAATTCTACTGCATTTGCATGGGAGTATACTGATATGAAAGGTATTGCCCGAAGACTTGCATCCACCATATCTATATTGAAGAAAACAGTAGACCAATAAGACAACCTCAGAGAAGGATGAATCCAAATCTTAGGAAGATAGTGAAAGAAGAGCTCCAAAAACTACTCAATGTAAACTTCATTTATCCAATTTTAGATAGCCGATGGGTTTCTGTTATAGACATTTTTGTGCCTTACAACATTGAGCATGAAATGTCCATAATCCAAGGGATCCAAAGTCCCTAAAAGAGTTTTTCATGCCCCTAAAGGAACAAGGTCAACCAATGACAGCTTCTCCCAGAAGTTCTCCACCAAAAACCACTCAGAAACAGTCAATTCAGGATCAATTCAGAAGCTCTTCTAGCTGCTTGCATTGAAATGCACCCCAGTACACTAGCTAGGTGTGTTGCAACACACCTAAAAGCACTACCAGGGTGCACTGAGCGAGAAATGCCAAATGGCAATGTCATTCCGCAAGGTGTACAGACACTGGAAGCTTCCAGAATCTTCCTCAATGACACTTGCCTCAATGAATTCGACTAGTGATGAGTAAGAGGCTCTCAACCTCCAAGTGGAAGCAAGAACTGACAGAGAGAAGCCACAATTCAAAGCATAAGCTGACTCATCCTCTCTGCTTACATCTATATATGGATCTCTCACCCAGAGGTTCAGCAGGCTGGAATTTTGTACTTTGTAGAGAATTGTTGTTGGTTTGAGATTGAGATTAGTACATTGGGTGATTTATGCTTTGTTGGAGGAGAGGAAGGGATTCCTTTGCTGGGAGGTAGATGCTGGATCGGGACTCACTTGGTTGTATCTCCTCTTAGACTTTTTTATCATATCAATAAAGCTATTTGAGTTTCTCTTATATGCTTGTATGTCAATGATGCTTTGTTATATTTGCATATTTAGTTTATATCTGATCCTAAACTAGTTATGAATGTAAATCCATGTCTTTTGTGTAGTTTTCCTCTCTTGTGATCTTGCACGAACTTAGTGAAGCTGGACCAGTGAAGGAGCAAGCAACAGGAAACGAACAAATGAGAGAGCGATTGGATCGACAAACTAGCGGAAGACATCGGTTAGTTACATCCTTCTTCTCTATTTACATTTCATAAAGAAGAATACTCAGATAGTTTTCCTTGTTTGTTGCTAAGGCACTATCACACCTTAGTGTGGGATAGGGGCATTCCGAATTGGATACTTTTCCCAACAACAAATTGGCGACTCCGCTGGGGATCGTATCTTGTTAGTTTATTTGTGTTTCTATTGTTGTTCATCTCATAAACTCAAGAGTGCCGAATCGAACTGCATTTGCCATTTACAGATGCAAAGTAGAGATCTGCTACTCTAGTCCATTCACTGGGCCTATTTATGATCCGAACAGCTGATCCACAAGTGCTCTAATAGCCCTTTGTGATAGATCTTAGTCCTCCTTTAAATCCTCCCTCTAATTGTACCTAGTTGATAGCTTTTATCCGGCCAAAAACCGTAGATTAAACTGCAAACCGTGACCCAGAACCTAGAGACAATTCTCGTTTCTGCTTCAGCGTAGACTCTGTGAAGAGGTTCTGCATTTAAACGCAGGTCCCGTGAAGGCTACCTGCGCTGAAGTTCAGTTTCTCTGTGCTGAGGGTGCGCTGATCAGCCTTTGCCTTGTGCAGCTGTGGTTCCCTGCTTCCTTTTGCTCAGTTTTATCTCTGTTTTTTGCAGCCTGTTATCAATCAGTGTACCTATCTGAAACCCCTTTTCTTGGCCTCAATTCCACCTCAGTTGTATAAAGAAACTGTATTTGATCTTTGTGTATTTGTTACATCATTTGCAGTTTCCCATTACGAAAGTAAACTAGTCATACTATCGCCCTTAGATCTAGACCTGTCGTAAGTGTCGTTTTGATCTTAGGAGTGAGTTTGTTGCTGTTCACAGCTGAATACGCTTTTACTTTTGTATTTTGGTTTCAATTTATGCATTTCAAGTGTCGAAACAAGTAAATCATAAAGTGTCGTAATCGTCTTTTTGATTTCGAAAAAGGAACTTGTTTGTGTTTTTCACTTGAAATCGAATTCAAATTTGTACAACAGCTTTCTTTTTAGGCATCAATATTAAGAAAGTGAAAACAAATACATGCATATGTGCATTTGCATTTTGATAGTTTGTATGTTGATTGAGGAAAAGTGCATTACAGTGTGCTCTATGCTCTTTGAGAAAAGATGGTGTCTTTGTTTTCCCTTTGTGGCTAGGATTTTCATTGTTGAAAAGATGTAAAAGCTTGCTTATCATCTTTAGACTGCATTTAGGAATTGTATCATACATCTCGTGGTGATCCAAAAAGGCAAACGTCTAAGAAAGATCAACCTAAAATAAATTGAATGAACTTAACAACGCTTTGTAACTTAACGCACAACATAGAGGTCTAGGCTAGAGACGTGTTCCGGCGTCGTAAAACCTGGTCACTGGTCGCCTCACTGATGGTTGGGTGATTCCTCCTGAGAGACGATAAGTGCCAGTACGGATTGTGCTCCCACGTACCATCGAGTATATATTGGGAGACCCCTATAGGCATAAAACCTTTATCCATAGGAAGCTGTGTCGACCGCCCTACTGATCGCAATGCACTGAACACAGCATTTGGGAAGATTGACCGCTCGTACCTTAAAAAGTATTCTGCGGTTTTGCGAAAAGTTTGGCACACCCTCTACCTAGAACTCCAGAGCAGTCCCTTTCGTTCCTTTTCAGACTCCTTAACGGAAAAGGTCCATCTGAGCACTTGTCACTTCAGGCTCATTAAAAATCGAAGGAGACTAGAGTCATCTTTTGCTTTCTCTCGACTCTTTAAAATTGAAAAAGCAAGTTGTGTCTAAGTGTCGTTAAAATTTATTTTAAACGGAACAATCACCCCTTTCTCCTACGTTGATCTTTAGGTTGAGAAAATGGAGCCCACCAACCAAGGGATTCCCCTTGGTGGAAATCCTAGTCCCTTCTCCTCTTGGGGAGATGTTGGTGCGCCCCATATGGCCAATTGTCGCTTCCAGGACTGAAAATTGGCCTGTCGTTTTGGCTCTTCTCAACCAATGTCGTTCAGAACACCACTATTCCTGAATAGTCGAATCAGCAGTTAGACGAGTCCAGAATTTCCCACCAGCCTTCTACTTCCTCCAATTCTTCCTCTCTTCCTTCCTCTTCGCATGACGGGACTGGTAAAGCTAAAAACCAAGTTCCTAAGGAGAAAAAGGAAAAGAAGAAGAAAGAGAAAACGAAGAAGGAGCCAAAGGCAAATAAGGGAAAACAAGTGTCGTCTAATGAAAATCCACACACAGCACTGACCAGGCCTAAATCGCCATGTGTCATTTGCAAGGGAGACCACTTTCACAGAGATTGTCCTTGCATCCCTCGGATACTAAGGGACTGGTCTCCCCGTTTTCACAATCCGGTGTCATCAACCTTTGATAGCCATGTTGAAAGTAAACCGTCAACTAGCGAAAGTGAAGTCCCTGGACAAAAAGGGAGGGCTAGACCTCCCTATAGACTGTGCGAAGGCAACCATGCCCTCCACCGTTATCCCTTCTTAGACGAGGCTAAAAGAGTCTTGGAAGATCGTCCGGTTTCACCGTTACGACTTCCTCCTGGATATAAAAAAATCTTGCCAAGTCCTTCGTTAGTTGAGAATCCAGCTGGCCCCCTCAAGTGGTCAGCTGAAGCGTCCATCATTGAGGATAAACTGACTGAATCCATACCAGACGAAAGTCAAAAGGTTGAGGCGGCAGTTGACCCGGTCTTGCCTTCAGAGGATTTATCTTCGAATGATACAGTCACTGAAGAGGATAAGGATGACACCATCCAGATTCTTTCCATCAACACAGACTCCGAAGAACACGGGGGCAATGCACCCATTCCTTTATCGCAGGAAGGAAGTTCGTCAGAGCGATATCCGGCCGTCTACTCGGTCCCACCACCAAGCAACCTAGTTGTATCCTTCGACTGGAACCAACCAGGCAGACCCCGGTTGCCAGCAAGCATACCATTCCGAATTATCGTTCAAATATACAGAATGGTCATGGCTGGTACCATCATCGATGAGGGGGCATCTGTGAGTATCCTTTCCTCTATTGCTTGGAAAGCGCTTGGTTCACCAACGCTTTTTCCTGAAATGAGAAATCTGACAGGCTTCGATAAAGGAACCAGTCGACCTTTAGGGATCCTCCCCAATGTGCCTATCACATTGAAAGGGAAGACCGTTCAAATGAACGTGATGGTCATTCAAGGACCCTTGGATTATAACCTACTCCTTGGACGAGACTATATTTATTGCATGGGAGCCATCGTCTCCTCACTCTTTAGAGTAATGTGTTTTCCGCACGAAGGAAGAGTGGTCAAGTTCATGGACCAGCTTTCATTTCCCGGATCACGCATCGCAAATAGTCATATACCATCCCTAAATGGTCTCTTCACGCAAGAAATGTCTCAACCCACGGTCTGTCCTCCCGATGAGCGCGAGTGATTCAGAAGGATATGACTGGAACCCAGGGGGCATGCGTCTTGGTCTGCTTCGGCAGGAAAACTTTGGGTATAGGGTAGGTTTCCACGGGAGAATATGACTAGTCCGTACCCCGTCCGTGATTGGAAGAGGGGTTATTCTAGAATAAGATTCTTTTGTCAAAGTTATGTGTTTGGTGCTCATTGTCACTCACCTTTGTCTATCTCTGTAGACATCGCCGAAGAAATGTTTTGTTTGCTGCGCAAATGAGACAATCTTTGGTAACCTGAAAGAGGTAGGCCTTTCCTAGTAGAACAAATGTTTTATCCGCAAATTGAGGGGTGAACTTGAAATCGTACTTTATACCTTGGGGCATGCAAACCTTTTGGAGTGCAAGCAAAGAGTGGTTATTTATCTGTTTTTTGGGTTAGTCGTTTCCTAACTTGCATAAAGAAAGGATTCAGGGCAAAGATTTGTAAGGCGCAAGCTCCATAAAAAATGGCATCTTACATGAGACGTTCTTATCATATGACTAGATTAATCGAGCAGTTTTACCACATAGTTCATGCTCGTTAAAAAATAAACATAAGATCGAGCAAGTGTTTCAATCCGCGTTTAAGCTCGTTAAAAAATGAACTACCCACCGGTAAATAACCACCGTGAATGTAACATTATCAGCCATTAAAGCCTTGGTCGTGTTTGCATCGTCACCTCCACTTTTCCATTGGCCGATCATTCACCTCCATTTGATTGTTTACCAATTTTGAGGAACAGCTGCGAAGAGTGATTTCACTAGCCATCCTTGTGACACTGCCGTGATTGGAAAATTCCAACCCTTACCTGGAATCAGCTGCTACCTGTTTTATCACTCGTTCCTCAAAAGACGAGTCTTCTTTATGCTCTTTTCATCTGACTCGTAAAATATGAAAAGATTGCCGAGTTTTGGCCTTCCACCTCGTTAAAGCGGCCGGAAGTGCTATCCCTCCTCTAGATTTTAATCTTTTTGGACCTGAGGGATTATTGCACAAAAAGATCGAGCGCTTGTTTTTATTCGGCTCGTTAAAACTATCGAAAATTCATCCCTTCTGTATTGTTTTATACTTTTTAGGACTTAAGGGATTAGATGACGAAAAAGGAACTTTGGAGTTATCTTTACGTACCTTTTCAGACTCTCTAAAAATGAAAAGGACCGAGTTATCTTTGTCGTTAGACTCGTTAAAAAACATTAATAGTGACAAACTTGTCTTTAGACGAGAACGAGTTTCACTATCGCTAGGCTCGTTAAAACATAGTGATGGGTTTGCCCGAAGGGAAAATTATAGAACAAGCATATGTTATCCTCCTCAAGCTTGACAAAAATAAAGAGGTACTGGTCAGCAATGACTGGGGAAAAATTGGGAAGAAACTCGAAGAACTTTTATCGGTAGCAAGTCGCTCTTGAACATGATACTTCCGCTCTGTGCCTGGGTCGGGTTGGGTTGTTTCATTCACCGGTCACATCACCATGGTCTCGCCACACCATCCACCTTTGGGGTAAATGATACCGATCCATCACACAAGTGTCCCTGATATGTTCAAGAGAAGTCATCCAGAGAAGTCAACCGTGTCCCATCCACTACCATACATTATCCTTCATCCTTTCATGACCGCCACCCTAAACCATATATCATTAGATCATTTTCACCTCCATCAAAATCATTTGCTCCATTCCGTGTCACTGATGTGGGATACATTAAGGCCCTCCTTTTACGGATCGCTTCTTGTCGACATCAGCTCATTATCCAAGAAGTTGATCTAGGAACACCCCCTTCAATACTTTGAAGCTTGCATGCCTTAATGGCAAGTTTCTCACTTTCGGCGACAGGTATACATCAATGACCTTCGACCGAAAGATTTTGCGTGGTGTTCAATGCCAAGTCCTTTATTCACACCACGTGAATTGTACTGCAGTGCCTTGAGGGTCATTATCATTATCGGTGATTCCTCTCGCGCTTTTTAACAATTTACATCATTGACTGGTAATCAAGCGATGTCTTTCCATGTTCGACTTCAGAACATTTCTCACATGGATCGACTTGTACTTAGAGTGAAGATCGAATGAGATTGAAGACCCCGGATCTAGTTTCATGCATCCGGGCTGTGATATATATTCAGGAAAAATAAAGACATTGACATGTACAGCATTGCAACACAGATAATCATCCTACCAAAAGGATGATGATTTCATCAAAATCATCAGTCTACCATCAGACGATTGTCTGTTCTATGTACAGAAAAATGAATTTATAAAGCTGAGCATGGGAATGCCCGCCTCAGCTAGATCATGAAAGCAGTATGAAAAGTAATGTATTGTATTGTATCTTATTACAGGTCTCCTCCCAGCATTGAAAGAACTTCGGATCCTCCTAATAAAGCATTTCACCCGATAAACGGCCTCATACTTTAGGGGGCAACTGTTATAGACATTTTTGTGCCTTACAGCATTGAGCATGAAATGTCCATAATCCAAGGGATCCAAAGTCCCTAAAGGAGTTGTTCCTGCCCCTAAAGGAACAAGGTCAACCAATGACAGCTTCTCCCAGAAGTTCTCCACCAAAAACCACTCAGAAACAGTCAATTCAAGATCAATTCAGAAGCTCTTCTAGCTGCCTGCATTGAAATGCACCCCAATACACTAGCTAGGTGCGTTGCAACGCACCTAAAAGCACTACCAGGGTGCGCTGAGCGAGAAATGCCAAATGGCAATGTCATTCCGCAAGGTGTAGACACTGGAAGCTTCCAGAATCTTCCTCAATGACACTTGCCTCAATGAATTCGACTAGTGATGAGTAAGAGGCTCTCAACCTCCAAGTGGAAGCAAGAACTGACAGAGAGAAGCCACAAGTCAAAACATAAGTTGACTCATGCTCTTTGCTTACATCTATATATGGATCTCTCACCCAGAGGTTCAGCAGGCTGGAATTTTGTACTTTGCAGAGAATTGCTGTTGGTTTGAGATTGAGATTAGTACATTGGGTGATTTATGCTTTGTTGGAGGAGAGGAAGGGATTCCTTTGCTGGGAGGTAGATGCTGGATCTCGACTCACTTGGTTGTATCTCCTCTTGGACTTTGTTATCATATCAATAAAGCTATTTGAGCTTCTCCTATATGATTGTATGTCAATTATGCTTTGTTATATTTGCATATTTAGTTTATATCTGATCCTAAACTAGTTATGAATGTAAATCCATGTCTTTTGTGTAGTTTTCCTCTCTTGTGATCTTGCAGGAACTTAGTGAAGCTGGACCAGTGAAGGAGCAAGCAGCGGGAAACGAACAAAGGAGAGAGCGATTGGATCGACAAACTAGCGGAAGACATCGGTTAGTTACATCCTTCTTCTCTATTTACATTTCATAAAGAAGAATACTCAGATAGTTTTCCTTGTTTGTTGCTAAGGCACTATCACACCTTAGAGTGGGATAGGGGCATTCTGAATTGGATACTTTTCCCAACAACAGTTTCTCCTTTGGTTATAGTACCCAAAAAGAATGGTAAATGGAGGGTATGCATTGATTACAGGGAATTGAACAAAGCAACCTTCAAGGATCACTTTCCTTTGCCCTTTATCGATCAAGTATTAGATACATTAGCAGGCAAAAAGTACTTCTCATTTCTGGATGGTTTTAGTGGTTATAATCAAATTCAGGTAGCACCTGAGGATCAAGAAATGACCAAATTTACCTGTCCATTGGGAAATTTTGCTTATCGAGTGCTTCCTTTTGGATTATGTAATGCACCTGCAACATTCCAAAGAGCAGTACTAGCAATCTTTTCTGATCTAATCCATGATTGTGTAGAGGTTTATATGGATGATTTTATAGTTTATGGTAATTCATTTGAAGAAGCATTAGAAAATTTGGAAAAAGTCCTTATAAGATGTAAAGAGACAAACCTTTCATTAAGCCATAAAAGTGCTTTATGATGTTTACTGAAGGTATTGTTTTAGGACATCACATTTCAGGGGATGGGATTAAAGTTGATAGATCAAAAGTTGAAGTCATCTCCAAATTGCCTATTCCAAATTGTCAAAAAGATGTTAGAAGTTTTCTAGGATTTACTGGATACTATAGAAGATTTATAGAAAACTTCACTAGAATAGCATCTCCACTCTTCAAACTGCTTACAAAAGACTGTGAATTCAAATGGGATCCTGATTGTCAATCAGCATTTAAAACTTTGAAAACAAGAATATCTGAAGCACCTATCTTGAGAGGACCAAATTGGAAACACCCTTTCCATATTTCTATGGATGCTTCAGATACAGCTCTAGGAGCTGTGTTGGGTCAAAAAGATTTAGTTCCTTATGCCATTTACTATACCAGTACAAATTTGAATCCCACTGAGTTGAACTATACTGTAACTGAAAAAGAGTTCTTAGCTGTTGTTCATGCAATTAATAAGATTAGACACTATATAACAGGCTATGAAACCTTTATTCATACTGATCATTCTAAAATTAGATATCTAATGAAAAAACCTGTTACTAATGGCAGAGTTACAAGATGGTTCCTACTTTTACAGGAATTCAATGTTACTGTGTTGGATAGACCAGGGAAACAAAATACAGTAGCTGATTTCTTGTCTAGGATTTCGAATACTAAAGAAGATTCTCCTGTAGAGGATAAGTTTCCTGATGAATATTTATTTGCAGTAACTACTAAGACTCCTTGGTATGTAGATATAGCTAACTATTTGGTTACAGGGAAACTACCTCCATATTTATTTCCTAGTGAAAGAAGAAAGATTATTCAGGAGAGTTCAAAATATTCATGGATTTCTAATGAATTGTTTAAAACAGGGCAATATCTTGTGATCAGAAGATGTGTTAGGGAAGATGAAATGCCTGATATCCTCAAAGCTTGTTATGATGAACCATGCAGCGGACACTTTGCTGACAAAAGGACAACCTATAAAATCCTTTCTTTAGGATATTTTTAGCCATCCCTCTTTAAAGATGCAAAACAATATGTCAAAAGGTGTGACATGTGCCAAAGAGTAGGGAAACCTACCCATTCAAACGAAAAGCCATTGCAACCACAGGTACTCATCGAACCCTTTGAAAAATGGGCTTTAGATTTCATTGGACCTATTAATCCACCATCTAAAAAAATAAAGTATATATTGGTATGTACTGATTATGTCACTAAATGGGTAGAAGCCAAAGCATTACTTTTTGCTACTGAAAATTCAGTTGTTAGTTTTCTTTATGGGGATATTTTTACTTGCTTTGGTGTTCCAAGAGAAATTGTGATAGATCAGGGAAGTCAATTCACATCCAACCTAGTGGAGAAGCTGATGGAAGAATACAAAATCAAGCACAAAAAATATACTCCTTACCATCCGCAAGCAAATGGCCAAGTGGAGTCTACAAACAAAGTTATTGAAGGCATCATCACCAAAACTGTTCATCTACACAGAATAGATTGGGCAGAAAGGCTTCCTAAAGCCTTGTGGTCCTACAGAACTACATGGAGAAATACAACAGGACGTTCTCCCTATGAACTTGTTTATGGAAAAGAAGTCCTGCTCCCCATTGAGTTCCAAGTCAAAACTTTCAAGATGGCAGTTTAGTTGGGAATGGATTTATCAGAAGCCCAAAAGCATAGAATGGAGCAGTAGAATGAGCTAGATGAGATCAGACAAGAGGCAATCCTAAGAACTGATCGAGTTCAATATCAAAGAGCTAAGTGGCATGACAAATACATCAAGGAGAAAAAGTTTCAAGAAGGAGATTGGGCATTGCTATATGATTCCATGTTTAAAGATTTTAAAGGAAAATTTCAGACTCATTGGCTTGGGCCATATGAGATTGACAAAATATTTAGCAATGGAGTGATAAGAATCAAAACCATTGATGAATATCAAACTCCTCTTATTGTGGATGGCCATAGATTAAAGATCTATCATAAGCCACTCTCAAAAGAGGAATTTGTCAAAATATTTCAATATAGTTCTGCAATAAGGCTGGTGAAGAAGAATCCTCTCCACCAGCCTAGCCATTGTTCTTTTTTGTTTCTACAAAAAAAAAAAATGTATAAGCCTGAAAACTAGTCACTGATTGGCAGTCTTATACAAAAAATACAGGGAGAAAATCAGGAACTCCTGACACCCTATATTTAAAATAAAAAAAAATTCTCTCTCTCATTTCACAGTTTTGTGACACCCCACTTCATTTCATTCCATTGCATTCCACTCCATTTCATCTCATTTCACCAATAAAATTTTCTTTTCATGACCATTTTTCATTCATTTAGTTATCATTTATCCATCTCCATTTAGTCATATGATTGTTGTGACAGTTTCCACAGCTGAACCCAGTTTTCGCAGCCAGAAGCAGTTTCCGCAGCCATCACTCTATTTTTCAAAACTGACAGTCAAATGTTAGTTAAATGATCATGAAAATCAAATGCAGGTATGACCAAGGACCTATTTTGAAGATATGAGGCACCTAAAAGCATCAACAAGGAGTAGCTGATCAAAGGTTAATGGACGAAAAGTGGCAAAAATTCCAAGGTATGGGTAAGATTTATTTCAAATAGCATTTAAAAGCACATTTTACATAGTTTTGAAACCACGGCTCCATTATATGCAATGATTGGCGTTGATAGCTCCATAACCATTCCACGACCTCTATATGATTCCTCCATAAACCTTGTATTTATTTTGAAACGGCCTCATGATCAAGCCTCCGATTTTAACTCGTGTTCGGCTGTACTTTGACGCTCCACTTGTAATTATGGGACGTGGTTGATTTGATCATGACTTTTCTCCGCCACACAAATTCCGCAGCCATTTCTTGAGCATGTTTACATCTACTTCTGTTTAAAACTCTTCCGGGCTCATTTTACTTCCCTACTATCCTATTCAAGTCGCGTTTGTATTCCTACCCTGTTCACATAAGCCTCTACTCCACTGCATAAACTCACTCCCACTACCTATTCTCTGTTTTCCATTTACAGTCACTGGTTTTTCCATAAATCCTATCCAACTCCCGCTAACCCAGTCATCTCACCTCCGTTCATCCAATACCTACACAGACGTGTTAAGACAGGAGGAAAGAATGGGTCCTCTGTTGAGAGTAGAACCGGAAGGGCCCAAATTTATGGAAGGATATTCGAAAGTGAAAGGCATGCTAAGAAAGGCCCAGTGGTTACAATTTATTTAGAAATTCAGAGGCTACAACAAGGAAGTTACGAAGACTTTGTGAGGTCCTTTGACGGTGTAGAAGCGGAGATTGGAGACCTTAAATTCACAGTCACTGAGGCATGCATAGTAGCTGCAACCGAACTTCCACAGGAGGGAGAACGGTTGTTCAAAAATAAGAGCTTTGACAAGAGAGCATGGAGGGTTATCCTACGGAATCCAGGTATGGATGTAAGCATCCTTAATAAAGGAATCCCTGTCTCTGCTTTACAAGAAAAATGGGCTAGTTTACTATTAATAATCTAGAAATTCATTACCTGTGAGGGAAGATTCGGGTCAATGTACATGTATCACACCCAGTTGCTGATGAATTTTCTAGAGAACCAAACTCTTAATTTGCCCTATTTCTTGCTAAATAGCTTGCAGAAAATATCCACCACAGTCCAAAAGAATCTAGGGGATGTAGAACCCCACTTGTATCACCACGGCCTTGTGAAAATCTTGATAGAAAAACAATTAAAAGAAAAGAAAGACACATGGGAGAAATTTTTGGTCAGAAATTTCTTTAAAGATCCACAAGAAACCCCTAAAAGTAGCACATCAAGGAGAAGCAAAAGAAAGAGAACAAGTGATAAAATTCAAGATACTCCTATTAATATAGTTGAAGAAACTAGTAGGGAAGAAAGACTATCTGAACGTAGGAAGGAAAATACTGAGGGTAAGAAGCCAACAAAATCAAAAGGGAAAAGAAATATTAAGGTTGTGCATCAAACCCCAGAACCTTCCTCAGAAGAAGACCATCAGGTACTGTCTGAAATACTAGTTTACCTTCAGGAATAGTCAGCTGTAGCAAAGAAAAAAGGAAAAGAAAAATAGAGTGGGAAGAAAGAGGACACCAGCCCATAATATTTGAGAAGTTCTAGACTAAAAGGGAAGTTGAGAAAAATACAAACTAAAGGGCCCCATTTTATTGATTTAGGAGGGGAAACACCGGAGCAGCCTTTAGCAATCCCTCCTGGCCGTGGTCCCCACCATACTCCTATCTCTCAGCCAGATTTTGACATGAGTCCTTCTCGGCTAGATTTTGAAATCAACCCTTCTCAATAGGATTTTTGGGTCAGCCCGAGAAAGACCACACCTGAGGTAGACCCGAACCAACAAAAAATGTATGATTATATAGAGTCCTTGGAGAAAACGACCGAAGACCCAGGTACTTCATCTGCCCAGCCTAATACAACTTAAGAAGCTCAAATCCAATCACTGAAACATGAAGTTTTGGAGCTGGAAGTCTTAAATAGACACATTAAAAATGAAAATGAAACATTGAAGGAACAAAGCAGGCTAGACAAGATCATTCATGACAACACCATGTTGCATCTTGGGCTATGGCAGAAGAAAAATAGAAAATTAAAGAGAAAGAACAGAATATTGAATAGGGCTCTCATCAACCTCAAGTTCAGGTGTCTAGTGAGGAAGCCAAGGATGGTAGTGGTCCCAAGGAAGAAGAAAAGAAGACTAGATGTATTGGCAGAGGTCTCAGAACACATGAACTGAAGGAGGATGATCAAAGTTTTGGTTGTATAGGGACATGCAAGACCTTCACAGTGGGGGTATGTAGAGCTTTGAAATTACACCTCTCCTACACGCTTTCCTAGAACTTTTTCCACTCACCTCGACCTCCTAAGCTATCAAAATCACTGCATATTGATTCTAAAAGAGCATTTAACGTGGTTTTCTAACTATGTTTTGTGTTTGTTGTTTGAACTAGATTTTGCTCATACCTTGTAATTTTTGTTGTTCAAGCCCACTGTGCTGTGACACTAGTTTTATTGCTCTAACCGTGTTATGAAATATATGAGAAGACTCTGTTTCTACATGATTGCATGAACATAATCTTGGATTGATAGCCTGTTGACCGAGGCTATGCAGAGGGCCCCTGTACGCTGAGGTTTTGTTCTCTTGTTGCTGTAAAGTTTCCTACATTGTTTTCTTATTTCCATTTGCATATATTCCACCTGTGTATATTTCAATTGTCATGGCATTAACATTCCACTTCTGTTCATGATTTTACAGCTTTGTATAACACTGATCAGTGCATGTATGTTTCAGGATAGAGTAGGCAACCTGGGCATCTGCATATAATTTTCACAATGACTAATGACATGGGATTAATTCTCTGTTGACTTTGCTTTTCCTAGTTTTTAATTCCAGTTCTGTTTTGTTGATTTCAGTTTTGTTTCCTTGCTTTATTAGTTAGCTTAGATATTAAATTGCTCATATCAATGATGGTTACCTCCTAAAGCCATAGCTAGACTACCGGTGAGGGATCGAATTATGAATGTGTAATTTGATCTTAGTTTTACTTTTTTGCAATTAGATATTAAATTTCTCATATCATTGACGGTTACCTCCGAAAGCCATAGCTAGACTATTGCCGAGGGATCGAATTATGAATGTGTAATTTGATTTTAGTTTTACTTTTCTACAGTTAGATATTAAATTTCTCATATCATTGTCGGTTACCTCCGAAAGCCATAGCTGGACTACTAGCAAGGGATCAAATTATGAATGTGTAGAGCTTTGAAATTACACCTCTCCTACACACTTTCCTAGAACTTTTTCCACTCACCTGGACCTCCTAATCTATCAAAATCATTGCATATTGATTCTAAAAGAGCATTTAACGTGGTTTTCTTACTATGTTTTGTGTTTTTATTTGAACTAGATTTTGCTCATTAGATGCCGAATCAGGTCACTTTCCACAGTTGATTCAACTTTCCGCAGCTGTTTTTGTTAAACTCTATGTTGCATGTGTCACCAGGCAAAACAAGCCACATGAGCAAGTTAGAAATGACCTGGACATGGATCAGGTCCTATTGGTTCAACCGAATTCATCAAGGGAAGTTGTGGTCAATGGTGGTCAAACGGTGGTCCTACATAAGAGTCCTACGGCAGCCAGACTCTGTTTTCCAGCACGTGAAGGATTCTGAAGGATGCGTGGCCGTTCCTAACTCTCTGGGGTCTATTGCCACCTGTAGACTGACCCATGATGAGAATCTAATAGCCACGAGTTGATAGATTTAATATTTTTGACAACTAGTACGCTAAATCCATGGACACTGTGTTTTACGTGTCCCCTGTTCACGCAGTTCTACAAGAAAACATTTATGTAAATTGTTATGTAAACTTTGTTATAAATAACGCATTTCTATAACGCATAGTTTAGTTTTTTGTGAATGTAATTTTTGTTGTTCAAGCCCACTGTGCCATGACACTAGTTTTATCACTGTAACCGTGTTATGAAATATATGAGAAGACTCTGTTTCTACATGATTGCATGAACATAATCTTGGATTGATAGCCTGTTGACTGAGGCTGTGTAGAGGGCCCCTGTATGCTGAGGTTTTGTTCTCTTGTTGCTGTAAAGTTTCCTGCATTGTTTTCTTATTTCCATTTGCATATATTCCACCTGTGTATATTTCAATTGTCATGGCATTAACATTCCACTTCTGTTCATGATTTTACAGCATTGTATAACACTGAATAGTGCATGTATGTTTCAGGATAGAGTAGGCAGCTTGGGAATCTGCATATAATTTTCACAATGACTAATGACATGGGATTAATTCTCTGCTGACTTTGCTTTTCCTAGTTTTTAATTCCAGTTCTGTTTTGTTGATTTCATTTTTGTTTCCTTGCTTTATTAGTTAGCTTAGATATTAAATTGCTCATATCATTGACGGTTACCTCCGAAAGCCATAGCTAGACTACTAGCGAGGGATCAAATTATGAATGTGTAATTTGATCTTAGCTTTACTTTTCTGCAACTAGATATTAAATTGCTCATATCATTGATGGTTACCTCCGAAAGCCATAGCTAGTCTACTGGCGAGGGATCGAATTATGAATGTGTAATTTGATATTAGTTTTACTTTTCTGCAATTAGATATTAAATTTCTCATATCATTGACGGTTACCTCCGAAATCCATAGCTAGACTACTGGCGAGGGATCGAATTATGAATGTGTAATTTGATTTTAGTTTTACTTTTATGCAATTAGATATTAAATTGCTCATATCATTGTCGGTTACCTCCAAAAGCCATAGCTGGACTACTGGCGAGGGATCGAATTATGAATGTGTAATTTGATTTTAGTTTTACTTTCCTTAAAAATTTTAATTTCTTTGAGTGCAGTAGCTTAAATCATTTTTCTGTATTTAGATAGCAGCAGAGATGATAGTTTCATGATCAGTAGTTCATTATTTACTTGTTTTAAATAACAACACATTATTTACCTGTTTTAAATAGCAGCACATTTTCATTCTTGTTCAAATACTACTTTCATCACTAGTATGTCCTAAGACCTTCTAAAGTGTTAAGTTTTGTGAACCATTATAGAGGACACAATCGCCTTAAAATCTATAACCATTCTTTCCTTCTAGAGACTTAGGAAAAGGAACTCCATTCACATTAGGAGATAAATGAAAATAAAAACCCCCAAAACAAAATAAAAACTAAAAAATGACAAAAACATAAGAAAGAGGCTATCTTGCACATATAGTGCGCCGCACTTCATCAATTTACGACTCCCAGATTGATAATTAATGTAGCAATATATGACACACTAAATTGACCAAACAGGCGTCTGGAAGGACCCAAAACGCCCCTTTTTCTAATATTGTCCCAAGTCAAGATTTTCTTATGATGAACCAACCACATGAAAAGCTTGATCTTCATCCACCCTTGGTATTTCTAGAGGTGATGCCAGGTTTTTCTTGGAACAATGGAATCAAGCCCAAGGAGAATACCCTTTGCTTCCTTTAGATTAAAGGTACCTTTATTGTTGTTACCCCATCTCAATTGATCCTTCCCCTCAATAACCACGATCATCCTTTGTTTTAGTAAGCTTCTCAATGCCTCTACTTTTATTTTTATGGGGTTGTCATCTCTGCAGTCAATGCTTCTCCAGCTTCTCAACTTTCCCTGAGTTTGAGAAATTTCCCAGAAATCCTTTACTTTGTTTAACCCTTGGGAATCAATTTCCTGATTGAGACTTAAAAAGTCCTCTTTTAATAGCATCATTTATTGTTGCCATTTGTCCTCCCAAAAGAGTGCAAGATCACCTGCTCTGATTTCCCAGAAACTGTTTTTTTGCACTATGCTTCTATTATCCTAGGCCCTGTTCTAGATGTAAGAGCCCTTTGTGTTTCCTGACATTCTTATGAGATCATTAGTGTGCCAAGAACTGGCATTTTTTCTTTCCAGATCCTTGCCCAATGGGCTTTTGGCCCCTGCACCCATCGCCACCAAAGCTTGGCTCCTATCACTTTACTAAAAATCTCCTGGTCATCTAAGCCTAGACCCCCATAGCTCTTAGGTTTGCAGATTTTATCCCAGGAAACCAGGGCCAATTTCTTCCTTGTTTCCTCCTTCCCCAATAGGAAATCTCTTTGAATATTCCTGAATTTCTCTAAGACACCTTTGGGAGCTAAGAGGGCTAATAACATGAAGACCAGGATGGATTGCAGAACAACCTTTGTCAATACCAGCCTGCTCGCTAGGTTCAAGGCTCTGATGGTCCATTTTTTAACTTTTTCCTGCAACTTATTTAGCACAAGTTCCCATATACTTTTGAGCATTGGTTTGGCCGTGAGAGGAACTCCCAAATACTTTGAGGGGAGTGAATCCCTTTGGAAGCTAAGGATTCTAGAGATATTTCTCTGAATAGCAATGTTAGTGTTTAAGATTTTTTTTTTTGATTTAGAATGGTTGACTTCCATACCTGTTGCCATTGCAAAAACATTAAGGATTTGGTTGTAGGCTGAAGCTTATTTGACTGTGGGGATTCCTTGCAACATGGTATCATCTACAAATTGTTGGTGCATCAGTGTTTGACCAATTCTAAGTTAATTGAAGACCCTTGATTTTTCCCTTGGCTTTGGCATGCTTAATAGACCTCCCAAGCCCTTCCATCATAAGGATGAAGAGAAAGGGAGAGAGCGGGTCTCCCTGCCTGAGGCCTCTAGAAGGAATGAAGATCTCCGAGGGAGAGTCGTTAACCAAAATAGAAAAACTAGAAGTAGTCACCAGAGCCATAACCCATCTGACCCAATTGTGATCGAACCGAAAGGCCGTGAGCACCTTCTTGATGTAAATCCAATTGAACTTGTCATAAGCTTTAGCAATATCCAATTTCATGATCATTCCTGCCTGCTTTTTGCTAGTGAGAGAGTGAACCACCTCATGGGCTTGAATAATTTTGTTTAAAATTCGTCTGCCCTCCACATAACCTGATTGTTCCTCCGACACTAATGAAGGAAGGAGAGGTTTGAGTCTGTTAGCCACTACCTTGGAGATTATCTTGTATACTACATTGCATAAAGCTATGGGTCTATACTTATATGCTGTTTGAGTTGAGTCCTGTTTGGGAATCAGGGAGATGAAGGAGGTGCTGAGGGCTTTCAGGATGGTTTTACTACCCCTGGAATCCTCTATAACATTCACAATATCCAGTTTGACTATGTCCCAACAAGATTTGAAGAAATGCACATTAAAACCACCCGGGCCTGTTTCTTTGCCATTTTGCATGTCTTTGGGGACCTTGCTAACCTCCTCTTCAGTTACTGGTCTGTTTAGGTTAATATTGTCCTCTCTGGACATCAGCTTAGGGATAAATCTTGTAATTTCCTTTATGCATTGCTCCCTGTTTGGATTGTTTTGCTGGGATATGTTTCGGAAATGCTGAACAAGGACTGCTTCAATGTCCTTATGCATGTTTTGAAACTCCCCATTCTCATCCTTTATCGCCGAGATTCTGTTGAATGCTCTATTAGCCATGGTTGATCTATGGAAAAATCTTGTATTACGCTCTCCTTCTTTGAGCCATTGAACTCTAGACTTTTCCCTCCAAAACATTTCCTCTTGCTTGCATAGGTTCTCCCATTCAAAATGAAGTTTATCAGACTGCTCATTTTTGTCTTTATCAAAGCCATCTTTGATCAGTGCCTAGTTGAGTTCCTGAATTTCTGATTCCACTGATTTTTTGTCCACAAAAATGTTACCGAAATCCTTCTTATTACATTCTTTGAGTCTAAACTTAATGTGCTTTAGTCTTTTATGAAGGAGAAACATTATAGATCCTTGGAATTGCAAGTCTTCATGCCACCATTCTCTAATGTTACACACGAAATCCGGGTGGGAGAGCCAGATATTCTCGAATCTGAAGGGTCTATTCCTGGGAGAATATAAACCTTTGATTTCCAATTGAATCGGCTAGTGATCTAAGACTCCGAAGGGAAGAACTCTTGCTATAATTTCATTATCTATAAGCATAAGCTCCTCTGATATCATGAATCTATCTAACCTAGAGGCCACCTGAGCTTCCCCTCCTCTCTTGTTGTTCCAGGTAAAAAGGCCACTGCTCGAATCTGAGTCAACCAATTTCATAGTATCTGTGAACAATTGGAACGCTAATGAGTCTTTGTTTAGCACTCTGGTACCTCCTTTCTTTTCCAAGAGAGATTTGATTATATTAAAATCCCCTCCCATGATCCAAGGAATACTAGCCTGTTTGTTCCTGAGATCAATGAAGGATTCTAGCAATCTGAGTTTATCATATATTCTTTGAGGACCGTAAACATTAGTGACCAGGAAGGTTTCAAAAACCCCCACTAGTTTAATGACTACAGATAAGTAATTTCTGGATGCCTCTATGTCTATTATGCTAATTTTTTGGGGGTTCCACAGAGTGAGAATGCCCCCAGCTGTGTTCTCTGCTTTAATCTCTAAAAACTCAAATCTATTGAGCCATTTGCTATGGATTAATTTTATTTTCTAGATGGAACATTTCATTTCCCGGATGAAGATCATATTTGACATATCTTGTTTCATTCTAAAACTGAGCATTCGTTCCTTTCTTTTACTACCTAGACCACTTATATTCCAAGATGTAAACTTCATAATTAAAGATTTGTAAAGGAGTAACTGGTCAGGTCTTTCATCTTACCTGAGTCTATCATCAACTTTTCACACTCCATCAATAGCTCCTTCTACTTTTTTTAGCCCCTTTTCTTTCTTGCATTTCTGGTAGCTAATCCTGGAGTTGATTTCATTGTTTTCACACCTCTGTACTCCTGCATGTCGATGATTTTTCCTTTATCTGACCCCCTTTCCCATGTTTTCCACAAAAATAACAGTTGAATTCTATTGCATTCATCTTGAGGTAATGAATCTATCCCCCCCGTGGTTCCCTGCTTCAAGAACCCTTCCAGATCTAGGTGTTCTTTATCTAGAATTTCCTGAAGTTCATGATCCTCCAGATCTGTTTCACTCTGAGTCATTTCCTGATCCGTCTCTAGCTTTGTTTCATTCATCATGGTTTCTTCCTTGTTATTAGTATTTTTTGTTGGGTTGTATTTTTCCTCCTTCTCCTTTTCGTTAGGGCCTTCCTCCATATATTGGTCTTGATTTGGCATTTCTTCAATCTCTACTAGAGCTTGGAACTTATTCTGACTAACTTTTTTCCCCTCATTGTGTTGCTGCTTTGGTTCTCTTTTACCTCCTTTTTCTTTGCTTGCCACTTTCTGAAAGGTTTCAGTATTCTTCTTTGTATTCAGTTTTCTTTTGTCTTCTGCTTTACTGAGAGGGTAGTCTCTGATCAATTTTCCATGTTCGTGGCATTTATGGCATCTAAACGGAATATGATCATAGTCCACCATTTGCACCCATTCCTCATCAAAAACTTCTAGAATAGCTTCGTCCGGAAGAGCTCCTGAAAGATCCATCTCCACACAAATCCTATCATAGGAAGTATATTTACCCCTTCTGGTGGCTTCCGAGGCTTTGACAAAATGACCTAGTTTGTTGCCTATGGCCGCAAGTGATTCATTTTGCCAATAATCCAGAGGTAGAGAATAGAGCCTTACCTAGACAGGAACTGAAGTGAAAGTCTCCCACTCTGGAACGAAGTTCATCACCCAAGGCTGCATATAGAGGCTAGCTGCTGCAAAAAAGTAGGGTCCTCCTTCGAATATTCTATCTTTGTCTTCGATGTTTGTAAACACCACGGTGAAGAATCCCTTTGACCCAAGATAAATATTGATGCTTCCTTGGGTTTCCAATGATACTTGATCCATGTCTATAAAGCCTTTTCAGTGGGCCATAATCCCATAAATTTACATATTATGGCGAAGTCTCCATATGTTCCCTGTGCTCCTGCAGTGCAGGATTATTTAATACTGCTCTCGGAGTGATTTCTATTTTGGGCTTGCAAGGTTCCTTTTGTTTTGTTTCCCATGTTCCCTAGTTTTTGTCTTCTTCCTCCTTGTTCTTTGAGTTGCTATTTTCCTTGGACTTTGCTTCATCTGTCTCCTTTTCCTTATTCCTGCTTTCTTCCTCCCCAGAACCTCTGACATTACTCACATGAGACTTGCCTCTGTTGGCCACTGCATCTTCGTCCTCCTCTGCGGACCTCCATTAGGGACCATCTTTGAGACTCTCAGAAACCATGCGCATATTCTGTCCTCCGTCTTCCCGCCCAAGTCTCGTTGTAGTATTTCGTGATAAATCCTCTTTGCTTAAAACCTCTCACTCCTTGCTCTAGTTAGGAATTCATTGAACTGAAAAAGATTACATATTCATATTGATTGCATGGAGTTGTGAGTTGGTCATAATTTCATCAATTTCAATTCTGCTACATATTGTTTAAGAAACAAACTTAAAAGTATTGAAAATAAAATAAAATATACTTTTTATATTTCTAGGGCTCATTACACCTACTTTAGATTAGTTGTAGTTCTTTAAAATAGGTCTGAGAGTTAGCTTTCTAAAGTTGCAAACAAATAATACTATCTTGTGATAGGGAGTATATTTGTTTATTACAATTTGGATCTCTGAAGCTCCTCTTAAACAAGAGTTAAGGATTATATCATATTAGACCTAGTGAAGCAATCGATCCCACTTAATTGGTTACAATAGTCTAATTTACACACATTACAAATGGTACTGAAAGATGCTTGTGAAACACTTGAAATGACTACCTTCTAATGAATGATCTTTCAAGGGGATTGAGATTTGTTACTCTTCCCTGCATGTATGTACGACCTACGACTGTTACCCTAGGTCAAGTTATTATACGTGGTAACCTTAGATACCATAATCTTAGGGATTTTACCAAAGGCAATGACAAGGGGGAAATCCCTGTTGTACCTAGAAACAACATTCTCTAGAATCACATGGGCCCTCTTGGAGGGTACTTTACACGAGATGGTATATGTGAAGATTCTTGCACTAGGTTGTGACCATTAAGCAAGTTTTCAATGTAAGTAGTTCCACCCGCTCTGTTCTAGCCACTTTTCACATTGGTTTTTGCGACATTGGGTTTTATCACCAACTAGTGATTTCACTGTGAAAAGGTTGTTTGCATGGCTTGAATCCTTAGAATTATTAGCGTGCTTTACTATGTTTTTTTAAATTTTTAGTAGACCTTCATTTGAATCTGATGGTAACAATTCTAAAATTTTCCAATCAAGGAACGCCTTTGAACGGGGACTTGAGTCCTTTTCCTTGCTTTGGAAATGTTGGTCCTCCTTATATGGCTATATTGTCCCTTCCCAGATTCATGATAGATTTACCATTATGGTTGTTTTCAACTTCATTGGTATTGAATACCCAAGCTACTCCACTTCAACAACAAAAACATCATGTTTACCCTTGACATTCTTTGCCCATCATGTCTTCTTCCCTTTCTTCTTCTCTGTATAGTGAAAGTATTGATGCTAATAACTGGAAGGAGGATAAGAAGATGAAGAAAATAAGGAAGAATAAGAAGAAATGATCCAACCAACATGCCATTGTTTTGGGTGTTGATAATGTTGAGGAAAGCTCTAATATATGCCTTAAGCTGAAATACCCTTGCAAGCTTTGTAAGGGTGACCACCTTCTTATTGATTGTCCCGGTATTCCTAAAGTCTTAGAAGTGCTTTCTAAGGATTCTCATCAAATTATTTTTGGTCCATCAATCAATGATTATAAGGTTCTGGGGTAAAATGGTAAAGTTAGGTTTCATTGTAGCTTATGCAAAGAGAGTCATCAAACTGACATTTGTCCTCATATGGATGAAGCCTCAAAATTGTTCAAAAATCTTACAATTTCTTAGCAACAACTTCCAATTGGTTACCGTATGATTTCACCCAACCTATCACCAGTTGAAAAAATGATTGATCGAATTCCAAGTTCAGTCAATCCTACTCTTCCTTTGGAGAGTGAAGCGCATATAGCTCAGATTGATGAACCATCAGTTGATGAAGTGATCGATTTGAATCTATCTTCAGTTAATTCCACCCTCACTTTAGAGAGTGAATTAAATTCCACTAAGGTTCTTTTCAATTCAGATCTTTCCCAACAAGGGGGAATTTCACCTGTTTACATAGAACCCCCTCCAAGTACTGAGGTCATTTCCTTTGATTGGAATATATTGACATAGCCTTGTATCACTTCTTACATTCCTTTCCACATCATTGTAAAGGTTTTTCATAAGAACATACATATTATTATTGTAGATGAAGGTGATTATGTTAGCATTCTATCCTAAACTTCTTGGAAAGATTTGGGTTCCCCTCAACTTGTGTATGTTACTAAAAATTTGTTGGATTTTAGCATAATACCTATTGAACCTTTAAGGATACTTCACCAAATACCCATTACTTTGGAAGGAAACATTATATTTATTGATGTAATATAAGTCAAGGCCCCTTGGATTTTAATCTACTCCTTCGGTGAGACTATGTGTATATGATGAAACCTATCATTTCCAAAATATTTGAGGTGATGTATTTCCCTAATAATGGAAACATTGCAGTTGTTGACTAGCTTTCATTTGTGGGCCTTGATATGACTACCAACCATCCAACCTCCTTGAATGTTCCTTATACACAAGTGGTATTCCACCCACCACATGTTAATTATGTGGAAAATTTTCACATACCTTCAATCGTTGATGAAAAAGAGCCTCTCACTGTATGCTCAACTTATTTTGACTTGGATCCGGTAACTGATATAGTGAGCCCTTCAATGGGGACATTGGATCTGATGTTCCTACCCCTATTGAGTCCCTTGACATCTGTTCCTTCCAAAATATTGTTCTTTCATTTGATGAAGACCTCTTGGAAGCAATGATTGAGGTGTGTCCCTTGGCATGTATTCATTCCAAATCTTTGTCATCTTGGAAGCCATGAATAAGGGCACATGAGCATAGTTCCTTTCTTGTGTCAAGCTCATTAAAAAATGAAAAATTTCATATGAGCATAGTTCATTTTGTGTGTCAATATCATTAAAAAATTAAGCAACTCATATGAGCATAGTTCCTTTCCTGTGTCAAGCTCGTTAAAAAATGAAACAAGTTGTCATGAGCATAGTTCCATTTCTATGTCAAGCTCATTAAAAAATGAAATAGGCCTCATGATCATAGTTCCTTTCCTATGTCAATCTCACTAAAAAATGAAACAAGGTGTCATGAGCATAGTTCCTTTTCTGTGTCAAGCTCATTAAAAAATGAAACAAGCCTCATGAGATAGTTCCTTTCGTGTATAAATCTCATTAAAAATTGAAATAAATCTCCCTCCATAAAGTTTGGGGGGCATGTGCATCTGGCTATCATACTTAGCCTTTGTCATTATGTTGGGAGCATGATATAAACTTATCTCAAGCATAGTTTTTCTATGTTCAATCTTGTGTAAAAATGAAACCTATCACAAGCTTATTTTGCTATCTTTTCATGCCCGTAAAACATGTGTTTCTGTCTCTTCATGCTCGTTAATTAAATTTAAATTCCATGAGTGTTCTCTTTTCCATTCTCAACCACATTAAACTATGATAAGGATGCGAGTATACTTTTATCACTTTTTTCGGCTCATTAAAACTGTATGAAAAAGGAACTCCCTAAATTTATCTTTAAGATCTTTTTAGACTCCCTAAACATTAAAAGTTTTCTGAGTGAGCTCGTTTCGTTTCAAACTCTTTAAAATGATTAGAAATGGTGTCTATTTGGTGTAATTTTACCTCCTTTTTGGATCAAATAGATTAGTCACGAAAAAGGTATACTCTAGTCAATCATGGCTAGAAGAGTTCTCCTTTGTATTGTTTTATCCTTTTTCGGCCCTCAGAAACTAAATTTACGAAAAATAACACCCTTGGAGTCTTCTTTATATTCTTTTCGGACTCCTTAAATATGAAAAATCACTAGGTTTATTTCTCTGGGCTGGTTAAAATTTTACGTTGAAAGAACTAAATGAGTTATATTTTATCCTTTTTTGTACTCGTTAAAAATTAAACAAAAAGGGCCATTTTGGAGTTTCCTTTTCATTTATTTTTCAAACTCTCTAAATATTAAAATGAAGTCTAGTTAGCACTTAATTGGACTCATAAAACATAAACAATGTAGGACTCATCAATCATGATGATTGTTGAGCCCCAAAACTACCTCTTTTCCAAGCATTTTTGTTGGGTCCCTATAATACTAGTGATTACCCCATTACTATTGTATTTATACCCCTTATTTATATTTTTGTGCCCCTATTACCCCCATATTGTTATTTCTGTGCCCCTTAGAATCCCTCTATTGTTATTTGTGGCTTTATATTATTATTATTAGGTCGGCTGGATTATATTGTGACTCCTTAGACTCCTACATATAGAAAGGAGGTTTTTTCATTTGTATCATCCAAGAATTGTTCATTTATGTAATGTAAAGGAGGTTTCCCCCTCGAAGAGGCTGAATCCTAAGGTGTGGATTTATCTTTGCTATCTTTTCTTGAGCTGGTTTCATAACATTTGGTATCAGAGCTTTGGATTCTAGGGTTTTGCTGCTCCAAATAGGTCATCGTGGCATTTTCGCTATAACTTTTTTTCTGTGACGTTTCAGAAGTCGCAAAAAAAAACCATTTGAGAAGAATTGGTGCTGAACCTTGGGTCCAAATGTCAGAGCTTTTCGCGCAATATTTTCGGAGATATGATCTAAGGAAGTTGGCCTTTTTGCAGACTCCTGAATTACATTCAAAACAAGTGACTTGGGGAAAATCGTCATAATTCTCTCTCTGAGGATCGGATTGAAATTTCGTAAAAAAATACAGAAAGAGGACGGACTGCAGTTTCTTGTATGTATGTTTCAGATTCAAAGGTTGAAACAGTGACTCGTGGCACGTCGTACAAGTTCTCTCTACTGAACCGGTCTAAAAGCAAGTCACTGTGGGAGATTTCACATAACTCTTCCTTGGAGAATCCAATTTGGCTCAGACTTGTGGCATTGGAAAGAGGATGCAAAAGGCTACTGCAGGTAGCAATTTCAGAACTGGATGATTTGAAATTACAGAGATACATCAGATTCAATATCAGGCTTCTATAAAGTGAAAAAAGGTGTGTAGTTTTTTTTTAAATTTTTGTGTAAGCTTGGTTTAACGGAATTCAAAGGGCATAGTAAAGCATTATTATCGGTAACTGATGCCCCGAGGAAAGAAAATGCAAACACCTAGTAAGGAACCTGAAAGCTCTAGCATGACTCATGAAGAAGAAGAAGAAATGCTACATGATATATCAAAATTACAAGAACAAGTGCAACAAATGTCACGCTCACAAAAGCTAACAGAAGCTAAGATAAGTGGCGTGGAATCTAAGATAAAGGGCATGGAAGCTAAGATGGATGATTCGAAGACAGATTTGAAGATAGATTTGAAGACAGATATGGAAGAATTGAAGAAGTTGCTACAAGAAAGTGTCACTAATGGTGAAAAGGTAGTAAAGGAAACTCATGATGAGAACAAAAGAAATGTTAATCATGATACCATAGACGCTAATGTTGGATCGAAGACTCACCATGTTCCAAAAATCGATATGAGGAAGTTTGATGGCAAGGATCCCGCCACATGGATATTACAGATGGAGCAATTCTTTGATCTCAATAATGTGCAAAACACACAAAAGGTACGTATGGCAACTTTATATTTGGAACCAAATCAGTTTGTATGGTATCAATGGCTTTGTTCTCGTAAACAATTTATCACTTGGGCAATTTTTACGGAAGAATTGATAGCACATTATGAGGATACAAAAAGCAACACTTTTTTTAGCCAATTGATAAGTCTCAAACAAAAGGGTTCAATAATGGAGCACATTGAGGAGTTCCAAAAATTGAACATAAGGGTAAAAGATATTCCAGAGGAGCATAGGATTGATGTGTTCATAGGGTCTTTAAAGGATAATATCCAACATGATGTGCGCCTTTGGGAACCTGATTCATTAGAGAAGGCATTCAGGTTAGCAAGAAAAATGGAAAGCAAAATTATGGCAACTAGGAAGCATACCATTCACAACTATAAAGACGGAAGTGTTGTTGCCCATAGTCTTCCACAACCTACAAGGTTGACACCACAACAATTGGAAGAAAAAAGAGCAAAAGGGCTTTGTTACAATTGTGATAGCAAATACACAAAAGGTCATAAGTGTGCTGAGAAGAAATTATTCTACATAGATTGTGAAGAGGAAGAAGAAAAGGAGCAAGAAAGGTCAAAAGAAGAGGATATATTCCAGGAACAAAGCCTAGATGAAGAACAAATAAATCCGACCATATCTTGTAATGCATTGGCGGGAATTACCACTCCTCAAACCATCAAGATAGAAGGACAAATCAAGAAGAAAAAGGTAATAGTGTTGATTGATTCAGGAAGCACCCACAATTTTATTCATTGTAGGGTAGCAAAAGAATTGAATTGCTTCCTATATCCAGCACCAGAGTGTCAAGTGATGATTGCAAATGGAGGAACAATAAATTGTTCTGGAAAGTGCCATAATATCAAGCTATCCATGGGAGAATATGTATTGACTAGCCCAATGCTTTCCATTCCAATGGGAGGTGCTGATGTTGTACTAGGAGTCCAATGGCTACAATCCTTGGGTACAATAGCTTTTAATTTTCAAGAACTTTTCATGAAATTTTCTGTGGAAGGAAAGGAAGTTGAATTAAGGGGTATTGCAGGGAAACCAGGAAAGATAATCAGCTCTAATGGCATGACAAAGCTTCTAAAAAAGGAGCAAAGAGGTGTAATTGCACAATTATGTTCGCTAGATGTTTCCACATTGGAATCATCTATTTCTCCAGATCTCCAAAAAGTCCTGGACAATCATTCCAAGGTATTTGAGACTCCCAAAGGTCTCCCACCTATGCGTGATCATGATCATGCTATTCATCTGATTCCAGGAAGTGTTCCTCCAAACATCAGGCCGTACAGATATCCATATGTCCAAAAAAGTGAAATTGAACGTATGGTTGCAGAAATGCTAGAGGCTGGTATAATTCAACCGAGTCAAAGTTCTTTCTCAGCTCCAGTAGTATTGGTGCACAAGAAGGATGGATCATGGCGCATGTGTCCAGATTATAGGGAGCTCAACAAGCTCACTATTAAAGATAAGTTCCCCATTCCTGTCATTGATGAATTACTGGATGAATTGCATGGATCAATTTACTTCACCAAGTTGGATCTTCGTTCGGGATATCATCAAATCAGAATGAAGATTGAAGACATTCTAAAAACGGCATTTAGAACTCATGAGGGTCATTATGAATTTTTGGTCATGCCTTTTGGCCTTACCAATGCACCTTCAACATTTCAAGGTTTGATGAATTCAATTTTCAAACCATTCCTTAGAAAATTTGTGTTAGTATTTTTTGATGATATACTAATCTACAGCAAGTCTTGGAAGGATCATGTTGAACATGTTGACAAGGTGCTACAACTATTGGAGGAGAAACAATTATATGCAAAAAGATCCAAATGTTTCTTTGGAGTCCAGGAGGTGGAATATTTGGGTCATATTGTATCTCATGAAGGAGTTAAGGTAGACCCTAGCAAAATTAAAGCCATTAAGGAATGGAAAATCCCCACATCCATAAAGCATCTGCGAGGATTTCTTGGGTTGACAGGGTATTATCGCAAGTTTGTTAAGAATTATGGGAGAATAGCAGCACCTCTAACAACATTATTGAAGAAAGATTCATTTTCATGGACTCCGGAAGCAACAAAGGCCTTTAAACATCTTAAAGAGGCAATGTGCCAAGCACCGGTCTTAGCTACAACGGACTTCACAAAAACCTTTATTGTGGAATGTGATGCTTCAGGAAATGGAATTGGTGTTGTTTTAATGCAAGATGAAAGACCCATTGCTTTTGAAAGTCGTCCAATCAAGGGAAAGTTTTTAAGCAAAGCTATTTATGAGAAGGAAATGTTGGCAATACTCCATGCACTTAAGAAATGGCGACCCTACCTAATGGGAAGACACTTCAAGGTAAAAACGGATCATGATAGCCTTAAATACTTTTTAGAACAAAGATTATCCTCTGAAGAGCAACAAAAGTGGGTCACAAAGATGTTGGGTTATGACTTTGAAATCATCTACAAAAAAGGGAAGCAAAATGTGGTGGCAGATGCACTCTCAAGAAAGGATGAGGATGTGGAAGCATTGTTGTGTGCCATTTCTATTATCCAACCAGATTGGATAAACGAAGCAAAGGAGGAATGGAAGAATGACGAAGAAGTGTGGGCACTTATTCGAAAGCTACAACAAGATTCCAGTACTTCTGATACATTTAGCTGGCAAAATGATTCGTTATGGTACAAAGATCGCTTATACCTCTGTAAGAATTCCCAGCTAAAACAAAAGATTCTTATGGAATTGCACACTTCTCCCTTAGGAGGGCACTCAGGATTTTTAAAAACTTACCACAGGGTTAAGAAGGAATTTTTTTGGGATGGCCTTAAATCAGATATTCAAAAGTTTGTGGCGGAATGTTTGGTTTGCCAACAAAATAAAGTTGAAACAATTAAGACACCTGGTCTATTACAACCTTTATCCATTCCAAGCCAACGTTGGGAGGAGGTTTCAATGGATTTTATCACAGGTTTACCCAAGTCTGAGGGAAAGAGTGTCATCATGGTGGTAGTTGACAGACTTACCAAGTATGCACACTTTTGTGCATTATCACATCCATTTAAAGCCAGTACAGTTTCTACTGCATTTATGGAAACAGTTCAAAAGCTACATGGAAACCCAAAGATTATTGTAAGTGACAGAGATCCCATTTTCACTGGAAATTTTTGGACAGAATTATTTTCTTGTCTTGGTACTCAGTTAGCTCATAGCTCATCTTATCATCCTCAATCTGATGGGAAAACTGAGATAGTAAACAAATGTTTGGAAGGATATCTTCGTTGCTTTGTATCTGATAAACAGACACAATGGGTCAAATGGTTGCCTCTGGCTGAATGGTGGTATAACACTTCCTTCCATACAGCAACAAAAATGACCCCATTTATGGCACTTTATGGGTACCAACCACCATCAATCACATCATATTTAAGAGAAAATTCTAAGGTTCAGGCAGTGGAACATCACATCGAACATCAACAACAAGTCCTCCAACTCTTAAAGGATAACCTCGTGTTGGCACAAAATAGAATGAAACAACAGGCAGATCAACATCGCAGTGAAAGAAGTTTTGATGTAGGTGATTGGGTATTCCTACGGCTACAACCATATAAGAAAATGTCCCTAAAGCAAGCTAAGAAGGATAATAAATTATCACCAAAGTATTATGGTCCGTACAAGGTGTTGGAAAAGATTGGTACTATGGCATACAAATTGGAGCTTCCTGCAGCTTCTCGATTGCACCCAGTTTTCCATGTTTCATGTTTAAAGAAGTTTATAGGCGACAAGCTCCCAGTTCAAACAATATTGCCAGAACTTGACGAGGAAGGAAAAATTATATTGGAACCGGAAGCAGTCATAGAAACAAGAACTCGACAGCTACGAAATCGATCAATTTCAGAGTATCTTATCAAGTGGAAGAACTTATCCGCTGAAGATTCCACATGGGAGGATGAGAATTTTATGCAGAAGTATCCAGAACTACTCAAGCGTTGAGGACAACACTTTTTTGAAGGAGAGGGCATGTTGGGTCCCTATAATACTAGTGATTACCCCATTACTATTGTATTTATACCCCTTATTTATATTGTTGTGCCCCTATTACCCCCATATTGTTATTTCTGTGCCCCTTAGAATCCCTCTATTGTTATTTTTGTGGCTTTATATTATTATTGTTAGGTCGACTGGATTATATTGTGACTCCTTAGACTCCTATATATAGAAAGGAGGTTTTGTCATTTGTATCATCCAAGAATTGTTCATTTATGTAATGTAAAGGAGGTTGCCCCCTCGAAGAGGCTGAATTCTAAGGCGTGGATTTATCTTTTCTTGAGCTGGTTTCATAACAATTTTCTTAACCCTTTTTCCTATATTTTCCTATGACAGTGCATCCTAAGCCATCAAAAATCATTGCATGTTGATTCCAGGAGTGTATCTTAGTGATTTTCAAGTTATATCATTATGTGTGTTATTTGGATTAGGTTTTGTTTTTCAACTACGAAATGTAGCCACTTTCCGCAGCTAACTGGCAAATCCGCAGCCATTTTTATACTCTTGCAGGTTACAGGTGTCAAGAAGAGGAATGAGCCACATGGGCAGCTCAGGAAATGTCAACACATGGACAGGGTCCTATTCACTTGGTCAGATTCGGAGGAAAAGACCCCAGTCAAAGGGGAGTCAATAGAGAAGTTCTATGCCGGTTAGAACTCTGTTTTGGCATGCAAGAGAAGTCCGAAGCTGTTCCTGAACTTGAGGATTCATTTTTCCATCTGCACGCCACCTGCATAACTAAATCCAACACCCACCACACATAGATTTACTGCTTATACCAACTGGGAGGCTGAATCCTCGGATGCACGTCCTATTCACGTGTCCATCATTGAAGAATTTCCTCTTAGAAACAGTTAGCAATTTCTTCTATAAATTCAAGCGTTTGTAACGCAAACAAGTTAACGTTTATGTTATTGGTATAGTGTAATTTCCGTTCTGTGGATAAGAGACATACTGCTCTGTTTTCATAATACAAAACTCTGTTTTTATATGGCTGTCTGAGCGTGTGTGAAGTAGCATTGCGTTGTTAATCCGAAGCTGTGCAGAGGGCCCCTGCATAGCTGAGGTTCTTCTTTTCGTTTCTGTATATTTTTATTCATGTTTCCTTTCGTTCAACTATATATTGGTTGTGTTTTTCTTATGTTCCTAATTGTTTTAACCCTGTATATATTTTGCAGCTTGCCACTCATTTGGTAGATGCATTTCAGAGTAGCAATAGGTCTTCAAAGTTGTTTATGCTCGAGCTTCTTTGTAGTTTTAAATTTGCATGAAGTAATATTTTTGGGACTCACTCCTTCTGCTGTACTTTAGTTTTCAAATTCAAGGTTGTTTATGCTTTTTCTTAATAGGATAAATACTCATTACATAAGTACATGTTTCTGGAGCCTTTAGTTCCTTAAGAGCTAATTGGCGAAATTGGTGAAATGTTATGATTATAAATGAGATTACTTGTTTTTCATTTGTGTAACATTAGATAGTTTAATGTCGTTCTCTCATGTTATATGATGATATTTTTGGAACCTTTAGTTGATAACTGATTTGCAGGTTAATTGGCGAAATTGGTGAAATTGGCGAAATGTTATGATTATAAATGAGATTAATTGCTTTCCATTAGTGTAACATTAGATAATGTGATGTCATTTTCTCATGTTATATGATGATATTTCCAGATCCTTTAGTTGATAACTGATTTGCAGGTTAATTGGAAAAATTGGCGAAATGTTATGATTATGGATGAGATTATTGGCTAATCATTAGTTTAAAAGTAGTTTCAAAGTTTTACTCTTGCCTTTAGTTTCAATTGCAGTAGTTCATTAGATTTCAATTTTGCAGTTAGAATAGACAACAGAGGTAGTAGTTTCATTTCTAGTACTTCATTCTTAGTTTGATTTATGTAGCTGCACATTCACTTTCTCATTCAAGTTTTGATTTTGTAGATAGTAGTTTCAAGAGTCTTTTAAGCTCATACTTTTGGAAACATTACAACAAGAAAGAGAATAAGCTTTGTCTTTATCTTCTTGACAACTCCACATCCAAATTTGATCTAAAAAGAACTTTTAAACTCTCACTTTAGCAATAGATTAGGATTTCAATTGCATTGTAGCACTCTAGGAGATTAACAGAACAAAACCCCAAAACAACATAAAACTGAAAATAGTGAGGTAAGACAAGGGTTATCTAGCACATATAGTGCACTACACTTCATCAGTTTACGACTCCCAGATTGATAATTTATGTAGCAATTTAGGACACTAAATTGACTAAACATTTTGGCGCCGTTTCCGGGGAAGTGTAACTACATGGCCTATCTCTTACATTCATAAAAAAAAGAATTAATAATTTCTCGAGTATTCTCTCCTCTTGCACTTAGTGTGATCTAGAGGATCAGAAAAAGAATTATCAGTTCAATTAAAAACATCAAAAGCTACAAAACAATGACATGCATAGAGAAAGAGATTCTAGGGGAAGATTTATAGCTAGGGGTAGAAGTTCAATTTTCACGACTCCAATTACTTCACCAAGGATTAGAAATAATACACCTCCAACCCAGACTCGTACTCCCAGCCTTAGGATTCCTGGAATTCAAGGGGCAACAACTCAATTAGAAGATTCTCCCACTTCATCTACCAAACTAGATCTAGGAGAAGAACACTTTTTCACCTCTATAGGGGAGCCTATTGTAGTTGAAGAAGTGGGAACACCTAGAGAAGAAGAGAAAATAGAAACTCTCTCACATCAGCCATTGATAGAAGAAACAAAAGGTTCTGAGGAAACTATCATGGCAGAAGAAGAATAAAATGGAGAATTTTCACTATTTGGAGGGGGTAGAGGTAGAGGTAGAGGAAACAATGGAGGAGGTAGAGGTAACAATGGAGGAGGTAGAGGAAATAGGGAAGGAGATAACTCATTTGGATTCCCTATAGTAGATGAGGAAACCCATACAACAATGAAAAACATTTCACCATCTGTCCTCCCAAACTTTTATGGGTTGAGAAGTGAGGATCCTGAAACATTTTTGTTTGAGTTTGAAGTCTTATGCCAAACCTATGACTATTTAGAAGAGTCTCAAAAAATCAAATTGTTCCCTTCAACACTGAAAGGGGCAGCTCTGAAATGGTTTATGGGATTAGTCACTCAATCCATTAGGACTTGGAATGATATGTGGTAGGCATTTTTGGATAGATACTTGGACTATTGTATGCCTACCAATCATAAGGATGAGGTATTCAAAATGATGCAAAAGGAAGATGAGAACTTAGAGGATTTTCTTGAGAGGTTTCAATACAACTTGAAAAGAGAAAAAATGAACAATTTAGATGAGGAGACCTTAAAAGCCCTTTTGTTGAAAGCCATTAGAGATGAATGGATAGATATATTGAACATGATGGGGAAGGGAGACATCTCTCAACTACCATTGAGTGACATAGCAGAACTATGTGTCCATCTCTCAAGATGGAAATCCAAAAGTGGGAAAGGGCCTAGAGATCCTTCTCTTATTAGAGCTAACAAATCTACAACTGGAACCGTAAGTAGGGCAGAAATTGGCAATATGCTTGATGAATTCAAAACTGATATTTTAGGGAGCCTTAGTGAGAAGCTAGACACCCTTAAAATCCAAAACAAGCAAAAAACAGAAGCTGATGCTTTAGCCATCTTTTGTCCAAAATGCAGGAAGAAACATGCTCTAAGGGAATGCCCCTTAGATGCAAAAGTTGTAGAAACTTGTATGATTTTTTCAGAAAGTCATGAGACCAAGGATTGTCCTTCAATCTTAGGTCTTAAGGCGGTCTTTCAGGAGGAAGTAGCACCAAATTCTGTAGAACCTCTTTGTTTTTTTAAAGGAGACCTTGGCAAGGGCAACAAAATCAAGGTTTTAACAATCCAATGAATCTTCAAGCCCCACCAAATTGGAATTCTTGGAAACAACCTTGGCCTCAACCTCAAAATCAGTATCAATCTCAATCATGGGCACAAGGGGTACAAAATTCTTATGGGAGATTTTCTCAATATTATCAATATCCTCCATCTTATCAGAGCTATCCTCCCCCACAAAACCAACAACAAAATACACAACCACAACTTCCAAATCAAAGCCCTCACCTTTCGTTGCCATTTCCACAACAACTTCCTCAACAAAGTCAAAATCCTCAACTCTTATTTCCATTTCAACAAAAACCAAATCAACTACCGCCCAACCATTACCAGACCCCAATAATAAAAGCCCTCAGAATTCTTACATGGTAGAAGGACAACAATTTCCTACTTACATGATTGTTCCTCTAGATATTAATGATGTTCAACTTAGATCTGGTAGGATTTTAGAAAAGGAAAAACCTTCTATGGATATTCAAGAGCAAGATGCTTCTGAGGAAGACTCTCTGAAAGTTAATAAAAGTTTTGAGGAGACATCCCCTCAAAACCCAAATATTCAAGAAGAAAAACAAAAAGAGTCAACCCACACAACTCCTATAGTTGAGCAACCTGTATCTACATCCACACCTCCTTTTCCTGAGAGATTACAAATTGATAGAGGAGTGGAAAAACAGATCTCATTGCCCTATTATGATTTCCTAGATGAATTAAATAATTTATGTATCAAGATTCCCTTGTTACAAGCCATTAGAGAAATTCCTATTCTAGAAAAACCAATAAAGGAGTTGAGTATCAAAAGACCAGGTAGGAAACCAAGAGACACAAAAGGAATCCACCTGGTAGGGAAAATAGCAAATATCATGATGGGAAAGATTACCATGCAGAAATATGTAGATCCAGGAAGCCCAATTGTCAAGACACACATAAATGGGATTGAAATTCCAAATACATTAATTGACTTAGGGGCAGCTATAAACATTATGAGTAGACAGACTATGGAACAACTTAAACTTCCTAATCTTCTTTACACACCTACCTTACTGCAACTTGTAGATAGATCAGTAATCAAACCAGATGGTGTGTTAGAAGACATTTCAGTCTCCTTAGATTCTTGGGAATATCCTATGGATTTCATGATTTTGACTCCCAAGAATAATCTAGGAGGACACCCACTCATCTTAGGAAGACCTTGGCTAGCTACAACTGATGCTTTTATTAGTTGTAGATCTGGTGACATGTACATTTTTTATGGTAGTTCAACAAAGAAATTTACTTTGTATCCTTCAGCAAAAGAAATTATAGAAGTAGGTGACAATGAATGGGTCGATGATGAAGATGTTATACAGCTTGTCTTTACTATATCAGAAATTAGTGAGGTTAGTCAAATTTTTAACACATTAGAAAATTTTGAAACATCTTCAGAATATGATCATACACAATTTCAGTTAGATTCTGATATTGAATACTTGTCATCTAGGCAGATGTCTCTTTACTCCATGGAAGAGTTTGGCAGTTCTACGAGTGAAATTTTTCTAGGCAGAACATTGAATATCAATAAACATTTGGAGAAGTTACAACAAGAGAAACTAACCAAAATCTTACAAAAACATTCTGCTGCATTTGCATGGGAGTACACTGATATGAAAGGTATTGACCCTAAGACCTGTATCCATCATATCTATAGTGAGGAAAATAGTAGACCAATCAGAAAACCTCATAGAAAGATGAATCCAAATCTTAGGGAGATTGTGAAAGAAGAGCTCAAAAAACTACTCAATGTAAAATTCGTTTACCCAATCTTAGATAGCCAATGGGTTTCGCCCTTGGTAATAGTGCCTAAAAAGACCGGTAAATGGAGGGTGTGCATTGATTATAGGGAATTGAATAAAGCAACCTTGAAGGATCACTTTCCTTTTCCCTTTATAGATCAGGTATTAGATGCATTAGCAGGTAAAAAGTAATTTTCATTTTTGGATGGTTTTAGTGGTTATAATCAAATTCAGGTAGCACCTGAAGATCAAGATAAGACCACATTTACTTTTCCATGGGGAAATTTTGCCTACCGAGTGCTTCCTTTTTTATTATGTAATGCACCCACAACATTCCAAAGAGTAGTACTATGAATTTTTTCTGATCTAATACATGATTGTGTAGAGGTGTATATGGATGATTTGACAGTCCATGGTAACACATTTGAAGAAGCCTTGGAAAATTTGGAAAAAACCCTTAAAATATGTAAAGAAACAAACCTTTCATTCAGCCATGAAAAGTGTTTTGTGATGTTTATGAAAGGTATTGTTGTAGGACATCATATTTCAGGGGATGGGATTAAAGTAGACAAATCTAAAGTTTAATTCATATCCAAGCTACCTATTCCAAATTGTCAAAAAGATGTTAGAAGTTTTCTAGGATTTACAGGATATTACAGAAGATTCATAGAAAACTTTACTAAAATAGCATCTCCACTCTTCAAATTGCTTACAAAAGATTGTGAATTCAAGTGGAATCCTGATTGCCAACTAGCATTTGAAGCCTTGAAAACAAAAATATCTGAAGCACCTATCTTAAGAGGACCAAACTGGAAACTTCCTTTCCATATTTCTACAGATGCTTTAGATATAGCTCTAGGAGCTGTACTGGGACAAAAAGACTTGATTCCTTATGCCATTTACTATACAAGTAAGAATTTGACTCCCACTGAGTTGAATTATACTGTGACTGAAAAAGAGTTCTTAGTTGTTGTTCATGCAATTAACAAGTTTAGACATTATATAACAGGCTATGAAAATTTTGTTCATACTGATCACTCTGCAATTAGATATTTGATGAACAAACCTATTACTAATGGCAGAGTCACAAGGTGGCTTTTACTTTTGCAAGAATTCAATATTACTGTGTTGGATAGACCTGGGAAACAAAACACAGTTGCTGATTTCTTGTCCAGGATTCAGAATATCAAAGAAGACTCTCTGGTAGAGGATAAGTTTCCTGATGAATACTTATTTGCAGTAACTACTCAAACTCCTTGGTTTGCAGACATTGCTAACTATTTGGTTACAGGGAAGTTACCTTCACATTTATTTCCTAAGGAAAGAAGAAAGATTATTCAAGATAGTTCAAGATATTCATGGATTTCTAACGAATTGTATAAAATAGGGCCAGACTTTGTGATCAGAAGATGTGTCAGGGAAGATGAAATGCCTGATATTCTTAAAGCATGTCATGATGAGCCGTGTGGTGGACACTTTGCTGACAAAAGGACAACTTATAAAATCATTTCTTTAGGATATTATAGGCCATCCATCTTCAAAGATACAAAGGAATATGTCAAAAGGTGCGACAGCTGCCAAACGGTAGGGAAACCTGCTCCCTCAAATGAGATGCCATTACAACCTCAGGTACTTATCAAACCCTTTGAAAAATGGGCTTTAGACTTTATTGGACTATTGATTATGTCACTAAATGGGTAGAAGCCAAAGCATTATTAGCTGCTAATGAAGATACAATAGTTAATTTTATTTTTGAGGATATTTTTATTCTCTTTGGTGTTCCAAGAGAAATTGTGACAGATCAGGGATCTCAATTCACATCCAGAATGATGGAGAAGATTATGGAAAATTATAAGATCAAGCATAGAAAATCCATTCCTTATCATCCACAAGCAAATGGTCAAGTGGAGTCTACAAACAAAGGGATTGAAGGACTCATTACCAAGACTGTGCATCTACATAGAAGAGACTGGGCAGAGAGGCTTCCTGAAGCCTTGTGGGCCTACAGAACTACATGGAGGAACACAACGGGACACACACCTTATGAACTTGTTTATGGAAAGGAAGTTCTGTTCCCCATTGAGTTCCAAGTTAGAACTTTCAAGATGGCAGTTCAGTTGGGAATGGATCTATCAGAAGCTCAAAAGCATAGACTGGAGCAGTTGAATGAACTTGATGAAATCAAACAAGAAGCAGTTCAAAGAATTGGTCTAGTTCAGCAACAGAGAGCTAAGTGGCATGACAAGTACATCAAGGACAAAAGGTTTCAAGAAGGAGATTGGGCATTGCTATTTGATTCTAAGTTCAAGGATTTCCAAGGAAAATTTCAAACTCATTGGCTTGGGCCATATGAGATTGAAAAAGTTTTTAGCAATGGAGCAGTAAGAATTAGAACCATCGATGAGCACCAAACTCCTCTCCTTGTGAATGGTCATACATTGAAGATTTATCATAAGACAATCTCAAAGGAGGAGTTTATCAAAATCTTTCAAGATAATTCTGCAATGAGGTTGGTGAAGAAGAATCATTCTTTTCCACCAGCTTAGTCTTTGTTATTTTTCATCATTGAAAAAAAAAATGCATAAGCCTAATAACCAATCACTGATTGGCATTCTTATACAGAAAATACAGGGTGAAAATCAGAAGATTCTGACACCCTATATTTTCCAAAAAAATAAGGTCTCTCATTTCACTCATGGTTTTTTCATTCCATTCCATTTCATTTCCACAAAGTTCACTCCATCTCGCCACCACATTCCATCAATAAAATTTCTTTCAATATTTCTTCATATCCACTTTTCCATGTTTCCATTCATACAGTCATTTTCTATTTTTCATTCATCATGTCATATTCCATTCACTATGTTCCATTCCACAACTGTTTTCCAATTCAGCAGCTATTTTCCAATTCCGCAGCTGTTTTCTGATTCCACAGCTAATCTTGTTACTCTGCAGTAACAGTTGGACTATTAAAAAAAAATAATAATAAAAAAACCAAATGCAGGTATTTAAGGAGGAATCCCTTGAAGACACATCAGCTATTGAAGGAGGAATTTCTTTGAAGATACATCAGCACCTAAAGTACCTACAAAAGCAAGCAGTCAAAGGTTAGCAAACGGAAAAGGTATGATTCCAAAGGTGAGAATAAAACCCATTTCAAATAGCACTATAAAGCATAAATTGTATAGTTTGAATAATCACTACTCCTTAACATGTCATGATTTGATTTGATCGCTGCCATAACTCCACCATACCCTCCGATTTAATCCCTAACGGTCTCATGATCTGCCTCCGATTTTTACTCGTACTTAATCGTACATCCTTATTCCACTTGTTGAAATGGCTAATGATGTGAACGTAAGCTGGTTGAATACGGCTCTTTCTCACCAAAGTTTTCGTTTTCTACTCCCGCAACCTTTTTATGAACTCAAACCACTCGGACTCCATTCAGTCTCGCAGTTCTGTTCATGAGTGATACTCTACCTCCACGCAGTCTGTCTGTACACCAAGCTTTACAACCTTCATACTATTTCCGTTCATACGAGTCTTCTTGCTTCATAAACCCTTCTTAATTTCGTACTCATCGATTTCCCAGTTCCATACCCATCGATTCTCTCCACAATCTTCTTCCATTTCCGTCCATATAACCACTCTGTTTCCATATAACTGTCATTAACGGTGGTATTTACACAGTGAAAAAGGCAGAATGGGTCTCATTGTGAGGAAAAAGCCCGAAAGAGTCAAATTCATGGAAGGATACCCTCAACTAAAGGGAACATTGAAGAAGGCTAGTTGGTTGAATTTCATCAAAAAGTTCAAAGGCCATCACAAGGAGGTTACCAAAACATTTGCAAGATCTTTTAATGGGGTAGAAGTGGAAATTTTGGATATAAGGTTTTCAGTTACTGAAACTTCTATTGCAGCTGCAACAGAACTGCTAAAGGATGGAGAAAGGTGGTTCAAAAACAAGGAATTTGATGAAAAGGTCTGGAGAGTTATTCTTCGAAACCCAGGTATGGACATATCAATTTTCAAAAGAGGAATTCCTATCTCAGCATTAAAAGATAAATGGAGTAGTTTTCTCTTGATCATCCAGAAATTTATCACGTGTGAGGGTAGATATGGCTCAATGTACATGTATCACATAAGGTTATTAATGAACATTTTGGAAAATGAGACCATCAATCTCCCTTATTTTCTATTGAATAGTTTAAGAAATATGTCTACCACTGTTCAAAAGAAGATAGAAGATATAGAGCCCCATCTTTACCACCATGGTCTTATAAAAATCTTAGTTGAAAACCACTTGAAGGATATAGGGGATACATGGGAAAACTTCCTGGTCAGGAACTTCTTCCAAGATCCACCTGAATTACCTAAAGGGAGTTCAGTAAAGAGAAGTAGGAGGAGGAGAGCAACTTTAACAATTCAAGATACTCCTACTAGTTTGACAAAAGAAAACAGTGAGGAAGAATTGCCTTCTGAAACTCTAACTGAAATTATGAAGCAAACAAAACAGAAAGGAAAGAGGAAAGTTGAAGAAATTTACCAGACTCCTAAGCCTTCATCAAAAGGAGAACAATTGCTTTCTGAAAAATTAGTCCATATTAAAGAACAGTCCAAGAAAGCAAAAGAAAAGGGAAAGAAGAAACAGGTCATAGAAAAGGAGAATATAGGCTCACAAAGTCTAAGAAGAAGCTCTAGGCTTAAAGGCAAGTTGAGGAAAACACAAACAAAAGGAGCTCAATTCATAGACTTGGGAGGGGAGACTCCAACCCAATCACCAGAAAACACCCCACTTGAGCAAAGTCCACAATATTCTCCTTCTCCTCAACTTGACTTTGAAACTAGTCCAAGAAAAGCATCTCCAGAGGTTGATCAAGCCCATCAATAGGTCTATGATTTTATTGAATCATTGGAACAGATGAACACAATAGCAGAATAGGGAACTTCATCTAACTAGCCAAGTACATCACAGGAAACTCTGATTCAGTCATTAAAGCAAGAAATCTATGAATTAGAAGTCTTAAACAAACATATCCAGAGGGAAAATGAAACACTGAAGGAGCAAAATAAACTGGAAAAAATCATCCATGACAATACCATGCTGCACTTGCGATTATGGCATAAGAAAAACAGAAAGTTGAAGAAGAAAAATAGGAAGCTAAGCAGGTCCCTCATCAACCTTAAATACAGATGCCTTATGAGGAAGCCTAGAATGACAATAGCAACAAAGAAAAAGAATAAGAGATTGGATGTCCTAGCAGAGGTTTTAGAAAAAATGCAGTAGAAGGAGGATTGTTACAATTTTGGTTGCATGAGGACATGCAATAGCTTCACAGTGGGGGTATGTTGAGCCCCAAAACTACCTCTTTTCCAAGCATTTTCTTAACCCTTTTTCCTCTATTTTCCTATGCCAGTGCATCCTAAGCCATCAAAAATAATTGCATGTTGATTCCAGGAGTGTATCTTAGTGATTTTCAAGTTATATCATTATGTGTGTTATTTGGATTAGGTTTTGTTTTTCAGCTACGGAATGTAGCCACTTTCCATAACTAACTGGCAATTCCACAACCATTTTTATACTCTTTCAAGTTACAAGTGTCAAGAAGAGGAATGAGCCACATGGGCAGCTCAAGAAATGTTAACACATGGAAAGAGTCCTATTCACTTGGTCAAATTCGGAGGAAAAGACCTCGGTCAAAGGGGAGTCAACAGAGAAGTTTTATGCTGGTTAGAACTCTATTTTGGCATGCAAGAGGAGTCCGAAGTTGTTCCTGAACTTGTGGATTCGTTTTTCCATTTGCACGCCACCTGCATAACTAAATCCAACATTCACCACACATAGATTTACTGCTTACGCCAATCGGGAGGCTGAACCATCGGATACACATCCTGCTCACGTGTCCATCACTGAAGAATTTTCTCTTAGAAACAGTGAGCAATTTATTCTATAAATTCCAGCGTTTGTAACGCAGAAAAGTTAATGTTTTTATGTTATTGGCATAGTGTAATTTCTGTTCTGTGGACAAGAGACATACTGCTCTGTTTTCATAATTCAAAACTCTGTTTTTTTATATGGTTATCTGAGTGCGTGTGAAGTAGTATTGTGCTATTAATCCGAAGTTGTGCAGAGGTCCCCTGCGTAGCTGAGGTTCTTCTTTTCAGTTCTATACATTTTTATTCATGTTTCCTCATTCAACTGTATATTGGTTATGTTTTGCTTATGTTCCTAATCATTTTAACCTTGTATATATTTTGCAGCTTGTTACTCATTTGATAGATGCATTTCAGAGTAGCAATAGGTCTTCAAATTTGTTTATGCTCGAGCTTCTTTGTAGTTTTAAATTTGCATGAAGTAATATTTTTGGGACTCACTCCTTCTACTGTACTTTAGTTTTCAATTTCAAGGTTGTTTATGCTTTTAATTAATAGGATAAATACTCATTACATAAATACATGTTTCTAGAGCCTTTAGTTCCTTAAGAGCTAATTGGTGAAATATGGAGTTTATGAATGGGATTTGTTTGCTGTTCAGTACCTTTTCTTGTTTAATATAGTTTAATGTCATTCTCTCATGTTATATGATGATATTTCCAGAGCCTTTAGTTGATAACTGATTTGCAGGTTAATTGGCGAAATTGGCAAAATGTTATGATTATAAATGAGATTACTTGCTTTTCATTAGTGTAACATTAGATAGTTTTTCGTTCTCTCATGTTATATGATGATGTTTCCAGAGCCTTTAGTTGATAACTGATTTAAAGGTTTATTGGCGAAATTGGCGAAATGTTATGATTATGAATGAGATGACTTGCTTTCCATTAGTGTAACATTAGATAGTTTAGTGTCATTTTCTCATGTTATATGATGATATTTCCGGAGCCTTTAGTTGATAACTGATTTGCAGGTTAATTGGCGAAATTGGCGAAATGTTATGATTATGGATGAGATTATTGGCTAATCATTAGTTTAAAAGTAGTTTCAAAGTTTTACTCTTGCCTTTAATTTCAATTGCATTGATTTCAATTTTGCAGTTAGAATAGACAACAATGGTAGTAGTTTCATTTCTAGTACTTCATTCTTAGCTTGATTTATGTAGTTGCACATTCACTTTCTCATTCAAGTTTTGATTTTGTAAACAGCAGTTTCAAGAGTCTTTTAAGCTCATACTTTTGTAAACATTACAACAAGAAAGAGAATAAGCTTTATCTTTATCTTCTTTACAACTCCACATCTAGATTTGATCTAAAAAGAACTTTTAGACTCTCACTTTAGCAATAGATTAGGATTCAATTGCATTGTAGCACTCTAGGAATAACAGAACAAAACCCCAAAAAAACATAAAACTGAAAAGAGTGAGGTAAGACAAGGGTTATCTAGCACATATAGTGCACTACACTTCATCAATTTACGACTCCCGAATTGATAATTTATCTAGCAATTTAAGACACTATATTGACTACACAATGGTATCGAGCCACTCCTTCTTAGGGTTCATTAAAAATAGTCTGAAGGACTCATCTAAAGGATGAGCTTATATGTCAAACATACATTATCCTCCTCAAGCTTGTGTAAAAATTAAGAGGTACTTGCCAGTAATGGTGGGGGAAAATGTGATAGGAAAATTCATCTTCTGTATTTGAAAAGACAATATCTCTCTCTTAAACATGACACTTCGTCACTTTTTCATGTCAGGGTTTGGAAATCCATTTGCCTCTTATTTGATCATAGCTCACTGAAAGTATTCATATTGGTCTCTGGTCCTATTTTGAGTCAAATTATACCAAGTCAAATGTCATGTCACCAATATGTTCAAGAGAACTCCAACCTCATTTGAAATTTATTTGCAACCTTTGAAGCTTTCTATCGTGTCAGTCATCCTTGAATTAGTCTAGAATCACTCTTATTTTGTTCCTCAAATCTTGAGACCTCAGTTTCATGTTGTAGGCCCTCCTATGAGAAATCACTTTCTATCGAGTTTAGCTCATTATCTAGGAAGTTGATCTAGAAAAATTTTAGTACCTTGGAACTTGCATGCCTCAATGGTAGGTCTTCTCACTTTTGATGATAGGTTCACATCATTATCCTTCGATTGGATGATTATATGGGTGTTCAACTTCAAATTATTTGTGCACACCTCATAGATTGTATTAGAGTACCTTGAAGGCCATTTTCATTATTGGTGGTTTTTCTCACATATATTAATGATCCTCATTAATGGCCGATAATTATAAGGTTTCTACAATGTTCAACTTCAAGAAATTATTCAAATGGTTATATTTGTACTACGGATGGATAGATTTGAAGACCTTGTATCTTGTTTGACATATCCAAGCTGTGTGAATTTTTTAGTACTCATGATTGTAAAATGTATCCATGATGTATATTGGATGATTGCATCCAACTAAGTCTTTTGATGACATGGATCTTTGTACACTTCCATACTTGTCTTTTGAGATACTTGTACTTTGAGTATAGGAATGCCTACCTCATTGATGATCATATGATGATATTGTATTTTAATTCCTTGATTATTGATTTTCAGGTCTCCAATTGGTGATTCCTTGATTCTACCTTTGCATGTGTAATGGATTCCCCCCTAAAGTAAAAAGTTAGGAAGGAAATGATGCCTGAAATCCAAATCCAAATCTTTTTCTATCCAATGAAATATTGTCATAAATCCCCTTGAAATATGGAAGAAATAACTCTCTATGATGTATAAGAATCTTGTATTAAATACCTAAAAAACCCTAAATTTGGAGATCATTGTAGGTGCCAAGATCACAACCTATAATGCGTGCACCTTACACAACTAATAACTTGTGATGTCATCACAATTTTCCTTTGTTAAAGGCACGATGATCTTCTTACAAAGGTAAAAAAAAGAAGGTAAAGAAGCTTCCATTTCTAGAAGCCTCGAGAAGGTATCAATCTGAAGCTGTAGAGATTGGCTCGAGTACCTCCTATCTAATCTCATTCCCCCCATTATGGATCTCATTCCCTCCATTGTGGATCTCACTCCTTCCTTAATGGATCTCAACTTCCACCCTTTCCCTACAAGTACAATGCTCTCAAAGAGAAAGGGGTTGGCTCTTAGACTTTGGAATGTTGCCTTTTTATACTTTTTGAACGAACTTACATGTTTCCCAAATTTCCATTGAAGTTATTTAATTGCAAGGGATTGGATTAAGGAATATTGCAAGGAGGCTTCCAACATCAATGCACTTGGTTGTAATTCTCCTATTTATTATTAATATAAATACTTTTTTTTCCATATGCATTTGTTATGATATATATGTAGGATTCCTTGATCACTTACATGGTTTATGGTTGAATCAATGATGTATTATATGCTTTGATTACTTGTTTGTATTTTTCTTTGTATGTCTAACATAGTTACCGATCAAATGATAAAATGACCTAGTACCCATTTTTTTGAGGTAGAAAAAAATCACTCGATCTTGAAAAATGGTGATTCAGAATACAACTTTTTTTTTGGAGCATATTTTTGCCACTTTAAATTTTTTTTATGTATCAAGTATGGACAATTTTTTTAAATGTTAGTGATTTTCATGCTAATTTTGAAAAGTGTTGATGCAGCATGAACATTTTTTTATAGAGGGCTTATTTTTGACACTTTTTTAATTATTCTCAACTCCCCCCCTTAATGGAGAAAGGGTTCTCCTGAACTCCTAGCATCTTTCTAAACAATTCAACAATTTTTTTTATGTATCAAGTGTGAACATTTTTTTTTGTTAGTGATTTTCATTTTGATTTTGAAAAGCGCTGATGAGCATCAACCCTTTTTGTTTAAAGGGCTTAGTTTTTACACTTTAAATTTTCTAATGAGTTAAATGTGGATAATGTTTTTAAAATGTGGGTGATTTTGATGTTAGTGATAAAAATAAAAATAAAAATATAAATATAAATAAAAACATGACAAAAAAAAAATCAAATACATATATATATATATATATATATATATATATATATATATATATATATATATATAACAAAAAGAAAAACAAAAAAACAAAAAAAACTATAAAAATGTAAATATAAAACATAAAACATAAAAATATAAAAAAATAAAATAAAAAAACATAACAAAAATAGAAAACTTAAAACTTAAAAATTAAAATTAAAAAACATGACAAAAAAAATAAAAAATAAACATAAAACATGTTAGTAATAAAACATAAAAATACAAATTAAAAACATGACCGAACCAAAAAAAAAAATTTAATTAACTCGTAAAAATAAAAAAAAATTGAACAAAATAAAAAAAAAATGATCTTTTTTCAAAAAAATAATAAAATAAAAAATAAAATAAAAAACAAATTGAACCACAAAAAAATCTAAAAACATTTTTTTTGAAGTTAAAGACAAAAATAAAAATAAAAAAATCTCATTGGGTAAAAAAGCCTTAAAATAATTACCAAACAAAACTTTAAATAAAAAAAAAATAATTAAAATTAAAAATAAAAATAAAAAATCTAAATTAAATAATTGAAATAAAAAAAATTGAAAATATAAAATAAAATAAAATAAAAATTTAAGAATTAATTTTTAAATTAAAATTATAAAAATAAAGAAATAGCATAAAAAAAATAAAAGGCCCATGGGGTTTTGGATTGGCGGTGAATGGGTGCACTCTTAAGGCATTCCTTGTGATAGGTCACTGGTTCAAATCCCGGTGGGTGCTTACCTTAAAGAACCACTTGCGTAGCCTAATGGTAAGGTGTCGAATTTGTTGTCAAGGGGTTGCCGGATCAAATTCTGCCCAAGTCATTGATTTACAAAACAAAATTTGTTTTCGTATAAAAGAGAGATGGTTGGCATCTCCCTCGACAAGGACGAGAACAATCTTCAGACTTTTTTATCACACGCGGTTAAGGCTCTCCATCCCTTCACTGGGTGGATCTTACCTCAAGTTTTATAGCCCCAAGAGTTAGCTCAACCAGTCAAATCATTGCCTCGCCAATTAGGAGGTCGCAGGGTCAAATCCCGAAAGCTGTTGGGGTCAGGTCTAGATATAGGCCGAGGGGTGTGATCCCCTTCAGGGTCGATCTACCTAGTTCTTACCGTGGACATAGTGGCTACCCAGTGACCATGGGTATCAGTGAACCACATGTGAAAAAAAAAAACATAAAAAAAAAAAAAATAACAAAAGTAAAATTCAAAAAAAAAAAATCAAAACAATTAAAAGAAAAATGAAAAAAAGAAAAAACAAGAAAGAAAAGAAAATTCAAAACATATTTAAAAAAAAACAAAACAAATTAAAATAAAAAAATAAAAATAAAAAAAACAATTAAAATAAAAAAGCATTAAAAAAAACAATTAAAAATTTATTTATCTTTTTTTATTTAAATTTTTCATTTTTACAATTTTTTTTTTTTTTGGTCTTTTGTTTTTTGTTTTGTTTTTATATTTTATGAAATTTAATTTATTTCTTGTCATGAGTCATCACCTTGCCACTCTCGGTTGGGCCTTAGGGTGGCCGGGGAAATTTAATTTTACTCTTTTTTTAGTTTTAATTTTTTGTTTGGCTTTTCTTTTATTTTACTCTTTTATTTTTCTTTTTTTCTTTTTAATTTTACATGCTATGGTTAAGTTTTTTTTACATTTTATAGTTTTTTTATGTCATTACTATATATTTTTTATATTTGGATTTTTTGTCATGTTTTATTACTTATTATTATTTTTTATTTTTATTTTTTTTTCAATGTTTGAATTTTTGTTTTCTTTTGTATTTGTGTGTGTGTGTGTCTGTGTGTGTTTTTTCAATATTCTAAATTTTGCATTTCTATATATTTTTTACATTTGATTTTTTTTGTTATGTTTGATTACTCGTTATTTTTTTATTTTTTATTTTTTTCAATAATTCAAATTTTGTTTTCCTGTGTATCTTTCATATATATATATATATATAATTTATTTTTTGTGGGGTCTGTGTCGATGCTTGTCTAGCAACCTGATTCCATTATGTGCAATTTGATAGTTGGTTTTAGATTTTCTGTTATAATGAATCGAGTCTGCCCCACAATGTGTTAATTTCATAGTTGGTCTTTATGTTTTCACTGCAATGGGTTGAGCTCACGTACACTACGTGTCAATTTGATAGTTGATTTTTACATTTTTTTTTTGCAATGTATCAACTGGTCTTACGCTAAGATCTCAAAATCGCTATACATCTAGAATTTAAAAAAAAATACTCTTGGTATAATAACTCTTTTATTGAGGTGTTCATTTTTTAAGTTTTTTTAGTCATAAATTTTTTCCATAATGTCATGCTTGAAATATTTTCAAAATTTAAGATTGTTTTGTAGTCATAATCTCTATTTTTAATTCATGGTTGAAAATTTGTCAAGATTTTAATGTTTTTCTAATTCGTGATATCTTATCTTTAATGTTATGGTTGAAAACAATTACAAATAATTTTTCTTAGCACCATGCTTGAAAATTGTTGGAATTTTAAAGTTTTTCAAAGCAGTGATATTTTAAATTTAATGTCATGCTTAAAAATCATTGGAATTTTAAGGCTTTTCAAAGACGTGATATTTTATCGTTAATTTCATGCTTGAAAATCATTAGAAATTTAAAGCTTTTCAGAGTCTTGATATTTTATTTTTAACGTCATTATTAAAAAATATTGAAAATGTACCCTAAAAAAAGACGTTATTCTGGCATCAACACTTTTCAATTTCAAGGTGTTTTTTTCACCAAACAAAATGGCTTTTATTGTTTTTTACTTTTATTTTAAAAAATATTGAAAATTTACTCTTAAAAAAATGGTGATGCAGAATCAACACTTTTTATTTTTGGGCTCGAGTACCCGTTTTGAGGTAATAGTTCCCGTTTGATCGGTAACTATGTTGTCTCTACCTGGATCATGAAGGGAGATAGGTTTAAATATACAAAGGACAATAACGAAGATCATCATCAAGCACTTCATGAAAATGTATGAGCGTTTCATCTTCTTTTCATCTGTGATTCAGTCATAAATTAGGGAATGTTCTTATGTATTTGTCTATTTTTTTCTAGGCTTGGTTTCTAAGCCTAGGGATATTTTTCATATTCGTAGGATGATATTTGTCTACCAAACAATGTTTTTTTTTCAAAACAAAGCACTGTAATTGTAACACCCCATCTCAGATTTACCCTCTTTTACAAGCTCTACAGGGTAAATATGAGCTGATTGTTACTATGAAAGGACCAAAAATCGAAGCTCCAGTTATGGAAGTGGGGCCTACAAACCTGAAACTCACTGATACCTCTCAGGGACCCTTGATCACCCATGTGTTTGACAACCAACCCTGGTGATCAATCCCTGAGATGGAGCTTCATTTTATGAGAATTTACATGGTAACTGCAAGAATGAAACAATCTACCTATGGTTGGAAGGATCCAACTACAGTCATGAGCCTTCTTGCATGCAGTTATAACTAAAATTATCCAGTTCAGAGGGTGCAGTTGTGATATTAGTGCCACCTTTTCAGGGTTGGCCCATAGAACACTACCTAGAACATCCCATAACTTTCGAGAATCAGATCTAGGATAATCAAAAGTCTAAACAATTAATACTAAATCTAGATCTTATCCAGGACATGCCTAACACATGATATAGATTTCGTCAAACATATAATAAACATAGAAGCTACATGTCATGAATGCATATATGATCATGATATTTTGATATTCATCAAAGGATCATCAAGAAGGCTCAATGCCCTTAAAATATAGCTGCAACAACACTTCTTAGCCCATCATTTATTAATCATTCAATAAATTATCAAATCACGAACAAGATTCATAGCAAGAGAACATCATATAACCATGCATATAACCAACATATAACCATAATAGAATCCATGACAAATCAACCATAAGATCAATATAATAACCAACATATGTGCTCATAGACCATAATAAGAAAATAACTCATATTAACATATTCAAATGCTAACCAAGTCAAGGACTTCCACATACCACCCAACGATAGATTGGGCTGAACCAAATCTTTCAGCCAATCACCCCCATGCCATATTACAAGCATGAATGCGGGATCATATGGGTTAAACTGGAATAGAACCAACCATGGCTTCTAGAGGCCAAACCACGTCAACCCTCAACCATAGTGATTTCACCTGAACTGGTCCAAAAAGCACTAATGCTCAAACAAGCTTTAATGTCTCTGACTTCCTTCACTAGCTCTAGACGAATTTTACTGTCTCCACCCATACGTCAAGAGTTCTAAGATAAATCCCACCTCCAACCTTGACCCTTGGGAATTTTCCCGAGACCACCTCAACCAGGATCCATGCCTACCAGCCATCCAAATCTTAAACCAAAACAAGGAACCCACCACACCATGGCTATGTAAGAAATGGAAAGGAAAGGATGAAACCAATGCCAATCTAGGAAAATCCCATGCCAATGACAACAAAATAACTAAAGAACCACATGCATGTAATATGCATCCAAATCTTAGCATGTTAAACTGCACATGCACATTGTCACTTGCAATCCAAAATTATTCATGCCCTTACTTGTTGTTGTACAAACTTCCTCTTGTATTCCCTTGCTTCTCTTCGCTTGTCCTTTTCTTGCTGGTTCAAGTGCTTGCTCCTTCTCCTCTTGGATTCTGATTTTTGATACTGATCCAAAGGTGAGTAAAATTTGTTAGCTATTTCTCACGTGCCTTTTTATCATTGATGTCTAGTCCATTCCTTTCCTTTTATCGCTTTTTTCTTTCATTTTCTCTCTAATTTCCCTTACATGCATATTTGTGTCTCTTCACCATAATTTTCTCCTATTTTTCTTTATTTCCTTAATTCAATAATCATTTATTGCCTCTTTCTCATTTCCAATGCCTTTATCAATTTCCATAGCCATTAATTAACCACAAGTGATGCCCACGATAATGTTTGGCCCCACTCAGCTTGGAATATGTGTCTCATGAACTTGGTTTTATTTTTATTACATAGAAAATCAACTAGGGGTTGTTGTAAACCCCTCCCCTAGGGGGAACACCATCCTCTGTGTTCTATGATGCTTATAACCAGCAAAAAATATTGCTTATGAAGCATCATAAACATAAATCGATGCAGTATTCACAATATAACCCGCTAAAAACATGATAAACATACTTCTTATGGAGCTTTATAAACCCAACTCGATGTAGTGTTTACAATGAAAACACATATATACTTATGCATATTTGCTTCAATCAACAAATAAACATATTCTTTATAGATTTTTATAAACACATATCGATACAGTATTTACAATAATATACACATATACACATATGTACATTTGCTTCAACCAACAAATAAAAAGATACAATACCTACATCAACAACAAGGGAATCCAGAGGTTCTCACCTCCACCCTCAAAGGTAATACTATGAATTCACTTCCATCCTAGGAAATCCTGAATCCACTACTAACATTAAAGTCTACCTCAACATCCAATGCTTCAATCCTTGCGCCACTTGGTCTCTTGGTGAACACTTACCGACTCATTGTTTCCAGGCACACTCTCAATGTGCTTGTGTTTCCATCTATCAATGCTAATGACCAAAACAAATTTATTCCCCTACCTTCCCTTCTCCGCTTCCCAATCTCTCGAGAAATCTGATCACCCCCTTCCATGCTGTCACTCACCTTCCAAGTTCCTCGACATTTCCTTCTCTTCTTCCTCGCCCCTAGGGAGATCCATCCCTTAGTAAGGTTTCCTCACATCAGAAAGTCTAAAAACCAAGGCATATCCCTAACTCAAAACCATCATATCGGTCATATCATGCTTATGGAAATCAATGGACACTAACGGTTACTAGTGTCCCACAACAACCCTGCTCCAGAAGTTCTTTACCAACATACCATAGCCTATTCCAATTCCTTTTACTACTACTATTAACACTCTTGTAGTTAGTTCCAACCACCAAAATCAAGTATTTTCATGATTTCTTGTACCAATCCCATAATTTCCATTAGACTCAAAAGGAATTGAAATAAATTCAACTCATACCTCATTAGTAATTCCTTAATGAGGTAGCATATGAAACGTTTTTTACTTCCGGTCATAAAAAGTCAATTTAACTCGTTGATTAAATCATCATGTATAAACATATCACATCTGGTTAGCTCAAAGCTCAACCATCATAAATCATAATGTTAGACTATGTGCATAATTAAAGCTGAAATAAACTTTTGATACTTATCTTTCAAATTGTTATTTTCTTCCTCCTTTTTTCTTTTTCCTTTTTGTACACACATTAGATCACTTACCAAACCTAGAAATCACCCAATGCCTTCTTTTTGATACCAACAACAACAATGTCCAAATACTATACTAGCTCAACCCTTAATATCAACAACAAGGGTGTCAAAGACTATATTGTTCCAACCCTTACTATCAACACATCAATATTGGTAACTTCCCAAGATGTCTAGGGCTCTCGGGACTACCATCTCAACCCACAACCTCAAGGGAACCCAAGTTACATGGCTCCAACCGATAACCTTCAAGGAGCCCAAGTTGTTACAAGGCTCCAATCCATAGCCTCCAAGGAACCCAAGCTGTTAGATGGCTCCAACCCATAGCCTCCTTGGACCCTAAGAAGCAATCAACTTCACAACACGTACGCATACATATAATGTACAACACAACACATACATGTACACACCATACAACACAACACATGTACTGACACATGGTGTACAATACAACACACACACATATCATAATACAACAACTACACAATGCACATGACATAGTACAACATGTACACAACAATAGTACTGCACATCTAGAGACCACACCATCTCTACCAATAAACCTTGGCTCTAGTTTCTTTCTCGTGCCTTATCGCGTGCATTCACAATCTAATTCCTAGGTCTATGGCTCTTTCCAATATGAATGTTTGTCCCAACATGCCATAGATCACAATTATTTCATTCCACTAATGTATCCTTCAACATTGCCCACAAAAACATAAACGTAGGGATAATTATAAGCACATAATATCAAATCATGTCCACATGATAATAACCTCATAGATCTTTCAGGGCTACTTTGCCCACTTGATTCCTCATAAAACCAGGAACCTTTTCATGCCATTCATCTGCATAAAACAATCATTCTTCCACAAAAATAATCCCTGATGACCATGTAAGACAATCAAACATATATATATATATATATATATATATATATATATATATATATATATATATATATATATATATATATATGATTACAACACGATTACCAATGTTCATAAGGTCAAGGTTAAGAGAACTTCCTTTGTCTGGGCAATACATGCATAACATTAAGAACAATAGTTCCCAACTTAACAAAGGAATATGTTACCTTAAGCCCATTTCCTTTACCTTTCCTGGTTACCTTTCTCCTGATCATCCTACCATTATCCATCCATCCCCATGGATCCAACCAACCCAATTGGTTGTTATATTATTTCCTTTAAATTCCCTTTATTCATGCATCAAGCTTCATTCGGGTTTTACATTACCTGTTGGGTTTCACTCATTTATCCCCAAACTCCATTAGCTTTCCTCTTTCCCAAACAATTCCTAAGACCCTTAAAACATAAAAGGTAAGATAAATAAAACAAGGGAAACCCAAAAACAATACAACACCACAAACAAAGTGGCATGACCATGCACAAAACACAATCAAAACACCAAATAAAGAACAAATAAATAAAAAACAATGAAAGAAAAAACCTTTCAATAGACACCATGACTCAACCCCCATGGGTTCCCAGTGATTCCAAGGGAAAGCTCAACCTGAGCCTTCTTCAAGGTTTCATGGCAGTCTCTTTTGTTAGGAAATTCCATGCATCATATTGCCATAAACACGCAATTATTAGTGAAAAAATAAATACAACAATATACGAGTTACCTTGCCATGTTATACCTAGCACATTGCCCTGCAACCGAATACATGAACATATCATCTCCCAAGGGATTCCAATTCCCTTGATGAATTCAATTATCATTAGAAACCATCTATTATTCTTACATCTAATCAATAATCTTCCATGTAGCTTCCACAGCACCAAAGTTCTTCGACGCATTTTAACTTCATTTATTGCTCAGTCCTAGAGCATGATCTCCTTCCATTGTAATATGCATTGAGGCTATGTCTAGAACACTTCCCCTAGTTCCATGTTCCATCTTGATAATGGATTCCTGATGATCTACTTACCTGCTATCCATTGTGGCATAAGTACGGGGAATATGCTTACCTACATCCCCAACTTTTCAGCCTCTTTTACACTATAAATATGCGGCTGGCCATGCTTCCACTACACCACTCTATTACAAGGACAATCCTTCCTACCATGATCTCCACCACAGGTTCAACACAAAAATGGTTCTCTACCATCACCCTTATTTAGCTCCTTAGGCTGAGATCCATATCCTCTCTCAACTACATTGAACTTCTTGTAAGGCGCCACATTTTCCTTTATTCTTTTCATTACCTTTCTGGGCACACTTGAAGTCAAGCTTGTGCTTTGACTGCTCATGACAATGTTTGGTCTTCTTGATGGCTTCCTCCTATGAATGAGGCTCATCAAACTCAATCTGGTCTTTGATTACTAATAGAAATCCACTAAAGAAACTTTGAATATTTTCTTTCTTGCCTTTGAGATAAGGAGCATACCTCAACAAATCCAAGAATTTACTAATGTACTCATCATCCATCACAGAACCCATCGTTAGCTCATAAAATGGCTTGGCCCTTTCATCATAATATCTTTTATATATGTACTTCTTATTGAAGAGTCTCTCAAACTCATCCCAAATCAACTCTTCTTCTCTAATGCCTCTGACATGCTTCCAATATTCCCACCAAATGTTTGCTTTCACTTGGAGACTTAAAGTAGTTATCTTGGCTTTCATGTTCTCTGAAAAATCATGCAATCTGAAAATTTCTTCATCCCGAGAAACCATGCTTCTGGATCTTTTGATTTCTTAATTTCTCCATCAAATGTAGGAGGCTTGGATTTATTGAACTCTTCTGGAAAATATCCCTTGTCACTCCTCCTATAAGGATGATGGTGGTAATGGCAATGACGTCTCTCAGAAATAGAGCTAGAATAAAATCCAATGAGCACTTGACCTCCCCTCATGTGTATCCAATGATCTACCACCTCTCACTGTATCATATCTATCCATATTGTATCATGTTCGATACCCACTACCATATGCCCCATTAGTATTTTCTTCTTGTCCATTACTGATCCCCAGTTGTCTCTACTTCTACAACTTTGAAACACTCTAAAGGATGATTGCATTAACCTCAGTTTGATTTTATTGAGACCTTGCAATTATTTCCTCTACCTCAATCAAATTGTTATCATCTGTCTTGCAAATTTTGATCTCTTTCCTCAAACTCCTCAGTGTATCTACCAAATCATGACAATACTCTTCTCCTTTCTGCTCAATTGATCTTTCCCATTCCATAAAATTCACATTAGGTCTATAAGGGGAGTCATGTGAACTTTAATCCACCATTATGATCTTCATCTTTGGCTTTCTATTTCTTGAAAATATACCATGTTAGATAAACCACATAGAATACATAAACAAAATCATACCTCGATGTATCTCAAGGTAGGTTATTACATCTGCATAGACCAATCAAGATTAGCATGATACAATATCACAAGCATATTCATATATGAATATTATAACCATAACCACGACAATGCATGTATAGTAAACACATAGAGAACTAACATGCATGCATAACAATATACATTTACCCCAAGGTCTACTGTTGCAACCTCACTCAAATACCACTCTGTAATGCCTCAACCTACATTTACCCACTTTTACAAGCTCTCTAGAGTAAATATGAGTTGATTTTTATTATGACAGGACCCAACCTCTAAGTTCCAATTTTGGAAGTGGGGCCTACAAACCAGAAACTCCAGGATACCTCTCAGGGACCCCAGATCACCCAGGTGTCTCACAACCACCCCTGGTGATCAATCCCTAAGATGAAACTTCATTTTCTCATATTTTACACCCCAACCACAAGCATGACACACTATGCATGTCGTTGGAAGGCTCTAGCCTCACTCATGTGACTTCCTGCATGCAGTTATAAATGAAATTCTCCTATTCATAGGGTGTGGTTGCAAGATCAATTCAAATTTTGTGGGGATGGCCCACAGGCCACTACCGAAAACAACCCAGAACTTTCCAGAATCAATTCTAGGATAATCACAAGTCTAAACCATCAATACTAAAGCTATATCTTATCGAGGACATGCCTAATACATGATAGAAATTTTGTCAAACATATGATAAACATAGAAGTTACAGGCCATGAATGTATATATGATCATGATGTTTTGATCTTCATCATAAAATCATCAAGAAGGTTCAAAGGCTTCTCAAGCTAGCTACAAAAACACTCGCTAGCCTATGTATTCATCAATCATTCAAAAAATTATCAAATCATGAAAAAAATTCGTAGCAAGAGAACACCATATAACCATGCATGTGACCAACATATAACCATAATATAATATATGACAAATCATTCATAATATCAACATAATAACCAATATATGTGCTCACAGATCACAATAAGAAAATAAGTCATATTAACATATGTAAATGCCAACCATGTCAGGGACTTCCACACACCACCTGACCATAGATTGGGCTTAACCAAATATATATTTTAGCCAATCAAACCTGTGTCATATTACAAGCATGAATGTGGGATCATTTGGGTTAAAACAAAATAGAACCAATCGGGGCTTCTAGAGGCCAAACCACCTCATCCCTCAACCACAATGATTTCACCTGAATCGGTCCATAAATCACTAATGCCAAAACAAGCTTGGATGCCTTCGAATTACCTCACCAACTCTAGAGGAATTTTCCTATCTCCACCCATCCATCAAGAGTTCCAGGAGAAAGCCCATATCCAACATTGATCCTTGGGGATTTTCCAGAGACCACCTCAACCAGGATCCAAGTCTAACGACCATACAAAGCTTAAACCAAAACAAGGAACATAACAGGAAATGGTAAGGCAAGGCTGAAACCATTTTCAATATAGACAAATCCCATGCCAATGAAAAATAAATAACCAACTAACCACATGCATGTACCATGCATCTAAATCTCAACATGTTAAACCACACATGGACATTATTTCCTTCAATCCACAACTATTCCTACCCTTAATTGTTGTTGTCAAAACTTCCTCTTGCGTTCCCTTGCTTCTATTTTCTTGTCCATTCCTTGTTGGTTCAAGTTCTTTCTCCTTCTCCTCTTGGAGTTTGATTTCTGATATTGATCCAAAGCTGAGAAAAAGTTGTCGACTCTTTCTCAAGTGCCTTTCTATCATTGATGTCTAGTCTCATGCTTTCCTTTTATCCTTTTTTTCTTTCATTTTCCTTCATTTTCTCTCTAATTTCCCTTGCATGCATATGTGTGTCTCATCACTTCCCTTTTCTCCTATTTTACTTTATTTCCTTAATAAAATTGTCATTTATTGCCTCATTGCATTTTCCAATGCCTTTGCCAATTTTCATAGCCATTAATTAGCCACAAGTGATGCCCACTATAATTTTTTCCCACCATTTAGCTCGCAATATGTCTCACATGACTTGGGTATTATTTTTATTACCTAGAAAATCAATAGTAATGAGTCATTTTGAAATTCTTGTAAGTTAACATATCCTTTATGAAGAAAATCTCATGCACTAAGAAATTTTCTATAATTTTCTACTTTTTGTTGCTTTATATTGATGTTTTATGAAATGGAATGAATGAATTAAAGGTTTAGGAGTGAAATGTAATCAAATAATGAAGTAAGATAAAATAAATTTTAGAGGTTAAAAACCATTAAAAAAAAAATTAGGTATTTTCTCAAAGAGCTGGAAACTCCTAATCTTTTACAAAACTCAATAGTAATCTTGCTCATCAAATCACTCTTAATTTAAGAGAGAAAGAGCAATGAATCCTTAATGCAATACTAGCTTGTGTAGATCAGCATGCACTACAACATTTTCCTATTAAGAATAGTCATTCGTTGCCTTTTACACATCTATCAATTAGCTTTTCATTAAGTACAACTACACCTGATGAGCTCAAGAGAAAAGAAAAATTGACTTACATAACATCAAATCAAGTCAAAGATGTACATACCAATTATAAACAATTAAAAGCAAAGAAAGGAAAGAGTGTACTTGCTTGGAAAAGGGGGCTGTCTAATGTTCAAATTTAACACCATGAAACTTATTAGCTAGAGATACTTAACCAACAATATATATATCAATGAAAATCATTTAAAGCATTGACACAAGTATGATATCTCCAAGTTCCAAATATGAAAATATTGTTAAGAAAAATATCTATCTTTTGTCTTTAAAATCTTGGGTATTTATACCAAGTTCAAGACTAATATCATGAGATATATAACAACTAACAAGAAGAAACTATTATTCGCTCTATGTAGGTTGAGTTAAATCCTAAAGATATTGAAAAATGAGGAAAATCCCAAAAATCTAAATCAATTCTTATTTTTAGCCAAAATCAGGGGATTTTCTTGCAAAGTAGTTGAGTTGACCAAACTTTCAATTGCCATGCATGGAGCATATTTATGATGACTAATAGGTATTTCACCATCCTTGGACATCAAGGAATTTGTTCCATATATCGGAATTCACAAAGTTGTACTCTACACATGTCAACAAACGAGCATTTTCTAGAAGTAGAAACTTCTTATAATTTTTTTGCTATTTTTTTTTTAATGCCTAATTTTTGTCAAAATACTATGATATAAAAGAAATGATAAAATAACTTTGCACTTTGCACTTTTGGGCGACAATGATAATGAAATGGATGATGTGGAATAAAAAATGGAGAAAGTAAGGAAAAATTACAACTAATGTTGTATTGGAATGGGTATCAAAATGACAACCAACAAAACCCTCATAATAGTTGGGTGAGACTTGTATTGTGTAGTATTTGCATGTCATTTTTTCCTTGATGCTTCTGTGGAATTTCATTTGTGTGACAATATTTCATGCTTGATTTTTTTTCTTTATTTCTCACTCTCACCTAAGCTCTTTTTGTCTTTATCTTTGTTGTCTTTGTTTTCCTATATTATATTTGTAAATGTTTGTAATATTTTAATATTTGTTATGTACACTAATATTAGTTGATTTCTTGTAATTAGAAAGGAATGACCCCCTAGGGCACTGCACGTGGAGGGATACATGGCTGTACAAGTTCATGTTCAAGAACATGGGGCGAACACTGAAGATCAAGTTCATGATCCTATGGAAGAAGATGATGATGCTAATAGCACAATTGAAGAAGATGAGACAAATATATTGATCTAGGAGGTATTTAATAATGTTGGAATGGATGTGATGATGACAATATTGATGGTGTTTTTTTTATCCTTGTACTTGAGAAGGAAACACAACCCCTTTATGAATGCTCCAAAAAAAATACTCTTTACTATATTTTTATTGGTGAACTTGAAGGTTATGAATGGTTTATCAGGCAATTGTGTCACACAATTCATAGGTATGTAATATATTTTGTCACATTTGGGATACAATGGTCATCTACTCTCTTTTTTTCCTTTATTTTTATTGTTAGTTGATCATCTATATAATTTGGATGTAATATGTACAATTAATATTCATTACATTAACCAATACTATTTTTTAATTATGTTGTAGATTTTTAGGTGAATTTTTATTACTGTCAACAAATGTTTTTCCTCACACATACTGAGATTAAAATGCCATTATAAAATATATTGAAATGGAGTTTCAAGTTATTCATGCATGTCCTAATGATCATACTTTTTATTACGGAGAGCATGCATCAAAATAACAATGCCCAAAATTTCAAATGAGTAGATATTAAACTCATTAAGTAACAAAAAAGGTGCCTTGCAAAGTTCTTTGTTATATTCCCATAATTCCACATTTGTGGTTAATGTTCAGGTGCAAAAGAATAACACAATTTATGGATTATTGTTGGCTTGAGGGAGCCTGACCCAGGTTCAGCGTTAATTAGCCAAACAAATCCCTACACTACTGGCCCTTTTGGCATCGGCCTGCGGAGTGTGGATCGAATTCTCACTTGAAGTAGTACAGGGGGGTTCTGGAACTAGGTTTCTACACCCTGAGATGGTTTTGATGTCATTTGATCTCTTCTATCCTTGCCTTCATGCAGGTGCTATCACTCTAGGGCTTGTAAGACAAACCCTTTATTCCAGCTCTATATACCTTCGCAAAAGTATACGATCGACCTTCACACAACCCTAACCTGGGGCTTAGTTAATTTCGCACTGTTATGGCAGTGCACCGAGCAAATTCCCCAATTACCCTAAGTGATTTTCTTATCTTGCTGAATACTTAAAGTTATTGCCACGTAATTAGATATTCATAATTGCGTTTAATTATTTAATGTAACTATATTCATTCGTGCATCATGGAAGCATAATAAAGGAAATTCATACCTATCAACATAACAAATACACAGAAATTGCAGAATAACTCCTTTTATTAATATCTTCCAAGTGATACACACTCTGTTCACCCTGCACACACAGTTGTAGGGGTCCGCGCACTCAGTTGTAGAGTTATACCCTAGGCCTCTGCGTACTAAGCTGCAAAGCCTCTTCCTATGCTACAACACAAGACTTAGACTTCTTGTTCTAAAGATATCACTCTCTTACATGTCGCGTCTCTCAAACTACTTAGAGCTTAGCTCTTTTACAACCGAATTTTCTTTACAAAACTAAGGGCAGACTACCCTTTGTGACACATAACACCTTGACGCTCTGCAACCACAAAATGTGGAGTCTTTACAACAATAGTACAAAAATTTGACTTAAACATGGGCTTTTAGCCCCAAAACTGCCCTTGGGGGATCCCGCTCCCAACAGGCCCCCAACACAAACATCGTGACTCGTCTTCAAGTCACTAAGTAGGCGTGGAGATCTTTGCGCAAAGCCTGTCAAGCTCGCCCTTGATGACATCAACTTTGGTTGTTCAAACAACTGTGTGCAGTCTGCTACTTCACTCTCCACTGCTGCAACTCCTTCTATGACAACGGAAACCCATTTTTCCTTTACCTCTGGTGGTGTTGAAGGCTGAGCCCTCAACTGGAGTTTTGTAATCTACAGGTTTAGCTCCAACTGAACCCGTGCCATCTCTGTCCGAGTGTCGCACACCCCTGTGGCAAATTTATGGATGCATACCTCGACTGGTTCCTCCTCCTCTAGAATGGCTGATTCCGGGACTATTCTGCAAGCCTCCTCCATGACTTGTATGATCTTCTTACTTTGGCTGGTCACCTCGACCTCCATGGCGATGGAAACATCCCTTTGTAAGGCCATATTCTCATTGTTTACTTTCTGTTCACTGATTACTTGGAGGGCACGGTGCTTGCGGGCCCTCAGCTCTGCAATTACTTCATCCTATAAGAGGTGGAGTGCTTCACGTGAGAGCACTGCCAGGTTCAATCCCACTCCCTTCAAGGCACTGAAAGTGCGTTTGTCAGCCTCATTTTTAGTTGTCAGTGCTCCATCCGGTAGCACTAGCACAATGGAAGCATTCATTCGCAAAATATCGGTAGCCTCTGATGTGCCAATAGCCAAGCTAGTATACACCGTACCAACTTGCGACGTGTGGGTCTGCAACTCCTATAGTCTAGTCTGGATGGCACCTAGGATGATCTATTTCTGCTTTTCAAATTTTTGCAGGGCCTCTGCGGTGACATCTCTGACTGTGTCATGGATGTTGTATAAATCTCCCGCTGTTAGTGTGATAGGATCCAGTGAGGTCTTGGTAGCCTTTGATTTCTTTCTAGACCCTCCATTTTCCTACTCTCTTGGGCACTTAATGTGGTCAGATGTCTCCTAAGGGTCCGCTCCGTGCTTCTCTGTGTCCTCTTCTTCAGTTTCAAGTGAAGCCAATTGTGCACATTTGTCAGTGCCCCGCTTTGTGCCATCTATCTGTTTTCCTGGCTCCTTTCCTAGATTTTCTTCCTTGGCCTTCTCAGCGGCCTCCTTCTTCCTCTTTTCGACCAGCTGCGCCATCTTTAGCTTTGCCTCATCCTTCTTCTTTTGTGCAATGGACTTGCTTCCACCCACTGCCAAGTCCGTGGTGGTGCACCACTCCACCAACCATTTATCTAACACTGCATCGATGACATCATCTGTGGCTAGGCACGACAAATCGTACCGCTTCTACGTAGGGTCCTTTTGTGCCCTGATTGATATCGGATGGAAATCAACTTTGAATTCGGCATAGATTTGTAGGTTAGCATATATCGTGGGTGAAAATCATGGCTTGCGATTGATAACCATCCTGATATTCATTTCCATCAAGATCCAGAAGATCTTGTTGTCTCGAACATGCTCCACATCCTTGGTCACCCACAGCGAAGCGTACTTCGCTACTTCAGGAAGGTCCAACGAAACCAAGGGGAATTGGCTCTCTTCTAGTAGCTCCCACACTACGAGCACAATTGATAGCAAGTGCCATGCATAGTGGAACATCTTGCTTTGCTCTTGCACTTCACGGCAATTTGCCAGGGACTCGCCGCAAGGGTAGTTCGACCAGTTAAATTGGACCCCTTCCGTGCATTTTTGTGAAAGCGTGACAACAGGCACTGACACATCGTCGACGTGACACTTCTGCATCACCTTCCTTATAATGATCTGCGTTTCCACCTTCACATCGAGGTTGCAGATGCTGGAGATTACGTATCCGCATGACTTCTTCACCAATTTGAACTTCTCTTTCATTGATTTTACAAGTGCCAGCTCGCCACCCTTGCCACCAAAGATCATAGCTGGATTTTCGCATATATACGGTAGGCGTGTTATGTAGTGAATGAACATAACAGTGATGGGTATCAGCTCCTCTAGCCACATACACCCATCATGCACCAAGCACAATAGTTGCTTGATGACTAAAACCGTTACAGGGGTGCAGTTATAGTGCGGCACCCAGAGCAGGTTGAGTAATCCTTCTCTACTACTTTGAGCCACTTCCGTGGCTCCAGTGCAGTCATCCCCGTATTTGTATCTATGATGCGGTGCATCAACTATTCGATCACCAGGTGCGGGAAATTCTCATGGTCCACCATGTCCCAGTCTTCGAGCTTCAAAATTGGCACCCATGCCAAAAGTAGACCGTCAAAAGTGATCTCATCTGGTAGAAATGGGGTTTGCAGGCGAGTATTACTTTCATGAATGTCCTTTGGGACCTTGGACTTAGGCTTGTGCAGAGGGAGATACTTCGACAACTGTGTAATATGGTCCACACCATCGGTTTCAACCTGCTCTATTTCCACTCCCACATCTTCATCGTCCATGGGGATGTCTTCAATATCCTCATCTCAGGCCTCTTGGTTTATAGCCTTGCCTTTCTCCTGGGCAATGGAATTTGGTGGGTTTCGTCTCGACAACACGTCCACCCAGATGGTAGGATGCTTGTCCTTCTTATCTTTCATGGTTTCCTTGGTTGGGGTTAGCTTCGGTCTCAGTGTTCTCGAGGATTTAGGGACCTCCTCTAGTACTTCGGCTACTTCTAGGGAAGATTTTTCTGCCTGTTTCTCCATCTCTTTAGTCGTCTCTTCTACCACTTGTTGTGTTGATAATTTCTAGGGGTGATGACATAACACTCTCTATCAGTGCTTGCGATGTGTCAAGCAAGTTCACAAATGCAGGAGTTTGTTTGAGAGCCTTAAAAAACTGGGTCCATGGGTGTCTGAGAGCTCAACAACTGAATACTTAAAATGACAAGTGTTTCTTACTAGACAACCACTTGTACTTTATAGGGAAATTTGAATTCACATCTGACCGTTCCCCCCGAAATTGGTTCATTAATGCCAGATTGGCAACAGATATTCAAGGATCTAAGCCATCAATTCCTTCTTAAATGTCGGTTGCCCGCTCCATTTGGCCTCACTTCTACCATCTTTTCATGAATAGTGACTTTAACGGTCACTTTCCAGTCGACCTGCGTGATTTCTCCCTAGGTAGCACAGCACCCTTCACATTGTCGTCGACCCAGTGACACGTCCTTGCTTCACACCATCTTCCAATCATGTATCTCCCCAACACGAGCAGTGTATTTTATAGTCTCACACCCCCTTTTAGCTGCCTGGAGCACTAAGACTATACTACTTTCATTTAGTCACATGGATGGACCGCCGGCGTATGGCTTCAAGTGACTGCCATTCACCTTTCCTGGGAAGGGTTCTCCATTTAACTTGACTAGTTGTATCGCTCCTCCATCGATAATCTCCTTAATAACATAAGGCCCTAACCAGTGCATCCTAATTTTTCTAAGAAGTTTATCAAACTTACTATCATACAACAAAACCAGATCATTTACCTTAAATGTGTGCAACTTGATGTGTCGTTCATGCCATGCCTTTTCATGCTTCTTTTGGACCTGGTAGTGAAATCCAGCAAAAAATCTTTCTTCTTCGAGCTCATCCAGCTGTGCGAGCCTCTCTTCTAGGGCTTTGCGATCCATCATACTTGTGAGAGCTACTATGTGCAGACTAGGCACGATGTATTCCATAGGCATTATGGATTCCACACCATAGACAAGCCTAAAAGGGGTTTGTCCCGTCAACTTCTTGCATGTCGTTCGATAAGCCCACAATACAGCAGGTATGAGTAGCTCCCAATCACTTCGCTGAGCATTGCAAACCTTGGTCAACACGTTTTCAAGCACTTTGTTCAACGTCTCCACTGTCCCGTAAGCCTGTGGGTGATAAGGTGTGCTCTTCTGGTGATATACCTAAAACTCCTCCTTGAGTGCGTTGATTGTCTCATTCAAGAAGTGCGTACCATGATCACTCATCAAGATCCTTGGACATCCAACTCGCGTCAGTACATGCTCAAATAGGAACTTCGCGGTCGTCACGCCCGTGCAGTCCTTCAATAGTTGCACTTTCACCCAACGAGTTAAATACTCCATCACAATGATAATGTACCTTGCTCCTGTCTTCCCTTGTGGATGAATGGGTCCTACAAAATCTATTGCCCACTTCTCAAAGGATTGCAATGTCATTTGTGGATTCAAAGGAATTTCATCCATCACGTCTTGCAATATGCTTTTGAATCCTGATGAAGGGGTTTACCACTACAACCCTACACGTAGAATCTTTTTCGCGGTTGCTCTCCCTACATAATTTCCTCCTACGGTGCCCCCATGAGAGTCTACGAGGATGACGCTTTGTTTGAACTTAGGTACATACTGTCACAATATCTCATTAGTCCCCATCTTGTATAAATTCCCAGGAATGACAGAGAAATCTGCCGCATTTACCACTAATTCCTTCTTTTCCTAAATAGAGTATCCTTCTAGTGTAGTCCCTATTGTTAGGAAGTGTATTATATCCTCAAAATGACCATCTGCGACATGCACTACCAATAGCTGCGCGTCAAGCAATCCTTCTTCCAAGCTAGTAGGTTCCTCCCCTATTTCGATGTGCGACAGATGGTCTGGTCCTACGTTCAATCGTTCAGGCTTCACAACAACTTCAAAATCGTACTCTTGGAATAATAAGAGCCATCTGTAGATTCGGCCCCCCAACACAGGCTTATTGACCAGGTAATTCAACATAGAGTGATCCATATAAATCTTAAAATGGCCTCCTAGCAAGTAGTGAAGGTACTTCTGGAGTGTATACACCATAGCTAGCCCCTCGCATTTAGTGGTAGAATAGTTCTTCTCTTCTTTGGATAATCTGCGGATTGCGAATGTGATAGGATGGTCCAAGCCTTCCTCGCCAGCCTGTGTTAGTACTACCCCCAAAGCTATACATGTCGCATTGACATGTAAATGAAACTCTTTCTTCCAGTCTGGGAACACTAGAATTAGTTCAGTAACCATCTTTTATTTTAATATATCCAAGCATTTCTTACATTCATCGTTCCGGTAGAATGTGACATCCTTCTTCAACAATTTTTCCATAGGCGCAGTGATCTGGGCATGGCTTTTGATAAAATTTCTATAATATCCCCTTTTTCCCAGAGTAGCGTGTAGCTGTTTCACGCTCCTCAACGCTTCCAAGTTCAGTATCACCACGATCTTCACGGGGTTTATCATCAGCCCTTGTTTGCAAACCACATGCCCCAATAGGTTCCCAAAAGTAACGCAAAACAAACACTTCTTGAGATTAAGCGTGATCTCGTATCTTCAACAGGTATCCAGCATCAGGTGCAAGCTTGCTATATGGCGCTTAACCATGCCAAATATAGTCCAATCATCAAAATATACCTCTAGGAACTTATGAATAAATTCCTTGAATGCCACAACAAACACGCGTGAAAAGATTGTAGGCACATTCTTTAATCCAAATGGCATTACAGTGTATTGAAAACAACCCCACTCAGTCGTGAAGGTTGTCTTGCTCCTATCCTCCGACACAATTTTGATTTGGCGGTACCCAGAGAACCCATCAGTGAAGGAATATGCTTCCTTACCACCAACATTGTCCAACACTTCATCCATGAACGACGTTGGGAAAGGATCATGCACACAAGCTTCATTCAGTTTTTTGACATCCACACATATCCTTATCTCATCCTTCTGCTTCTTCTCTTGTATTACCATTGGGCTTACCCAATTAGATTCTTCCACAGGCTCAATGATGCCTATTGCTAACATCTTGCCTAGTTCTAAGCGGACCTTCTCCTTGTATTTCAAATTGAAGCGGTAAGGTCTCTGCTTAACTGGCTTCGTGACGAGCTTTAATGTGATCTTCATTATTCCTCGGTCCCCGGTTATTCCTTTCAGATCCGTAAAATTGGTAGGGAATAATTCAGCAACCTTATCCATTGTCGCGTCATCCCAATAGTCTCTAATCTTCGCGAATTTGGATTCTACCTTCGTACCAATGTTCACTTGTTTCGTTTTCACTAGCACGGTTATATCAAGGTTCTCAATCTGCAGACCTTGAACCTCGCAGTGGACCTTTGTTTCTAGAATGTTAATCTTCTGCGGATCCTCATCCTCTGCTTCAGTAGTTACATTATAACATTCGAGTGCACAACTCATTTGAGTAGCCCATTCAAGCTAAATCAGGTCTAAAGGATCTTGCGGTATCCTAAAGATACCTGCTTTCACCTCTTGTAGCACTTCATCAATACTGTCAAACTTGTCCTCAAAACTGAATGTCATCATGAATCCTTTACACAGGATATCCCATTCACCTGTCCCATGGCAGAGCTCTGTTTCTATATACCAATTCATTGGGATAACATCTAGGGTATGACAGAACAAGTGCACCCACTCAGGTTGGGGCTTTTCTCCATAAGCCTGCGTCCATTTGGCCAGATGCGTGCGTGGATCATTCTGCCCATTGTACTTATCTTTCAGTCACATCTTAGGCTTCCCAAATCATGTTCTCATCATCCTCCTACATTTGCGCCAATCATCAAAGCTTCCCTTGTGCGTACCCCACCATCTTGCAGTCGTAGCGCACAGTGCCCAGTCCAAGGCTTGGAAGCGCTACTTTTCTAGTACCTACCTTTCAAATGCATCCAAAAAGATATATACCACATTCAAACCATCATAAATGGGCATATTTCTTACCTTTGACGACACACACCACAGCGACCGGGTCATCATGTTGCAATTCAGCGTAGTTACTTCATGTAACCGATTCTGCCAGTGTTCTATTTCTTTGTAGGATTCTGAAGTGTAGGAACTCTCGTGATCCCATGTAATTTGTCCATCCGCAGTGGGATTCACCCAATCTTAGTCTTGCACTATTATCTTATAGATACAATCCAAGTTGTCATCACTCTCATAATCACAAACAGGTTCAGTATAGCGCGATCCTTTAGCAATATCGAGGGGTACTATTACATGCAGCGATTTCTTCTCAAAGGTCATCTTTCACTTCTTCATATTAATTACCTCATTGAGATCAGTAGCCCAGTCAATTCCCAAGAGTGCAGGGTAGGGATTGTTGTCATCCACTATCTCTATTACTTCAAAATCAACCAGTGCGCTCGCTCCCTCAATATCCATGGGCACCCCTTGCAGCCGCCCCATGAGGATAGTTTTCTGCTGATTCGCCATTCTTAGCTGAATCAGAGACCATTTTAGTGCAGGTCTCCCCATTCGCTCCCAAGTCTTCTTTGGTAGTACATTTGCATCTCACCCCAGGTCCAAAATGACCTGATCCATTTCATACTCTCTTATCTGTGCGGTCAGTCTCATCTCCGTCCCGTCCTTGTTTTATGCTTGCCAATCTTTCATACTACACGCAGCTCACCTATTGGAGTTCTAGCACATCTATTCATGAGTTATTATAACCCTTTCATAGACTTACTCTCACACAGTAGCTTCATATAGGTTTCTAGGAAACTTGTGAGCATAGAGGGGTCCATCTCCAATGAAGGCTTGTTCTTGCTTCTTGAGGTGGAGGCCTCAGCGAAGTGCTTTTTAGCCTCCATGAAGGCTTCATGAGTGCACTTCAAATCGAGCTCATCCTCTTTTTTCGGGGCTTTGCGAACCCATGTACTGTCTTCTAATTATTTCCCCTTGTCATCTCCTATAGCGATTCCACTCTTGAGCACTATATTCACGTTTCGATCTTCCTGACATGGCTCAGACCTCGTCATCTAGAGATTCTGAGTTGGCAGACGTGGTAGCACCCCTTTTTCACATATCCTAAATATTAGCATAGGAAAATCTTCTGTTTCATGATCAAACAACATGCAATACTTGCACGACGGATGCATTGGATTAGTGCAATCACGGGCATAGTGTCCTGGTCCTCCGCAATTGTAGCAAATCAACTGTCCTCAACCCCTACCAGGTCCTCCTCCACCTCAGCCTCATCCATGCCCTAAAATATTGTCTGCGCTATCCCTGCATTTTGGTCAAGGGGCCGCGTTTCAGCCTAAACCCTATAGGCTGGAGTTCTATCCATCAGCAATTCATAGCTCCTGCAAGTACGATCATCATATCCTACCGACCTATAAAAGTTCCAAAACAGTTGTTGTGGTGCTTGTACATACTTATGTAGCAAGTGACAGTTATTCGTGGCATGTTTTCCGACTACCTGACAGATATCGCACCATAATGCAGGTCATGCGCTAGGTCCTGCTTGAGATTCTGGCCTTAAAGTCATCGGTCCTCCTCCTACAATGTAATTTGCAAAGAACAGACAATGGTCTTTGTCATGACCCTGGCTCTTGCATTTCAAACACCATACCTCTTTGCGTAGCTCTGGCCGAACCATCCTGTCCTGCTTCAGACTTTCCATCTCAAGGCACAGATTCTTCAGCTACGTGTGGATCTGATGAAGCCCTAGATTAGGATCTTGCATCAAAGTCTCATGTAGTCTCATGGAAACCTCCAAGTTCTATACTTGAGTTGTCATCTTCTTCTGCAATAGCGCACTCCTTAAGTGTGGTAGTAGCGAAGCCACAAACCACTTGCGATGTTGTCCATCTGTCAAATTCATGTTGGCTTCGCAGATTGTACATTTTAGTCTCTGATCTAGTTCCCAAGGCATCTTGCCTGGTTGCATCACGATCTCTTTGAATCCCATAATCGATTGTGCCTCAGATTTAGGCCCGCTAAATTCCTTATTTAGTGCTTCTGAGATGTCTGCTACTCCAACATTTGGGTTATCGTTAGAGTACTTAATATACAAAGTTAGCACGTGATATTGCAGAGGACTAACCAATTTTGCCTTCTTTATATGATCATCTGTAACACCTTCAGCTTCCATAAATCCCTCACAACAAACCAGAATTGGTCTAGGTCCTCATTTCCCAAGCCTTTGAACAAAGGAAACTTCACTATATTTGCCATACTGAACCGTGGTGGAGGCAGAGGTGGTACGGGTCATGCTGGAGGCAATGGTGGTGAAGTTGGAGGTAGTTTGGGTGGAGGTGGTATTCGTGGGAATCCTTCTCTTATTGACTAAATAGAACTTCACAGAGAAACCTTCACTATCCCTTCTTCATCTCTTTGTGGAGGTGAAATCAATGCGGTATACTCCAGACCCTTTTTTCCTTCATTCTTGTAAGTTTTTCGGCTTCACGTAGTCCCGAACATCAAGGTAGTTGCATAACCCCTTTTTTGCACAACGACATTTTAATCCAAGTATTCAAATATTTCATGTACTTACCTAACAGTCCTTTGAAAAAATGTCGCTCCGCCTCACTATAATTGACTGAGGTGTCGACCGCGAATTAAGTCACAAATCCTCCTATGACGCGATTGAGCCAATGATCGGCAACGCGAGCAATCTTATCCTCCGATGCTTCCAACCTTCGCACTAGCTTTGGGGTCCACATAATAGGACCATGAATTTCCCACCTTCCTTGGCTATCTTCTAGCTTCATGATCCACTCGTATAGCTCAATAAGGAAAGACCAGCTAAAGATCTCTTGGATCATTGTATATAGGTATTGGTACAACCACTGTTCCTTTGTCAGTCGCGGGTTTCTGTTCTCCTGTGTCGTGAATTCGTGGATCTTTCTATCCAACCAGTCTCCAATCTCCTTCTTAATTAGATTCCAGTGATACGACATCACACATCTCTTATGCAGATTCCTGTCCTGGCAATGGAACCATTTGTTGGCTTGAGGGGTCTAGACCTAGGTTCAACGTTAATTAGCCAAACAAATCCCTACACTACTAGCCCTTTTGGCATCAGCCTGTGGAGTACGGACCAAAGTCTCACCCAAAGCAGTATGGGGGGATGCTGGAACCAAGTTTCTGCACCCTGAGATGGTTGTGATGTTGTTTGATCTCTTCTATCCCTGCCTTCACATAGGTGCTCTCACTCTAGGGCTTGTAAGACAAACCCTTTATTCCAGCTTTCAATACCTTCGCGAAAGTATACGATCGACCTTCGCGCATCCCTAACCTGGGGCTCAGATACTTTCGCATTGTTATGGCAGCGTGCCGTGCAGATTCCCCAATTACCCTAAGTGATTTGGTTATCTTATCGAATACTTAAAGTTATCGCCGCGTAATCAGATATTCCTAATTGCGTTTAATTATTCAATGTAACTATATTCATTCATGCATCATGGAAGCATAATAAAGGAAATGCATACAAAATATCCAAACCTATGAACAGAACAAATACACAGAAATTGCAGAATAACTCCTTTTATTAATATCTTCCAAGTGTTACAGACTCTGTTCACCCTGTGCACATAGTTGTAGGGGTCCGCGGACTTCGACCCTAGTCCTCTGCGCACTCAGCTGTAAAGCCTCTTCCTATGCTACAACCCAATACTTAGACTTCTTTTTCTAAATCTATGACTCTCTTACATGTCATGTCTCTCAAACTACTTAGAGCTTAGCTCTTTTTATACCATCCCATGGTCCGTGGACCATGGGTAGATCTCTTACAACCGACTTTTCTTTACAAATATAAGGGCGGAATACCCTTTGTGACACATAACACCTTCACGCTCCACGAACACAAAATGCGGAGTCTTTACAACACTAGTACAAAAATTTGACTTAAACATGGGCTTTTAGCCCCAAAACTGACCTTGGGGGATCTCGCTCCCAACAATTGGCTTATAAAGAACATAAGTAAATATGTCTTTCTTCGAATGCTTGCAAATGGATCTACATTTAATAAGATAGAGGAAATGATTTGGATTGGATCATTATATTTTTTTCATCCATCTTGATGCTTTCAAAATGGAAAAAGTGGAGGAATAAACTCTTAGGACCATTTTTACCTGTGGGGACATCGTTTGGAACATTAGGATTTAAAACCTTCTGGGAGTGTTTTGAGGTAGAAAATGATGTTTTTTGGGGGTAAAACACTATTGCCTTAATGCCACACCTATTTTTTCATATTCTTCACATATATCTTTCCAATGGTGCAAGAATTGTATTAATGAAAGTCCGTATGTGAAAGTTATGCCACCCAAAAGTTGACCTTGTTTTCACCACCATAACTTGAGAGGATCCCACATTGTCCCCCATTATTCATGAAAAATGGGCTAGCCACATGATTATGATGTATATGACTTTAGAAGAGTCCATATTGTAACTCTAGTTAATTATTCAAGCAATCAAACATAACCACTAGTAGGATATCGAGTTGCGTTATAACGAGGCCACTAGGAGGAAAAGGGGTTCCATTATTTTGAGTGCATTCGTTCCATAGCTGATCAAAAATAGGCAAGAGGGATAGGAGATAGAGCACACAAAGAGTATTTTTGAAATGTAGTACCCCATGGGCCATAGGTCATACTTCTTTGTAATCATAATCATATTTCCATTCATAGAAAGAGAGTGGAAAGGCCTCACCTTCCAGCTGGGGTTTTCTCTCGAAAGGGGTCCTTAGGTCATATCTTGTGTCAAATGTGTTTGCAATATTTTATTTCATTGTTCTCTATTTTCAACATAATTTTAATTTGTATGCATATGCTATTAATAGTAATATACAATTCTAAAAAAATCTTTTGCTAAATAAAATTGTAACATTGTAGATCTTGGATTTTTAATTACATTTTATCAAATATGTTGTGATAAACTATCTAGTGGAATATCTATGAATTGAATGATACTATTGGTATCATAGCAAGTTTCTTTGTGTATATTATGGATATTTGTAGGGGATCTAGATAAATCAGGCCAAAAGTCACAAAACCTTAATCATGGGTGGCGAATGTGTGAATAACCCTTGCGATCCTATAGAGGATAGGTTTTCATGACTTGAACAACAAGTAACATATATAAATAATAATTTAATCTCCTCATGACTACCCTGAGCAATAATATTTGGATATTCAAAGAATATGGGGGTTCTAATGCAAAGGATGAATCAAAAGGGGGATCAGGAGACCGTGAAGAAATGGAGAACCAACTGAAGAAATGACTCAAAAAGATCAATCCAGTTCGAGTGTCATGAATCAATCACACCCCATGTTAAAAACGGAGGTTAAGGTTGATATAAATTTTTACCATGACGAGATCGATTCTTTGAATTTATATCACTAGTTTCTACAACTATAAGTGGATTTAAGTGCCCATCAAATTGAGGAAGAACAAAACATTTCATTTGCATCATTGAAATTGGAGGGCCATGCCATAAATATGTGGGAAAGCCACACAAAGACCTTCAGGTTGGGGGGAGAGCCTCTAGTGACTAAGTAGGAGGACTTTAAAACCATCATTAAGTCTTAGTTTATCCTATTGGGTATATAGAGGACTAGTAGATTCGATGGTACTACTTTAGGCAAAATCCATGGCAAATAATTCATGAGTATACCATAGAGTTCAAAAATATGGCCATAATGATGGTTATCTCCTAAAAGAACCCAAATTTACTCCTCAAGTGTTTGGGGGGCATACATCACCGTTTGTGGGAGAAGTAATGTTTTTCAAGCCTAAATCAGTGGATGAGGCTTGTGTACAAGCACATTATCTAGAGAACATATGCTTGATGAAAGCACAATCAAGTGGATTGAATCAAAAGGAGAAACAATGTGCTTTTAAGGAGGAGAAGAATAAGAAGAAAGGGGGAAAAGATAAAAATAGAATAGCCATAACATACCAATGCAAAGATACCAACAACCACTACAACATTGATGAGCATACAAAGGAGTGTTAGAAGTTACATCCACAGCTTAACCTGAAGAACAAAAAGAAAGAAAATAAGAAGAATAATTTCATGGTCTCTGATTTGAGAAACCAAGTTGAAAGCATCATGAATGTGGATGAGAAAATCGTTTATACATCATTGCATAAGGAGGTAAATATGAGTAGTCTTTTGCAACAAGAAGATAATGAAATGACCAAACTCTTCCATATAAATCTATAGGTCAAGAAGACTAATATTGATGTTCTATTCAACTCAGGATCATGGGTGAATATCATTGCAGTAGAGCTAGTTAAGAAATTGGGATTGGAATCTCGTGATCATCCAAGCCCATATCCACTAGGAGGGGTAAATAAGGATTTGGCCACGTGAAATATCATTGTTTTTATATTCACCCTTGTGAGAATTAGGGGAAACATATTCATCAATCAAAAATATGATCAAACATAAGAATCTTGTAAGAGAAAGATTCACCTTGGATGGATTAGTTCTTGAAAATGCTCTTTAGTAGCCAAGAAAATATACCAACCATATCCAAGGTTCATTCCTAAGTATTGACATGTCAATGGAGATATCTTCGTATTTTTCACCTTGTATTTTAAAGGTGGGGGGGGGGGGGGGGGGAATTGATGGTCAACTACTAGATTCAAAGGTATATCAAGCAAGCTCGAGCCACAACCTAAACCATATCTAGCTGCCAAATCCTAGAGCTAGAGTTAGCCATAGCCAAATTCATAGTTATAACCAGAGATAAAATTATGTTCCATGAGAATGATTTGGTTGGTGGCCTATCTTAAACCACTTCACACAAAATACTTCAGCTTCCACTACCCATATCATCAGTTTGTGGTCATATTTGAACCATCATAATGGAGCACTTTCAATTCATAGAATACTTCATCTTCTAGCTAGATTCAAAATTGTTCTAGGAATTGATATGAATTGAGTTCCATATTTGGTGGTGAGCCTTAAACCACCACCAAAAGAAACTTCAAGTTCTATTACCTCATTCGGTTTGTGGGCTTCCTTAAACCACCATAATTTCAAAGAGAATATCTAACCATTGGTTACCATGCACTTTTGTATTTAAACTCTCTTCTTGGACTCACATGGCTACCTTCAGATTAAGGAGGGGAATGTTGGAAGCATAATCCTCTTAGGTTATGCAAACTTCGATTTTCACTTGAGAGGAAGGTGAAAAACTGTAAGCGGATTCCAATAGACATGATAAGTCCAAGAGACCTCTTAGAAGATGAAAACCAAGAGCCAATGAAATATGTGTATATATGTATATCTTGTGAATAAGAGGAAATTCACATTTATCTAATTTCAATCTATTTTTGTGTGAGATTAACTACAATATGTCTCGATATTCAGCCATCTTGATTATTTAGGGATTCCAATGTTTATCTTTTTGACCTCTTGAATTTTCTTTCTTAATGGCTATTTTGATAACTAGAACATCTAAATTTGATCATCGCGATTGAGAATTGATTCAAGAGACACTGGTACTTTTCTTTTTCTTTTTTGGTATTTCTTTTCTCTCATCATCTTCTTGAGAAAGAAACTCAATCATATTTTCTTCATTGTAAAAAATTTGCCAGTTCTCCTAATTATCTGGGACAAATGGATGAAACAAAACCTCAACATGATACAAATTATTAGTTGATTTATAATTAAATAGAGAAGTTACCATCACTAATGAATCAACCCTTTGATTTTTCTACCTTGGAACAAAAGATATTTCAAAAGGAAACAAGACTTTGCAATAATTCCCAAATTCTCTCTACATAAGCTTTTAGTTTATTCTTCTTTATATTGTACTTCTTGTAAATATAATTAAGAATAAGTTTTGAATCTTGAATAACAATAATGTTTTTAATCCCTTTATACTAAGCAAGTAGTAAACCTTGAACTTGTTAGGGTCCTATAATTTATAGGATCTCGAGTATTTGAGTATTGTATCTCAGGAATCTTATTTTGTAAATAGTTGTCAATCTGCCAATGATTTCCATATAAAAGAAAAAATAGAATAAAAAATGAAAAGAGGGTATACATAAGAAAAGAGAAAAAACCAAAATATTGCAAAAGAATGAAAAATACAAAACGACAACATAGTGGTGACCATACTCGGGACGAAAACCCTTTAAATTGAAAAATCATTATTCCCTGGTATTTAATCAGTATTTCAATTAAACAAAATTGTTATTATCATAATGAAATACATGATCTGAGGTTGTTATCTTGTATATATTGGAGTTTTTTTTCAATTTTTATTTTATTAGTTGTGTGATGAATTTTAATAAACCTGGCTCCCAAAATAATTTTCACTAGATCTCGCCCTGATCCCAACCCCGCTAAATTGGTAGATAATCCATAGAAATCGGTGAGAAAGAAATTCTTTACAGAGAGTCAATGTAGTAATAGTCCATTGTCTATGTTCAATTCTCTTCCTGAGAATAGTCCCTTTTTAAGGTCTAACACTCTTCCAGAAAAATTTGAAACTATTCAAGATATATAGTTTGATTTTCCTTTCCATCATAGCTTATTTAAATCAAAATATTAGAATTTTGTAGATTAAAATGTCATTGAAAAAACCATATTACAACCACATATCCCCAAAACCCAGCCTTTTGAAATAGATCTTGATCTTGAATCCCTACATCAATTTGATAAATTACAGGATCTAGTTTCGGTTTTGAACCAAGCCATTGATGAAGCTTAAATTCAACAATCTTTTGAATTTACAACTTTAACTGTTGCAGCGGCTTCTTTGTCCAGCCAATCTTCCTAGTCTGTTAATCTACGACCCCTAGTCCTACTCATTCCATAGTTTCCTACTTCCTCACCTGGGATATCTCAAACTGTTATTCCTACTATCCCTGTAGTTATCACAGCTACACCTATGACAAGACCAACCTCTAGTCAATCTTAGACCAGCTATGGTAGGTAGGTATGCACCTTTGGTGTTATCATGCCAGCTAAATGCTATGCCTGGATATTATCAATATAAAATTCTAATTTTTTATCACACCTGTGTTAGAAAATTATATATTACAGAGCAATGGAACACATAAAATATTTTAGAAATATAAACATAGAAAATGGATAAAACAAGAGAGACATAGATATACGTGGTTCACCCAATTTGGGCTACGTCCACAGAGAAATAGCCAGTCCTTCCTTTTATATTATCCAGCAAACTGAAGAGATACAACCTACAACAGATCCTCTGTAACTCCCTCTTCGCTCTCAATCTCCTCTCTCTTCCACACTCAGAATACAAATCTACATAAATGCAATACAATTCCTTCATATATAGTGAGGGGTTGCCTTCTAGGGAAAAAAAAATCCTAAATTAAACATAACTTCTACCGTTAGATCATCCGCCTAATCAACGGTCCAGATTGACTAGAAATTACTATACTTTTACAAGGCAATTTTACATCTGTTTTTTGCTTCAGGGGCGCTGCCCCCGAACCCCCGGCCAAGGGGGGATGGCGCCCCTGCATCCCCCAACGTGGAGGGGTGTACAATCTTCTTGGGGTATACATCCGGCTGAAACCTTTGAATATAGAAGATAATCAGGCTCCACACCCAACAATCTCCCACTTGGAGACTGATTATAGCAACTCCAACGCTGCTTCATTTGCTAGACAATGACTCCACTTTGGACCTAGTTGTTTCTCGTCTTCTTCATCATACTTGAAGACAAATTGAAATTGAGCATATTCTCAGTTTCTCCCTAGTTACAACTTTTGTTAGCATATCTGCAGAATTCTGGCTAGTGTGTATCTTTTCCAGCTTCAACTGTCCATCTTCCAATATTGACCATATGACATGGTACTTGAGTTGTATATGTTTAGTCTTGGAATGAAATGCAAAGTTCTTTTCAAGATGTATGGCACTTTGTCTGTGACTGTATAACTTTCCCAACTCCTGCTTCTTACCCACTTCATCCAGGAACCTTTGTAACCAAATCATTTCTTTACTAGCCTCTGTAGCAGCAAAATACTCTGCTTCTATTGTTGAAAGTGGAACAACACTTTGGTAAATACATATCCTGACAGCTATTCCACCTACAGTAAATACATATCCTATAGTGCTCCTCCTGTTATCTCTGTCACCTGCCATATTTGCATCAACATATCCCTGTAAAGCAATGTTTGAACCACCAAAGCATAATGCTTGATTTCTGGTGCCTCTCAAATACCTGAGAATCCACTTCACCACCATCTAATGTTGATTTCCTAGATTGTTCATGTACCTGCTTACAACTCCCACTACATGTGCAATATCAAGCCTTGTGCAGACCATTGCATACATTAAGCTTCCAAATGTTGATGCATATGGAACTTTATACATATGAGCCATTTCTTTCTGAGTCTTGGGACACACCTCCTTACTTAATTTGAAATGGCTAGCCAAAGGTATACTAATTGGTTTTGAATTCTGCATATTAAATATTCTCAACACCTTTTCTATGTACTCACTTTGAGACAATGTTAATTTGCGATTCTTCTTGTCTCTAGTTATTCTCGTACCAAGGATTTGTTTTGCAGCACCCAAATCCTTCATTGAAAATGAGTTTGCCAATTTCCTTTTGAGCACATTTATTTCCTGCATGTTAGAACCTGCAACAAGAATGTCATCTACATACAATAACAATATAATATAGCTGCCATCATTTTGGCCTTTGAGATAAACACAATGATTAGAGTGGCACCTACTATAACCTTTTTCAGACATAAACCTGTCAAATTTTAGATACCACTACCTTGGAGCCTATTTTAAGCCATACAAGCTCTTCTTCAACCTGCACACTAATTTCTCCTTCCCTTTTACCTCATATCCTTGTGGCTGCTACATATATATCTCTTCCTCGAAATCCCCATGAAGAAAGGTTGTCTTTACATCTAACTGCTCAAGATGCAAATCTTCAGCTGCTACTAGACTTAGAATAGTTCTGATTGAAGTCATTTTCACAACAGGAGAAAATATCTCATCAAAGTATATACCCTTTTTCTATGCAAACCCTTTCACCACAAGTCTAACTTTATATCTTTCTCTACCTCCATCCTCTTTCTTCAACTTGTAAACCCATTTATTCTGCAATGCTATTTTAACTGCAGGCAACCTGACTAAGTCCCAAGTCTAGTTATGTGCTAAGGATTCCATCTCTTCTTTCATGGCTTGCTCCCACTTCTTCCTGGTTTCTACCCGCACTACTTCTTCATAACATTCTAGTTCACCAGAATCAATCAACAATACATAATATAATGAAAGAGAGTATCGTTCAGGGGTCTACTTATCCTGGTATATATTCTAACACCACTTTTAGGTGTTTGAAGTGCTTGTTGCTGTTGTGGTTTTTTTTCTGGCTATTGAACATTATGATTTTCAGGCACCATTACTTTTTCTGTGATCTAGTCAAGCACTGTGTATTCACTTTTTTCTTTTTCCTGTTTCTTTTCCAGCAGCTAATCCTTATACAAAACCTTTTCATTGAATATGACATCTCTACTCCTAATCATTTTGTGTTTTTCATAATCATAAAAGAAATTACCAAAATCATTAACACCATATCCAATAAAGGTACATTTCTTTGATTTTTCCTCAAGCTTTGTTCTATTTTCTTTATTAATGTGGACAAAGGTTTCACAACCAAAAGTCTTTAAAAAGGAGTAGTTTTCCGTTTTACCTATCCATGTCTCCTATGGAATACCACCATCCAAAGAACTTGAAGGCCCTCTATTTATTAGATAAACAATAGTATCTACAACATCTGCCCAAAAGTGTAAAGGCAATCCTGCATGCAATCTCATGCACCTTGCACGCTCCATGAGTGTCCTGTTCATCCTTTCTGACACACCATTTTCTTGTGGTGTTCCTGGAACTGTCTTCTCTCTACGAATTCCATTCTCAAAACAGTACTTGTCGAACTCTTTGCTACAATATTCACCTCCATTGTCTGATCTGAGACACTTCAACCTTTTTCCTGTCTCATTTTCAACCAAAGATTTCCATTTCTTGAAAGTATCAAATACATCATATTTATTTCAAATACGATAAATCCAGGTGTCTCTGGTTGCATCATCGATAAAAGTAACATAATAACGAGAGCCCCCAAGAGATGATACCTGAGCAGGCCCCCATACATCTATATGCACAAGCTCTAATTCTTCACTCTTCTTTTCTTTCCCAACTCTAAGGAATCTGACTCTCTTTTGTTTTCCATAAAAACAATTCTCGCAGAATTTTAAATCAACATGCTTCAAACCTGGCAACAAATTTCTTGAGTGAAGAATCTGCATCACCTTCTCACTCATGTGCCCGAGCCTATGATGCCACAATGTTGTATCTTCTCCTGTAGAGGTTAAAGCATTAATAGAATTACAAATACCATTGCATGAATACAATGTACCAACCTTTCCTCCTTTCGCTATTACTAGGGATCCTATTGAAATCAGATTTTTCTTCAGATCTGGAATATGCCTCACCTCCTTCAATAGACATTGATTTCCATTCTGCCGTTTTATGAAAACTGTACCCATTCCAACGATTTTACAAGGTTTATCATCACCCAATTGAACCTGTCCAAAATATCTTTGAACATAATCATGAAAATGTTTCTTATTAGCTGTGGCATGGAATGAGGCCCCTGAATCTACCACCTAGGCATCAATAATATTTTCTAATGAAAGAATCAAAGCATCATGCAACACATCACCTGTTACATTCACTTCATGATTGGTTTCTTGCTGCGCATCTCTTTCTTTTCCCTTCCGATACTTACAATCTTTATTCAGGTGTCCCTTCTTCCCACATTTGCAACACACTATCCCCAATTTGTAATTGGATCTACCTTTTCTTGACTTACTGTGATATCCTGGACTCTTTCCTCTTTCCATTTTTCTTCCCCTAGTCTCTGCAGTCAAAGCATTACCTGATGTCTCACCGGAGTTTTTCTGTCGCATTTCCTCGCTAAGGATTGCACCGACAAAATCATCAAACTTTAAAGTACTAGATCCAAGGACATAGTTACTAATGGCCATAACTAAACCATTCCAACTTTCTAGGAATGAGCACAAAAATAACAGAGCCCTAACTTCATCATCAAAATTTACCCCTACAGAACTTAACTTACTTGTAACTGTATTAAAATCATTTAAATGATCAGCAATAGATCCACCTTCTAACATCTTCATATTAAATAAATGCTTCATAAGAAATACCTTATTTGAGGCCGAGGGTTTTTCATATATTTTGGCCAATGTCGACATTAAACCATCTGTTGTTGTTTCCTTTGAAATATTAAACGCTACCGACGCCGCTAGGCACAACCGTATTGTTCCAAGTGCCTTTCTGTCGAGAATATTCCATTCTGTGTTTGTCATACTCGTCGGCTTCTTTGTCTTTCCGCTCAATGGTAGGTACAGATCTCTTTGATAAAAATAATCTTCCATCTGCATCTTCCACAGTTGGTAGTTTTTGCCATTGAATTTTTCGACCCTAAACCTACCATCTTCCGCCATTGCTCCCACTCAAACCAGGAACCCTTCTCTCCTGCGAGTTTATCAGCCAAATAGACCTTCGGCTCTAATACCAGTTGTTAGAAAATTATATATTACAGAGCAATGCAACACATAAATATTTCAGAAATATAAACACAGAAAATGCTTAAAATAAGAGTGACACAGATATACATGGTTCACCCAGTTTGGGCTACATCCACAGAGAAACAACTAGTCCTTCTTTTTATATTATCTAGCAAACTAAAGAGATACAACCTACAACAGATCCGCTGTAACTCCCTCTTCGCTCTCAATCTCCTCTCTCTTCCTCACTCAGAATATAAATCTACATAAACGCAATACAATTCCCTCATATATAGTGAGGGGTTTCCTTATAGGGAAAAAAAACACTAAATTAAACATAACTTCTACCATTAGATCGTCCTTCTAATCAATGGCCCAAATTGACTAGAAGTTACTATACTTTTACCAGGCAATTTTACATCTATTTTTAGCTTTGGGGGCATTTCCCCTGAACCCCCCACCGGGGGGGGATGGACCCCCCCAGACCCCCGTGGGAGGGACAAGCCCCCCCGCAACCCCCCGCATGGAGCGGTGTATAATCTTTCTGGGGTATACATCCAACTGAAACCTTTGAATACAGAAGATAATCAGGCTCCACACCTGAAAACCGGTTCTCATACTGCTCAGCAGCATGTGGATAGAATGAATGATGTGTTTGACCTTTAAGAAGTAGATGAAGCTGATGTAAAAATGAGATTGTTTGCTCGAAGTTTAGGAGGTGATGTCAAAAAATGGCTTAGGAGTTTACCTACAGGAAGTATAGCTAACCTAGATGCATTCCATCAAATTTTTTTAGCTATATGGGAGATCAAGAAAAATCGAATTCAACTCCTAAATGAATATAAAATATTGAAAAGAAAACCAAATTAAAATGTGGAAGAATATTGTGAATGGTTTAATAATGTTTACAATGTCATTCCAACAGAAATCAAGCCCTCCCCTGGCCTAGCTTTAATTGATTTTCCTGATGATTTCGATGTAGACATGGAATATCAACTTAGAGGGATAGACCTGACAACTTTGGAAGAAAATAAAGCTAATGCCATAAAAGTTGAAGCTAACATCTTAGCTAAGGAGTCCAAACTAAAATCTGAACACATGGTTACTATAAAAGAAGAGCCTTCCACTTCGACCTCTGATCATAAAATTGATAACTTAGTGAGGGTAGTGAATCAGATGATGCAAAGAGTAAACATAAATGACCAAACTCAAGTGAGATAGAACCAAAATGCTCCTCAAAATAGAAACCAAAACTTTAGAATAATATTCCCCAAATGAAACAAAGAGAACAAAAGGGTCTAGACCAGCAGATTCAGCCTCATTTTCAGGAAAACTACACTGATGATGAAGGTAATGATAATGAATATTTGGAGGATAATCAAATAAATATGATGGGAATAAATGATGAAGAAACAATTTTTCTCACTCAAGAAGAGCAAGAACATTTTCTCCTAGCTCAAACTGAACTAGACTCTAAAGAATCAAGTGACTATAAACAAGGTTTTGAAAATGCCATCATGGAAGTCCATAGGAAGTATAAGCTTAGGAGAAAAAAGAATTCAGACCCTCTCAACAACAAATACTCTGATAATCCTGCTAAAAATTCTTTTGAAACTGATATTAGGAAAACTACAGATATTCATCCTAAGAAAACTGTGGACAATTCCGGTAAAAAGAAAGTATAAATTCTTGTCAAGAAGATAGTTGACAATGTTTCTAAAATTACTTAGACTGATATCCCAACCACTACTCAATGAAAAGAGCATATGTCTAAAGAAATGACAGATCAATCTGAACTTCCAAACCTAGTTAAGATTCAAACATTGTTCAATATTGAGAATGAATTAGAAAAGTTGAAAATTCCTATTCCTCTAACAGAGATAATGAACAAAAATATGTACAGACCCTAAGTGATGAAAGCTCTAAATATAGGGGAAAACACAGACTCTCTAAATATGAATTATGACCAGCCTGAACTCTTATTTGGATCGGAATTTGAGGGCAAACCACAGGAAGGAGGAGTTCCTCAATTTTATGTTAGCCTAAATATTCATGACAAGATTGTGCATAATGATATGCTAGATTTGAGTGCCTCCCACAATTTAATGCCAAAAGCTGCTATGGAGAAATTTGGATTTGACATTACTAGACCTTATAAAGACTTTTATTAATTTGATTCCAGCAAAGTAATATGCCTAGGTCTCATCAAAGACCTATGTGTTACTTTAGCTCAAATCCCTACCAACAGTCTAGTAATGGACATAGTGGTTGCAGACATTCCACCTAAGTATGGCATGTTGTTGTCATGCTCATAGGGAGAAAAATTACAAGGTACCCTACAGATGGATATGACCTTTGCCACCATACCAGTTTTGGGAAGCAAAGAAGATTATCTTTGATGAAATTCATGGTGAGTAGTCAAGAGAAACCTCACAATTATCCACTTTACTCTGTCCACACAGATTTAGACTCTTTCATTCTTTATAATGATGGAGACACTAACACTCAGGTGATCAATGTTGAAACTAAAATTTCTAAAATAGACCCAAACCAAACAAAAACAATGGAACCAAAGACTGCTCTTGAACCTCTTTGGAACATGAGCTTTGATGGCTCTTGTAGAAACATGGTTCTGGAGTAGGAATATGGGTGGTAAAGATAGGGAAAAAACATGTTGATGGTCACACATACAAGCTAAACTTCCAATGTACGAACAACATAGTAGAGTATGAAGCCCTGATATTAGGATTGCAGTTGTTAAAAAATTTAGGTGCTAAGAGAATATCCATTCGAGGGGATTCTGAATTAATTATAAAAAAATGAAAGGAGAGTATCAGCTAAACACCCTAGAATGAGAGCATACAAAAATGTCGTTCTTTATTTTTTAGAAAGTTTTATTGAATATGACCTTTCTGCAATTTCTAGAAAACAAAATATCATTCCAAACAATCTGGTCTTTTTAGCTAGCTCCTGTAAAATGCCTTATCCTAATCAAGAATATGTAGTGGAGGTGAAACATTGACCAACTGTACAAGATAACATGAAGTATTGGCAAGTGTTTGGAAAGGATAAATAGATTGAAAGTTTTCTACAATCTAAAGATGAATTTCAAGATGATAGTATAGATTTGGAATCTCAATTAAAAAATCAGGAAGTTGTACATTCTAGTTTAGAAAGGCAGTCAGAAAATTCAGATGTAAATACACCCATAGTTAAAGTTGTAAGTAAATTAGAATTTCTCAAACTAGACCCAGAAAAAAGAAGAATTTGAAACACTCCAGCTAAAGGATAATGTTTTTCCTAGAGGTCTAGTTCCATTAGAAGAATTATTTGATTTCAATGATGTGGCTAAAAATCCTAAGATTGAGCCCACAGGAGCAACAGTAGAAGCCTGTAACATAGGCAGTGAAAATGGCCCCAAAATCATAAAACTATCCAAATCAATCCCAGCTGCTGAAAAACAAAAATACATTTCTATATTCAAGGAGTTTAGTGATGTTTTTTCTTGGAGCTATGAAGACCTTAAAACATATGATACATAGATTATACAACACAAAATTCCAATTAAAGAAGATCAAAAACCATTTAAACAAAAGCCCCGAAGAATAAATCCAGTTTTGATACCTTTGATTGAGAAGCAAATTAAAAGAATCTATGACTCTAAAATCATAGTTCCTCTTAGGTACTCTAAATGGGTTTCCAATATTGTGCCAACTAGGAAGAAAACAGGTGAAATCAAATTATGCATAGATTTCAGGAACCTTAATAAAGTCTCATTAAAAGACAACTACCCTTTACCAAAAATGGATCATATTCTACAGAAGGTAGTTGGCTCTTCTAGGATTTCTTTAGTAGATGGTTTCTTGGGTTACAATAAGGCTTTAGTACACCCAGAAATTCAAGATAAAATAGCCTTTACTACTCCATGGGATAGCTTCATGTATGTGAAGTTGCCCTTTGGGTTAATGAATGTTGCTACCACATTTCAAAGAGAAATGGATATTTATTTCGCTAATGAAATTGGCAGATTTATAGTGATCTATCTAGATGACATCATTGTTTATTCCAAAACTAATTCGGAACATTTGTCACGTCTGAGAGGAGTATTTGAGAAATGCAGAAGGTTTGGGATTTCACTAAATTCTAAGAAAACATTGTTTGTCCTTGAAGAGGGAAAAATTCTTGGTGATATCATCTTTAAAGAAGGTATTAAAATTGATCCCAAAAGGATTGAAGCTATTATGAAAATCAATCATCCAAGAAACATTAAGGAACTTTAATTGTTTATTGGTAGAATAAACTTCCTATGAATATTTATCCCTAACCTTGCAAAACTTCTCAAAAATATAACGAACATGATAAAAATAGATTCAGAAATAAAATGGAACATTGAGGCTAGGCAATCATCTGACCAAGTTAAGAAAGCATTGACAAAAGAACTAGTCCTTATCAGTCCAGATTTTGCTAAGGATTTTATAAATTTTTCATTTTCTTTTGAACATATTGTTGCAGCGATCCTTTTAGAGAAAAATGATGATGGTTATGAACAACCCATTTCCTTCTTTAGCAAGGCTTTAAGGGACGTTGCACTTAAATATAATATAATGGAAAAGTAGGCCTTTGCATTGATAAAATAAATTAAATACTTCAGAGTATATATCCTCCATTCTCACCTAATTGCTTATGTACCAAATGTTGTAGTTAAGGACATTTTGACACAAAATGGGCCAAATGGTAAAAGAGGCAAATGGATTGCCATGATTCTTGAGTATGACATAGAAAATCAAGCCCACCAATCTTATCAAAGTACAAGGATTAACAAAATTAATGGCTGAATCTAACTTTAATGCTTTGGATATCAAATTTGTAGCTGCATTAGATGATAAAGAGGAACAAGCGACTCCACAACTACATGAGGATTTCATGACCTCACCCTGGTATTCAGACCTTATTTATGTTTTATTTAGTTTAAATGATCCTCCTAGTCCGACTAAGACAAAGGCTAGATTTTTGAAGTTGAAAGCAGCTAAATTGTGCATCATGTATAATGTTTTATATTGGAAAGACGCTCTTGGTATTCTACTGAAGTATCTGTTGAAAGATGATGCAAAAAGAACAATGCAGGAATTCCATGAAGGTGACTGTGGTGGCCATATGTACTAGAAAACCACTGCTAATAAGATCCTTAGAGTTGGTTTTTACTGCCCTACACTTTTCCCAGATGTTCATAAAAAGGTAACCTTTTGCCGTAAATGCCAAATATTTGAGGGGAAAAGAAAGCTTTTGCCTCTACCTTTGAAACTCACATACATTGAAAGTCCTTTCCAATAATGGGGGTTGGGTTTTATTGGAGGTATCCATCCACCATCCTCTGCCCATCATAAATGTATCCTCACTGCTACTGACTACTTCACCAAATGGATTGAGGCCACACCCTCTAGAATAGCCACAGATGTTGTTATCATCAAATTCTTATAAAATAATATCCTGTCTAGATTTGGTTGTCCAAACAAGCTCATTAGAGACAATGTTGCAACCTTTAGATCTAAGAAAATGATAAATTTATACAAAAAATACCATATCACTTTGGGACATTCAACTGCTTATTACCCATGGGGTTATGGGTTGGTTGAATCTTCAAATAAAAGTCTAGTGAACATTATTAAGAATCTGTTAGCAAAGAACAAAAGTTCATGGCACAACAAGTTGATAAATGCACGTTGGGCTGATAGGCTCACCACAAAGAAATCAATTGGGATGTCACCATACCAATTGGTTATGGAATGGATGTTGTTTTTCCATCCGATTTGGGAGTTTCAATCATGAAGATAATTCTGGAATTATAGGTTGAGCCAAATGACATCCAAAGGATAATTGATCAGACAATCTAATTGCAACAGTCCAGGGAAGAAGTATATAATAAGACTCATGTCATCCAAGAGAACATCAAAAAGTTTTTTGATAGAAGAACCAAAGAAGATAATTTCACCTTGGGTGATAGAGTTTTAAAGTGGGATTCCAGAAGAGAGGACAAAGGAAAGCATGGAAAATTTGACAATTTGTTGACAGGCCATTATGTCATTTATGATTTCAGAGGACACAATGCATTTTTTCTCCAAAATCTAGATGGGACAGAGATGTGTGGTGGACCTGTCAATGGGAGAATGTTGAAACACTATTTATCAGAGAAATAAATATTTTTCTAGCATTAATCATTGTAAATATCATTGTCTTTATTATTTTGATTGGGTGACCTATTAACAGAAGTTGAAGCGTGTAGAGAAGGCCCTAAGCTTCCATTGATATGTTACCATAAGTACTACAACAAAAGGAATTAGAGGTGGATATTTCTAAAATAGAACACTCAAGGCTACTGATCAAATGTTCTTGGCACCTCATAGGGAGAGTGCCATCCCCAGCTGGAGCCACTGTTAGGGTCCTATAATTTATAGGATCTCAAGGTATTTGAGTATTATATCTCAGAAATCTTATTTTGTAAATACTTGTGAATCTGCCAATGATTTCCAAATAAAATAAAATATAGAATAAAAATGAAAAGCGGGTATAAATAAGAAAAGAGAAAAAACAAAAATGTTGAAAAAGAATGAAAAATACAAAATGACAACAGAACTAAAACTTCATATTCACCTTTTTTATTTTTATAGGAAAACTGCAAATTGAAAATAATATGGGAAACATTCTCCTTCTAGGATTTCAAATATTATACTAACTCTTGATCCTGTTATTAAAGAAGCACCATTGAAGAGCATTTTCCATCAAATTTGCGATACATTTATGCTACTATTATCTATGATATCTACATTGTTCAATATGGCATAATTTTCATGGCCATTATCAATATAGTTGATTAGTCCATTAACCTCATTTTTCTCAAAAAATATAGGATTCCTTAATTCCATTTCCCTTATCATATGGCGATCTTTATTTGGAAGAATCATGCAACTTATATCATTTGTCATTTATCCTGCTAGTGGAAAACTTTTTTCTCTTCTTAAGATGAGTCCATATGCAAGAGGTAACTTCATCACTATTATAGTAAAAATATTTGTGATATTTGGTGTCAAAATTATAAAAGCATAGAAATATTTTATCTCACCATAATCTAGTAACCTTCTTGAATCAATTGCACAAATACTTTTTCCAATCTCATAGTACTTAGTGCAACTTAAACCTATCTCTTTCATGATTTAGGGTGCCATGATATTATTGGTTGCACCACTATCCACCAAATAATTGTGTAGTATAAATTTTGGAGCTTCTACTGATATGTAAAAAGGAGGGAACTTTACCTCGAGTCTTGAAAATAGGAGAAAGTATATTCTACTTATGGGATATATTAGTGGTATTTACTCTCATATTGATGTATCTTCATTTTTAAGAACTTTGAGAAGATTCTCTCTTTGTTGAGTAATATTTATCACCTTTGAAAATGTAGAGTGATTTGGATATTTTTTAATTCATCCAAATATCATAAGACATTTCAATTGGATGTGTTGGATTATTATGCTTGCTTTAGGCTAGTCCAGATTTCTCATGATGCACATTTCTTTGTGCTAATATTTCGACTTGATTCCCTATATTATGTGTTTAGATGGACCCTTTATTTTTTCTTTATTCAACTAAGTCATTTCTTTTATAATGTTTTCTTATTCCATAAAATCTTGATTCTCTAGTATAGACTCTTATTCTAATGAAAATACTTGGTCATCTCCTATTTTTGTAGACTTTAAGATGCTCAAATTTTCTTTTGTAAGAATTTGAGGCAAGTCTATGTCTTCTTCCTCTTTCATTTCTTCATCTTCTAGTAATATAGAAATTACATTTTCAAATCTTGGAGGCCTATGCCCCCTTGGAGGTGCATTGTCAATCTTATGACCTTGATCAAGCCATTCTCTAAAACCATATGCTGGTCCTCCAATATTTTGTTCAGGTCAAGACCTCTGCTCATCTTGTTTATTTAACATTATTATTTCATTCTAAATTTGTTCAATTGTTTTAATCAATTGAAAGTTTTATAAATCAATTTCCAAATGAGATGGTTCTTACAATGCATGAAGAATTTTCACATTAGGAAGTATTCCATGGAAACTTCCTCTTCCAACTATTGCATCCTGATTACTTCGTGCAACTGTTGGATTCATTGTTTCTTATACTTTCAAGGAGGACATTTATGTTTGTAGTTATCCAAGATATAGATTGGCATTGCTTTCTAACATATATTCCTCCATTTCTTACACTCCCCTCATGGCTTCTTATAATGTATTAATATGTGAAAATTTTATATCATACTTAACATTTGTTTGCATTGCATTTTTGTAACACCCAGATACGAATGGGTCATTAGGATGAGTATCTTGAGGTATTTGTTGCAAGGTTTTGAAAAACCAAAGATTAAATTATCTAATCTTCTTATTATTTTCAATATGGACAGGGGTAAACTAGGTAAGTCTGGCATAATATGTAATTAGCTTGGTATAGCTTCCTATAAAAGCTTCTTCGATGTCATCAAAAGATCTAGTTGAAGTACTAGGAAAGGAAATATGCTAACTTCATAGGAGAATCCTATTAGAGTTTGAAGAAATATCCTAACCGTAATGTCTTCATCTACAATCCATTACATGTCACAAATAGTTAGGAATTGATCCATATGCTTGTTTAGATTCATGTTAATTTTTATGGTATGTTCTATTATTACTTCAATTATTTCAGTATCTTATCATCATTCACAATAATTGTAGATATAACATCAACAATACGTACAAGAAGATATAAGATGATTTCATTACAACTTAGGGTCCCAATTCTATATCTAGGTAGGTACCCATTCACGAAAGGTCATGCCCATGGAGACATATACACATATATACATATACACACACACACACACACACACACACAAACACACACACACACACACAGAGATATATATATATATATATATATATATATATATATATATATATATATATATATATATATATATAACATCATTCTATGTAGGGGAATTAACTGCTAGTTGCACTCTTTAGCACTCCCTCTCAACTAGGGAGGAGAATTCCACCTATCAACATTCATCCTTTGCTATGAAATCATGTCCATCTTGTGTCATCATTGCAACTTGTCTCGTCTCTTCCAAAAATTTGTATCATAGTCGAATAAGAAAGGATTGAAATAGGGTGGTTCACAAGAACCTGCCACTATTCCCAAAATGAAAGAGGCAAGTACTCATGTCTAAGGATGGAACCCTTACTAGGCTTGATCCTTAATGATCAAGTTGTTGAACATCATGCATCCTAGTCATAGGGAATACATTAGTAATTGAAACATCAGTCGATAGTACTAATTAACCCTTACCACTTTTCCCAACTCATTGGCCAAATGAGAGGTACTTCCTAATAGCCCCAAACTAAAAGGGTAGGATGTATGTTGGGATTTCCACATGGGAAGGTGAACCACTCACCCTATGTTCTCATATTGGGTATGTGCTCCATAGGGAAGGTGAACCATTCACCCTATGTTCACATGATGGGTTCACAAGGGAACATGGACCACTCACCTTGTGCTCATATAGCTCCAAGAAGTACCCTAGGTCCCCAGGAGATCCCATAGATCAATGTTCAAACCAAACAAGACTGCTCCATATAGGGAAAACAACTCTCTGAAGGATAAGAACATTGTCTTCCCTAAGGCTTTGTGAGGATATCAACAACATGATAATCCACCCATGAGATCCTCAATGCTCCTCTCAACAACATATAGATGTATGGTGGCATGCAACTCACTAAAGAGATATTTCAAATTACGTTGTCTTACAACTATCCATTCTAGCAGTAGTGATTTTGTTAACCCTATGATTCATATACATCCAAGATACAAAATCAAAGTCATGTTAAAGAAAATAGTTAACTAACCTTACTCCATCTGACTTGGGGAGACCACAAGACTAAGATTTTCTAATTCATGAAGGTGCCCCAATCCTTGTTCTCCACAATTTTCTTTCATATGATTAGACTCTCTCTAGTTTAAGGTGCATGTTTTAATACAAAGGATCCACTTGGTAGCCTGCTCATCATGGGATCCATCGACCTAAAGAATTACCAACTATCATGTCATGATTTTGACCATTCACTTTCATAGGGAAGTCCTTTGCTATAGTTATTGGGAGGGTTCAAAAAACAACTCCCTCTGACATTGATGAGATAAAAAATTCCTCAATTTATAACCATGAGTCCTAATCATCTTCTTCAAGTATCGAAGGTAGCTTCATAGAATGTGATTCTTAATTATAAACATCAACAATTCATGCAAGGATATTATATTCCCTCTAAAGCCTCTTCATCAATCAGAGATGCTTAAGTTTCTTTTTGGTGTACTTTTTATTCTAGTCAATGCAGGATCACATGGTATATGTTATCTCAGTTCATAAACTAATGGTAACATAGTGATCCAGTCAAATATCCAATCCATAATGAAACTTCTTAGTGAATTAATCATTAATTTTTTAGTGTATGGAGATCTACAAAGTCTGCATACTGCAGTAATAAAAACATCCTCACTCTTTACAATAGTCAAATTCTTATTTTCCATATTAGACAATCTAGTCATATAGAGGTTTGGATAACGGCCCCAATTACATAGCCATTTCATTTTACAATCACATAGGTTTCCCATACCATATACGAGATGGTTAATATCATACACATCAACAACAATATTTGAAGGGTTCCTAAAGGATTTCTTTATAATTGCATACAATTTCCAAATCATTGACATAACTCTATAATGTATTTTCCTTTTTCAAGTATTTGACACAGACCTTTTGGTATATTCGAATATTATGATGCAAGTATTTATACTTATCAAAAATCATCTCTTATGATGATAAGAGATTATCTAAGAATACTTCAAACAAGATTGTAGTGATGATGCATAGCTCTCATTCCAATGATTCGAGAAGTCATCGATCTTTAAACTTAGTTCTCACATTATAGTATGTTATGCATGGAAACCTTTATCAAGCTAGGAACCAAGTAATATGTCAAGTTGAAATCTCTTCAATCTTGTCACCTCTTTATTGCCAATGCCACTTAAGGTTTATGAAAGAGGGTCTTAACCAATCTTATTTGAGCAAAATGACTTCAAAAGACATATGCTTGAATCATAGACTTTCAATTATGCCTTATTCCATATTGACAAATATAGTCTTCAAGAGTGTTCAAACAAAAATTACTATTAGCATATACATACTTTATATTTCGGTAATTAGACATATTTACTAGTAGTTACTACCCACCATAATTTATTGAATTCTTTGCATTCTTTAGGTAGGTGTAAAAATTAAATATGTTGTAAGAATGTAACAACCCCAAAAATTTAACACTCTACTTGAGGACTATCTCCACCAAAGCTTTGATACCATGTTAATTTTTATGGTCTCTTTTATGCTTGTGACAATTACGTCAATGTATTATCATCATTGACAGTAACTGTAGATAGAACATAAATAATATGTACAAGAATATATAAGATTATTTGATTACAATTGAGGATCTTAGTTATATACCTATGTAGGTACCCCTTCACAAATGGTCATGTCCTCAGAGACATGAATATTGAACACTGATTTTAGTTAATTACTCATTATTTATGATTGTTATTATTTATAGCTATTTATATTATTTATATAGATTTTATTCACAACAGGCTTCTAGTAAGGGGAATTAGCCCCTAGTTGCATTCTTTAACAATTCAAAGCAACATCACCATTGAATATAGATAAAACGTTAGTGTGTATAGTAGGCAGGAGATGTTGTTCACCTTGTAAGGTTAGATGATTTAACTTTCTTCATATTTGATTCATTAGACTATCACACTCTTGCCTTTCTTCCCTTGTCCCTTCTCTTCCTTCTTCTCAGACTATCATTTCTCCTTTTTTGGTGGAAAGAAAAGATATGCTTCTTCTTTCTTTAAGTGCTAGCTTTTTCAGTAAACTTATTACTTAGGCTTCTTGTTAAGGTCCTCTTTGGATTATTTGACTCCTCCAATATCATACTTATCCCTTAGTGAAGTCACCTTTATGATTTTGAAGTACATGCAACTCTTGTTGAGCTAAAATTTGCCAAGATATTTCAATCTCTTCTTGAGTTCTTGTAATCTTCAAGATCAAAAATATTAAATTGATTCAATATACTTTTTTGTTCTTCTGATCTAATGGGAAGATGAGGTTGAACTATGGAAGGATGAGCCATCTAATAGGCATGGAATATTGACCTTTAAATATCCTAATAGGGAAAAAAAATCAACCTCCTATGGCATGTTTCTAATTTCCCTCTACTCTTTTATAGTGGTAGTACTCCTATATTGATCACACTTTGATATGTATATAACTTGAATATTAAAAAATAAACATTTAGTGCATGCATTTGCGAGTGGACCAGGTGTTTTTCAAAGTAAAAATCAAATGATAGAGAAATAAATTATGTACTCACAAATTCATTCCACATTTTCATTCATAAATATACAGGAGGAAACATATTTTAAGCAAATTCAAATAAAGAGAAACATAAAGTATCAGTTTAACTACACATAGAACTATAAAATGTTTTCACGCATCTAAAAACATAAGAGCATAGGAAAACATTCACTAGGTTCTTACTTCTTATTTGAAAATTAAAGTTTCAAAATCACAAATGACATACGTTCTTGAAATAAGCTCTTTGTGAGAATCAATATAATAATTTACAAACTTAAACTTTTAGAATAAATTCAAGTGCTTAAAATACAATCCCAAATTCATGTTACTTAAGAATAAAATAAAATTAATATATCCCCAAGGGACTAGGATGGGGCTCCCATGTACCAAATAGTAATGATACAAGTACTTGCAAGGAAGAAATAAAATGTAGTCATGGAATGGCTTCAAAGAAAAATAAATTGTCACAAGTTTTTAGAAGGATAAAAAACGAAATGAATACACTCTCTCTTTTAAACTATTTTGGAATAAATTTATATATGTGGCTCCTAAAATGTTTATCTTATGGTCTCTACATTTCTCTTTGTCTAAGCCTTTGCCATGGTTTTCCTCTTCATCTGGTCATGATGATAATCCACACTTGTTGGTTTGAAACGTGTCGGCCAGAAATTTGTCTTATCTAATTTCAACCAAAAGACTTCCCTTAATTCATTATGGACCACAGAAGCTTGAATTAAAAAAAAAAGGATCAAATATCTTTTAGAGTAAATTTGGAGTTAAAATAGATTTAAGTTAATATATTAACATTGTATAATCACGATTAAAAAACTATATAACCAAAAATTCATGATACTTTATATCAAATAACAATTAAAAAATATAATCAAATAACAATTAAAGAAATATAAAACCACAAAATTTATGATACTTTATATCAAATTACAAAGAAAATATGAAAAATCAAAATATAACTTCCCCACTTTTTCTTTTGCCCATCACGTTTTCTGGTTTTTCAGTATGAATGAATTTATATCAATTAATCAAAACTCAAACGATTGAATTTCTATTGACTGAACAAAACTCCAATAATAGTCATATTTTTTGGTCTCCACTCCGCTCATTCCCTTTGTTTTCCCTTATATATTGATCCAAAAATGGATCTTGGATAAACCTCTAAGTCTAAAAGACTTCATATAAGAGGTGAAAGGTGCCAAATGGCACACATCCTTTGTAAATCAGAGGAAAATGAAAGTCACAGGCTGCTCTCAGAAATAGTCTCATTGCAGAGATCTCCTTATTCTGAATCCAACGCAACTTGAATGGGCGAAAACGGACTTCAGATGAAGGAGTTATCATAAAAAGAAGTTCCCCTTTGTTCCTTAGAAAAGGAGGCATTTTCTTATTAAATTGGTCTTTAAGGGAGAATATGTTTTTAACGTAAGTTCCTTAAAGAAATCGCATCAGCAACCTTTTTCCAATGGAGCAATGGAAATATCGCATCGCAATTATTCCAAAGGGAAGGACTTAAAGCGCAGGTATGAAGGAATTGCGATGAGCGATTGTGTTTATCGCATCGCACAAATCCATGGGTAAAGCACCAGACCTTATGCCAATGCGACATGCGATGAGCGATTAAAGCGATCGGAGATCGAGTGATCGGAGGAGAAAAGCGCCAGAACCCAGACCCCTGCGACAATGCCGTAGCGATTAGCGATTGCGATATCGGCGATCGGGGCGATCGACCGATCGACAATCAGGGTGATCAGAGATCGAGAGATCAGTGGTACCCGATACACTTGGTCATTGGGCAGCGTGACTTGTGACTAGCGATAAAGGCCAGACCCGATAGGGATCATAAGTGTGATTTCATAAAATTTCAAATCCAGGAATTTAGTTTTTCCTTTGTATTTCCCGTTTAATGGATTCTTGGCCATTGGCCATGCCGCCGAATCGATTGCGATGTGCAATGGAAGGTAGACCTGATAGGGATTTTAGGGGTGATTTAATGAACTTTCACATGTTGTGAAACAATGATGTGTTCTGAAAAGTAATGCGTTATGTAACATGCAGAGCCATAGAGTTAGTGAACCAGAGGGCTAGTTGAAGAGACACAGAGACAGAGGGATCATTGCACAGAGAGGAAGATAGAGGGCCAGCAAAAGAGATGTAGAGCTGCCAAAAGAATGATTCCTCATGATTTCAAGAAGAGGAATGGACATGGAGCCGCAGAACTAGGAGGATTCCTCAAAGGCTGAGGGACAACAGTGTAGAAAAAGGGGGGGCTGACAAAAATGTAGTGGCTAGGAGTGCTGGACCAAAAGAGCAAAGAGCGAGAGCTCACACTGTCACATCCTAGTTGTAGAAAGCCGAGTAGAAGATAAAGGCACCAGAGGTTGGGGCGATTGCAAAGGATGTGTCCTCGGGATGAGGAAGGGACAGCAAGCGAAGGGACAAGAGCCCAAGAGCTTGAAGGCCGGAGAGCCAGAGAGCCGATAGCTACAGAGAGCCATAGCTGTAGAGAGCCAAAGAGTGATAACTGCAAAGAGCTCAATTAAGAGGAAGTGGAATGCTGGAAGCAGTAGCATAGCTGAGAGAGCCAAAAAGATACTATGCTAAGCAGCTGAGGGAGCCTTTGGGGTCACTTGAAGTTCAAGTGAAAAGTCAGGGAGTTGAAGGTTGCAGAGGGCCAAAAAGCCAGAGCCAAGAGCCAAGAGCCAAGAGTTGGAGCCAAAGAGCCAGAGCTAGAGCCAAGAGCTAGAACCAAGAGCTAAAGAGACAGAGTCAGAGCTAAGAGCCATAACCAAGATCCAAGAGCCAGATCCAAGAGCCAAGGGATAAAATGGTGTTTGAACCCACTGTTTATGTGTAAAATATCTGGAATTAAGCCAAGAGCTTGTAAAAAAGACTTATATCATAATCCCAAAGAGCATATTTGTGTTGACTAGAGCTCACGGAGATGTAGCCCAAGAGTTTTGGGTGAACTCCTAATTAATTTGTTGTCTTATGTGTTTGTTTTTACTGCTGCATTATTCACTGTTATATGCATTTATTTGTCAGTTTAAGCACATTCGCATATCAGCACAAACAACATATTTTAAAGCATGTAGTCAGTTAAAAGAAAATACCAGCATACACCTATATTTTAAATCATTTCTTAATTCCGCATTGGTTAATCAATAAGACCTGGGAAGATTTAAAGCTTTGGAAGTAGGAGAGGTTCTTATAAGTTAGACAAGAAGCCTAAGAGCCCCATTTTCAGATCAGGTGGTATCAAAGCCTAAGATTTGATTGACCTCACCTTCAAAGAATGTTATATCAAAATGCTTGATTGGCAGAGCAAAGACTGCTTGTCTGAAAGGTGTTTGGGCAGTCAAGGATGGATTTTCTGATTGATGTATGCTTGTTGCAGACTGACTATTGTTTAAGTTTGCAAAGGTGAAGGGAAAGCTACTGATAGCTAAGTCTAGGAGAGGACAAGAAGGTAGAAGGGCTGAAGCAATTCTCCTTATCCCAAAGGACCTCAAGACAATCATTGAAGTACAAGAGGTTTGTCGCAAAATGATGCTTGTCTTTTGATTTATTGCATTTCTTTGCTAATGAGATGCATGTTGTAGAATGGGAAAGTAGAGTAGGCAGAATCACTTTATTGTTGCAACATTATATTCATTTCAGCTTTGAAATTAAAGTGTACTTAAGTGAAAGTTGAAGGATGAAACATTATATTTAATCTAAGCTTCGAAAGACAGTGTGCTTAAGCAAAAGTTGAAGGATGAAATGCATGCATAAGTTTGATATGCATGAACACGGGGATGCTGATGATTTCCTTGTTTTTAACATGTATGTGTAATTAACTTGCAGGGTTGATTTATTTGACATGCATGTGATGCCATGTTGACTTCGGAGAAGTTAACTTGTTCTTCAAATGGAGATAATGATAAAGAGTTTCATCTTTTGAAAAAGAGTCCTAATGGTCTTTTTCTACATGCTTGACTTAAAGGGTCATTTGTTTAAGGGAATATTTTGTGGGCTTGTTATCTATTCCATCATTTGTATGCAGATGAAGATATGAAGGTGTTCACAAGCTATGAAATCTATTTCTTTTGCAGAAGTAGGAATTTAGTCCATCCAGTTGTTGTCTGTATCCCTGTTGTTGTTAACAATTGTTGTTGACATCTTGTTAAATAGGTACAAATGAACGTATTGTGGAGCATATGAACTTCACATTTGTTTGAGCCACCTTCGATCAATGATCAAGGCAAAGAAGTTCAAACAACCTTCTATGACCAGTTCGGCAGAAGTTCTACAGGAAGGAAAGGAGGAAGACAGTTCTTCCCAGGAAGACTAGCCCATCAAAGAAGGGAAGTGGTCAGAAACTTTGGTTCAAAGGCACTATGCAAAGGCAAGTGTAGGGAGGCCGAAAGAATAGGGTGAGTCACTCTCATTTACTGTTCAGAGCAGTATATGAGTCTTTTGGAGACCAAAAGTTCTCTTAGTGGGAAGGCATGATCAAGAAATGGATCCCAGATAAACCTCTAAGTATAAAAGACTTCATATAAGAGATGAAAGGTGCCAAATGGCACACATCCTTTGTAAACCAGAGGAAAATGAAAGTTGTAGGCTACTCTTAGAAATAGTCTCATTGCAGATATCTCCTTATTCTGAATCCAACGCAACTTGAATGGGCGAAAACGGACTTCAGATGAAGGAGTTATCATAAAAAGAAGTTTTGCTTTGTTCCTTAGAAAAGGAAGCATTTTCTTATGAAATTGGTCTTTAAGGGAGAATATGATTTTAACGTAGTTGATGCCCCGAAATTCGTTGCAACAACATCGGGGAAACCACCCGGTCCGGAACTTAGTGCAGCTCCTTTTCCGTTTGGAATAGTGGCTCCGACTGGGGATAACGGGACCAGTTTCCCAAAGATCATAAGTAAACGGGATGGATGGATGATTTAAGATATGAAATGATAATAAACAAAATAACTAAACTATAAAAGAAATACCAAAACTATAAACTAATCCCGGGACTTATCAATTCAGACAGTACAGCGTTTAATAAACTATGCTTAATGACAGGCATATAGATGACGCTAACAACAAGCATAGATGTTTAATCATTTGAGATTGCTCTGCGTAAGTAGTTACGCAGAGCTATAATAGCGAATTACTGTACTCCGTTATTTATATCATTGATACATACATGGGTGAAAGATAACAAATCTCAAAACATTCAATAGTGATATGAAATAAAGACCTGTTGTTGTATTACATACATGTATTCAATAACAGCAAAGTAATAACACAGCAATTGATATAATTGAAAAGAGAACAGATACAGATAGTAGTACCATGCAAGCTGTTTGATCAATCCAATGTATTAATCACTATGTAGCAGTCCTTCCTTCCAACCAGAAAGCATTCCAAGCAAACAACAATAGTGCACAATTTACTTAAACAGCATTCCAAGTAAAATTAAGGACCAGTGGTCGAGTTTCAAAAAAGAATATAAACTGAAGCACAATAGTGCAAACTCCAGCCTTTTAGTCTTTTACAAAATTTTACGACCCTTTCCAAAACAATGAAAGGGTCTATAAATACTATTCTAATCTAACTATTAAATATCTAAAAACTGAAAACTAAGAAATCGGCATTAACAAATATCATCTTGCAATTTGGGTGAATCGGCAGTCGGTGGCGATGCTTCAGTCAGCTGTCTCTTTGCCTTTATTCTTTCGCTGACATATAGCCAGCATTGGCTCTACTTCAGGCGGAGTATTAAGGCGAGAAGTCAGCTGTGCATCATATGTGGCATCCTGGAAATCGGCAATCAGGTATTGTAGAGCGTCGGTTAGACAGTTGAGAGCCGACCTTTGAGAATGCGGTTTAATCAAGAAAAGCCAGTATGCATCGGAAGTCAAGGTATTTACTCCAGCAATTAACCGCCCTTGCTCTTCCAGCTTAAGATAATTCTTATGCTCCAGCATATTTGCGGTTGCTATGTTTCCAGGTGTGCATTGTGAAATCATATTAGCCAGATACAATGTATCATTGACTATATTGATCATGTTCGTGGAAATTGTTCTGCATCTGGATGCTGCCCTCTCTGCCTTCATTACCTGTGTTTCCCATTCCATGAAAAGTATATTCTTGTATGTTTCACTGATTCGGGCTAAATTAGCAGCTTGTCCTTCTGGAGTATCTTGCCACTCAATATATTCTATTATCTCATCTTCGGCCTGATCTAAGTTCGTCCTTGCTTTCTCGATTTGCTTACATACTGCTGTAGATATATCACAAAGTGACTCGGCCTCAACTAGCTGTCGGCACAAAAGTCTAATCTGAGATATTAAAGCGCTGTTTATCAGAGTTGCCTCTGTTCTGAAATCTTCAATGCTCTTGGCGCCTTTAATACCTTCAAGTTGTGCTGAGAGCTGAGCTATTTGATCTTCTTTTGATTTCATTAACAGCGCATTTGATGCTTCCAACTGTGATAATGCCTCTGCTAATTCACGTGCTTTAATGTCACTTTGGTCTATCCTTAGTTTCTCAATTTGCTGGATTAACAAATGATTTTCTTGTTGTTGAGCCAGCAATTGTTCTTCCGCCATGTGTCGTTTTATTCTTTGCCTCTATCACTTCTGCTTGCAATGCATGTACCTCATGTTCTTTAGTCTTCAGCAGAAGACTCACTTCGGATGCTTTGTCAATGGTTGCTGCCGAATAAGCTCCCGCGAATTGCGACAGCTTTGTTAAATCTTCAGAGGGACTTAATTCTCCCTTCCAGACGACATTGCCCGTGACTGTTTGCTCATCCGAGACAGAAAGTTGATCAAGCCTTTGTCTCTTCCTTGAGCGTCTTACAACGGCTTTATGCTTAGGGCTGTAGAAAATGTCTAGAGGAGGAATTTCTTCTACCTGAAGATCAACTTGATCTGATGGATCCTGAGTAACTTCTTCAACACTCTGTACTGTGGGTAGGCCGCTGGTTCCTTCAAGAACCGGAGAAACAGTAATATCGGGAGTCTTTAAGACATCTGAGTCTTTGGAGGCTTCTTTACGACTTATAATGGAATCAAATTGGTTCCATTCTTCAATTAATTCAGTATCGACAGAGATTTGCTTACTCTGTTCTTTTTCCTTTTCAACTTTCTGTTGTTCTTCGAATGCCTTCTGCTGTTGCTCCTCTTGTATTCTCCGTTGCTGTTCCTCCAATTCCTTTTTCTGCCTATCTTCCAGTTCTTTCCTTATCTTTTCTTCTTCCTCTCGTTTCCTCTGTTCTTCTATCTCCCTTTGCTTTCTCTTTTCTTCTATCTCCCTTTGCCTTCTTTGTTCTTGTTCAATTTGTGCTTTTTGCTGCCTTTCTGCCTGTAGTTTTCTTTGACTTTCCTCCTATTCTCTAATTGTAACAGGAGGTAAATTTGTCTTTGGCTGATCAGGCTCGCTTGAGGATGAAGTTGGGGTTGTAGATAATAGGTTTAGAGGCAAAGTTTGCAACCTTTGCTTTCTAAGTCTATTAAATTCAGTTAATTCCATATCTCCATATCTCATTGCAGCAAATTGTTCGACTTGGCTTATTGAATCAGCACCCATGAACAGGTCGTCAAACTGGTCTTCTTGATGAACCACCTTTGTCAGCTTAGCCTGTTCCAAGGCAGTGAAAGCAGCCTTGTTCGGGTCATAGAGTCTGTTAGGAATAGAAACTAGAGATAGCGTTTGGAGTTTTGCTGCTTCCTTTTCTGCATGTCTATAATTTAGCAGCGTATAAACTCCCATTCTTAAAGGAAACGATGGCCATCCTCTCTTCTTCTCCTCTTTGAGAGTTTGGGTAACACCTTCAGACATTATCTGATAAGAGATTTCTCGGGCCAACAGTTTGTCTGGGATGTACATGGGAAGAACATGTGGTCTGGCCTTGCTTCCAAAAACTCTGATATAAGAAAAACATTCCTCGCCGAACCAATGGGCTACGGCTGGCAGGTCAAAAGAGGCTTCATAGGAAATCCTAGGGATAGGTCTGTCAAAAATAGAATGATGAACGAGAACCATAAAACCATTGCAAATTTGGTATAAATGGTCTTTGTGAGAAGGTTTCCACAATTTACGATGATATAAATGAATAGGTGTTGGGTCATGGGTTGTCCATCTCCAACCAAGGACAGGGAACTCAGAATTAAAACAAAGGGCATCCATAATATATGCAGAATAATAAAAAGGTTGGACTTTCCTCTCACTGACTCTGGTTTTGGCCCTAAACTCGCGAATAGCTAAGACCAACTTATCGGCCAGGATAGTGGCCCAATCCATAATTATACTATTAACGGCCGCTTCCATCAAGGGAACCATATCAACATGGATATTTGCAGAATCGTGAAGTCCCCATAATCTACACATCATAATTCCAGCATAGCAGTAAGGTGAAGCCAGAGAAGCATTGGAGTACTTACCCGACATATCTTGTTTGTGTTTTGCTGGATTTTGCCTCCACTCTCGTAGAGGTTCGGCTGGTGATTCATTCTCTCTGGCAAATTTTTCCACAAATGCTCTGTTATAGACTTGCTCGGGATTGGGCAGATGATACATTTGTCTTAAGTCTTCGGGCTTGAAGGAGCCGAAAATCCTTCTATCCTTAGAAACGAAGGTTCTATTAGTGAGAGGAACTTCTTCAATTGCCCAACGCACCACGTCAGTATAAGGCAGGACTTGTTCCCTGGCTGCTATTCTGTGCAGAAAAGAGTCCGCCAAATCTTTAAGAGTTGCCTCAGACTTTCTTAATTCATCTACACTTGCCTCCGCTACTGTTACTTCTGGTTGTTCTCCTTCTAGCAAATTGTATGTCCCTTGCCATGTAGTACCAGTAAGACCAGTGCATGTAGTATCTGAGATTAAGCCCTTCCTTGACGGTGTAGCAGCTTGGCCTGAGGCGGGTGTCGCAGTAGAACCTGCCATCTTCTTGGACTTTTTCCCCATCATATTCAGACTTCTCTCGTCAGTCGAATTCTACACAAGTGCAAGAGAAACCGTAACAAAGAAATAACAATGATAATCCATAACGGGATACATATATGATTTGAAGCATGGTGAGATTATTCTAAAAAGAGGCTGCGGATTTAATGATTTGAGCAGGCGCCGTAGATGTAATGATGGTGATTCTACGGCCTTCAGCTTCATAAATGACCATTACTTAAGTTATTAAACCGAATGACTCCTTAAAGCGTGTAACAGATCCTTCAAAGGTCTAATCGTAGCTGTTCGTTGATTCGAAGGGGCAAGGCTTTTTAAATACGCATGCATTACCTTATCCCTTTATTTAACGGCTTTTTGAAATCTGTGATTTTGTCAAATCGATTTAAATATAACTTTAATGCTTTGAAATAATCACCTTTTGGAACTGAGGTCATCATTATGCGTCATCATATCGCATCGGAAGTGTGTGTGTGGCGTTATCGTTTGGGAAAGTTTTTAAGCGAACGCCGATTGCGGTATCGCATTCGGTGCGCGAACATAACCCCAAATGTGTGTCAATTGCTTTTACCGAATGCCGATAGCCGATATCACATCGGGCCGGAGCGTTAGAATGTTTTCCACACGACATAGTGGCATGCCGATAGCCGATCGCCGATATCGCGTCGCATCAGGGAAAAGGTATGTGCCCTTTTGTGTGTGCATTTGCTATTGCCGATGGCCGATAGCGATATCGCATCGGGAAAAACCAAGATGGCAACCGAACATGCGATTACTTCTTTGGACTTAACCAAAAATTGCTTAACACTTGCTCAATAAGGGTTTTTTTCCTAAATTCATTTGATTACCGTACCTTATTTAAGCAGGTTTATTAATGCCAATTAAAAATTTTAAAAGGGACCCATTTCATATGTAACTTGTTTGTGATAAAATTGTTATGAAATGGGGGGTTGTTGTAGGGCACAACATTTGGCGATTCGCTGGAAGAACCAGTTATCTCTGAACTAACAATTATATTTACATTTTCTCAAATAGAATCTTCATAAAAGAAAGGAAATTTCTAATATAACTAGATATCTATTGATTCTAAATAAAACAGGTTTCTTCATTAAACTTCCTCTTTTTATAAATGCACTTCGAGTATTAAAATAAGTCCTTATTGGTTTGTAAGGGAAAAAATAGAAAACTTTTCCATATCAGCTTTTAAAATAAACTCCTCTGTCACAGGTAGAGCCTCTCCTGCCAGCAAACGTTTATAGTCTCGGCAGGGTTACCTTTTAACCATATTCTTGTCCATTGCTCCATTCACCTCAGAGTGTGACTAAACAGAATGAATTCAAAAGATATTCTCGTATTTTTTGAATTTCATTTCTCTTTTTTTTTTTGTTTAAGATAAAAGCCATTGTCCTGGTTTGGTGGCCAGATGGGTGACAATGCCATTCACGGGTAGTAATTAAACTGAACAAGCTGGCTCGTGATGAGACCCCTTGTCTTGAAATCTCAAGCCATTACCCTGTTTGGTATGCAGTTTTGGTAATGTCAGTTAAATTATTTTCCTATGAACATGGTAAGCAGGCTTGTGATAAGACCTCTTATCTTTAATCCTTTATATTTTAGAACTACACTCTGAGTCATCAAAAACTGTTGGTGAATGGGATGAACAATTATCTTGTTAAGAATAAATGGATGACAGGTTTAAGAGTTGAAGATGCTGAAGATGAATTAGCCCCTATTTTTGTATAGATAACCTTTGGGGACTAATTTCAACCACTCAAGATGATTCATAGATCTTTGTTCAGAGTGAAATTTACAAAGGTGAGTCTGTAATGCTTAGAATAAAAAGACATCTAATGTCCTAGAAATGATCTCTCTTGGTTCAAGATGCTATTTTTTGAGAAAGTAAATATTAATATTACTATGGCGAGACAACTTTTATTTACAGCGAAAGGTCAATGGGAATGTCCCACATTCTTATTCCTACAAATCCTACAAACTATGAAAAACTAATAAGCTAGAAAGAGAAGGGTTTACCTCCTCAATTAAAGAATTTCTTCAGAATTAGACCATTAACAGGGAGAGAATCTCTCACCCCTGATAGATTTTGAAGTATGAATGTAGAATGGCCTACTTTTTCACAAATCTGAAATGGTCCCAGCCACAGTTTTTGGAATTTGGAATGTTTACCTTTGTCTTCGTGGGCTTTGTCCCATTTCAGGACTAGATCTCCGACTTCGAATTGTCTAGGGCTGGATGAGGCTAGATCGAAAGCTGTTTTAATGGTTTTCTGATGTCTTGCATGCGTAACCTTGGCTTTGTTCCTTTCTTCTTCAAGTTTGAGTATTTGATCATGTCTAAACTGTATAGAAGAAGAAGGAGTCTCGTCTATAAATTGCACTAGGGCTAAAGATGGGAGAAGCAGATTGGTTGGTACAACTGCTTCTTTTCCATAAACAAGATTAAAAGGAGAGGTCCCTATGGAAGCTTTCTGTGTAATTCTATCGGCCCATAATGCAAATACCAAGGATTTATGCCAGTTCTTATGATTTTCTTCGATTGTTCGCTTAATGATTTTGATTAGATTTTTATTAGTTGATTCTGCTAGACCGTTGCCCTGAGGGTAATAGTTGGCAGAATATTTTAATTTGAATCCTCTTTTGATAGCGAAATCAATCATTGCATTGCCTGAGAAGTAAGAAGCATTATCAAAGACAAGAGCGTTTGGAACACCAAACCTGGTTACGATGAATTGATCTATAAATTCGATGATTGCTTCCGAGTTTGTCGTCTTTAATGGAACTGCTTCTACCCACTTTGTAAAGTAATCAGTTGCTGTAAGGATATACTTGTGTTGCTTGGAAGATGAAGGATTTATTTCTCCAATGATGTCCAATCCCCATTGTTCAAAAGGTTGTTCAATGTTGATTGGTTGTAAAGGGAAAGCTGGCTTTCGTTGTCTTCCACTGGCAGTTTGGCACTTAATGCATTTCCTTACATATTCATGAGCATCCTTAAACAAAGTAGGCCAGTAATATCCGGCATGAATTACTTTATGAGCTGTTGTATCAGCTCCAAAGTGTCCTCCTGCCGGTCCATCGTGTAGCTCCTGCAAAACCTTTTGAGCTTCAGGTTTCTCAAGGCATCTTAGTAATACAGAATCGTAGTTTCTTCTGAAGAGCACATCGTTAATAAGAGAAAAACTTTTAGCTTTCAATCTAATGGCTCTCTTATTTTTGTAGGACAAATTGGTAGGTGCATAACCATTCTTTAAATAAAAGATTAGATCTGAATATTGAGATTCGGAATCCGGTATACTTAGCTGATTGACTTCTTGATTTTGCTCTGTATCACCTGATTCAGGAATGTTTGATGCTCCTGCTAAGATCCTGCAAAAACCTTGACCTTTAACAAATTTCGCTGGCTTTATTTCTAGATCATACTCTTGGAGAGCTGCGACCCAGTTTGCCCTCTTTTCTCCCAATTCTTTTTGAATTAATAGTTGCCTAACTGCTGAGAAAGGAACTATCACTTTAGTATGGGTTTTAAGAAGAAAGGGTCGATAATGTTTGACTGCTTTAAAGACAGCAAAAGCTTGTTTCTCAATTTCTGAATAATTCAATTCGGCGCCTTGGAAATTAGAACTGAAGAACGAAATGGGTGCTTCCAAATTATCATCATTCAACTGAGTTAGTACTGCTGCGTACGATAAGTCGGATGCAATAGTATATAATGTAAAATGATTAGAAAGATTTGGAGTATTCAGGGCTGGGACATTGACTATGGATTGTTTAATGTCATGAAAAGCTTGCTTTTCTTCTAATCCCCATCTGAAGGTTGAATTCTTTTTAATCATCTTTTGCAGTGGTAGTACAATTTGTGAAAAATCTGGAACAAATCTCTTAACGAAATTAATTTGTCCTAAAAATGACTGCATCGATTTTTTATTATGTGGAAACGGAATTTCAGAAATTTCCGTAATTCGCTCAGGATCTACATAAATGCCGTCCTTAGATACAATAAACCCTAAGAGCTTGCCTTGATTGAGAGCGAAAAAAGACTTTTTCGGGTTAAGAGAGATACCATATGTTTTGCATCGTTGAAAAATCTGATTCAAATCATGTAAGTGATTATATCTCTTTTTAGAATATACAGTAATGTCATCGAGGTAGACAACTACTGTTCGGTTAATTAACCCTCTAAAGGCTGTATCCATAGCTCTTTGAAATGTCGCTCCTGCATTTATGAGTCCGAAAGGCATCTTTTGATATGCGTAAGTTCCCCATTTTGTTCTGAATGTAGTTTTTAATTGGTCATCAGGGTGGACCAGTACTTGATTGTATCCTGAGAAACCATCCAGAAAAGACATCAATTCAGATCCTGCTACCGATTGAAGGATTTGTTCCATGGTAGGCAGAGGAAAGTTATCCTTTAAGCTTGCCTTATTTAAATTTCTGAAATCAATACAGATTCTGATGTCGCCATTTTTCTTCCTGACGGGTACCATATTGGAGACCCAGTTTGAGTGTCGGACAGGAAAAATAATCTTAGCTTTTAAAAGCTTATTAAGTTCCGACTTTATCTGGCTCTCCAAATTTGGATGAATTTTCCTTAACTTCTGCTGGACTGGTTTTTGATCGGGAAGCATAGGGATAGTGTGTTGTATGATAGATGTATCATATGTTTTAAGGTCATCATACTTCCAAGCAAAAACTTGTTTGTTTTTTCTTAAAAGTTTGATAAATGCTTCCTTTTCTATTGTAGAGAGTCCTAATCCTAAATTTACATTCTGAGGAATTTGAGCCATTCCTAAATTAATCAATTCAAACCTAAGAGTAGAGCTCTGGAGTTTAGCATTAATTACAGGTTTAAACCTATCTTTAATGTCATAAAGGTCTTCGAGCTTTACCACAGGTTTAGGAATAACGTTATCTTGAGATTTTTGCTTCATTTGAGAATCATGCTCCTCCTCTTCAATGATTTGATTATCATAGGATTTTTCAGAGGTCAAAAATTGCAGAATATCCTCGTCATGGTTGAAAACCCTCCAGTTAGTGATGTTATCAGGAACTGAAGGTCTAAAAATTAACTCTACAGAAAATCTATCAAGACTATAGTCTTCGGAAGGGAGAAGCTTGGAAGCTACGTTGGCTAGTAAATCAGCTGCTGAGTTTTGCGATCTTGGGATTGATAAAATATTGAATGCAGAGAAATGGGAGGTGAGATCTTGCACTAGCGTTTGATAATGCTTAAGGTGGCTTGAGAGGCAATGGATTGTATTCCTTACCTGTTTAACAATGATCTCACTATCGCCGAATACTTTTAAATATTGGACTTTAAGGTCAATTGCCTTATATAATCCCTGAAGTAATGCTTCGTATTCGGCTGTATTGTTGGTGCATTCAAATTCTAATCTACAAGAAAGCATTGTCTTTTCGCCTTTTGGACTAACCAAGATGCAACCTGCTCCTGAGCCTTCACTGGACTTAGAGCCATCAAAGTACAAAGACCAAAATAAAGGCGAATCAGAAATATCTACATCCTTTTGATCTACATTAAAACATTTGGATAAATTTGATTGTGAAAAATTTTCTACTTGAGATGTACAATGATTAACTTGAAAAGGGGAAGATTGGGCAATAAAATTGCCAAAAAATGATTGTGAAGAATAATTTCCCAAAATGTTATTGTTGAAAGCCACCGGCTGGTTTTCTTGTTCGAAATCGGTTACTGTATGAGTCATATGCTTCTCACGGTCGATCCTTATTTGATTTGGCTTACCCTTGTAGGGGAGCCACATATGTGACCAATCGGTGGAAATGTATCCATGTAGTTTCTCAGACCAGTCCCTGCTCAAAATTAAACCGTAAAATTCAGGTATGTCGGCTATCAAAATGTCTATTCTCTGTACTATTCTGGGATCAGCAGACAACCTGATAGTCACGGAATTAATTTCTCCTATGACCTGAACTTTGGTTCTGTCTAACTGTACAATGTGGATGGCTGACTTCTGGGGTTCTATGTTCAGCTTAGAACAAACTGAAGCTGGCATAATATTGGATGAAGCCCCTGAATCAATTAGACAGTTATGCAGATTTCGATTATAGATTTCATAGGTGAGCAAAAAAGGTGGGGTATGGGAATTGGATCTATCTCCAATCAGAACCGAATCGGTAGCCTCGACCATATCTGGAGGGGGTTGTCCTGAATCATTAGCAGCTTTTGAACTGGGAAGAGGGGAAGAAGGAACAGCGTTAAATTCCCTAAGGAGCAATTTTTGCTGATGTTTTAATTTACCTAGCTCAAACATAGTTATGTTTGCCTTGGTCTTTTTCATGTCATCGACAATATTATATTCCATATGGTCAGATACCACTAGTGTTTTGGATGTTGAAGGAGAATTAGAAATGGGAGGCTGGCTTTGAGGGGATGCTACCGGAGATTTCTTTGGAAGGACTTTTTCTTTTGGTGTGGCAGCACCTGCACTCCTCTTTTTTGTTTGAGTAGGTTCAGAAGCGCTTCTACTTCTTGTAGTAACCGGAAAGGCTTCTTCTTCATTCTCAGTATCAGAATTTGGGAGTATAAAATCCCACATTCCATGGCACTCAACTACTTCTTCTTCATCATCGGTCTGTTCCATTGTTTCACCTTCCTCTTCTTCTTGGTCTGAGTCTGCATTTGATATAACATTGGGTGGCTTTGACTCTGTTTTCTTGAAAGTTCTAAATGGTTTTCTGTTTGAGGTTTCAGCCACCTGTTTCTTGATATCAACCATTTCATTAGACAATGTTTTAAGGACCTTTTGTAACCCCTCCATATCATAGGGGTCCTTTGGGGTTTTCTTCTTGGAATCATCTTTAAACGAGACTTTTTTAACTTTTCGGTCTTCAAGAGCAGCTTTCTTCTCAAGAGCATTAATGCGCTTTTCAACAGCAAGTGCTTCTTTCATGTTTTCAGCTAAGGTAGGTTTGCCAGCCCTGTCTACAAAAATAGCTATGTTGGCAGGTAAGGCAGTAATATACCATTCGCTTCTGATTTGTTCACTTGGTTTAGAGTCAGTAGGGATTTTATTCAGGAGTTTATTAAATCTAGCATTAAACTCTTTTATTAGTTCCCTATGCTCTATTCTTAAGTTGGAGAGATCATTTATTAAAGTAGCTAAGGACCTATCGTCTCCATACTTGGTAAGAAACTCCTCTTGGCATGTGTTCCAACTGGTAATTAAACCAGAAGGTAAGGAAAAATACCAGGATCCTGCTGATCCTTGTAAAGTGTAGGGAAACAGTCTAACAACGACATCCTGCTCTGTCACTCCTTTCAAGTTGACTGCTAACATAAAATTGTTAATATGTTCTTCAGCTTGGGTTCCGTTATCTGGATTAAATTTAGGCAACCATTTTTCGGGAGCATCTGGGAGATTATGTAATGGTCCAGGCATGTTGACTGCACCTGGCCTAGTCCATGGATCTGCCATTGTGCTAACAACAGGGGTTGGTACTACTGTCGGGGTTCCAGATATTTGAGGAGGTATCAAAAATGAAGAGTGACCAAGTTGGGATATTGAGGCTCCTATTCCCTGATGAACGACAATCTGTAATGGAGGAGTGGATGGTCGACTTTGCAGATGAGGAGATGAAATGGAGGATGTGGAAGAAAAATCTCCACTATCAGATCCTTCAGTGTTTCTCTTTGGCCTTTTCCTTTTGGGTAAAGGAAACTCAATGGGTTCAATACCAAGTTTTTCGCTCTGAAGTCTGGTAAGAGGATGAGTGAGGTTAAACTGCAAAGTCGCACTGCTTTCTGATATCTCAGATTTCTGTGGTGAGATGGAGAAGGTCTGAAGTTTCTGGATTAGAGACTGGACTTCAGGGGATTCAAGACTCAGTTGTTCTGAAATATTATGGGTATGAGCAGTGGTGGTTGATTCTTCTATTCTTTGATCATATGCTGGTAAACCAGCATGTGATTGAGAAGGAGAAGATGGTTTGGAGGGGGAATTACTCTTAGAATGGTTTGTGGGGTTGGACCTACTTGCCATTCACAGTTGATGGCCCTCCTTCTAGCGCCAAAAATGTTGATGCCCCGAAATTCGTTGCAACAACATCGGGGAAACCACCCGGTCCGGAACTTAGTGCAGCTCCTTTTCCGTTTGGAATAGTGGCTCCGACTGGGGATAATGGGACCAGTTTCCCAAAGATCATAAGTAAACGGGATGGATGGATGATTTAAGATATGAAATGATAATAAACAAAATAACTAAACTATAAAAGAAATACCAAAACTATAAACTAATCCCGGGACTTATCAATTCAGACAGTACAGCGTTTAATAAACTATGCTTAATGACAGGCATATAGATGACGCTAACAACAAGCATAGATGTTTAATCATTTGAGATTGCTCTGCGTAAGTAGTTACGCAGAGCTATAATAGCGAATTACTGTACTCCGTTATTTATATCATTGATACATACATGGGTGAAAGATAACAAATCTCAAAACATTCAATAGTGATATGAAATAAAGACCTGTTGTTGTATTACATACATGTATTCAATAACAGCAAAGTAATAACACAGCAATTGATATAATTGAAAAGAGAACAGATACAGATAGTAGTACCATGCAAGCTGTTTGATCAATCCAATGTATTAATCACTATGTAGCAGTCCTTCCTTCCAACCAGAAAGCATTCCAAGCAAACGACAATAGTGCACAATTTACTTAAACAGCATTCCAAGTAAAATTAAGGACCAGTGGTCGAGTTTCAAAAAAGAATATAAACTGAAGCACAATAGTGCAAACTCCAGCCTTTTAGTCTTTTACAAAATTTTACGACCCTTTCCAAAACAATGAAAGGGTCTATAAATACTATTCTAATCTAACTATTAAATATCTAAAAACTGAAAACTAAGAAATCGGCATTAACAAATATCATCTTGCAATTTGGGTGAATCGGCAGTCGGTGGCGATGCTTCAGTCAACTGTCTCTTTGCCTTTATTCTTTCGCTGACATATAGCCAGCATTGGCTCTACTTCAGGCGGAGTATTAAGGCGAGAAGTCAGCTGTGCATCATATGTGGCATCCTGGAAATCGGCAATCAGGTATTGTAGAGAGTCGGTTAGACAGTTGAGAGCCGACCTTTGAGAATGCGGTTTAATCAAGAAAAGCCAGTATGCATCGGAAGTCAAGGTATTTACTCCAGCAATTAACCGCCCTTGCTCTTCCAGCTTAAGATAATTCTTATGCTCCAGCATATTTGCGGTTGCTATGTTTCCAGGTGTGCATTGTGAAATCATATTAGCCAGATACAATGTATCATTGACTATATTGATCATGTTCGTGGAAATTGTTCTGCATCTGGATGCTGCCCTCTCTGCCTTCATTACCTGTGTTTCCCATTCCATGAAAAGTATATTCTTGTATGTTTCACTGATTCGGGCTAAATTAGCAGCTTGTCCTTCTGGAGTATCTTGCCACTCAATATATTCTATTATCTCATCTTCGGCCTGATCTAAGTTCGTCCTTGCTTTCTCGATTTGCTTACATACTGCTGTAGATATATCACAAAGTGACTCGGCCTCAACTAGCTGTCGGCACAAAAGTCTAATCTGAGATATTAAAGCGCTGTTTATCAGAGTTGCCTCTGTTCTGAAATCTTCAATGCTCTTGGCGCCTTTAATACCTTCAAGTTGTGCTGAGAGCTGAGCTATTTGATCTTCTTTTGATTTCATTAACAGCGCATTTGATGCTTCCAACTGTGATAATGCCTCTGCTAATTCACGTGCTTTAATGTCACTTTGGTCTATCCTTAGTTTCTCAATTTGCTGGATTAACAAATGATTTTCTTGTTGTTGAGCCAGCAATTGTTCTTCCGCCATGTGTCGTTTTATTCTTTGCCTCTATCACTTCTGCTTGCAATGCATGTACCTCATGTTCTTTAGTCTTCAGCAGAAGACTCACTTCGGATGCTTTGTCAATGGTTGCTGCCGAATAAGCTCCCGCGAATTGCGACAGCTTTGTTAAATCTTCAGAGGGACTTAATTCTCCCTTCCAGACGACATTGCTCGTGACTGTTTGCTCATCCGAGACAGAAAGTTGATCAAGCCTTCGTCTCTTCCTTGAGCGTCTTACAACGGCTTTATGCTTAGGGCTGTAGAAAATGTCTAGAGGAGGAATTTCTTCTACCTGAAGATCAACTTGATCTGATGGATCCTGAGTAACTTCTTCAACACTCTGTACTGTGGGTGGGCCGCTGGTTCCTTCAAGAACCGGAGAAACAGTAATATCGGGAGTCTTTAAGACATCTGAGTCTTTGGAGGCTTCTTTACGACTTATAATGGAATCAAATTGGTTCCATTCTTCAATTAATTCAGTATCGACAGAGATTTGCTTACTCTGTTCTTTTTCCTTTTCAACTTTATGTTGTTCTTCGAATGCCTTCTGCTGTTGCTCCTCTTGTATTCTCCGTTGCTGTTCCTCCAATTCCTTTTTTTGCCTATCTTCCAGTTCTTTCCTTATCTTTTCTTCTTCCTCTCGTTTCCTCTGTTCTTCTATCTCCCTTTGCTTTCTCTTTTCTTCTATCTCCCTTTGCCTTCTCTGTTCTTGTTCAATTTGTGCTTTTTGCTGCCTTTCTGCCTGTAGTTTTCTTTGACTTTCCTCCTGTTCTCTAATTGTAACAGGAGGTAAATTTGTCTTTGGCTGATCAGGCTCGCTTGAGGATGAAGTTGGGGTTGTAGATAATAGGTTTAGAGGCAAAGTTTGCAACCTTTGCTTTCTAAGTCTATTAAATTCAGTTAATTCCATATCTCCATATCTCATTGCAGCAAATTGTTCGACTTGGCTTATTGAATCAGCACCCATGAACAGGTCGTCAAACTGGTCTTCTTGATGAACCACCTTTGTCAGCTTAGCCTGTTCCAAGGCAGTGAAAGCAGCCTTGTTCGGGTCATAGAGTCTGTTAGGAATAGAAACTAGAGATAGCGTTTGGAGTTTTGCTGCTTCCTTTTCTGCATGTCTATAATTTAGCAGCGTATAAACTCCCATTCTTAAAGGAAACGATGGCCATCCTCTCTTCTTCTCCTCTTTGAGAGTTTGGGTAACACCTTCAGACATTATCTGATAAGAGATTTCTCGGGCCAACAGTTTGTCTGGGATGTACATGGGAAGAACATGTGGTCTGGCCTTGCTTCCAAAAACTCTGATATAAGAAAAACATTCCTCGCCGAACCAATGGGCTACGGCTGGCAGGTCAAAAGAGGCTTCATAGGAAATCCTAGGGATAGGTCTGTCAAAAATAGAATGATGAACGGGAACCATAAAACCATTGCAAATTTGGTATAAATGGTCTTTGTGAGAAGGTTTCCATAATTTACGATGATATAAATGAATAGGTGTTGGGTCATGGGTTGTCCATCTCCAACCAAGGACAGGGAACTCAGAATTAAAACAAAGGGCATCCATAATATATGCAGAATAATAAAAAGGTTGGACTTTCCTCTCACTGACTCTGGTTTTGGCCCTAAACTCGCGAATAGCTAAGACCAACTTATCGGACAGGATAGTGGCCCAATCCATAATTATACTATTAACGGCCGCTTCCATCAAGGGAACCATATCAACATGGATATTTGCAGAATCGTGAAGTCCCCATAATCTACACATCATAATTCCAGCATAGCAGTAAGGTGAAGCCAGAGAAGCATTGGAGTACTTACCCGACATATCTTGTTTGTGTTTTGTTGGATTTTGCCTCCACTCTCGTAGAGGTTCGGCTGGTGATTCATTCTCTCTGGCAAATTTTTCCACAAATGCTCTGTTATAGACTTGCTCGGGATTGGGTAGATGATACATTTGTCTTAAGTCTTCGGGCTTGAAGGAGCCGAAAATCCTTCTATCCTTAGAAACGAAGGTTCTATTAGTGAGAGGAACTTCTTCAATTGCCCAACGCACCACGTCAGTATAAGGCAGGACTTGTTCCCTGGCTGCTATTCTGTGCAGAAAAGAGTCCGCCAAATCTTTAAGAGTTGCCTCAGACTTTCTTAATTCATCTACACTTGCCTCCGCTACTGTTACTTCTGGTTGTTCTCCTTCTAGCAAATTGTATGTCCCTTGCCATGTAGTACCAGTAAGACCAGTGCATGTAGTATCTGAGATTAAGCCCTTCCTTGACGGTGTAGCAGCTTGGCCTGAGGCGGGTGTCGCAGTAGAACCTGCCATCTTCTTGGACTTTTTCCCCATCATATTCAGACTTCTCTCGTCAGTCGAATTCTACACAAGTGCAAGAGAAACCGTAACAAAGAAATAACAATGATAATCCATAACGGGATACATATATGATTTGAAGCATGGCGAGATTATTCTAAAAAGAGGCTGTGGATTTAATGATTTGAGCAGGCGCCGTAGATGTAATGATGGTGATTCTACGGCCTTCAGCTTCATAAATGACCATTACTTAAGTTATTAAACCGAATGACTCCTTAAAGCGTGTAACAGATCCTTCAAAGGTCTAATCGTAGCTGTTCGTTGATTCGAAGGGGCAAGGCTTTTTAAATACGCATGCATTACCTTATCCCTTTATTTAACGGATTTTTGAAATCTGTGATTTTGTCAAATCGATTTAAATATAACTTTAATGCTTTGAAATAATCACCTTTTGGAACTGAGGTCATCATTATGCGTCATCATATCGCATCGGAAGTGTGTGTGTGGCGTTATCGTTTGGGAAAGTTTTTAAGCGAACGCCGATTGCGGTATCGCATTCGGTGCGCGAACATAACCCCAAATGTGTGTCAATTGCTTTTACCGAATGCCGATAGCCGATATCACATCGGGCCGGAGCGTTAGAATGTTTTCCACACGACATAGTGGCATGCCGATAGCCGATCGCCGATATCGCGTCGCATCAGGGAAAAGGTATGTGCCCTTTTGTGTGTGCATTTGCTATTGCCGATGGCCGATAGCGATATCACATCGGGAAAAACCAAGATGGCAACCGAACATGCGATTACTTCTTTGGACTTAACCAAAAATTGCTTAACACTTGCTCAATAAGGGTTTTTTTCCTAAATTCATTTGATTACCGTACCTTATTTAAGCAGGTTTATTAATGCCAATTAAAAATTTTAAAAGGGACCCATTTCATATGTAACTTGTTTGTGATAAAATTGTTATGAAATGGGGGGTTGTTGTAGGGCACAACAGTTCCTTAAAGAAATCACATTCAAAACCTTTTTCCAATGGAGCAATGGAAATATCGCATCACAATTATTCCAAAGGGAAGGACTTAAGGCGCAGGTATGAAGGAATTGCAATGCACGATTGCATTTATCGCATCACACAAATCCATGGGTAAAGCACCACACCTTATGCTAATGCGACATGCGATGAGCGATTAAGGTGATCAGAAATTGAGCGATCGGAGGAGCAAAGTGCTAGAACCCATACCCCTGCGACAATGTCGTAGTGATTAACGATTACGATATCGGCGATCGGGGCGATCAACCAATCAACAATCGGGGTGATCAAAGATCAAGAGATCAGTGGTCCCCAATACACTTGGTCATTGGGTAGCGTGACTTGTAGCTAGAGATAAAGGTCAGACCCGATAGGGATCATAAGCCCAATTTCATAAAATTTCAAATCCAGGAATTCGGTTTTTCCTTTGTATTTCTTGTTTAATAGATTCTTAGCCATTGGCCATGTCGCCAAGGCGATTGCGATGTGCGATGGAAGGCGGACCTGATAGGGATGTTAGGGGTGATTTAATGGACTCTCATGTCTAGATTTCATGCACGATAGTGTTTTTCTTGTGTATTTTCTTTGTAACGGCCTCCATCCCTTACGCCATGCTGTAAGCAAGTGTTGTGAAACAATGATGCATTTTGAACAGGAATGCATTATGTAACGCACAGAGCCATAGAGAAAATGAGCCAGAGGGCTAGTCAAAGAGACACAGAGACAGAGGGATCATTGCACAGAGAGGAAGATAGAGGGCCAGTTGAAGAGATGGCAGAGTCGCCAAAAGAATGCTTCCTCATGATTGCAACAAGAGGAACGGACAGGGAGCCACAGAGCTGAGAGGATTCCTCAAAGGCTGAGAGCCAACAGTGCAGAAAAAGCGGGGGAGGGCTGACAAAAATGTAGTGGCCAGAGTGCTAGACCAAAAGCGGAGAGCGAGAGCTCACGCTATCACATCCTTAGCTGCAAAAAGCCGAGTAGAAGTAGAAGCCACCAGAGGTTGGGGCGATTGCAAAGGATGTGTCCTTAGGATGAGGAACGTATAGTAAGAGAAGGGACAAAGACCGAGAGATTGAAGGCCGGAGAGCGAAAGAGTCGATAGTTGTAGAGAGCCATAGCTGCAGAGAGCCAAAGGGTGATAGCTGCAGAGAGCTCAATTGAGAGGAAGCAGAATGCTGGAAGCAATAACAGAGCCAAGAGAGCCAAAGACCCACTGCACTAAGCAACTAAGGGAGCCTTTGGGGTCACTTGAAGTTCAAGTGAAAATTCATGGAGCTGAAGGTTGCAGAGGGCCAAGAAGCGAGAGCCAAGAGCTAAGAGCCAAGAGCCAGGAGCCAGAGCCAAAGAGCAAGAATCAGATCCAAGAGCTAGAACCAAGAGCCAAAGAGCCAGAGTCAAAGTCAACATCCAAAACCAAGAGCCAAGAGCCAGAGCTTAAGAGCCAAGGGATAAAATGATGTCTGAACCTGTTGTCTATGTGTAAAATAGCAAGAGTTAAGCCAAAAGCTTGTAAAAAAGACTTATACCATAATCCCAAAGAGCCTAGTTGAGTAGACTAGAGCTCATAGAGATGTAGCCCAAGAGTTGTGGTTGAACTCCTAATTAATTTGTTGTCTTATGTGTTTGTTTTTACCGTTGCATTATTCATTGTTATATGCATTTATATATCAGTTTAAGCACATTCACATATCAACACAAACAACATATTTTAAAGCATGTAGTTAGTTAAAAGAAAATACCAGCATACACCTATATTTTCAAGCATTTCTTAATTACACATTGGTTAATCAATAAGACTTGGGAAGATTTAAATTTTTGAAGTGGGAGAGGTTCTTGTAAGTTAGACAAGAAGCCTAAGAGCCCCATTTTCATATCATATATGTAGGTCAATTTCAGTGAAGTTCTGCAAGATTTTCAGGTTCAATGTTAACTCTCTTTTTCCTGGTCAAATAGGAAGGCACTTTTAACCCAAATATGTATAATTGGATTTTATATGAATTGCATTAATTTCCAATTAACTTTTGGAAAAATTAGATATCATTTTTTTGGATTCAACTACGTTAAGTAAGTAATTCATCTATGATCATTTCCATGAGAGTAGTCATAACGGACTAATTTCTCATGATTTTTGAATAGTCCATTTAGCACTCATTACATCAGGTGACTCTCACAGGGGTGAAGAAGTGGGATTGAAACTAGTGAAATGAATCACATAGCATCAATCATCATTTCCAAGGCTTCCACCTAGTAAGCAGGAGTTCTCGAGCGGTCACCCATCCCAGATCACATCTGGCTCAAGCGTGCTTTCAGCCACTTTCCTCACTCGGTTTCCCCCACTAAATCAAAGTCAATGCAACACCATTTTCCCTTTCCTAGAATTTTCTCTTTGTAATACAATTTTCCAACTCAAATGATTTCATTTTCTTCATTTTTGTTCATATGTGGGACTTCATAAGACAACTACTGTTGTATCCACTATCATTTTTATCCCGTCGGCCCATTTCTCTTTCTCCATTTATTTTCAACATTTACAGGATTGAAGGTACACAATTTGTGGTTCCCTTGTCAAGTCAATAAATTCATTTTTCCTACTCTCTTCTATTTTTGGTTTCCATATCTACAACATTAAATTTCTATCAACGACACAAAATTTCCATTTATATCTGGAATATTTTTCCCGTTCAAAATGAAATGGTCCATTTTTTTTCCTAACTTTTATTTTCAGTTTCCCACTTACATTTTTTCTAAAATCAAATCAATGAATACATCCATATCTCTCTCTATTTTTCCTTTGTTGCCTACATGATTAAATTTTATCAATATCTGTCCCAAATTTTATTTCTAGTTTTGCCACTTTCATTTCTTCAAAAACAAATCAATCAATACATCCATATCTCTCTCTATTTTTCCTTCATTTTCTACATGATTAAACATTATCAATATCTAGGAAAAAAATCAGTTTACATTCTCCTTTTTCTAGGTAAAGATCAATAAGCCCATTTTTCTAATTTTTTTTCTTCCAAATAAGCAAGTAACAAATTTTCATTGAAGTTCAAATTTTTTAACATTTTTTCCTTTACCAAATTAATAAACCCATTTCTCTCTCTATCTTGTTTTTCTAAGCATGTAGAATTGCATTTATGTGAATAACACAAAAATTCCAATTATGTTTTTGAAGATTTCCCCACTTTCTTCACCTGGTTAACTTCATTGAACAAGTATACCTCCATTTTCTCTTTTCTTTGGATTTTCTCATTGCATTACAATTTTCACACAGAGGTCTTTATATGACAATTGTTGTTTTGATTATAACTATATGTATATACATGGTGAATAACAACAAAACTCACAACCTTTGGTTACGAAAGAAGTTGGAATATGAGAGAGAGAAATAGATCATAAATACATCTTTGGGCATTGGATAATATAACGTTCCTTGCACATTTCACAACATGTGCTTAACCACCTCTCTAGGATTCATTATCTCTAGAGATGTTTCTGTTTACTAACACCTATTGGTTTTGGTGTAACAACAATCGTGATTCCAACAAGTAGTATCTGAACCAAAGGTCTTGGGTTTGAAACACCCCTAGGTCACATTAGGGGCAAGATCATTGGGAATTGGATAATCCAACACTCTCCGTGTGTTTCACAACTTGTATTTAACTACCTCTCGAGGACCCATTAACTCTCGCAATGCGTCATTTTACTAACACCTGCAGATTTTAGTGCAACAACAATCATGGTTCCAACATATGTTGTTCCACTCATCATGTTTGTGTGCTTTGTTCATTACTATCATCATACTCATAGATAAGCTCATCAACATTTGTATGAGTAGATGGGGCGATTAGCTTCTCTTCAACGTGTTCCTTTGAATGGGTGGAATATGATGGGGTAACCCTATTTTTTCCCATCATCCATGGTCGTTTATCACCATAAAAGCGATGTGTAGGTGCTTTTAAGCTTCAAAAGGCGCATCATATACGATTGTCATGGATCTCTCTCTATATGGATGGCCCACAACTTGGATAGCATGTGATGGTGGAATAGAATTTCATGTAGACGAAACAAGAAACGAGTAGTTTCAATTTTACCTCCTTCTTGTTGATTGAATAGTACACTATCCCCATATATTGACAACCTCTCTCTATTGCAGAATTTAGATATTTTTTGAAATGCTTTCAGTGGAAGAATTCAACCTGATATTATTAGGGCCACAAGTTGACAAATGCCCATGACAACCCACTAACTCAGGGAGAGTCAAAAAATTGAATGCTCAGAGGGTGAGTTAGATAGATGAGCGGTGGACGCATTTAACTAAATGTGTGGATGAGTTTGGAGGGTGCGCACCTTCACTAAGGTAGGCCGCCCAAACACGTTAAAATGATGTGCAATGGGTCATAGCGGTGGGTGTGCCATAGCCATGGATGCCCATGCAACATGGTGAGTGCGTGAGTGTAGCGACTAGGGTAGGGCATGCAAATGATTATGCGGATGGGCGTGAGGACAAGTGTGTAGACAGGGCGTGCAGACGGGCATGTAGATGGACGTGTGGATAGGAGAGAGACTAAGGGAACATGCAGATGGGCATGAGCTTGTGGAGTCGGTGAAGGGCGTCCAGCCGAATGCAAGAAAAGGTCGGCTCATGTCAAAGGGCATTCAACATGTTAGCTGGATAGTTCGGACAGAATTGAGACTTACCCATGGGATGAATGGACGTGTCACTTGGAAAAAAAAATTGCAAGAGGAATATAAATAAACGAAGGGACAAACCATTCAAAGCATCAATAAACCAAAGTTTGCATAACATATAAGTGCAGAGCAAAAGCGGAGGTGAACGAACACTACAGGTGAATACTGGGCATGTAAAATAGTTTAGGGCGTTCAAAGGCATCACAGGGTGTGCTAGGGCACGATAGGGTGGTTGCGTGCAACATGCAAATATAGGGCCATGCACCCACGCAGGGCAGGCAGTGCGGATTTTTGATCAACAGTTCTGCAACTTGACTGAATGAAGATAGGGAGTTTCTTTACATCGTGGGTATACTACACGAAGTGGGTTGCTACTACAAGAGGTGGGCATGAGCTACACAAGGTGGTCACAGGCTGCATGGGGTGGGAACAGGGTGCACGAGGGGATGGCCATGGGCTACATGAGGAGTTGGGCATGGGTTGCAACAACACACTAGGCTGCTACTAAATGATAGGCAAGGCGCGGTCAGGAAGAAGTGTAGGACATTGCACGAAGTTGGAAAGTGTTGGGCAGGCCTGTGTGGAAAACTACACAACATTATAAAAATTTGCAAACTTGTAAAAATACTTGCAAAAGTTAATTTTATAAGTAATGTGGGCAAACTATTGGGAGTTTCCCCTCCCATATGTTTATGTGTACATTGTTGTTCATTCCATATTGATGATGAATGAAGATAGAAGATAATTGAAGTTAATTTAGTTACATGTTAAAATAAGAAGTGAACACTTAACAATATTTAGCTAAGTGTTGGTAGTAGGAGTAGTCCCAAAGTATAAGTAGTGGTAAAACAAAAAGGCTAGTCGGTGTCGCACGATGCTCACAAGTGTACTTAGAGTCACCACCAACATGGGGATGCAACAGATGGTATCAGGGCTTGGTTCAAGCAAGACCGAGATGGTTTGTGATAGCAGTGTGACATATCATGCAACATAGTTTGACAGGGGCAAGGCACCAAGTCAGGGTCGAGCTGAATGAACCCATGGCAGTCATGAGGGTTGCTAAAAAATGTGAAGAGTTGGCAGATTCTTGGAAGGTTAAGGGGAAAAAACACTACGAATAACTTGTGAAGGAGTGGGAACACTTGGACCGCATCAAGGATGGAATAATGGACGTGTTAAGGGCCTTGAACACTCTCAATGGGAATTCTTCTAAACTTGAAGAAATTGATAAAGAGTTGTGACAAGGTGACCATAAAGTCCAAGAACTCATGGATGAACAAGTTCGCTTAAGTGAGGAACAAGCCAAGTTGCAAGGTGAACTCAAGAAGATCAAGGAAGGGATCAAGAGGGACTTTCTTGATCGCTAATGCACTGTTATATAAGAAGATGAGATCAAATACATTGATAGACATGGAGCTTGGTACTATTTGATGAAGGACGATTTGCAAAGGATGGGAACACTCCAAGTTGAAGATGATGTGTTTTGAGTAGGTTTGATTTGTTAACATGTGAAGGAGGACAAGCTTGATGGAACAGAGACCACTTAAGCTACACCAGGTTTGAATTGCTCAGGTGTGTTGAACAAGGAAATCACATACCTCAAGAGGACGGTCAGGTTGAGACATAGGGTGAAATACAATTCTGAGGAGGAAACAATGAAGAAGGTTGGAGATGTAAGATGCAAAACAATACCCGTGCAGGATTGAGATGCTCTGGGGTTGATTTTTGTGCAGGTGACTATGTGTGGGAGAAAGTTTGATGCATTCGTCAATATGGAAGCTAGACACAATTTGCTCAATAAGAAGGCAAAAACATCATTGACGTTGAAAGTTGGAATGGAAAGACATTAAAGTGCTTTCAAAGCTATTAAATCAAGCGTGAAGGTTGTGACAAGTTTTCTAAGGGACACAAAAGTGAAGGTTGGTTCGTGGTTTGGAAAGTTGGATCTAAGGGTGATCAATATGGATGATCATGTTATGTTTTTGAGCCAGGATATCTTATAAGGGACACACAAGTGAAGGTTGGTTTGTGGTTTGGAAATTTGGATCTAAGGGTGATCGAGATGGATGATCGTGTTATGTTTTTGGGCCACGACTTCTTAGTAGCAGTGCAAGCCATACCAATGATGGACCGTAACATACTCTCGATTACAGCTGGTGGAAAAACCATGATCGTGTCGATGACAAGGAATAGTCGCTTGAGGTATCATCCAAGTATTGCTTCAACAAATTTGTATGAGAAGGACTTGAATGTGAAGCATGAACATGTGGAACTAAAAGAGGTTGGATGTTTGAATCAAGTAACGAAGGAGAAGAATATGTTCGAATTTGTTGTACGAGCCATGAAGGAGAAGAAGGATGGCAGTGTAGGAGTGGATCCACCCATCGTAAAGAAGGAAAATGTGACTTCTACCATGAATATTCACCAAAGAAGTGTCGAAGAGAGAGGAGGCCCGAGTGCTTCTTTTAAGGAAAGCAAAGAAGGTGAATATGTAGATACATATTTGACTAGTATTGTAGACTATTGAAGATATGTTATGGGCATCTATTATTTTCAGTGGATGAAATGAAGACTTGAGAAGCTTGGGTGCATGAAGGAAGAGGTCGTTGCTGTGCACGATTACTCGAGGATGCAACATCAATCAGAAACATGGGTGGATGAGATTCAGGGAAGAAACTTCCTAGCCCTCGTCATGCACTAGAACTTTGGAGATGAGTGAGTTTAGTGCCTTGACGAAGACGAGGTGCTACACCACCATGAAAAAAGGGCCTTTAGGGGAGGTCCTCACAACAGTGATGCTTGCATGGATGTGGTTTTTGTTCCATGACCATGGGAAACAAATGGATGATAGAATAGTTGGGCAGCATATCACAGGTGAGATGGAGACTTCTTCATGGACCTAGGTATGGCATGATGAGTGTTTTTTGGAGAAATAATTCATGGAGATGGGTACAGTTCTTGATTGAAGTTGTAGGTGTCACAAAGTGTTGAAGGAAACAACTGACTAAGGCATGAGGAGGTGCATTCTCATGAGTTGAGAGTGATAGTTGGACTGATCGCCCAACTAGATCAAGTCATGGGGTACGAAAGTGTGTTGAGCTATGTTTGAGATATGCTTGGGTTTTAGTTGAGATGTGTTTGAGTTCAGTTGAAGTATGGTAGCAACAATTCACATGATGATGAGATGCGACAGGTTGGAACAATATGTGTTGCAGCGATACATTGCGAGATGATGCTTCCAATGACTATGGGGTTGAGGAGTCTTACCCACATAGAGACATGAGCCTTGATAGAGGTTAGTGTGATGAAGGAAATGATTTAGGAAGCATGGACATTTGATGTTAGAGCCAGTGACATTTGGTCTTGGAGACGAAGTTTTCTGGTATGGTGTTGTCAAGGGCGAAAACCATTTTAGAGTGGGGGAGGATGTTAGGGCCTCGAGTTGGTGAGCGCTAGTGACAACCCATTAACTCGATGATAGTCAAAAAATCGAAGCATGGAGGGCGAGTTGGACTAACGATGTTATGAAACCAGCTCACAAAAGTATAGAAAATAAAGTTCAATGCCTTCAAAATAAGCCTCTTCGAGGGGGAAATCTCCTTTACATTACACAAATTAACAATTCTTGGATAATACAAATTACAAGACCTCCTTTTTATATATAGGAGTCTAAGGGGTCATAATATAATCAGAGCTGACATAACAACAATAATGTAATGGAATAATAATAACAATAGTGGGCTTGTATGGGGCAAAATAATAACAATATGGGGACTACATGGGCACAACAATATAATAAGGGGTTTGTACTAATAACAATAAGGGGTTACAGTAGTAGTATAGGGACCTAACGTGCCCCTCTCCTTCAAAACATGTTGTCCTCAATGCTTGAGTATTTCTTGATGCTTCTGTATAAATTTCTTGTCCTCCCATGTGGAATCTTTAGTGGGTAAGTTCTTCCACTTGATGAGATACTCTAAAATTGATCAATTTTGTAGCTGTTGGGTTCTTGTTTCTATGACTGCTCCAGGTTCCAATATGATTTTTCCTTCCTCCTCAAGTTCTGGCAATATTGTTTGAACTGGGATCTTCTGCAACTTTTGAATGAGCGGCCACACTTCTTCATCCTTCTTCCATTCATCCCTTGCTTCATTTATCCAATCTGGTTGGATAATATAAATAACACAAAACAATACTTCCACATCCTCAACCTTTCTTGAGAGTGCATCTGCAACAAAATTTTCTTCCCTTTTTTGTAGATGATTTCAAAGTCATAACCCAACATATTTGTGACCCATTTTTTTTGTTCTTCTAAAGATAACCTTTGTTCTAAAAAGTATTTAAGGCTATCATGATACATTTTTACCTTGAATTGTCTTCCCGTTAAGTAAGGTCACCATTTCTCAAGTGCATGTAGTATTGCCAACATTTCCTTCTCATAGATATCTTGCTTGAGATGTAGCTATAAAAATACCCAATCACCTACATCAAAGCCTCTTTCACTGTGATGTTGATCTGCATTTTGTTTCATTCGATTCTTCACCAAAATGTAGTTATCCTTTAAAAGTTGGAGAACTTGTTGTTGATGCTCAATGTGATCTTTCACTGCTTGAATCTTTTTCTTCTTGATATGTCCTTGTATCTTGAGAGTTTGAGGAGTGGTAATTTCTTCCAATGCATTACAAGATATGGTTGGATTCATTTCTTGATGCTTGATGTGATATTTCACTTGAACATTTTTCTTCTTGATATGTCCTTCTATCTTGATAATTTGAGTGGTAATTATGGCCAAAGCATTACAAAATATGGTCGAATTCATTTCTTCTTTCTCGATGTGATCATTCACTTCTTGAACCTTTTTCTTCTTGATATGTCCTTCTATCTTGAGAGTTTGAGGAGTGGTAATTCTTGCCAATTCTTTACAAGATATGGTTGGATTTATTTCTTCTTACTCTGGGGTTGGTGCCTGGTGTATATCCTCTTCTTTTGATGTTTCTTGATCCTTTCCATCAAACTTCCTCATATCGATCTTTGGAATATTGTGGGTCTTCAATCCAATGTTAGATTCTATGAAATCATGATTAAAATTTATTGTTTTCTCATCATGAGTCTCCTCTACTCCCTTTTCATCATTAGGAGGCCTTTCTTGTAGCGGCTTTCTCCCACCTTCCTTCAGACCTTCCATGTCCTTCTTCAAATATTCCATGCATTTCTTCCAATAGGCTTTCATACCATCAATATTAGCTTCCATGGCGTATATAAATTATTTATCTTAGCTTCAATCACATTCTTCAAATCATCCATCCCATTTTGATTATTAGGTGTTTCTATTTTCTTGATACGAGTCATTCTTTTTCTTTCTTTTAGGATCTCGATCTTGAATCTGTTGTATCTCTGAAAGTACATCCCTCCAAGGTCTAGAATTACGAACTACGGTATCCCTCTGCGTCCTCTTTCCAATGCCACCAGTGTGATCGAAATTGGATTCTCTCAGAAATATTTATGCACAGTCTCCCACGATGACGTGATTATAGGCTGGTTCAGTAGAGAAAACGTGTACGAAGTGCCACGTGTCACTGTTTCAACCTTAGGACCTAAAACTGATACACAAAAAATTAAAGTTAGACCTCGTTCTGTAATTTCTTAAGAAATTTCAATCTGATGTTCAAAGAGAAAGTTATGATGAGTTTCCCAAGGTCACCTATTTGGGATGTAATTGGGGAGCTTACAGAAACCCTAAATATCTTGGATTGTATCTCTGAATATATGGCGAAACAAGATCTGAAATTCAGACTCAAGCTTCACCAATTTTTCGATGCAAATGGGTTTTAATTTCAAAATCTTAACCTTCGTAGAAAACAAATTATAGCACAAATTCCACGCTCATTTGTTTGAGATGAAATTCTAGAGCTTGCAAAAACCATAAATTCCTCAGATCATATCTCCACAACTATAGCGTAACAAGATCTTAAATTCGAACCTGAGGTTCAATGAGATTTCGGCTCAAATGGGTTTTGTTTTTAGCTTTTGAAACGTCGCAGAAAAAAACGTTATAGCAAAAATTCCACGATGACCTGTTTGGAGCAGCGAAACCCTATAATCCAAAGCTCTGATACCAAATGTTATGAAACCAGCTCACAAAAATATATAAAAGAGAGATAAATGCCTTCAAAATAAGCCTCTTGGAGGGGGAAACATCCTTTACTTTACACAAATGAACAATTCTTGGATGATACAAATGACAATAGATCCTTTCTATATATAGGAGTCTAAGGGTTCATAATATAATCAGAGCTGACATAACAATAATAATGTAAGGGCACAATAATAACAATAGTGGGCTTCTATGGGGCACAACGATATAATAAGGGGGTAGTACTAATAACAATAAGGGGTTACAGTAGTAGTAGAGGGACCTAACAAATGAGTAGTGGGCACTTTTAACTAAACGTGTGGATGAGTTAGGAGGGTGCATGCCTACACTAAGGTGGGGTGCCTGAACATGTTCAACCTATGTGTGATGGGTCATAATGGTGAGAACTACATAGCGATGGGCGCCCACCCAACACGGTGAGCGCGTGCATGTTGCAACAAGGGCAGGCCATATAGACGGACGTGCAGATGGGAATGTGGACAAATGTGCGAACAAGGTGTGTGGACAGATATGTGGATGGGCAAGCGACCAAGGAAGTGTGAAAACAGGTAGGACTGTGTGGACCCAATGAAGGGTGTTATCTCAAAATCAGGCCCTGGAAGGCTGCAGACCAGGAAGAATTCAAGTAACTATTTCAAACCGACTTTAGGCTAAGGCTTAGCCTCCTCAGCCTGAGAGGGCTCTCCCTTGATGGGTTAATGATTTTGATTAAAGATAAGATGGCTAACTCTTATAGAATAACTGTGAAAAATATGAATGCTGGAAACAGATTAAACAACTATCCATTGTGCTTATGGAGTCAACAACACCTCAATATAACAGTGAACTTAACCTTACATAGAAGTCAGGGCATTCAGCATTTAGACATTTAGAACATCAACTCATATGGGACCACACAGTTTATAAATGTATACAGGAAATCAGAGCACATTCAGTGAATTCTGAGTGATTATACATCTATACCACTGTAAGAATTAAGAAAAGGACAACATCACATATTCTGAACATAAGAAATCCTTCATGAATCCTGAGAAGTAAAGTCAAATTTATATTCCTGAAAATGAGTCTTACATAAGCCAAATACAAGCTTTGTTATAAAGTTTTCCAACCCTGATTACATTCTTGTTTTAGCTATATATAGAGCTCTTATTCTAACTGATCGAGATTCCTCCTCCAACATGAGGGGAATTTGAAAACTACTTCTAATGACACCTATTAACCTTTTAACTAACTAATAAATACAACAAAGTGTTGACTGGAGTTTTTTTAGAGATCTAAATCAACTATGACTCTAACTCCATATTACATGCATGATGGCTTTAATTATGATGATTCCTCATTCTTTGACATCTGGTTCCCTTCTAGTTTAGTTGTGATGGTCTTCAAGGCTCCACGGTTGTCTTCAATGACACATGTTTTCCAATGCCCTGAAAGATAGGAAACTACCCATGTTTACTGGTCTTTAGTTTTCCCATGTTTCCTCTGTTCTTGGCAGTAATTCCTGTTCTTGCTGGAATCTCCTTGTCATAGGTCTCCTAGGTTTAAAAACGAACTCTTCAGATGGCTCATCAAATTTAAGCCTTTTTGAGGCCTTGCATTTCTTGGTGCTTTCTTGTTCTGACTGTATTAACTCAATTTGAACTGGTAGAGACTGCTCAAATTCAATAGCCTGTAATAAGTCATTTAAACTTGCCTTGGACACTGGACTTTCTTTGACTGCTATTGCTTTACCTTTTTCCTTATTCATCTGGCTTCTTGTTCTTATCATTGAGACTACTTCAGATGTGCTTGTTTCAGGTACAGTCTTTTTACCATGAGCTTTTTCCTTAGTTGATTGCTGAGGTTGATCTTGGATGACGAGTGGCTTCACTTGTTTTCTTACTTGTGACTTTGGAACTCTTTTAGCTCTTACTTCTGTTTGGAGCTCAGCTATTGTAGAATCTCTAGCAGGTTGAGGAGTGAGGCCAGTCTGGCTTTTGAAGCCAGCCATAAAAATAAATGAATTCCAATCTCTGTCTACCTTTTGGAGCCCATCTAAAACCAGTAGTTTGCTCAAACCATGATGAAACAAAGAGGTTTCACAATCCTCTTTCCTCAGCTGTACCTTATCACACATTTTACTCAAACTACGGAACAGATAAAAAGGTAAGTCTATGGAGACCTTCCCGGTGAAATGCAAAAGGAGTTTAAAATGGTAAGAGTAAACCTTGTTATACCTTCCTTCACAAGTCAGATATTTCTGTATGCAGGTGAGTAAGTGAGCATAATATTCTTTGACATAATTCCTGGGCACTGCCTTACTTAAATCTTCATTTACAAATTCATCCTTCAAAAACTCCTTACAAGGATTCATGTCAAATTTGAAGTTTTTAAACCATTCCTCTTGTCCTCGTGGGATCTCTGTCACAGTATATATCGCTTCTCGCGAAACCTGCAATTCTAACATGGCTACTTTTGAATTCAAGCATGTGATGTTAAGTGCAAATTCTTTAGTTACCTGTGCGTGTCCTCCTTGTAACTTTTTGCAAAACTTCCAGCACCCGGCCTTTTTAAATGCTTTCTTCACCTCTTCATTTCTCAGCGTTATATCCAGGCCTTCAGGCTCAGTCCTTAGAGGTTTGCTGGATCTGTGCTCCTTTTTCTCCATTGATTCTTCCAAATCCTCGCAAACAATAACTACCAGCTCCGGTTGGAATTGTGTTTCAGCTTCTATTTGAATTCAGCCTCGCTTGAATTTTAAATTTTTCCGTTTAAAATCTTTCAAGATGTAACCTTGCAGATTTGTCATTCATGGAAGACTTACAACCATCATCAAGATTTATGCACAGTTGTCTTTCTTGGGAATGATAATTCGTGCGTATCAACAGATCTAGTGGTTGTGATAGTGGCAATGAGTGGTAAAATGTGGTAAGAGAGGTACAGGAGCTGACATGAGAAGACACGGCCTATGACTCACCTAACGGACTTGACATTTCGGGAAATATTCACTGCGAAAGGTACGAATCCATGATTTCGCAGCGCGGTCAGTTTTAAATTTAAATGATGCGCTGCGAAACTGCCTAATCATGATTGCGCTGCGAAATTACAAAAAGACACGGTGGCTGATATAAGATAACAGGTGGCTATAAAACAATGGTAGATGGAGGAGAACCAATGGGAGCTGAGAACAACTTGACTCAAAAACTCTTCAAAACTTCAAATTCTAAGGGAAGAAAATTAAAACAAAAATAAACTAGCACTGACCTTTATCATCGGGCTAGGATGAAAAGTTACATATATCAATTTTAGTTCTAAGTGATAACAAAGGGCATCCACCCAAACATAGGCAATGATTGACTCAAGTGAAGGGGTGTTCAACATGTTAGCTGGACAGGTAGGCCAATGTTTAGGATGACTCATGGGAAGAACAGACATGTTATTTGGAAAAACGTTTGGGGAAGAGGCATTTAAATAAAATGAAGGGACAAACTGTTCAAGGCATCAATCAACCGAAGTTTACATAACACATAAGTGCAGAGAGAAGGTAGAGGTGAACGAACAATGTGAGTGAATTTTGCGTGTGAAAAATAGTTCAGGGCATGTGCAGGTGTCGCAAGGTGTGCCATAGTACGACAAGGCAGCCACATGTAGTAGGCAACGGTTGGGCCATGCGCCCACATAGGGAGGGCAATGCGTATTTCTGAATGATGATTTTGCATCTTGACTGAACGAAGACTAGGGGTTTCTCTACAGTGCAAGCATACTACACGAAGTGGGTCATTGCTGCATGAGGTGGGAACGGGTTGCACTTATGTGGATGCGGGAGGTGGGCATAGGTTGCATGAGGGGTTGGGCACAAGTTGCATGAGGAGTTTTGCATGATCTACACAAGACATTGGGTTGTTGTTGTACGATAGGAAGGATGCAGTCAAGAAAAGTGCGGGACACCGCGCGAAGTTGGAAAGTGTTGGGAAGGCCTATACGACATACTACACAACATTGTAAAAGATTGTAAACTTGTAAAAATACTTAAAGAAGTTAATTTTATAAGTATTATGGGAGAATTGTTGGGATTTTCCCTTCCCATATGTTTATGTGTACATTTTTGTTCATTGCATATTGATGATGAATGAAGATAGAAGATAATTGAAGTTAATTACGCTGCATGTTAAAAGAAGAAGTGAACACTTAATAAAATTTAACTGAGTTTTGGTAGTAGGCATAGTCCGAAACTACAAGTAGCAGTGAAATGAAAAGGCTAGTCAGTGTTGCATGACGCTCGCAAGTGGACTTTGAGTTGCCACTGGCGTGGGAATGTGACAATTAACTTATCTTCAACGTCTTCCTTTGAATGGGCGGTATATGATGGGGTAACCCTCTCTGTTCCCATCATCCATGGTCGTGTATCACCATAAAAGGGATGTGGAGGCACTTTTGAGCTTCAAAAGGGGCATCATATACGATTGACATGGATCTCTCTCCAGATAACGTGTGCTGGTGGAATAGAATTTCATGCGAACCTAACATGAAAAGAGTAGTTACAATTTTACTCCCTTCTTGTGGATTGAATGGTACACTATCGCTATATATTGACAACCTCTCTCTATTGTGATATTTGGGTCTTTCCTGAAATGATTTCAGTGGAATAATTCGGCATGAGATTGGTTAGTTGAAAGTGTTAGGAGTACTTGACCTCTCTTATAATGCATTCGAGGGCTTTATTCAAAAGGAGTTGTGTAATTGTACACATTTTCAAACATTGTGTATTAAGAATCTCCATGGTTAAGAACCTTGTTACATGTTTAATTTATGTTAATTCTTTTTATAATTCATAATAATAATAATTTAAAATAAAGTTATAATTTAATTAATTTTTATAAATAGAAGTGTTTAATTTTTATAGATGTGTCTATATTGAAATAGGGTTGGCTTTTAGAATTTTAATTTATATACCAGTAAGTATTAGATGGATGGTAGAGATTTAACATGCATGGAATATTATAGAACATTCGTAGTAGATTGAAGCTTGAAATTTATCTGTAAAACAATTATGTATCTTTACCCTTTTTATTGAATTGATTAATTGGAAAAAAATGGGATGTGAAAAAAGTATGACGTTGTTAAAGACTATGCTTTTGACAACTGGGAAACTCATATGAAATGAGTTATGGTTTTTTGGGCATGCAAAAGAATTATAATAATAATAATAATTTAAATGAGATTATTATTGAATCTTTATTCGAAGATTTCGAGAGTTAGTCATCATATTGGACAAATGTTTTTGGAGTAATATTGTGTGTTTTTGTTCAAAAGTTTCAAGTGAACACTTTGCCCATCATCAAGAATAAAAATTTGTGTTGAAAAATAACAAAAGAAAGCCCAAGGATAAATAACCCTCTATGAAAATGAATCTTGAAAGATAAAAAAATGGTAAGAGTAAAATAAAGAGAGAAAATAAAAATGAGTAAGAATAATCAAATAAAATTAAAATTAAAGTAATAAATTAAAATAAGTCACATAGTGATTAAATTATATTAAAAATTAATTAAATATAATAGAGATAATGCATTAGTTATCCCATTGACGAACTATTAGCTTCCTATTTGACTAAAATTGAATGAAAATGTATAATGTTCAACCTATAAAACGAAATTAATTTATTTTTTCAAAAAATTAATTTATTTTTTCAAAAATATTAATTTTATTTCTTTGAATTCTAATTAGTTTTAATAAATTTCATCTTATCTTTCATCTTATTTGTGCAATTATGGTAATTTATAGTCTATTATCCAGATCCATGCATTTTGCATAAGTTATAGAGAACGTTGTCACCTATTTAACATTGCCATTGCTATTTAACATTTCCAATCAATTTAATAGCATTGCCCATGTGGCTGAATAGTCTTAAAGACTCTATACTTGAGTGGATATTGAGGCTTATTTTCCTTCATGCATATTCGCAGGCCAGAGGTCTAGAGCAAGTCATCTATCTCCATTATCTACGACAGATTTGAACTTTTATTCTGGAAGTAATTACTAATAGCTTTCATGGCATTCGTAATATGATTTGTCGCAGTCTAACCAGATTATTTTTTCCTTTGAAAATTATGGAAATTTTGTTATATTTTGATCAAATCTGGTAGAGTTTTTTGTAAATCTAAGTTATAGTTATTAAATTTTAAGATTTTGAGTGCTTTAAAAGTTTTTGATGGTGTTAAATCTATTTCCACCATCTAAAACATGATTCAAAATGATTCCGACATTACTACTGTAAAATTTCACATCCAGAAAATTCCTAAATTTAATGTACTGAAAAATTTTATGCGTCTCTTTGTTGTAAACCTGGCATACTCCTGCACCTACCTCTATGTTCTCCATGTCAATCGTCGGGTCAGTGTCACAATTGACAGCCAAAAATTGTGTGGTCGCGGTAGTGAAACATACGCTAACATTCAATGCATAGGCACGTAAACATATGCATCAAATTCTCGAGTAGTAGTTACTATGTTAGAGTGTTTTAGATTATATATATATTTTTTAAGGTTATATATATATATATATATTTCTTAAACTCTTTCGGGTTGTTTGCTTTATTTCTTCAACCGTTTATTTGGTCCCTTTGTTGAATTTAGAATTCCAACAATTGCACAAAGATGTGGTTTCTTGCAATATTTCTAAAAGAATGTATATATATCCATGACATGCTTTTATCTTATCTTCGTGATGGAAATTATATTTGATGTCCATTCACATTAATTGATGCAATTACATTTATAAAGATTTTACGTTATAATTTTATCTTATTTTATTTTATGTTTAGTTTTATGTAATTTGATTCATAATTTTTTTATTAATAATTATGATTATTATTATTTTATCAAATTAAAATGTTTAGGGGGCTTTACATTATTTCTTTGTATTCTTTTTATTAGATTTAGGTTAAAAATTGTTATAAAAAATAAAATATTTTAATTTTGAAACAAGTTATGGTTTTTGTGCATGTGGTATTGATAAGCTATAGTATTGGCCTATAGTATTGTTACAAATTTTATTTAGGCTAATAAATATCTATGGTAAAATGAGGTGAATATACATAGTTAAGAATATTGTTATATTGTAAATTATTACAAGTATTAAGTTCAAATATAACCACATAGTCATTATTTTACACCACTACATCTTTTAGATTTAATTTTAAAAGTGTTATAAATTAAATCAAAATAAAATATTCAAAAATGTTGACATAACATCTTTCTTACATGACATGCCTACACATCTCCCCTACCCCACCCAATAATATGACTTTATTAGTCATGACTTGTTTATTATCTAATAATTATTTTCTATATACATTTCATAGTTTTACAAATAATAGCCAATATCACATGAGTATATGGGTATTTTTTAATTAAGCGCCACAAGTAGCACTTGTTAACAATTATAAGGAGTAAATTATGAATATAGTATAAACTGAATTTAGGCTTCTGTGACCCATATCTATGTGTTGAAATCTTTTCAGAGAAATCACATTAGAGATAAATCTCTAACGTGATTTCTTCGAAAACATTTTAACACAAAAATATAGTAGAAACCAGCCTAGATCCATTTTAACCCCTGATCTATCAAGCGTCAAGAGAGATCAAATATCTTAGGTAGAAACCTCTTTTTTTAGTGCGAAACATGACGAAAGGTTTTCACCTCGAGAGATTTGATCCCTCTAGGCACTTGATAGATCCGGGGTTAAGATGGACCTAGGTTGGTTTCAGTCGTGTACGGTCATACAAAATTTGTTGAACATCTAATTATTTTGATCATTTTAAATATGTTAAATATGTCTAAGATTAATTTGGTCAAATTAATTTTAACTTTTCTTAGTTACCTCAGTTTGTTGAGATGAGATTTGAATGATGAAATGAAAATTTTAAGTGCAAAATGACAATGTAACAATGTTGAATGATATAAAATGTGAAGAATAAGAATATAGTCAATTACAAACAATCTTCGTTGCATTCATTCTGAAACTATTTTCTTCTATTGTTCTTATTGTCATGCCTATTAGCTATTTTCTATTACTACATTTGAATGCAAAGTCATTAACAATGTTGAATGATGTAAAATGGGAATAATAAGAATGTAGCCAATTACAAATAGTTTACCGTTTCAAGAAGAAATAAGTGAACATTTTATTTGGGATGAAAATTCAAGTATTGTATTTATAACTGAATTATTGTAACACAAAAGTCAATTCACATCATGAATAATGTTTATGTGCTTACACTGAGAGAGAGTTTGTATGTTTTGGGGGTGAAATAGAGATATAGATGGAGGGGGGGAGAGAGGGAAGAAAAGAGAGGCAAAGATAGGGAGGGACGAAGAGATATAGATATGGAGAGAAAAGTGTTCGAGAGAGAGAGAAGGGGAAGAGAGAAAGAGGGAGTGGAAAAGGTAGGGAGGGAGACATAGATAGATAGATGGAGAGAGAGAGTGAGTGTGTTTGGGGGGTGAGATAGATAGATAAAGAAGGAGAGACAATGGGAGATAGAGATATAGATGGAGGGGGAAAATATATGCTTACACTAAAATCAATGCACGCTATTAATCTAATTACTTTGAAATTAACGTACATCATACATCTAGTGCATCAAATTAGAAATCGACATCTACACTAAAATCATGCATCTAGTGCAAACAATCAAATATGATTAGAAATCAACATCTACACTAAAATCAATGCACGTAGTGCGAACAATCAAATAGGATTAGAAATCAACATCTACACTAAAATCAATGCATCTACTACAAACACTAAAATAGGATTATAAATCAATATCTACACTAAAACTAATGCATCCAGTGCAAGCAATCAAATAAGAGTTGAAATCAACATCTACATTGAAATAAATGCATCTAGTGTAAGGTATTAAATAGGATTATAAATCGACATCTACACTGAAATCAATGCATCTAGTGCAAGCGATCATATAGGATTAGAAATCAATACCTACACTGAAACCAATGCATCCATTGAAAGAAATCAAATAGGAGTAGAAATCAACATCTACACTAAAATCAATGCATCTAGTGTAAGGTATTAAATAGTATTAGAAATTGACATCTACACTAAAATCAATGTATCTAGTGTAAGGGATTAAATGTGATTAGAAATCAATATCTACATTGAAACCAATGCATCTAATGCAATCAATCAATAAAAATATAAATCAACATCTACACTGAAATCAATTCATCTAGTGCAAGGTATTAAATAGGATTAGAAATTGATATCTACACTGAATTCAATGCATCTAGTGTAATCGATCAAATAGGATTAGAAATCAATAACTACACTAAAATCAATACATTTACTTTAGCGAAAAACCAAAATATTGATGACATTCCAGATCTAACTTATATGTATGCATTTGTCTCTGTGTGTCTCTTTCTTCTTCCCTTTCTCTCAACCTTCCATTCCATGTCTATCTCCTTCCCATTATCCTTCTCTCTCTCTCCCTCCCTTTCTCCTTTGTCTCTCTCTTTCCACCTCTCCTTTCCTTTCTCTATCTTTCTCTTATTCCCTCTCCCCCCGCCATCTATATCTACACCTCCTTCCATCTCTCCTTACTTGTCGCTCTATCTTAGCCCCTAAACACATCTCTATTTCTCTCTCTCTCCCTCTTCTTCCCTCTTCCCCCTCCACCTATGTCTCTATCTCCCTCAATATTTCCTTCTTTATATCTCTATATCAACCTGCATACTCTCTCTCTCTCTCTCTCTCTCTCCTGTCATCTCTCCCCTCTCCATCTATATCTCTATCTACCCTTGTCAATCCTTCTCACCCCCAAAACATTCTCTCTCTCTCTCTCTCTCTCTCTCTCTCTCTCTCTCTCTCTCTCTCTCTCTCGTCATCTTTCTATCTCTCTCTTCTCACTCCCTCTCCCTCTGCACCTTTCTCTCTCTATGTCTTTCTTCCCCTTCCAACTCCATATCTCTTTTCCCCTCTCTCTCTCTCCTCTATCTCAAGTCATCTTTCTCTTCCTTCCTCTCTCTCCCTTTCTCTCCCTTCTCCCTATGTCTCTCCTCCCTATCCTACACACACTCTCTCTCCACACTCCAACTCTATCACTATCTCCCTCTCTCTCTGCTTCTTACTATCCCCCTCTCTCCCCCATCCATATCTATGTACCCTTGTCTCTATCTTACCCTTCTTTCCTTATCTCTATCCTCTCATTTTCTCTCCCTTCCCTCGTCTCCTCTCTTCCTCATTCCATCTTCATCTCTCCCTTATCACTCCCTCTCTCTCTCCACCTCTATCTCTCAATTTCTTTGTTCTCCCATCCCTCTCTTTCCCCCTTTCAACTCCATCTCTCTCTCCCCCTGTCTCTCTCCTCTCTCTCAAGTCCCCTCTCTTTTACTTCCTTTCTCTCCCTTTCTCTCCCACCTCCCTCTGTCTCTCCCCCCCATCACACATTCTCTCTCTCTCCAACCTCCAACCTTGTCACTATCTCCTTCTCTCTCTCCTTCTCGCTCTCCCCCCTCCATATGTATGTCTCCTTGTATCTTTCTTCCCCTTCTTTCCCAACCTATATCCTCTATTTTTCTCTCTCTTCCCTCATCTCTTCTCGCCCTCATCCCATCTTCATCTCTCCATTATCACTCCCTCTCTCTCTCCACCTCTTTATCTCATTGTGTATGATCTTCCCTCCCTCTCATTCCCCCTCCAAATCCATATCTCTCTCCCTCCCTCTCTCCTCCTCTCTCCCTCCTCCTCTCTCCCTATCTCTCCCACCTCTATGTCTCTCTCCCGCGCTCTATTCCCCCTCCACCTCAGTGTCTCTTGCTCTCTCTCTCTTAAATATGATCCCATTGTATTTTATTTAAGAACGTATCTAAATTTACACAAAAAGCAAAAAAACAAAAACAAAAAAACAAAAACAAAAAAACAAAAACAAAAACAAAAACAAACAAACAAAACAAAACCACAATTGGTTGTAAAATATTAAACCTGTATTTTGGATCAATCATGTCAAAGAAAATACAAAAATAAAAAACTTAAAAGAACCATGCACTATCTTTCCTCTATCATTGTTAGTCACTTTTATTTCTCTCTTTACTTGGATCTTTAGTTAAAATGCATCGATCTTGGTTATTTATAATATTATTTATATTGCATCAATTTCATATTTGTATATAAAAGTATTCTCATTTTTAATTTAGTATAACCTCGATTTAATCTCTATGGGAATATTTTTAGTAGCCATGAGGATGGTGGGTTTATAGATACCTCAAAAGTAATTATAACCCTTTTCTTTTAGATTTAATTAAAAAATGTTATAAATTAAATTAAAATAAAATATTTGTAAAATATTTTCATTTTGAAACAAGTTATGGTTTTTGGGCATGTGGTATTGAGAAGCCAATGGCCATGGTATTGGTCCATGGTATTGTCACAAAATAATTAAAATCCTAGATCCATAACATAATAATCAAAAGCTTAGATGGCCCATGGTATTCATAAACCATGGTATTAACCCATGGCATTATGATTTTTTCCCTCCTCTCTCCCTCTATCTATCTTTCTCTTTTGGGTATTGCCCCATGGTATTGTAAAAAAACCTATTTAGAAGTTAATAATATCCATGGTAAATATTCATGATTAAAAATCTTGTTATATTGTAAATATTATTTTTTTATGGGCTTATCAATTAAATTTAAATATGGTTATGCAATCATTATTTTAATTTATATTGTAAAATGGATGTTAATTTATAAGTACTATTTATGTTTTATATATTTTAATGTGATATGTATATTATACTTTCTTTTATCTAAAAAATTGTTCGTAATTTTATTAGTTAAAAATAAAATTACGATATGAAAAAAATTGAATTTAAAAAACATCTCACATCTCAAAATCTCACATATAACATCTAACGCTCACACATCTAACTGTCACCCATCCACCCTAAAGTGGGCTATAGAGAGCCTCTTGGTGCAATTAGAAAGAGGGGATTAGAGAAAGGATAAGAGAGGTGTATAATAATTAAGGTAGATAAAATTATACTAGTAACCAAGAATTCCATTAAAAAAAAAAAAAAATTAAGAGGGGAGAAGTGGGGATGAGATAGGATAATATAATGCCAATTGATACAAAAATAAGGGAAAGGGATAAGTATATATTGAATAAGATAGATAGGGTAAGTAATCTATATGATGATAATAGTGTCCCCCAATGGATACAAAAATAAGGGAAAGGGATTGGTATATATTAAATAATATAGATAAGGTAAGTAATATATACTATGATAACAATATGACGCCAATGTGTAAGTATGTCATGCCCTCAAAAAAACAATGAAAATATTTTTTTACTAATGTGGGCCAAAACATTAGCTTGAATCTTAAATTACATATAACTATTTAATCTTATTAATGGACTAAGATTAATTATTAAAATATAACTATGTATTATTATATGTAATTTGAATGGATAATAAATTATCTCATGCATTTAATAGTTCCTTTATCATATACTTGAATTTGAATGGACCATAAATTTATCTTTAACAACAAATTTTACCACATTAAAATTCCAAATTCTATAAAATTAAAAACATCTTTTAGTCAGATTTAATAAAATTGACCACATCTCTTAAATCAAAGGAAAAAGCTTAATTCAACACAAAGAATTGAAAATCCTGCTCCAAAATCTTTTAATATTTTTTTATTAAATATTTGTAAAATGAATCTTTAAAGGGAAAAACCATATCCTATGGACATATTAAATATTTTCACATCAAATTTATAATATTTGAAAATATTATTTTGAGGTAGTTTTATTATAATTTTTGTTATCATGACATAAGAAACATTAATAAATCTAAGATTAATATTATTAAATTTAATAACTTTGGATTAATACAATATTAAATTTAATATGATATTCAATTTGTTATGTTATAATATATATTAATATATCATGGTAGATATTAACTCTAGATGTATATATTGAGCAACAAATAAATAAAGTGATAGAGGTGGAGAGATAGAGGGAGTGACAAGGGAGATATGGAGATAAAATGAAGAAGAAAGACATAAAGAGAGAAGAGTGGAGAGAGAGAGAGGGAGTGACAAGGGAGAGATGGAGAGAGAGTGTGTATGTTTTGGGGTGAGATAGAGAGACAAAGAAGGAGATATGGAAGGAAGGGGGAAGATAAGGAGAGAGAAGGAGAGCGGGGGAGAGAGAGAACTTGAAAGAAGGAGGGAGAGAGAGAGATGGAATTGGAGGGAAAGAGAAAATGAGGTAAGAAGAAATACATAAAGAGAGAAAGGTGGAGAGAGAGAGGGGTGTTAAGGGAGATAGAGAGAGAGGGAGAGAGGAGAGCAGGAGGGAAGAGAGATAGTCAGGGGAGAGAGGGAGAGTGAAGCGGAAGAGAGAGGGAGAGGAAGAGGGAGGGAGAGATATATAGATATATATGAACTGTGTGTGTGTTTGGGGGGTGAGATAGAGAGACAAAGAAGAAGAGATGGAGGGATATATATATATATATATATATATTAGATGTTGTTAATCTTGAGACTGTAAATTATTAAAAATATTTTTCAAGATTAGATGGATGGGGGAAAGAGGGAAGAAGATTTCTTGCACTAGATGCATTGATTTCAGTGTAGATGATGATTTCTAATCCTATCTGATTGCTTGCACTAGATGCATTGATTTCAGTGTAGATGTTGATTTCTAATTATATTTGATTGCTTGCACTAGATGCATTGATTTCAGTGTAGATGTGGATTTCTAATCCTATTTCATTGCTTGCACTAGATGCATGGATTTTAGTGTAGATGTGGATTTCTAATCCTATTTGATTGCCTACACTAGGTGCATGGATTTTAGTGTAGATGTAGATTTCTAATCCTATTTGATTGTTTGCACTAGATGGATTGATTTCAGTCTAGTTGTTGATTTCTAATCTCATTTGATTGCTTGCATTAGATGCATTGATTTTAATATAGATGTTGTTTTATAATTCTATTTGATTGTTTGCATTAGATACATTAGATGTTGTTAATATTGAGGTGGTAGATTATTAAAAGATATATTTAGTAAAACATAGAGGGACACTATTAAGAAATAATTAGTTGTCAAAAGTTGCGATACCTAGAATTAAAATGAAAAAGATGTGCAAAATCAATCCTCCTGCAAAGTGCAAATTAGTCATTGACAAGATAATCTCCCTTCTTCCTCAACAACTAATTACTAATGGACAATTACATATATTCAAAATATATTCAAAGTTAGATATAGATGTGCAAAATCAATCCTCCTGCAAAGTGCAAGTTAGTCATTGACAAGATCATCTCCCTTCTTCCTCACCAACTAATTACTAATGGACAATTACATATATTCAAAGTTAGACATATTCAAAATTACTAATAAAGTAATTGCATACAACAATGTATTCAAAATATTTATAGGAGGAAAATGTATATTTATAAACATCAAAATAACTCAAAATATTCTTTAAGGAGATGTGATAATTGTTTGGAAAAACCGATAATGTAAATATTTTACAAATATGACCACTCATTAAAAACAATCAGAAATACATTATTTCTTGACTTTGCAAAATACATTATAGATAAAAAAAAATCATCAAAATATTCTTGAAGGAAATAAATTATTTCAAACATAAACAAAGAAACAAATTATTTCAAGAACAACCTTGAGTAAATTATTAGAACTACTATTCAGGATATATTTTGTAACATTTAGAGGAACACTATTTAGAATTAATTAGTTGTCAAAAATTGTGATCCCTGAAATTAAATGAAATAGATGTGCAATATCAATCTTCCCGTAAACTGGCCAACTAACATTTATGTGTTCATGAGGAGGTGACTGAGGTTCTAGGGTTCAACATACAAAGCGGCAGAGGGTTTCAAGTAACCATGGAGGCACAGGGAGGAGGGAGCTCCACTCCCTCCTACAGCAATGTGGTTTCAAATGGAGGAAGAGAGGGGAATAAGAACAAGCCTCCGCATTCCTTGGAGAACAAGACAAAAATGACTGAGAATCAGAAGGCGGAAGGTAGAAAAATCCATGCAGAACAAGGGACCCACGAGGAAGACCGACAGGAGGAGAAAGCGGAAGACAAACGTCAGGGAACAAAGAATAGAATCAAGATGGGGCCCTGTAAACCCAAGACCATAACTAAACCGTGGGTTTTATTGAATGATCCAGCTTTGCAAGAGCACAGGGATCACATGGATAACTATGCCATTATATGCAAGTTTATGGGAATCTGGCTGTCAGAGAAAGCATTGTACACTTGGATAAAATACAACTGGAAACCAAAGGGAGAGTTAAATATACATCTAGGATCAAAAGGTTTTTTTATAGTGGTGTTCACGAGCATGGAGGACAGAGACATAATTTTTGAAGGAGGACCATACTTCTTTGCAGCTACTGGTCTTTATATGCGGCCTTGGATGATGAACTTTGTGCCAGAAAGGGAAACCTTCACTTAGGTTCTGGTATGGACCGGACTCTACTCCTTGCCTTTAGATTATTGGTTGCCAAAGTCTTTAAAAGCTATAAGCAATAAATTAGGTCATTTCTTAAAGATTTCTGAGGCAACCCTATGAGGAAAATATACCTCCTATGCCCGTATATGTGTGGAGATGGACCTATGAGGAGCCATTCTAGAGGAGGTCATTCTATAAGTCTATGACGAAGAATGGGTTCAAAAAGTTGACTATGAGCATATCCCGTTCAGATGTCACAAATGTCATGAGCATGGGCACCTATCTAGAGACTGTTCTCTTAACAAAAGGGAGGAACACCTAAACACCAGCAAAGGGAAAGATCAGATAGGTTTCACCAAAGTAGGAGGAAAAGGAAAAGGTAGGGGGAGGAAGAAACAAAAGAAACCTACTGAGAATGAGAAAAAAATAGGAAGTCACAATAGTTTCAAGATATTAGGAGAAAAAGAAGTAGATGGAGATGATCATAAGTGTACAAAGAATCAGGCAGCCATGGGGAAAGAAAAAGAGACCAGCATGGAGTTCACACAGAGACAAAATGAACACACGATGGACCCTTTGAGTACCATGGACATAGAAAAAGACCATGACATGACTCCAAGTGAAAGTGGCACAGAGGACCAAGACTTACAGGAGATCCTAGAAAGGGAGAACCTAGAACTGGAAAAGTTTCTTGAACAAGGAGGAAACCTGGGAATAAACTCCATATCTCAAGAGGATGTGGAAAAGGTACAACAGATATTCCTTAACAAGTCACATCAAACAGCTGCAGGAATCAGAAGAGGTCATGATAACCAGGAAAATAAAGGGACTTCCTCTATAGGATTATTAACAGGAAAATTAATAAAAAAATCCAGGCAAGAAGAGGGGGAGGAAAAGACAGAAATAACTGCTATTGGAGTGTGGAAAACTCATGATTGACTCTGGAAGGATGAAAGACCTTTCCAGTTACTCCTTCAAAACCCCACCCCAATGAAGATCACAACTTGGAACATTAGAGGACTAGGGAGCAGAAGAAAACAGAGGAATCTAGGTAATAGGATCAGAGAGGAAAAATATGACATAGTATTCATTCAGGAAACAAAATGCTCAGTGGAGAAGATCAGAGAAAAACATAGAAAATGGTTAAGTAGATATGAATACCTTGAGGTTAAGGAAAATAAATTTGCTGGAGGAATTCTCACTCTATGGGATCCACATAAATTTAGTGTGATTGATGCGAAGGCATCCAGACACCACCTTTCTTTGATTATCCAACCGGTGGGTAACAAGCAACGTTACATGGTCACCAATGTCTATGGTCCTCAGCCAGTGGAGGACAAACTTCGACTCCTCACCACACTGGAGGATATGAAGAAGAGACACCCAGCTCTACCCTGGATTCTAGGAGGTGATTTTAACATGCTAAAATCACTCACGAAGAAGAAAGGAGGAACTAGAACACTTAGTAGGGATGAAGTTTCTTTCCAGAACTTCCTCACCAATATGAAACTGGTAGATATGGAAACCAGCAATGGAATCTTCACTTGGAATAATAAAAGGGGGGCTCTTCCCAAGTAGCCTCAAAATTAGACAGATTTATTATCTCAGGGGAACTTCTTCTCATGGGAAGTAGCCTAACTGCGCTCATCCTACCTTTTGGAGGTTCAGACCACTAGCCCATTCAATTTGAAGCTTCTCTTTTTGGCAAACCAAGGAACAACCCCTTCAGATTTGAAAATGCTTGGCTCACACATTTAGATTTCCTTACAAACATTGAAAAATTGTGGAAGGAAGAGCTCCACCTCCAAGGTACAAAGATGTTCCTTCTACACTGCAGACTTAAACACATCAAAGGTATTCTCAAAGAGTGGAATAAAAAATAATTTGGCAATATCTCCAAAGCTAAAGGAGAAGTGGAAAATAAACTAAAGGAATTAAACCAAATTCTTATCACTAAAGGCTATACAAACGAAAGGAAAGATATGGCAGAGTCACTTCAACATGAATGGGAAAACAGATGTCTTCAAGAGGAAATATTCTGGTGACACAAATCCAGAGTACAATGGTTTAAGGAAGGGGAGAGAAACACCAAATTCTTTCACAGATCCACCATAGCTCATAGAAACAATAACAAGATTGTGAAACTTACAGATCAACATGGAATAGAAAGAAACACTCATGAAGAGATGGAAGAGGTCCTAGTACAACACTTTAAGAGCATTGCTGAGGAAACCATGGTGGATAGACATTAGTCTACGAAAAAGTTCACGTAGTACATTCCTAAATTGGTATCCAGAGAAGACAATTACAATCTCAACAGACCAGTAACTGAGGAAAATATTGAGGAAGTTATTACAGAGATGCACAGTGGGAATGAACCAAGCCCGGATGGCTTCAATGTGGACTTCTTCAAAACATGTTGGAGGATAGTAAAACAGGATATTCTGGAGGTAGTGGAAGACTCTCGAAGATTTAAAACAGTCTTGAAGGCTCTCAATGAATCTTTTATTGCCTTAATCCCAAAACATGATAAGGCCACCTCTCCAGACAGATTTAGACCTATAGCATTATGCAATGTGGTGTACAAAATAATATCCAAAGTGATTGCCAACCATCTCAAACCACTCCTCCCTACCCTAGTGTCAGAGGAGCAAACGGGCTATGTGGAAGGAAGACAAATTCTTAACAACATAATTCAAGCTCATGAAGTGGTTCATTCACTTAACACTAATAAACAGGTAGGGATGATAATGCAGTTGGACATAGCAAAGGCCTATGATAAACTTAGCTGGTCATATATAAGAGCAGTTCTCAAAGCATATGGATTTGATTACAATTGGATTAAGTGAAACATGGTGCTAGTTACCACTACTAGCTGTTCAATTCTTCTCAATGGCTCTCCCTCCAAAACCTTCAAGCCTACTAGACGTCTCAGACAAGGTGATCCTCTTTCTCCTTTCCTTTTCATTCTAATTATGGAAGGTTTAGCGAGGGCAATTGGAGCTACTAAGGAGGAAGGGAGAATTCAGGGTTTGAAACTCACTCAAGGTGGGGACTCGGTAACTCATTAGCAATTTGTGGATGATACTATGCTTCAAGGCACACCCACAGTCAAGGAAGCCAAAGCATTTAAGAAGATTCTGAGTGAGTTCGCTATGGCAGTGGGCACAGAGGTAAGTCTTACTAAATCAAAGATTTTCTTTTTCAACACTGATATTTCGATTCAAAGAAATCTTTCTAGAATTTTGGGCTTTCAAAGAGAGTGTTTGCCCTTGAAATACCTAGGAGTTCCCCTCACTGCCAAACCATTACACAAGGAAATCTGGGAGCCTGTTCTAAATAAGCTAACAGATAAGATTAGAAAATGGAAAAATAGAGCCCTAAATCTAGTAGGGAGGCTGATTCTAACTAAGGCTATCCTCCAAACCATCCCTATCTATATGCTATCAGCTATTCCAGCACCAACTGGAGTAATTTCTAAAATAAGAAACACTCAGAGAGATTTCCTCTAGGGAAAGGTGAAGAAAAGAAGAAATGGGCCCTAGTGGCATGGGATAGGGTTTGCAAACCAAAACCCCATGGAGGCTTAGGTCTTCATGACCCAGGAATTCTTAACAAAGTTCTATGAGCCAAATTCTGGTGGAGGTGGCTAAAGGAAATACAAGCCCCCTGGGTTAAACTATGGAAGCAAAAGTATGCAAGTGATTGGCAAGAGAAGAACCTCATAAGAATGAAAAGGACAAGTAAAAGGTTCACCAATTTGGAATAGTGCATGGGAGAACAATGCCCTAGTCCAAAAACATAGTTTCTGGGAGATCAGAAATGGAAATCACGCCTGGTTCTGGGAAGATAATTGGCAGCAGGAGGATAATCTCCGTAGTGAATAATTAGCAGCCATTGACAAAGGTACCATCACCAAAGGATTAAGAAGGGTAAGTGACTATTGGGATCAATCTAGTAACAATGGGAAGTGGTGAATATGGAAACTTCCATATTACAGTGAAATGGGTATGATGAAGACTCAAGCCATAGCCCTTAACGAATTGCTACATTGAAGAATTGGCGGAAAAAGTTCTTGGATAATGAGACAATATACTCCGCCTAGGTGTTGACCCCAGGGTTCGTAATCTGGAATGTTTGGAAGGAGCACAATAATAGGATTTTCAAAGATAAGACGAGCCCGGTGAGCAGCATACTTAAGATAATCCTTAAGCAACTCAAGGAGACTGTTCACATCCTGGGGGGTGTTTCTTCAGGAAAACCCATAGGACATAGAGAGGCTAGAATCCTGGAAAAGTTGGAGCTTCAGGTTCATCCCCCTCAGTGTCCTCTGTCGATCAATAGGAACTCCTAAGAAGGAAAGACTCTCTGGTAGCCCCCTTCTGAAGGTTTTTTAAAATTTAATATAGATGGAGCCTCTAAAGGAAATCCTGGAGAAGCAGGCTATGGAGGGGTCCTAAGAGATGAGGAGGGAAATATACAGATCATTTTCAACAGTTATTTAGGGAAGGAAACCAACAATATGGCTGAGCTCATGGCAATGGAGATTTTCTTGGAAATATTGTTCAAGCACAACATTCATAATGTCATCATTGAGGCTGACTCAGAATTAGTAATTAATTCGATCAAACAGATTAGCGCTAGAGAAACTCCAGAGAAAATCTCAGGTCACTGGCGGCTTCTGCAAGTCTACCAAAGAATTCAATCACACCTAAGAATTCCAACAACTCTCAGGTTTGTGCATGTCCACAGGGAAGCCAACAAAGTGGCGGACTGGCTAGCCAATGAAGGGGTTCGAAGCAAGATTACTGACAAATGCTACTGGTGGGAGGAGGTAATAGATGACAGAGTGAGAGAGGAAAGCTCATCCCAGGCACCCATAGACAGGCAACACTATCAGAACAAACTGAGAGACAACATTTCACTTTATGCAAATGAGGAATAAGTTCACTTTAGATAGATTCTCAGCGGAGGAGCACTTTAGGATTGCTCAGGATTTTAGCTCAGTCTGCATTAGCTTGGGTGCTATTGGGAGTTTGGATGGAGGAAGTCATGGGCCAGAAGCTCTCTACGAAAAAGGAAAGGCTCCCAAAAATTAGGCTACCGTGAAGATCGACAAAAGGTGACCCTTCAGGGCATGGCTTCCTCGGGCGGAACTTTGGGGACCAGGAGAGTAGTTAACCGGAGTCATAAACTGCCCGAGATTTACCATTTGCATCGGGCGCCCTTTGACTAGGAAATGGTTTTCACGGATTGCATGTGATGCCACTCAGCAATCGACACGTGGTCGAGGAAGAAATATCTATACCTCGCTCATCGCGAGGTATTCCTCGTGCTTCTGAGATGTACGATATTGCTAGGGGTCGTAGGATCAGGAGGGGGAAGATCAATGGCCACAGATGGTCATGTAATTTTGTGGGACTGACAGTTCAAAATGACTAATGGTTTACCACATTTATCGGGTGCCCTCAAACCCATGGGTGGTTTTAAGGAAAAGCTAGTGACGCCATTCAGAGCACGACACATGGTGGGGACCGAGGACGGAATACCACCCTCATCGCGCGGTATACATCTTGCTTCTAAGCTGTGCGATATGTATACCAGCCACTGGATTAGAAGGGGAAGATCGACGACCATAATTGCTCGAGCAGTTTAGGTTGTTTTCGTGGGCCACTGCTCCGTGCGTTATGTTTATGGATGTTCTGGCTCTTTTAAAACAAAAGGGAAAAAGAAACAGGTTTTAGGGCACAATGTTTTTTTCTCCCTCTTCCTTGTGGGGGTTTGCGCTTCTGAGCGCTTGCTATAACCTATGTAATTTATTTTCTTTCTTCAGTCAATAAAAGGACTGTCTCTTGCTTAAGCAAAAAAAAAAATCTTCCCCTAAACTATTAATAATATTCTCTCCCTTCTTCATCGCCAACTAATTACTAATAATTTAGCATTAATTAGTTGTCAAAAATTGTGATACCTAAAATTAAATGAAATAGATGTGCAACATCAATCTTCCCGTAAACTATTGATAATATTCTCTCCCTTCTTCATCACCAACTAATTACTAACAAACAATTATATACACATATACAATATAACACAACAAGTGTAACATTCACAGACATTATCATCCAAATCCAAACACATAAACACAAAAACCACTCAAAGTATCCAAACACGGACCTACAAACTATTCAAGGAAAAAAACACAAACCAAAATAAAGAAGAGAATTATATGGTCATGCGAAGCAAAGAAAACATAATGCGAAATTTGAATTTTATCTCAAACATATACATAATAATGATAATCTAAAAATGTGACATTGTTGCCCTCAACTGGAACTAGGTTAGATCCATCTAACATAGGATCTATCATGAGCTCAAATCCCTTGAGGTGGAAGCCTTTCCTCAAGTTCTACACACCAAAAAGAAGGTTTGCACCTAAGGGATTTGATCCCTCTGGACGCATGATAGATCTAGTATTGGATGGATTTAAGGTGGTATAAGTAATTTATAGAGTGATGATGTTAAATTAAATTAAATTATAAAGGAAAATTAATTACAAAAGATATTTCAATTTTAAAATTTTTAGTGTTCCAATTACAGCATATGAAGTACAATTCACAAATCCATTCTAGAATCTATTTACAGTGTATGGAACACAAAGTCGGACATCAGTTAAGAATCTCTTATATTTGGATTTGTATTAATGGAGATTTAGTTTTTGTTCAATTTCAATAAATTTTATATTTCAGTAAAACTTTTTATTACATTCAAAATAAAAGATTATTTTAGAATTGTATTATAATTTTATTGAATAAAATTAATTTTTACAAATTATTATAGGAGATAGTTTATTTAGTGAAGAAGTTTATTTAGTGAAGGTCAAGAAATACATCATCAAGACAATCACACTCTTTAATGAAATGGGGCCATTCAGGGAGAACAACAGAATTTGGATGTGCAAATGTAAAGATGTGTGGCTAGTTGAGTTCTTTGATGGGAGAGTAAAATGAGACTATGTGGGTGTGGGGTAGTTATAGTTATAGATGCCGGAAGATATTCCACTTTTTGTGGGCCGGAGTGTAAATATATTTCCACTTTTGGTGGGAGGGAGTGCAAATATAAAGATGTGTGGCTAGTTGAGTTTTTGATGGGAGAGTAAAATGAGACTATGTGGGTGTGGGGTAGTTATAGTCATAGATGCCGGAAGATATTTCCACTTTTAGTGGGAGGGAGGACAGAAATCGAACAATAAGGCTAAGATTGTAGCTCTATAGAGAGTATTAATTGCAGCAAAGTGGCTCAGAATAGATAAGATTAAGGTATTTGGAGATGAGAAAGGAATCATCTATTGGGTCAAAGACTATACCATTTTTTTTCCATTTAAACAATTGGATGAAGAGAATTAGAACTTTGTTAAGCACCTTTGAGAGCATACAATTTCGACACATTTATTGAGAGAAAAATTGGATGGGGGATCTATTATCTGAAAGAGAAATTGGTATAGAGGAAGGTAAATTCTACTTCAATGAATTTAGACACAGAAAATTGATAGATTTTGGAAGCATCAATTTTTACTAAAAGAAAAAACTTGGATTCTGATTTCAAGTTAAGATTTTTTTTTAAAAGATTCTGTTGCTTAATAAACTTAATGTTATCTAAATTGATTTTATTTTTTGAAATATATACTATCCTTTTTATAATGAAAAAAATAATATTTAATTTATTCCGGTTACTATTAAAATTTATTGATTAAAAATAAAAAATGTACCATCCTTTCGCATGAAAGAGTATGTTTTAAAAATATATATATATTCCAGTTGCCATTACAATTTTATTGAATAAAAGTAACTTTTACCCGTTTCTGTTTATTTATTCCACTTATGGCTATTTTAATTATTATTGAAAGTAGTTTATTCTATGGTTGTCATTACCTAAAGTCCAATTTCATAAACTTTCATAAACGATTAAAGCATTTGTGTTTTGACAATGCAAAATAGTATATCTTTAAATCATGTACTTTGCAACGACATACCATCATTTGAGCTGGATTAAATATGTGAATATTCCTTAATGCTGGACCTCGATTTCATAACACCGGTTTGCTTTACCAACTCAAGGACTTGACTTTAAGCATGATTTATAAGAGATGTTTTTTAATTTAAATATAAAATAATATATTTTATATCATTTATTAAAATTTAAGATATTAATTCCTTTTATCAAATAAATATATAACAAGTAGGTAAATGAAAATACTTTAAAATTATATATATATATATATAAGAAATGTTTTTTAATTTAAATGTAAGAATAGTAAATTTTATATCATTTATTAAAATTTAAGATATTAACTTAATTTATAAAATAAATATATAAGTTAACTATATGTAAATGAATAATCTATTCAAATTTTAAATAATACTTTTCATTTTTATATATTTTATTAATTTTTTTTAAGAAGATGTTGGAATTTTTATAATATTTTGGATTTTTATTTTTATGTTGATTTTTCTTTTTTATTATAATTTTGAATTTCCTTAATTAAAATATGTTTAATTAACTAAGTTAGAAAGAAATAGTAAAGTGGAAAGGTAAAGGAGAATAAAAATTAAGTAAAATAAGGGTATTTTGTTTTATTACTATCTATCATTTATTTTATAATTTAATATTTATGCTTGCATTTTTAGCTTTCTTTTGTATTTTTCCTTTTAACTATTTTATATGTCGCCTCGCTCTTTAGATTAATGAAGAGTTAATTATTTTTTTACAATTTTATTTGTTCATGGGATTGTTATTGTTAGTTTGTTGTTGTTGCTTGAAATCTAACGTGGAATGATCTAGAGATTCATTAAGTACTTCCTCCAAAACCCATGTGGCCTTAAGTGCAACATTTACTCTCAAAATTCTCGACATAAATACCATCACACCCTCCCATGGCTCAATTGCTAGATGCAAGATGAGGGACAATATTGGGACTAGAATTAGTCAGCGACAAATGTGTGGAAGGTTGGCATTTTTTTTCTTTGCAAATGCCTTGTGCATGGCCATTTCTCATTTTTTTTCCCTTCAAAATACATAGCATGTACCTAAATTAAGATCTAAAGAATTTATATTGGCTTTTATTACATGAGTTCTAGGTGCTTAATTTTGTTTCTAATCTCATTAAACTTTTTTTCATTTTTCAACAATTACAACTTCTTCTTTTTTTATATATGTTATGACCAATGTTCGTTTTAAGCTGACTATGAATAGATAATTTTTTTTAATTAGGAATAAGCACCATGCGCGTGTTTACAATCTCAAAAATTTGGTGAATGGACACATGACCACTTTGCTATCTATGCACACGTGACTACTAGGTTATCTTGCGATCTTTATACTTAGTTTATTTGAAATTTACATTTTGGCACACCTTAAGCAAAGTAAGAGCCTTTAAAAACAACCCTAACTTGAACCAACTAAATTCCCCACAAGAGTCACAAAATAATTGATAGTTCAGGTTACGATCACGAGGGTAGGCATCCCAAAATCCATCGTGGTTGTTTATATTGAAACATAGAAGTTGTCCTTTTAGGGAACTTAAAATCCTACATAGCCCAATGCAAAAATCCAGTGATGAGTAGAAACTTGTGAACGGGGTAAGGGCTAGACGACGGATTATCATGGGTTCCCTTGTATCTGTTGATGCTTGGTAAGGGATATGGGTCCAAATTTTCTATACAAAAGTTTAGATTCACTCATCCCCATTGGGCGTGGGCAACTTAGTGGTCAAATATTAGGGCATATTTTCCTATAGGTGGCGGGTGCAGGAGCACTTACACCTAGAGACGATTTCGAATGGTAAAAGCCTTCATAAGGTCGTGCTACTAATTGAGTGGAAGACCATTAGGTCATTAGGTTTTTAGTTCACACATGAAAACCTATTACCAATTTTTTTCCTTTTTATGGTTTTAAACATCAAGATTTTAAAGGAAAATTAATCATTTTATTTTTTTCTTTGTCTTATTTGTGTATACTTTAGTTTTCTTATCATCCTTCCTCATAATATTCTTCACACAATTAATAGGGCACCATAAGGGGCCCAAGGATTTCCTGCTACTCTAGGCACCTACAAGACCTCCCACCCTTACCAGGAGGAGTACCTTGTTCCTCACCATCTCATTGTAGATGACAACATCTAACTACTTTGATAGGAATATCCATCCTTGGTGCTACTTTATTAGGAAGTATTTCCTCTCAAGGTACCATTGGCACCATCCCTCAGGTTAACACCAACACAATCCCATAGGGTACTACTACCAACACAAAACCACAAGGTCATACTACTGTGGCTACTCTTTCCTCATTCCTCCTACAATGGCTACTACAATAGTTACTATTCCTACTCTTGCATTTTCATTTTCACTCAAACACCACACTCCCGTTAGTATCATAAGGGACCACATGGCCACACATATTCAAAAGACATATTCTATATACATATACAAAATCTGCATATATACAAAAGATGAATTTTGTATATGCACATATATATGGAAGCGCGCATATAAAAAAGATAACTTTCGTACATGCACAACTGTTATATATACACAACATCCATATATGCACATAGATATGCAAGCTTGCATATACAAAAAATGACTTCTGTATATGTGTAGTTTCAATATATGCACATAGATATAGAAGAATGCACATATGGAAATCACATCTATGCAAATACGCAAGTTCATATAGGAAAGTTGATTTCTATATATGTGTTTTCATATCTATGTGCATATATAAAAATTGCACATATATAGAAACCATACTCCAGTGTGGACCTCTGTGTGTATATATATATATATATATATATATATATATATATATATATATAGATATATATATATATATATATATATCCAAGTACATATATAGAAGTCAAATTTTATAAATGTACTTGTATTCTTGCATATGTGTGATTTAGGTATATGCACGCTTGCATGTCTTTGTACATATACATAAATTGTGCATATACAGAAGCCATCTTTCATATATGTACGCTTCCATATCTATCTATATATATATATATGGAAAATGTGCATATACCGAAGTTATGCATATACGGAAGCCATCTTCCATATATGCTTGTTTCCTTACATATGTGCATATACAAAAATTGCACATATACAAAATGCATCATTTGTATATGCACATATATATGGAAGTGATAGCTTATGTATATGAACATATTGGAAACATGCATATATGGAAGATAAATTCCATATATACGTACATATACAAAATATTCACATGTACGAAAACCATATTTCATATTTGGATGTTTCCATATATGTGTGTGTGTGTGTGTGTGTGTGTGCATATATACAAAATACACAGAATATACACATATACAAAAACCATCTTCCATATATGTGCAACTTATGTATATGCACATAGACATGAAGTGCACATATACAAATGATGGTTTCCATATCTGTGTGTATATATAGAAGCCACACATATACAAAAGTCATCTTCCATATATGTTCAAATGTTGTATATGCATGTATATATATATATGGAAGCATGCATATATGGAATATAGCTTCCATATATGTGCAACGCTAGTATATGACTTCTATATATGCACATATATATCAAAGTGACGGCTTATATATATGTGCAACTTCTATATATGAACATATTGGAGCTGTGCATGTATGAAAGATGGCTTCCATATATATATATGTGTGCACATATGGAAAATATGCATATACAAAAGTTATGCATATACATAAGTAATATTTTTAAAGCATGCATATATATATATATATATATATGAAAGCATGCATATACGGAAGATAGCTTCCATATATGTGCAACTTCAGCATATGAATTTTGTATATGTGCATATTTTAGATACGCACATATATATGGAGCCAATAGTTTTTGCGTATGCTCAACTTCTATATATGACCATATTAGAAGCATGCATATACGGAAAATGGCTCCTATATATTCACAATTTTTGTATATGCACAACTTCTATACATTCACTTAGATATGGAAGCATGTATATACGGAATATAGTGTCCATATATGTTTGCAAATATACAAGTTACTCATATACAAAGATAACTTCCATATATATGTGCATATAGAGAAGTTATGCATATATAGAAGATATCTTCCATACATATGTGCATACACAAAAGTTGCACATATAAGAAAACTATCTTCTGTATATGCATGTTTCCATATGTGTGTGTGTGTGCATATACATAATATGTGCAAATACAAAAGCCATCTTCTTTAGATGTGCAACTTATGTACATGCACATAGATATGAAAGTGTGCATATATGAATGATGACTTCCATAATCATGTGCATGAATATACATAAGCCATCTTCCATATATGTGCAGATTTTGTGTGTGTGTGTGTGTGTGTGCGTGTAAGCATTCATATAGGGGAGATAAATTTCATATATGTGCAACGGCAATATATGGTTTCTGTATATGTGCATCTTTTGTATATGCACATATATATGAAAGCGATGACTTATGTATATGCACAACTTCTTTATATGAATATATTGGAAGCATGCATATACATAAGATGGCTTTTGTATATTAACAATTTTTGTATATGCACAACTTCCATACATGCACATAGATGTGTAAGCATGCATATATGGAAGTCATCTTCCATATATATATGCATATACAGACATTGTGCATATACAGAAGATAACTTCTACATATATGTGCATATACAAAAGTTGCACATATACAAAAGTCATCTTCCGTATATGCATGCTTCAATATGTGTGCTTGTTTGTGTGTGTGTTCATATACAAAATAGGCAGATATACGAAAGCCATTTTCTATATATGCACATAGATATGGAAGCATGCATATATGAAAAATGGTTTCCATATTTATGTGCATATATAAAAGTTGTGTATCTACAAAGACTATTCCGTATGTGCATATTTTCATATATATGTATATATATAAGCCATGCATATACAAAATCCATCTTCCATGTATGTGCAGATTTTGTATATGCACATATATATGGAAGCGTGCATATCCAAAAGATAGTTTCTCTATATGTGAAGATTTACTATATGACTTTTGTATATGTACATATTCTACAATATAGATTTGAAAGAGTGCATATATGGAATATGGCTTCCATATCCATGTGCATATATAGAATTTGTGAATATATAGAGGCCATTTTCCTAATGAGCTCTAGTATTACAATAAGAATTTTGAAAATCCCAGGGCTACCAACTTTCATTTATTAATCCGGGATTCATACAAACCTAAGAGGTGACAGTTTTTTTTTCACAGTAAGCTAGGTTCTAATCAAGCTGCACAAAGGCGGTAGACCAAACAAAGGCATATACAGATCACAAATCTTGATTTTATAGAAGGAATAGATGTTGTACAAAAGGAAATTAAAATCTACTTGTAAGAAATGTAATGTTGCATGAAAGGAAATTATAATCTACTTCCAAGAAATGTAAATGTTGAATGAAATGAAATTCTAATCTAATTGAAAGGAATGAAAATTCTTCAAATGGAAACTCTAACATATAGCAAAAATTAAAACTAGTCTAATTGCATAAAATGAAGAGTATGAAATCAATATTAAATTATTGCATTCATAGGATATTTTATTCTAATGAAAAATTCCACTAACTTATTGAAGAAGTGACAAAGAAAATTATCCTTGCAGGTTGATTTCTCATAAATGGTCTCCATGGTTTCTTTGTTGAAGGAGTTTTTGAAATAATGGCCTTAAAATCATTTATTTCATTAGACATTTTTTTATTACCTTCTGAATGGAATCTAAGTCAAAAATTTATTTATCCTTTTTCTCATAAATAGATTTATCAGTTGTTAGTTTCTTTAAAATATAAATTGTTTTAGTTTTTTTTTTACTTGTTGTCTGTTTTGAAGCTACGCATAAGATTTTATTTTCAAAATTCAAATATTATTCCATAGTTTGAGGTAATGTAAGCTTATTTTCTCTTATTATAATTAATGCAATTGATGGGGGAAGAGATGTAATATAAAATTCAATCAAAATAGCATCACCTAATCTTGAATCAGTTGGAATCTTATTCGAAAGAGAAAGAAATCTTTGATTGATATCCTTAATTGATTCATTGGGATTCATTTTAGTACTTGAGAATTCTAATATTAAGGATCCCTTATATTTATCATCACCAAATTTTTTAAGCTTAAATCAAATCTAAAATATATCCCAATTAGTAATAGAACCATTTGCTAATGATAAATACCAAGATGATGTTTTCCCCTCAAATGTAGAAGGGAAAAGTTTACAAAGTTGATCTTCATTTTTTACTCCAAATTTTAAAAAGTTTATGTATATGCACATAGATATGGAAGCATGCATATATGAATGATGACTTCCATATATATGTGCATGCATATAGATAAGCCATCTTTCGTATATGTGCAGATTTTGTATATTTCTCTCTCTCTCTCTCTCTCTCTCTCTCTCTCTATATATATATATATATATATATATATATATATATATATATATATATATATATATATATAAGCATTCATATAGGGGAGATAAATTTCACGTATGTGCAGCTGCAGTATATGGTTTCTATATATGTGCATGTTTTGTATATGCATAACTTCTATGCATGCACATAGATATGTAAGCATGCATATATGGAAGATGACTACCAGATATCTATATATATATATATATGCACAAATATTACGCATATACAAAAGATAACTTCTACATATATGTGCATATACAGATGTTGCACATATACAAAAGTCATATTCCGTATATGCATGCTTCCATATGTGTGATTGTTTGTGTGTGTATTCATATACAAAATATGCACACAGATATGGAAGCATGCATATACGAAAAATGGCTTCCATATCTATGTGCATATATAAAGGTTGTGTATATACGGAGACTATATTCCGTATGTGAATATTTTCATATATGTGTATATACAAAAGTCATTCATATACAAATGCCATCTTCCATATATGTGCAGATTTTGTATATGCACATATATATGGATGTGTGCATATCCAAAAGATAGTTTCTCTATATGTGCAGCTTTAGTATTTGTGCATATATAGAGGCCATTTTCCTAATGAGCTCTAGTATTACAATAAGAATTTTGAAAATCCCAAGGCTACCAACTTTAATTTATTAATCCGGGATTCATACAAACTTAAGAGGTGACAATGTTGTATGCAGAGTAAGCTAAGTTCTAATCAAGTTTCACAAAGGTGGTGGACCAAACAAAGGCATAAAAAGATCACAAATCTAGATTTTGTAGAATGGAAAGATATTGCACAAAAGGAAATTTAAATCTACTTGCAATAAATGTAATGTTGCATGAAAGGAAATTCTAATCTACTTCCAAGAAATGTAAATGCTGAATGAAAGGAAATTCTAATCTAATTGCAAGGAATGGAAATTCTTGAAATGGAAACTCTAACATATTGTAGAAATTAAACCTATTCAAATTGCATAAAATGAAGAGTATGAAATCAATATTAAATTATTGCATTCATAGGATATTTTATGCCAGTGAGAAAATCTAATAACTTCTTCAAGAAGTGACAAAGAAAATTATCTTTGGAGATTGATTTCTCATAAATGGTCTTAATGGTTTCTTTGTTGAAGGAGAATCTGAAATAATGGCATCAATTATTTCATTAGACATTTTTTTTATTACCTTCTTAATGGAATCTAAGTCAAAAATATATTTATCCTTTTTCTCATCAACAGATTTATTAGTTGTCGGTTTCTTTAAAATAGAAATTGTTTTAGTTTTGTCTTACTTGTTATCTATTTTGAAGATATACGCAAGATTTTATTTTCAAAATTCAAATATTCTTCCATCGTTTGAGGTAATGTTAGCTTATTTTCTCTTATTATAATTAATGCAATTCGTGGGGGAAGAGATGTAATATAAAACACAATCAAAACACCATCACCTGGTCTTGAATCAGTTGGAATCTTATTCAAAAGAGAAAGAAATCTTTGATTGAAATCCTTAATTGATTCATTGAGATTCATTCTAATACTTGAGACTTCTAATATTAAGGATTCCTTATATTTATCATCACCAAATTTTTTAAGCTGAAATCAAATCTAAAATATATCCCAATTAGTAATAGAACCATTTGCTAATGATAAATACCAAGAGGATGTTTTTCCCTCAAATGCAGAAGGGAAAAGTTTACAAACTTGATCTTCATTTTGTACTCCACCTAATTTCAAAAATAACACAAAAAATTATTATGGTCTTAAAGAGAAATAGACTCATCAAGAATAAACTTTGGCAGAAATATTTCGAAAAGTTTAGGCAGATAATGTTGATCCCTAGTAATATTAATTTCTCCCTCTATTAACCAACGTTTACCAGCAATAGATGGACACAAGGGTGGATAAGTTGAAGGTGGAGAAGTTGGAGGTGGAGGAATAGCATGTTGAGTGATAGGTATGATAGAAATCAGAAAAGGGAACTATAGGAATTTGAATAGGTGAAGAGGGACATGTCTGAGTAGGTGGGGTTGAGGTATGAATACTTGTTTCTCTAATTGATTGTGATGCTAAAGTTTTAGATTCCCAGTAAACTTTCTCAAAGGGAAATAATGGATTTTTTATTGTGGAAAACTCTGATGAAGGTTTAAGTCTAACTTGTGATGAATAACTAATTAAATCTTGAAATTCTTCTTTAAGTATTCCTCTTATAGATAGAGTAAATATAATGGGAGATAAACATGAAATTTTACTTTGTGAATGAGTGTAATCCCTAAAAAATTGTAACTTAGGATGAACAAGGGTAGAAGAAACCTAAGAGGATTCTACTCTGGATGATTTTGGAACATGTGTAACTATTGAAGAAGTATATTGTGGTTCACTTGAAAAAACTGATATAGGAGAGGTACTAGTATCAGATAATGTAATGGGAAGATTGATTCAAGAGAATTATCAACCATACATTATCTATGGTCCTCCTTCTAGTGCCAAAATTGCTGACAGGTGGAAGAATTCCTCCTTCAATGAGTGAGTATTGGCTCAATCAGGGTCCCAATTAGACCCCTATATGTTTGTTTGGCTATATACTCTCCAAAACAAAGGCCATGTTACCTGTATTAATATAACTTGAGGAAATGCTAAAAATAAAACTAAACTAAGGAAAATATATCACTGAAACTAATAATTTAAAATTAAATATAAAAAAATATAAAAACTATTATTTGTGTGAAAGTGGGTTGAGAAATCTAATAATAGGAAGGGAGAGGGGGTGGGGAAATCACCAAAATAGAATACTTGGATAAATATTATAGGTGTTTGAACTTTATTGAAATGTGGGTTAAGTGAGCCACTTAAAATGAATTTTGGGTTCTAATTTAAAGAGCATGTGAAAGGTAGTTTTAATTTTTTATATGTTTCTATTTAATTTGCATAAGATTTACTAAAATTTTAAAAATGGAAAGTAAATCTATATCACGAGTGAGAGCACACCAAACAACTAAATTTCTAATATCACATATTAATGTCAGTGAATGAAAAACAGATAATAAATCTGAAAGAATAAATAAATTCGACAACAAAATGTATTGAATTGCTTAAAAAGAAATAGTAACAAGGACATTCTAATATTCTACAAAAATGATATGTGAATGAGAAAAGAAGACAAAAACTAGTAGTGTATTTTAAGTAATTAAATATATCACAAGATATCAAAACCATAACTCCATAAACACATCAACTTCCAAAAATGGTCTTCAAAAGATTGACAGTAAAAAAATATTAATTACAGAATCAGAGTCTTAAGTTTCAACGATTTCCAACCCTTGCACCAATGTAAAGGGTTGTATAAATAAGAAAAGAAAACAAGATAAGATATGCTTTCAATTAAAGATATAAAATATTCAAAGGTTTTCTTCAATAAAAGATAATACTAAAAATATAAATCATATCCTATCATTACATGTTCTCCTAAAATTGGGTAGGTCATTTTAATCTTCTTCCTAGACTTGAGAGGTTGAAGTTGAGTCGATTGAGATATTTTTAGGATAATTTGTTTGATGTATGCATACCATTCCAATTATGTTTCAGAAATATATTGAAGAGAAATTGGTGAAAAATTATCAATATTGAATTGACATGTGGATAACAAATTTTCAATATACCTCTTTTTGCGGTTATATTTGTTGAAGATAACAGATAAAATTCACAAGTATCCTCTCTTAACTTTTGATCTTTCTCCTTATCCTCAATATCCATGAAATTAGCTCTTTAAGCTACTTTGAAAAATTTATCAGCTTGAATAAAAACATAATCATACATGGGTTGTTGATGTTGAAAATATTTCGATAAGTTTATCGATTTGTAATGGTTAATGATGAAAATTTTTGGGACATATCTAAAATATGGTAAAGAATGCAGCCAATTTTTTTGTAATTTCTCAACTTTGACTATAGCATGTCCCCTATATTTAAGCACCATTTGACCAACTTTAATAGGAAAGTTAGGGCATACTTTATTTTTCATTTTATGTAAAATTATAGTTGGAACATGAAGTGCAGTTTGACTTCCTATTTCTACGACATCTAGTCTATCAGTTATATAAGGGGTCATCCATCAATCAAACACACAACTTCCCATGATCGTTTAAGCTCTTGTTGCATTTGTGCTGTCTACAAGACCAAGTTATCTAACTGGTGCCATATGATCCTTTGGTTTTTCTAGTTGTTACTAGGTGAGTATGATTCATCTATTAGGAAAAGAATATTGACTTTTTGATCCCCAGTATGGTCACCAAGAATATTAATGTTTCTTCTTGACAAAGAAAGACGTCAACCTCATAGTATTTATTTTTGGAATCTCTCTTATTTTCTAAAGAAGTTATTCTACTCCATTTGAAAACACTCATATAAATTGAAAATCAACTATTAAACTTTCAACTCATGCACTATGAGTTGACTAGGTATTCTTTAAAATTAAAATAAAGGATAAACTAAATTCTGATAATCTCATTCCAAATTGACAATCGTGATCATATGTGACAAAATAAAAATGAAACAAATTCAATAAAAGGAAATAGAAAGCATTTATACACATATACATAGAACTATAAAATGATATCATGCATTTGGAATCACAAGAGCATAGGAAAACATTCATGAGATTCTGACTTCTTAATTGAAAATTAATGTTTTAGAACCACAAATGAAATTATTTAGCAAACAATCTCTTTGCAAGAGTAAAAAATATAATATTATGAAATTGAAGTATTAGAATAGAGTTTAGTGCCTAAAGAACGATTCACAAAATCCCACTACTTAATAGTAAAAATAAATTCATTCATCCTCTAATGGGTCTGGGATTGGGCTCCCTTTGACCAATAGTAATAATAAAGGGTACCTAGAAGAAAAAGAGAAAATATAGTAAGGTGATGGCTTTAGAAAACATCAACAAGTTTAATAAATCAAATTAATCCATGACTATGAAGATATAAGGGAATTGCTTCAGAAAGAAAAGAACACGCAAAATTGTAGAAGGATCATATGTGGAACAATCTCTCTCTACTATCAAAGAAACATCTGGTATATATGGCTACAATCATGATCATTATCCAAATTGATTGGGTATTTATTGGGGATTAACGATTTTGATTAACACTTGTTGCAAACATTCTTGAATATATTCTCTCATGGGGGGAACTGTGATATAATTATTTACACATAGCTTAAATATCCCCCTCTCAATATATTGTGCATTTGATCGTAGTTCTCAAACTATTGATGATTGGTCCTCATTTTCATTAACAGTGGTAACCAATAAATTTTTAATTTGGGCCTCTAGAAAGTCAGTTAATCTATTAAATTTTGCACCCAATGATGTTCCAAGAATTTGTAATTATTCTCTTAACACATCTAGGGGAATCATCAAGGAATAACTAATTAACAATGGGCACTAAAGGTCCTCAAAAAATTTAAGTTCCTTAACAAAAGAATTACTTCTGCGATTATCAATATTTAAAAACTTAGAACTAACATCTTCAGCATTTTAAATGTAGCAATCCATCCAACTATGGTTTGCTTTATTCTCTTTAGATCGTGAATTTTTTTTTTGTGTTATTTGGAATTCATTTGAAGAGGTGGCCTTATTCACAAAGGTGGATAATGGATTATAAACAAAGTATTTATCATTCTAGAGATCATTCTTCAAATATTCAATGAATGAATGAATCCCTTGGGATAAGTTCCTTAAATGCAAAGCAATTTCCCTGCCTTCCTTGATAGTCATTTTCTTATATTAGTTGCAGCATATAATCTAACACCATTTAGTAGGTATTCTACCTTCTTAACTCTTTGGTGTGTGATAGGGGTAGTGACTAAAATCTCTGCTCCTTAAATAACCGATGAAGTTATAAATAATGGAGTAGGATTTTCAAGCTCATTTATCCACTTCTTAAGGTTTATATTTTCTATCTCTTTTTCAATAATAGAGTGTGTTAATGCCTCCCCTATAATTTTATGTAACTTTAAAAGATCCATGGGTCCAATTCTAAGAACATCAAATTTAGAATTTGATTGGCTCATACCCTCTTATTTCGAATTTTAACTCTTTCAAATTGCAACTTCTTAGTTTCCTTATCATATTGGGTGTTTTGTATAGTAAGAGACTGGTTCTCAAAGGTGACCACTTATTCAGTAGTAATTTCTTTGATCATTTTTTGGGTTTCAACCATATAGGCCACAAGATGATCAAGTATGGTCGTACTATCAACTTCCATATAATCAATTCCTTTGCAATTTTGGACCCCCTCTTGGTGGAACTTTTACTCTTCAATGAAATGGTAATGTGTGACTGTTCTAAAGTCACTTAGGTAGGTGGCTCCTCTCCATGTCCTCCACCAAAGCACCTATCATTACTCTCTCCTCAAATCTAGATATGATTTATTTTCTTGTGACTAGAAGAGGAACTTGGGAAATACTATGGTGTTGAACATGGTTGAGAAATAATAGAATTTTGGCCTCTCTATTTAGTTTTTCCTCTCGTACTAGTCTTGCTTTCAATGGTTTTTTTTTTGTGGTAAGGATGAGTACTTCTCTTTGAGTGATTTTATGCAACTTTCTCTACTTTCTTTAGAAATTATTGTGAACAAAATGATGATGCCCATATGCTTTGAAAATAATCCTTCAGGGTCAAATCTTTGTATCAGTTCTGCTTCAGACAAATTTAAAGAAATGAGTGACTCAGAAAATTCTGCTATATTACCAATATTTCTCACACTAATTTCCCCAATGGTAATTGGTAAATAAATGAATTGATTTTTCTTCTTTCCTTCAAATATAGGAAAAAATGGGTGGTATTATCTGCAAATTTCATCAAGAAAATATCGAATGCAAACATGGGTAGAAAAAAATGTTTATATTGACTCTATACATTTTGACCAAGGTATGGTCTTCCCTCTATTCGTGCACTCTTTTTCCCCATAGGATTTTTTTTTCTCTGGTAGAAATTCTCTAGGGCTCTCACACAATCAACATGTAATTGACCTCTCTAATAAATACATATTGAATCCAACAAAAATAGAATGGATACTTATGCTTCCATAGCACATGATACTATAATTGCAATGGCTCCACATCTGGATTCAAAATGCTTTTATGTGGTAGTATATTAAAACTATGGCATGAAACAAGAACCATTACTAGATAGACAATCATAACAAAACTTTGAGTTTTGAACACATTCACTAACTGAAAGGAAATCTCATTTGATATGACCTCCACCTACTAAAAATAACATCTCATTTGAAAGAATAACATAATACATATAAGATTGACCTAGGGATTGTCCTTGTTGTTTCTAATTCCATTAGCTATGAGGGTATCCAAGAGAAATCTCTATACGTCCTCATCAATATGGAAATATAAATAAAATAGGTAATGGGAAATATTGGTTTTAAGTGTGGCAATAACTCCTAGATGATATTCATCTCGCCAACTTGAGAGTTGAGAAAAACATTGACTTTAGATAATTTGAGCTTCCTATTGGGCTCTGGAGACTAACGTATCTTCTTGAAGACCTTGTGGGTCAAAGGATTTAGATTCTTTTTAATGTCGAGCTTAACGTTCTTGGTCTTTGAGTAGAAATTTTTGGCACAAAGGTAAACTACCTCTCTATTCAGTTAAATAATTCAAGAACACATGCAACATTCACTAGCCTTGTGGTCCAAATTATATTGTTCTTCCAGTCTTCAAGGGAGGAATTCAAATACCAATTATAAGCTATGGCCTAGCGAAAGCTCTTGTTGAGGCAGTTTATTGGTTCATTTCATCTCCACAAAATATATCCTTCTCTCTTTTAGTTTCCATCTATTCAATGTACTTAGAACTGTATAAGGAATCAGTAAAGCTTCAGTGGAACTTAATTTTTAAATTTCCATTCTTTGGTACAATTAATAGTATTTTATTGTCTTTCATACCACTCCGTTTGGGCCTTGTGCTATAATATTCAGAATTTAATTCTTATGGCCACTCCCTTTGGGCCATGTGTTATAATATTGGGAAGTTAATTCTTATGGCCACTCCCTTCATGAAATGATGGGGGGTAATTCACATAGTAAAATATCAAGAACTTAAAGAGTTAATGACATTGTTCCACATCAAGTGCTTCCATTACCCCAAGGATTGGATTTCCTTAAATGGGCTCTTATTAACCTGGATATGAGAAAATGGCAGCATTACTTAAAGGAACTCAAATAAAGTGGGTGAAGTGGATTCGTTATGACATGTTATGTATAGATAATTGTCATGCACAAGAACCAATGTATGCAGATGAATGGGAGTGATGAAGGTTACAATGTGCAGGAGTGAAGGATGTGCGGAGATAAGATGTGCAAATATATGATGTGCGGAAACAAGGTGTGTGAAAGTTTTGGTCTGTGTGAAAAGTAAAATGTGTGGGGGAACATATGGATGAAAACGTTACACACACTAGAATGTTGGCTAAGTGTTGAATGTGAAGAGGATGTGCGTAGAGAAATAACTTTTGCAGGTTTCCTCTACATAAACCCATGAGAAAATGATCAAGCATGGACCTTAGTTATAATGCGTAAAAATGGGATTTACAAGGGAGACAAGTAGATTCAGGGGCAAGAGAGCAGGTGAATGTGAGAGAACATGCATGAGAGAAAGAGAAAGGGAAAAATTTAGGGGTTAGTATTCATAGGTAGGATAATTTCCCATGATTTTTCAAAAAAAAATTGCCAATTTCCGATGTTTCTAAAAATGATTCACCCAAATTTTATTGTATAAAATTTCATTTCCTTAAAGATCGCAAATTTTTATAGATAAAATATAAAATCATTGTAAATTTCAATACTCTTTATGAAAATATTGCCAAACATTTCACAACTTTCATATTAAGGACAAGTAAGATTCACCAAGGTTTCAAAACTTTAAGAGAAATTCCCATCCTTAAAATATTCCCGAGAGAGAGAGAGAGAGAGAGAGAGAGAAATGGGAGTTAAAATGGAGAGGGAGGCAGGGAGTGAGAGAGAAGAGAGAGTTTAGCATAGAGAGATGTTGGAGAAAAATAATAATGAGAGAATGATGGATTCATGGAGAGAGAATGGGAAAGAAAAAAGGGGGAGAGAGAGAGATAGAGCTAGGGTAGTTGTTGTAGAGGAGGAACTAAGGGAGGGAGGGCATGATAGAGAAAGAGATAAATGGAGGGTGAGAGAGAAAGATAGAGAGAGAGTGAGTGAGAGGGAGGTGGAGTGAGGGTGAAAGGGTGGTCAGATAGAAAGTGAGATGGTGAGGTGAGAGAGAGACTAAGTGATAAAGGGGATAGAGAGGGAGAAGGGTGGGTGATGGGAGGATAGAGTAGGAGGTGGAGAGAGAGGGGAAGATGGATAAAGAGGTAGAGATATGGAAAGAGGGATGAAGAGAGAGAGGGAGGGATACAGAGAAAGGTGGATAGAAGGGTAGAGAGAGAGAGAGGAATGGGAGAGAACAGGAGGGAGGTTGAAAGTGAGAGGGGAGAGAGAGAGAAATAAATAGAGGTAGATAGAAATAGAGAGGGAGGGAGAGAGAGGAGGAAGAAGATAGAGAGAGAGGGATGAGAGAGAGAGAGGAAATGGGCAGAGAGAGTAGGATAAATGTGGAGAGTATGTGGTAGAGAGAGAAAAAGGTGTTGATGAGGGTAGAGAGACATAGAGGTATGGAAAGAGGATTGAGGGGAAATAGTAGGGGAGAGAGAAAGACGATAGGGAGAGGATAGAGAGAAGGAGTGAATGTGCCAGAGAGGGGGGGGGGAGGAGAAAGATAGAGAGGTAGGGAAGGAGATACATATAGATTTGGGTGGTGCTATGAAGGAGGGACTAAGGGAGGGAAGGAAGGATAGAGAGATTTGAAAGGATAGGGAGGAAATTGGAGAGAGATGGGGAGAGAAGTGGGGAAGAGATAATGACAAAAGTGTGCAAATTTTTAGGAGCACATAATAATTTTTAAAATAATGTGCGCATGTTTTTAGGAGCATGCACATGCTTTAAAAAATGCATACACACTTTTAATAATGCATGTGTACCCTTTTAAATTCTTTTTTTTTTTGAGGTGGGAGTGACAACTCTAGCATACTTGTTTGTTGAGTTTGTTGTCTTGGATATAGGTTCAAGTTGGAAAACCTAGTGGTTTAGGCTACAAAAACATAAAAACATTGATCTTTTGGAGCTATATCTATTTTTGACTTTATATATACTAAACAAATCATTGTCCATGAAACTACATAAACTAAACGTTAAAAATGATTATAACGTTCTGATATTTTCCTTAACCATTATTAAAAAAATTATATGGTCACTAGTTGACACTAAAACCTCCAATTAAAAAAAATTATGTTTGGAACTATTCTGTGTAGCATCCAAAAAAGTTCTAATAATTTCAGAGATATAGTGACTTTTACAATTTAAAAAAGTATATAATTAAGATAATAAATTTTGAAAAACTAGCCAACCATGTGCTCTCTACAATTTTACAAATTTTTATGTTAATATTCTATAATTTAAATACAAATTGACATTAATAAAAACATATACATTATATTTTGGATAAAAAATAATATATAAATCATAGTAAAACTCAAATTTCACGAACTGAGATAAACAAAAATTATATATTTTCCTAAATTTTATCTTTTTACATTATATAAATTACTTAAAATTAATATATCATCACTTATTTTTCATTTCTCCTTCTTAAACTTATTTTTCCTTTACATCTCATCATATATTTATTATTTATATTATTAAATGCTAAAAATTTCCCAAAATAAGCAAACTATATTTATATTATCAAATCACTAAAAATTACCTAATTTAACAAACTAAACTAACAATATGAACTAGGGAAAATCGATAGAGTACCTATCCCAATGCCACTTGTATTTTCATTACAGGATAACTCAAATTAAAATTCATTTTAATTTCACAATATATAAAAACAGAAATTATACTCTAATGTAAAAATTCAGATGTCCAAGTGTATTCAAGGATATATCAGAAAGTAGGTGACTGTACTAAAACAATTTCTAATAGCGATTAAATTTGGTGACTGGAATGTTTGGCCCACCTGTCATATCTGCACTAATAGTGATTAAATATCTCAATATATGTATCTATCAATGGCATCATCCCACCATCAGATAGGCATTGATGCATGCCTTCTTGGCCTTGTTTGATGCATATCGTGTAATAAATTCTTCATTTTCATTTGACTAAAAGACAAATATTTGATCAAATAAAAGAAAATTTTTTACTAAAACTTTAAAATTTAAATATCTTTTGCAATTAAATTTTCTTTCTAATTTTATTTAATTTAACATCATTATCTTATAGATTAGTTATATTATCATTCTATATATTACTTACCTTATTTATCTTATTCAATGTATACCTATCTCGTTTCCCATTTCTTTTCTTTTATTCGGATATTTATTGGCATTACATTATCTTATCTTATATTATCTCTCTCTCTCCCCTCCCTTTAAATTTGCTTCCCTTAAATAGAATCCTTCATCACTCTTATAGCTTCTTGTAACTTTATCTACCTTATTTATTATGCACCTTTCTCTTTCTTATATTAGATATTATTTTATTTTTTTATTTTTTTTAAGCAAAACGAGTATTTTTATTTATGAATGGCCAAAGCCAGAGAAAGAATTACAATTCATTGTTTCTCTCATTGCTTTTCTCTGCTTTTTCTAGACCTCCTAGCTCTTTTAGGGAATGATTGCCATTTTCGGTGCCCCTGTATTTATGCTGATCATACTTTTTCCAAGAGTGCATCCTGCATTTGCTAACCTGTCTGCTTCAGTGTTTAAATCTCTAAGGATATGGAATAGCTGTGCTGATGAGAATTCCTTCATAAATCTGTTTACTCTTGTTAGCTGCTTGTTTAGGGCTCGATCTTTGAGGCCTTTCTTATTTATTAGAGACCTTATCAGCAGTTCTAAATCTCCAAAAACTATAATTTCATTTGCGTTTCCTTTTCTGGCCAGTTGACAAGCTTTTAATAGACTGAGTGCTTCTGCTTGATTGTTGGTTTTTAGCCCAAGTCCCCAACTGAATTCCTCTTTTCTCCCATTCTGAAAATAGATGACTCCCCCTGCTCTTGACCTGCCTGGATTTCCTTTCGAAGCCCCATCGAAGAATATTGTGCATTTACCTTGTGACTTCCACCACTTCTGAAAGTTGTCCAAGTTGTCTCTAAACTGCCAGTTTTCCTTGTGGATTGGGCGGATAATGGCTGGTGTAATTGGCATGGGTGAAAAGCCTTCCAGCCAAGCCTTCTCTTCATTTCTGAGGGTGCTATCTTTGACGCTAGTTTGTCTCAGAGTTTCTAAAAGAAGATCCTTGGCCTGCTTTGCTACAGCTTCTGCATTAATGTCTTTTTTATTGAAGACAGATTCATTCCTGGAAAGCCACAACTTCCAACATACATATTTCAGTGCAGCAATCCACAGCTTGTGCCAAAGAGATTTTTCATTGATGCTGTGGGGGTACCGAGTTTTCCAAGACAAAAACATTTCTGTGATCTGCCAGTGTGATGGGGGTCTCACATTCAACCCTGTCAGGAAGCTGTTCCAAACTTTCTGTGCATACTCACACTCAATAAACAAATGCGCTGAGGTTTCTGGAGCGTTCTTGTAGAGGGCGCAACGATGCCGGCCTGCAATGTTTCTTTTACACAGATTGTCTCCGGTCAAGATTTTATTGTGGAATAAGGTCCAGCTGAAGAAGTTGATCTTCGGGATGCTGAAATTTTCCCAAATCTGTTTCCAAACTGATTCTGGGTGTTGTGACTCCTTTTTTCCTTGCATTTGGAGATAGCCTTGTTTGACCGTGTACTCTCCTATTTTTCCCCATCCCCATAAATATTCCTCTTCCTTATGCACTGGTGTAAAATCTGTTATTGCCTCTAAAAGAATTTTTTACTGTTCTTTTAAGTGAGTTGGGATGATTGGCAATGACCAACACTGCGAGTTACCCTTGAAGTCCCACTCTACTATATCCTCAATTTTCCTTACTCCTTTAGAAATTAACCAGGCTCTTAACTCTGCAATTTCATTGATGGTTGAGAGAGGGGGATGGTTCATAATTCGATCTTTCCATAGAAGCGAATTTTTGCCGTTTCCTGGGATTTTATATAAATGATTTCGGAAGAAATCGACCCCTCTACAACAAAGCCTCTAGGCCTGCGTTCCTCTTGGGGAATGCGCTGGAATGAATGTTGTGATTGATTGCTTTTGCAAATATTTAAGGTTCAGCAACTGACTGGTTGGGTGCGATGGCTCTGTGATTAATTTCCACAGGAGTTTGCAGCCCAGAGCCAAATTTGCATGCTGGGGGTTGCGGATTTGAAGTCCGCCTTCTGCTATTGGACGCTTCATTGTTTCCCATTTGATGAGGTGGAAACGATCTCTGTTTCCTTTCCCTCCGTTCCAAAGAAAGTTTCAAATAATGTTGGTTATTTGATCGGTGATTTGTTTTGGAGCCAACAGCAACGAGGCTTGGTATGTAGGCAGGGCGGAGAGCACAGATCGGATGAGGGTGAGTTTGCCACCAGTAGTGAGCCATACTCCGCCCCACGCTGTTATCTTTTTTTTATATTTGGATATCACCTCTTCCCATAATTGATTTCGATTGGAGCCCCTCGTCAATGGTAAGCCGAGATATTTATTTTTTTCCCACAGAGCATTTCCTTTGAACCCCAGTACATTGGAAATTCTGTCTGTAGCGTGCTGATCGATGTTCCAACTGCATACTGCACTTTTCCGTTCGCTGACTAGCGCACCGGTGATGTTACAGTACTGTTGAAGGATGGTTTTGAAAGCTGTTTCAATTCTCATGGATGCGTCCCCCAGCAGAATTGAATCATCAGCGAATAGCGCATGATTCATCGGGGCTATGCCTTGAAAAATCCTTATCCCAGGAATGGTTCCAATTTGTTTCTCTTGAGTTAGCTTACGACTTAGAACATCAGCCATCAAAATGTAGAGAAAGGGCGAAAGAGGGCAGCCCTGCCTCAATCCCCTGGTTGCTAGAAAAAATTCAGTTGGTCTGCCATTCACCAATGGGGCGATCCAAATTTTTTCTATACATGCCTTGATGAGGTTTATGAAATCCTGTTTAAAGCCAAAATTTGCTAGAACCCTGAACAAAAAGGAGCGATTAACACGGTCAAAGGCATTGCACATATCCAATTTAATAATCATACCTTGTTCTTTCCGAGTTAGACTGGAATGAAGAGCTTCTTGGATCTGGATGACATTGTCCAGAATTTGTCTGCCTTTTACGAATCCTCCTTGTGCCTGAGAGATGAGCTTTGGGAGAAGAGGCTTGATTATGTTGGCCAGCAGCTTGGCCACAATCTTATAAGATGAATTGCAGAGAGAAATCGGCCTATATCTATCAAAGGATCTTGGGTTTGTTTCCTTGGGAATTAAGGCGAGAAAGGTAGAGTTTATTCCTCCGCCCACTTTTTCCTTCCTCAGGATTCCTCTTATCATTCTGAATAGATCGATTTTGATAATTTCCCAACAAATTCTGTAGAAGTGAACTGAGAACCAGTCGGGTCTTGGAGCTTTATCCGGTTCCATGGACCAAACTACATTAGTTATCTCCTCTTCCGTGACTGGGCTCAACAGAGAGTTGTTATCCTCCTCATTGACTAGGTTTGGGATGGTTGTGAGGAACTCCTCTGCATCCTCCTCATTTCCATTTCTTTCCGCGCTTAAAAGATTCTGAAAGTGAGTGACCGCTGCTTCTTTGATTTGTGAAAATCCTTTATACACCTGTCCGGTTGTGCTAGTTATCTCTGCTATATGATTGCGGGAAACTCGTGCCCTGCACTGTCTATGAAAGTATTTGGTGTTCCTATCTCCAGATTTGAGCCACAAACTTCTGGACTTTAGGTGCCAATATTCTTCTTCAGTTCTGAAACAACAGTATGCATTCCTTTGGGCAGATTTTTCGATGGCTAAATCTGTGGGAGAGGGATCTTTCTCCTCCAATTCGAATTGGACTCTTTCCAACTGAAGAACTGCTTCCTTCCTTTGGTTGGTTGGGGTTTGCATAGATTTTTTTATCCAGTCTTTAAGAGCTTTTTTTGTATTTTTTATTTTTTGTTCCCACACATAACTTGGGGATCCGTGAACAACTATCCTCCATGCTGTTTGAACTGTTTCGTAGAATCCGTCTTTACCTGCCCAGAGAGGGCTGAAGCGGAATGGAAGAGGGCCGAGGTCTTCTTCTTCTTTTATACATAGTAGAATTGGCTTGTGGTCCGATGTAAGCTTGGGGAGGATCTTGGAAAAAACCATTCTGTTATCCAGCATTAATGTACTGCTGATTAGAAACCTATCCAGCCTAGCTGCGATTTGATTTTCTCCTGTTCTATTATTGGACCAGGTGTATTTTCATTTTATAGGTTTGAAATCAACTAAGTCCCACTGTAAAATCAGATTTCCCACAGTGTTGATGAAGGGGTCCCTAGAATAAATCCCTCCTCTTTTTTCTTTGGGATCTAGGATGATGTTCAGATCACCTCCAATGACTATATTTGTTGGGTTGATCTGTTCTATATAATCCATGAGTGTCCTCCAACACTCTCTCTTTTCTTCGTAATGGACAGGAACATATAGGTTAAAAAGAGCTAAGGAGAGATTGCTTACAGTGTGGCGCAGATCTGTGTGGATCCAATGTTGGGTCTCTGTGGATCGTTCCAAAATGAGTGAGTTTTTTGACCAAAACGTGCCTATTCCACCAGCCGAACCCCTTGCACTGACAGTCTTTCCTGAGTCATATTTCCATTTCAACGTGCTGGTGTTTAGAAGGGCTTCCTCTTCTATCTTAGTCTCCTGGAGCATTAGGATGTCTGCGGTTTCCATCTTCAGTAAGTCTTTCATAGCTTCTGCCTTATTGGGATTACCTAGCCCCCTACAGTTCCAGGAGATCAACTGCATCATTTACCGCTTGATGAAGGGGGGCCTCCTGGTTTGGACGCCCTTGGCCTTTTGTTTCTCCCGATGGTCATTTCTATGGTGGCTTGACTGCCTAGGGTTTTCTGCCTTTCTAATTCTTCTTCCCTTGTTTCCCTGTTTGTTCTTCTACCCACTTTTTTTAGTGGCCTTTCAATTATTTCTTCATCAGATGAACCCGCGTATTCTTGGTTCTTCTTCTTTTGTTTTATGATGTCTACATAAGAAGGAGAAGGAGTGTTGTTGGGATTCGGATTTGGAGTATTACCTCGCTCTTGGATATCCTCGTTGTTCTTCTGAGGTGGATCTTTCGATTCGGCCTCTGGCGGATCTTCCAGTGGAGTGAGAGATTCGAAGGGATTTTTGTCTCTAGCACTACTTTCAGCTTCTCTGCTTCCACTGTTTTGAATATTTGTGTCTTCATGCCCTGATTTGTTCCCTCTCTCTTTTGCTTTGTTTTTATTATTCTGCCTGCTGCTCGCTATTCTCTTTTCTTGCTTCCATTGATCGCCTTTTTCTTTTTCTGTTGTTTCCTCTATTTTTTTTTGCAATACCTTACAAAATGCCCGTATTCATGGCAATGTCAACATTTAAAGGGCAACTGTTCATAGTCTAGTTCTTGAATGTGCGACCAGTCTGCCACTGTTAGTTTGATGGCTTCAAGGAGCCCGACCTCTAGATCAACTTCCACGCAGATGCGGGCGCAAAAAAACTGGTCCTTCCTCAGAGCCTGATCTATATATCTGCCTAGGGCATTGCCAATAGATTTCAACGAACTCTGACTCCAGCAATGAAGAGGAAGATGTGGGAGGCGCACCCAAACTGGAACCGCTGTGGGAACATCTTGAGCAGGATGAAAATCCGGGTGCCATTTTTTCAAGTATAACCCTCGTGGGCCCATAAAATAAGGTTCGTTTCTGAAGATCACGCTTCGATCTTCTTCGCTGTCAAACACGAATACGAAGAACCCTTTGCCTATGAAATGACTTTTTATACCTTCCTTGACCAACGGGATCCAGTTTCGGTTGACCCATTCATCTACTGCCTTCGGGGATGGCCATAGCCCTGTGAACTGGCCAATAAGGCCCATTTCAGCAAGATTTAACATTGTTCTACATGCTTCTTCTGCCGGAAGAGTCATCGAGGGGATGTTGTCCAGCTTTTTCACAAACTTTTGTTGCGAGAGCGAGATCGGTCGCTTTTCAGATGCAGCAACCAGGGCTCGGAAGGCATCTAGGTCTGAAGGCTGGGGCTCGCCTTCTTTCGCCATTCGGAAAGAGCTGGGATTAGGGCAGAAGCCCCATGTACCTAATCTGATCAATCCCCAATCGTCTGATTCTAGACGGATCCTGATCCACTGTCCCGATCGATCCAGCAATCGCACTGGCTGCGCCCAGTTCAGCAGGGGCCGAGTCCGACGGGAGCAAGGCTATCACGGAGCGCGCGCAGCAAATTAGATATTATTATATTATTAAACATATACTTTCTTATCTTTTTTCTAATCCTCTATATATATTCATAATTTATTCCTTATCATTATTAATAACATTATATTTAATTAATTTTTAACATAATTTAATCATTATGTATCTTACTCTTATTTATTACCTAAATTCTAATTTTATTTCAACTATTCATAATAATTTTTAATATTTGTATTCTTTATTTCACTCTTACAATCTCTCTATCCCTCAATATTCATTTTCATCTAGGGTTATTTAACCTTGGTCTCTCTAGTAATCTATATTTCAACACAAACCTTTGATGATGGTTGAAGTGTTCACCTGAAGCATCAGACGTTTCAAGAAGGACACATAGTATTACTCCAAAAACATTTCTCCAATATGATGAAAAAATCTGAAATCTTCATATTAATATTACGCAACAATTTCATTTTAACTTATCATCACCATTATTATTATCTTTGTTACATGCCCAAAAAACCATAACTCATTTCATATTTCATATGATACTTTTTCATATGACAATATTTTTAATTAATCAATTCAATAAAAAAGGTAAAAAGACATAACTTCTTTGTAGATAAATTTCTGAGCTTTGATCTACTATGAATATTCTATAATATTCCATGCATGTTAAATCTCTACCATCCATCTAATGCTTATTGATAATTAAATTAAAATTCTAAAAGCCCTATTTCAAAATAGACACGTCTATAAAAATTAAACACTTCTATTTGTAAAAATTAACTAAATTACTTTATTTTAAATTATTATTATTATGAATTATAAATAGAATTAATATATAAATTAAACATGTAATAAGGTTTTTAACCATGGATATCCACCTTACATTACCATGGAGATTCTTAACATATAGCGTTCCAAGACATGTACAATTACACAATTCCTTTGGAATAGAGCGCTCAAGTGCATTATAAGAGAGACCAAGGATTCTTAGCGCTTTCCAGTGCCCAACCTCAGGTAGAATTATTCCACTTAAAGCATTATAGGAAAGATATAAATGTCACAATAGAGACAAGTTGCAAATATATGTGGATAGTGTACCATTCAATCCACAAGAAGGGAGTAAAATTACAACTACTCGTTTTATGTTTGGTTTGCACGAAATTCCATTACACCAACACATGTTATCTGAGTTATGGGTCATCTAGCTGGAGAGAGATCCATGTCAATCATATATGATGCCTCTTTTGAAGCTCAAAAGCACCTCCACATCCCTTTTTTGGTGATACAAGGCCATGGATGATGGGAACAAAGAGGCATCCCCCATTATATTCCACCCATTCAAAGGAAGACGTTGAAGAGAATTTAATCCACCCATCTTCTCATAGAGATGTTGATGAGATTCTCTGTGAGCATGGTAATAGTAATGAACAAAGCACACAAACATGATGAGTAGAACAATACATGTTCAAATCATAATTTATTTTACACCAAAATACATAGGTGTTAGTAAACAGATGCATATCCAGAGTTAATGAATCCTTGATAGGTCGTTAAACACATGCTGTGAAACACATAGGGAGTGTTGGATTATCCAATGCCCAACAATCTCCTCCCAACATGACTCTGATGTGTTTCAAACTCAAGATATTTGGCTATGATACCACTTTTTGGAATCATGATTATCATTACAAAAAAACCCGTAGGTATTAGAAAAAATGCATCGTGTTGGATGGTGTTGTCATTAATGTCAACCCATGGAATTGGCTGGCTTTGACATTGACCAAAAGGACCAGTCATTGATGTCAAATGGTAAATGAGTGCTTCTTATTAATTATCAGATTACATCAAGATAACAACTATATTGTTGGATGGTTGAAAACCCAAGTCCTAAGGTTTGGGTTCTTTGGACTAAGTACATACCTCGACCTTGTCGATGGTTTTTGAAGTGTCAAACCATTGAGTTTGACTAGAAATCCACTTCATTAGATTCTCCTCATCGATATATTTCCAGTGGTATATGGTACACCACATGGTTTTTCCTGGTTTGAGAGATATCCCCATTTGAAGTTAGGGACCTCATTAATGGGATAAAACCCCATAGGAGTGTGACATGGCATAATTTTAGTGCTTGAAAGTATCAAAACTCCGGCAAGAAGGTTTCTCATTATGTCTTATAGAAAACTAAGGATACTCTATCATACTTTGTAGAGTCAACCCTTGACTAACTTAATTCCTAATTATAAAGGGCACATGTGCTTTGTTTAGGGTCTAGGTTGACATACAAATGATAAGTTACAACAATTAAAATTTTGAAGGCTTCTAAGACCACCTCTAATGTTTGCCTAGTAAAGCCCATCTCTAGCCTAATTAAAACTCCCACATCATATTAAAAATCTTGAAAACTTACACCAAAGGAAAAATAAGGTTTAGTATAATTAATATGCTATGATTATTTGAATAATAAAGAATTAAAAGAGTTTAAAAATCCTCCAGCAGTTACCTTCAAGGAGCCCTTCCCAAACCCATCATTCAAAACATATACATAAAGATCACAATGTAAGGTTCCTCCTCTAATGTTAAAATAATATACTTTATGAAAAATAGCTCAAAACAGACAAAGTTTCAAAAATTAAATTTTTAAGCAATAAGTCATGATGGCCATTAGTGAAACAATAAAGAGCATTTAGAATTCTAAAAGCCCTTTAACGACTATTATTTCAAGCCCCTTCTATCCTAATAAATCACCTATAAAATAAACTTATTCTACCCTCAAGACATAACATTTTTAATATATGATCTTTTGTGAATACCTCTTTGAATTTTTTCAGCCTCCTAAGGAAACCAATGAAGCAACTTCATAGAGTTAGAAGATTTATTTTGACATAGAAACTTGAAAGAGTTAGAAAAATTCTTTTGATGTGTCTTTAGGATGATTGTTCATAATTTCTACTTGGCCCTGAGGAAAACATTGAGCATATGAGGTAAGGCTTATGCATATTTGTTTCTCAAGTAATTCGCTTATCTTCTTTGGCACGATCTACCTGGGATTCTTTTTATATTCTTTGGTCTCATCCTGCGTTATAATCTTGTCTCCTAAAGTGGACTACAAATCTTCTAAGGGACATTAGAATTTTTTTTTGAATTTGGATTGGGATCCTTTTAAAAGAATTTCAACTTTGAGCTTAACATAACGCAACATGTGAATTGACACAATGAATTGATATATAGATAGACATATTTGTTAGTCACTTTAAGACTTGGTGTAATGTGTGTCCCAGATTTGTGAAGTTTTGTTTAGGATTGTCATTAGGTATTGTCTTTAAGGACTGCCTTAGGTTTTGATACTTCTTAGGACTATTCTAGGACCATTTTATGTCCAGTTAGGGTGTTAAAATTTTTTTTTTTTCCTTTTTTTTCTTTTTTTTCAATTGCAGATGTTGATTCTCACTGTAAGACAATGGTAGTAATCTCATTTTATTAATGAACAATTTCAAGAACCAAATGTACTAAGGCAACCATTGACTTCATAACCTTGGTACGATTAAATGCACTAAACCAATGATTGTGATGACAACTTGACTTTGATTTATTAATCCAACAATATCGTGAGCATCTTGATGACGAACCTTTCTACAATGAAAAATGTTCATCATGCCATAACACTTACCTTATGTGACCTTGCAATAGTAAAAATTAGTGATATCTCAAGTTCTGAACCTATGTCTTTTTGTTGTAGACTTAGGTACTAGTACCGAGTACTTATTAGAGCTTGTTAGGTTTCAGTACTTAAGGCCCTGACTATTTCATTATTACAGCAGTTAGAGTTTTGAATACTATCCTACAAGAAACATCATAAGGACTCTTAAGTAGTTGTTTGAAGTGACTTTCCATGAAATATAATTGACTTTATTGATAGAACTATTATGATTGTGATTTGACAGTAAGTTAATAGTTGTTAGTTGAGACAAAAATTGTTTTGCATTGTCACTTTGTAAGATAATGTAAAAATGGAGTAAAGTAATTCTTTGAAGTGTAGATGTGCACATGTGAAAGGAGTCGTTGTGTATGTGCAGACTTGATATACCTCTTATGAATACCCCTAACAAATATTTGACATAAATATATTGACCATAATTTTTTTTTGGACTTTAACATGGCCTTATCTTAGTAAGCATTGATGTGACAACTAGATCAATCAGTGACTCAGATGAAATAGCTAGGAATATGATGCGAAACAATGATTGACTGAGTGAGCATTATATGATCTTTGACTTTGACCTTATTGTGACATGGTAATAATATCTAGACATTAATATTGAGTTAACACCTTGACTTTGACTTGATCTATATATTGAGGTACTTACGCCTATGACAATGGTGACTTGAGGATTTGTGTTGTGGTGATGACCTAGAGAGATTGTACAAGTGATGCAACTATAACTTTGCAGGGAAGTAGGTGATGAAGGGATTTTCATCTAGTTAGACAAGCATATTGACATAAAGATGGATAGCAAGGCTTGAAACATTGAGGAGAAATGTTTACACGTATGCTAGTAGCTCTCCGAGGGAAGAGTTTGAGAGCATTGGTAGTAGGTCATAAGGATGACCTGGGGTGCCTTTGTTTGTGCCACCATTTGATAGCAGTTCTAGATTGTTACAGCATCATGTTCAACCCAATACAATGATGACAATGGTTGTGCATTGATGATTGTTTATTCATGAGGAGTGATTTGCAGTGTTTAGTGAGAGTGATGTGAAATTGAATAGTGATAGATTAATGTGTAGCGATCAATTTGTTTGGACAATGATCAGTGGCTAACAGGATTCAACATTGATTTTACATCTTTCTTAAAACGGTTATACATTGATTCAGAGTACAAGGTATCTAGTGTGAAAATTGTGAAATGTGATCTACCAACTCTTCTAGGTAATTGGAGTCACCCTCAGGTTGTGGCCTGAGAACACTTGAGGGTGACAACGTGGTACTAGGGCAAGTTGTGTCTTGCACAGGGATTTGTAGTGTCCATTCAATTGTGGCAGATAAAATAACAAGGTAGCGAAGCATCCTTTTCGATAACAACTGGGAAATAGAGTGTTGGGGCACGCATTAGGTTGTGGCCTGATCTATAGGGCATTGGGGAATCCTTCTGGTTTTAGTAGTGTTAGGGTCCAACCCTAATCCCTTTATTGATGTAATAAGCGCAATGGGTTGAGTCATAGTCATAGTTAGTTAGAGAGTCAATAAAGCCTGTATTAATAATTATAAGTGGTTCACTCGCATTTAAGAAATGGGCCACAGTTAGTTGCAAATGGTCCATAGTTAATAAATAAAGTGGTTAACCCATGTTATGCAAAGGACCACTAGTCGTTAGGTTGTTGGAGGTCATTTAGCTATAAATAGTCATAGTTATTAAGCGAAATATCATCAAGCCTAATTTGTAATCGAGCTCTTCTATGTTGGAGGTTGCCCCGTGGAAGAGGCAAGTGAACATTGAATCTATTTATGAATACTAAAATACTTGCTATTTTTCTCATTTTATTATGTGTTCTGGGTTATATTTCTTCGCATTTATGGTATTCTGGAATTTCTCGCAGGTCAAGAGCATAACAAGTGATATGAGAGAAATTTCTAGGGCTGATTGTACCTCTAATTTTTGCAGAATTGTTTTAGGTTAGAGATGTGTTTCGACGTCTTTAAACCACGAGATCTATCATTGAGCTCATAAACCATCGAATTAGAGGAGGCATGCACACAGGAACTACAAGAGGTGGTCACACTTATTGGACTCCCTTGTAACCCCTATGGGTACCCCTTCGAGTAGTATCACATTAGACATAACTGCGCATGGACTACACTTCCACGCACCCTTGGGTATATCGGAAGCCCCCTAAGCTCAGCTAAAACCTGGCCTTATATATGTCGTTGGTTGTCTTGCTGCTACAGTACATTGAGAACAACACTTGGGGAGATTACTCGCATGTATGATAGGGTAGTCGGGTAGTATGGCTAAGGGTACAGTCGATCCTCCTTAGTTAGAGCCCTAAAATATTGGGCTTAGTACTATTGTTAGACCCCTTTGTATATTGTGATATGTAGCACCAGACACTCCTTTGTGAACACAGTTCCTTGTACTCTCTAAAGATCGCCCACTATCTTATCTTCCATATCAAATCCAACAGTTTGGTTTCTATCGTCGTTGTACAACTCACATTCAGCAGTTGGGGTTTCATAGTGTCAATCAGACTCTTTGTGTAGTGAGGCTTGTTGCTACTATAGTCCAAGCACTATTTTAGTAGGACATTGGGCACGATTAAGTTTTCTTGAATTTTTCCACTACAGTGTTGATCAGTGGGGAGTAAAACTCCTTTTGGAGTAAAAACAGGTTTGAGACCATCCCAGGATGCTTGCAAGAGACTTAGCCCATAAGCTTTAGGACAACGAGATGATCACAGTGACACCATTCACTTGTCAGCCTCAATTTTCTAGTAGTCCCAAATTTTTTCGAAGTGACTTCAAGTGACCCCCACTAATAGATTCCTGAGCTCACCCTCTTTCCAAGAAGAATACTCTTAAGTAATTGACCGAGGTTTGTGTATGGTAGGTACCCGATCTCAAGTCATGACCTATGAGAAGATAGAGAGACTTGAAAAAAGGTTGGATGAGTTCCAGGACAATATGGACCGAATTACCACCACGCTTTCACACCTCACCAATATGATATAGAGTCTCATCGAGAGGAGCATAGTGTTGATGAACACCTTGAAGGAGAATCTAGCCATCACATTCACTTCCATGGAAATCACCAACATTCCCACCTTTGGCCACCCAAGCTAGACATGTACAAATTTGATGGCTCTAATCTTGCAGTATGGGTAGCACAAATGGAACAATATTTCTCCCTTAATGATATATGCAAAGATAAAACTAAGCTATGTGTCAGAGCCCTTTACCTGGAATAATAGAGATGGCAATGGTGGCAGCGGCATCAGAAGTGTTATCCTGGGAACATAGCTTGGCACATGTTCTCAAATCCCTATGTGGTCGCTTTGACAGGGAATCTAGTTTTTTGGGTCATCTCACTAAGCTCCGACAAACATGCACATTATAAGATTACATTGTATCCTTTGAGAAATTTTCCATCAGAATTGATGGTTTAGGAGATTACTTCTACTTGGAGTGTTTCATCAGTGGTCTCAAAGAAGCCATCCAAGCCCATGTCCGGATGCACCACCCATTTGCGTGGATGGACGCCTGCAAAAAGGATGTTGAGGTAGAACTCGCCTTAGCTGCCTAGTCCACTCATCCAAATGTCGTAGCCAAGGGGCATTCCATCTAGGCTCAGGGCCCTACCCAAACACTTAAGGTTCAAAAAGTGTCTCCACTAGAAATGGTTGAAAGAAGAAAACAAGGATTGGGCTACTACTGTGATGAAAAATACTCCTCTGGGCATGGAAAATTTTAGGGGCTAATGTTCGCCCAGTGGGCTAATTTTCGATGATTTTTCCACAAAAAAGATTTGCCAATTTCCAATTTTATAAAAGACGATTCGCCCAAATTTTAGAATATAAAATTATTTTACCTTAAAAATCGCCAAGATTATAGATAGACTATATATAAAATAATTATAAATTTGACTAATTTTACAAATATATCAATAAACATTTATAATTTGCATATTAGGGATTAGTGAGATTCGCCAATGTTTTAAACTTCAAGAAAATTTTCCATCCTTAAAATTTTCCTTGCCTCTGGGCATAAATGAAAGGAACCAAAATTCTTTAAAATTGATGTTACTGATAAAAGCTCATCTAAGGAAGCCCAACCCTTTGGGGGGACTGAGGACAAAGTTGAGGAAACCTAGCCTGACAATGATCTCACAAGTATGCCATATGAACCAGTTATCTGACTACATGCTTTGGCGGGCATTTCTTCGCCTCAAACTCTCAAAATCATAGGCTTTCTTAAACATCAACTAGTAGTGTTATTGATTGACAGTGGAAGAACTCATAACTTTATCGATAAGTGAGTCTCCAAAGTTTTTCATTTTTTTGTACAGGTAGTCTGTAATTTCCAAGTCCTTATCGTTGATGGGGGGACCATGAAATGTGAAGGCCGCTACGAGAATATTAAACTTCATATGGGATACTACCACATAAAGACCGACATGTTTTCTATTGAAATGGGTGGTTGTGACATTGTCTTGTGTGCTAAATGACTTCACACATTGGGCCTGATCACAATGGATTTCTAGGAGTTATATATGAGATTTAAGAAGAACGGCCACATTCATACATTACATGGACTCTAGGCAGGTGCTCCTACTATCATCAGGTCACATTGAATGGAGAATATTTTGAAGAAGGGCCATCATGGAGTCATCACCCAATTTAATGTCATCCAGGCCATTGAATCCATTAATCATCATATTCATCATGAGATGCAACAAGTCTTAGACCGCCACCAGCAGGTATCTGACAAACCTAAAGAGCTTCCACCCACTAGGGGTGAACATGATCATAACATCCCTTTGGTCCCAGGAGCGCAACTGCCTAATGTGCACCCATACTGATATTTTTTCACCCAAAATAATGAAATTGAAAAAATCATCAAGGAAATCCTCGAAGCCGATGTTATTCGTCCTAACATTAATCCTTATTCATCACCAATGGTCATGGTGCTAAATAAAGATGGATAATGGTGCATGTGTCTACACTTTCGAGCCCTAAACAAGCTCATTGTCAAAGAAAAATTTCCTATTCCGGTTGTTGATGATCTTCTTGATGAACTAAATGGTGCTCAATGCTTTACCAAGCTAGATCTTCGCTCTAGCTATCCCCAAATATGCATGAAGGAAGTAGACATTCCCAAGACTACCTTCCAAAATCATGAAGGCCATTATGAATTATTGGTCATGCCATTTGGTCTCTGTAATGCTCCATCTACTTTTAAAAGCCTCATGAACAACTTGCTGCAACCATATCTCCGAAAATGTTTCCTCATCTTCTTTGATGACATTCTCATATACAACCTAAGCTAGGACAAACATCTTTAGCATGTAGACCTGATCTTGCAACTGCTCCGAAATCACAAATTATTTGTCAAATTTTCCAAGTCCTCTTTTGGCATTGAAGAAATCGAGTATTTGGGACACATTGTGGGTCGTGAAGGAGTGAAGGTTGATCCAAAAAAGATACATGAAATGCAAGATTGGCCCCAACCAAAAACCTTGAAGATTTTGAGGGGATTCTTGGGTCTCACTGGTTACTAATTTGTCCACAATTATGGTTGCATTGCTAGACCCCTTACTAATCTTCTCAAGAAAAATTCATATCTCTGGACTGATGCACCTAAGTAGGCGTTTGTGGCTCTCAAACAGACCATGTGCTCCACTCCCATATTGGTCGTACCAGACTTCACCAAATATTTTGTGATTGAATGTGATGCTTCCGGTACTGATATTGGTGTTGTATTATACAGAATGGTCGACCATTAGCCTTCACTAGCCAACAACTGAGTGGGTAACATTTGGGTCAATCTACCTATGAGAAAGAAATGGTGTCCATCTTTCATGCAGTAGACACCTCACAACCATACTATTTGGGTTCACATTTCCAAATCCGCATGGACCATCAAAGCCTAATTTTTTTTTTGGAGCAACGTCTATCATTGCCATAGCAAAATAAATGGTTGGCCAAAATTCCAGGAAATGATTATGAGATAATTTACAAGAAAGGGCATGACGATGTAGTAGATGATTCTTTATCGCACCAATTTGAGGATGAAATTACCCTTCTATCAATCTCTCTTCCCATACCAGATTGGACTGAAGAAGCTCGCAAGGAATGGTTCTCACACCCCTCTCTCTCCCAACTTATTAATAACTTTAGAGAAGATCCTAATTCATCAACCAACTACTCTTGGAAGGATGATATTCTTCGCTACAAGGATCAAGTAGTTATATCATCATAATCAACCCTCAAAACCCACATTTTGGAAGAGTTGCACTCATCTCCAACTCCAGGTCATTCAGCCTTTCAAAAGGCTTATGCTCATGCTCATCGTTCTTTCTTTTGGATTGGCATGAAAAATGACATTGTTACTTTTGTAGCTAAATATGATGTGTGTCAACACAACAAAGGAGAAACAGTCAAGTTACCGGGAACCTTACAACCATTTCCACTCCCTGCCTTAGTCTAGATGGATGTTTCCATGGATTTAATCATTGGTCTCCAAAATTCAACAAGCAAATCCATCATCATGGTGGTTGTGGAAAGAATTTCTAAATATTATCATTTTTATGCTCTACCCCACCCATTTACCCCCACTTTGGTGGCTCAATATTTCATGGACCATATCTTCAAACTGCATGGAATGTCGACTTCCATTGTGTCTGATCACAACCCCACTTTCACTAGAAAATTTTGGCAAGAAATTTTCAAGCTACAAGGTACGCAACTTCAACTAAGTACTTCCTATCATCCCCAAACCAAAGGTCAAATAGAAGTAGTCAACAAATGTTTGGAGACATATCCAAGGTGCTTCACTTTAGAAAAGGAGCATTAATGGCTATAGTGGCTACCTTTAGCTGAATGGTGGTATAATACTAACTATCATGAAGCCACCAAGATGACTCCATATGAGGCAGTGTATGGCCAACTCCCATCTTCACCTACTTATTATATCCTTGCATGTCCTAAGTTGCAGGCAGTTGATCAACTCCTATAGAACCATGCCACCATGATAGCTCATCTCAAATATAATCTACATCAAGCTCAAAATCGAATGAATCAACAGGCAGACCAACATCATTCCGAGCACAAATTTCAAGAAGGGGATTAGGTATTCCTATAACTACAACCATATAAGAAAACATCCCTCAAAGAAAAGGGCTACCAAAAACGAGTACCAAAATTCTATGGACCTTATCAGATACTTTAGCACATTGGAGAAGTCACCTACAAATTGGCCTTACCACCAAATTCAAAAATCCATCCAGTCTTCCATGTATCATGCCTCAAGAAAGTGGTGGGGAACAATTGCAGAATTAAAACCAATCTACCCGAATTGGATGAGGAAGGCCAACTCTGGCTCCAACCAGAACAAGACCTCGATACTCGTGAAATACATCTCTGTGGTTGCATGATCAAGGAAGTCCTCATCAAGTGGAAAGACAACTCTCCAGAGGATGCAACCTGGGAACCAACCGCTATTCTTCAGCAGTTCTCATGGCTTCAACCTTGAGGAGAAGGATGCTTTTGATGGGGGAGGGCATGTTAGGGTCCAACCCTAACCCCTTTATTTAAGTAGTAAGACTGATGGGCCAAGTCATAGTCATAGTTAGTTAGAGAGTCAATAAAGCCCATATTAATAATTGTAAGTGGTTGATCCACATTTAATAAAGGGACCACAATTAGTTGCAAATGGGCCATAGATATTAAATAAAGTGGTTAACCCAAGTTATGAAAAGGACTACTAGTCATTAGGTTGTTGGAGGTCATTTAGTTATAAATATTCATATTTAGTAAGGGAAAGATCATCGAGTCTTATTTGTAATCAATCTCTGCTTTGTTGGAGGTTTCCCCCTAGAAGAGGCAAGTGAACATTGAATCTATTTCTGAATAATAAAATACTTATTTTTTTTCTCATTTTATTATGTGTTCTGGGTTATATTTCTTCGCATTTCTGGTATTCTAGAATTTCTCACACATCAAGAGCATAACAAGCAGCATATTAGGGTTTAGTAGCATTTTACAGGTTATGGCCTATGAATTAGAGGGTTGTCGCATCCCTCAGTTGTAGCTGAAATATTGATGTAGTATTTATTTTAAAGAGAGAAGAAGACAATTACTAGAGAAGCATTTGGTGGGTTTGGACCGAAAGGGAGTTTTCCACCTAAAAATCTTTGTGTCCTCTATTTTATCTTCTTGCATTGGTGTATGGTGTTGTCTCATGTTGATTATTGTTTATGATCATATGAAGAAGAACAATAATAATAACTGAAGATTAAATAATGTTTTAAAAAAAAAAATAAAAAAAATGTGTTAACTGCTAAGAAATACTGATTCACCCCCCCCCCGCGCCTCTTAGTATTTCCAACAATTGGTATCAGAGCTTGGTTCCTTCAGTTGCAGCTTAACCATTGGAAGGATTTTTTAAGAGCATAGAGATTGGAAAGTCAAATAAGCATGCTGCAAGAATTTCAAATGAAGGTACATGTACAACAAAATCTGAATAAAGTGAATATTGTGTACCAACCCCTGATTTTGATGAAGATAATTACTGGATATGGGAATCCAGGATGGAAGTATATTCGCAGGAACATGGAGTATGGGAATTAATTGTTTCTGGAGGCACATCTACCAAAGAAGATAAAAGGTACAATTCAAAGGCCATGAATGCAATTTTGAATCTTTTGCCAAATTTTGTGAAAACAAAAGTTGGTCAATGTTCAACAATTAAAGATCTTTGGAAAACGCTTCATAATCTCTATTCAACAAAGCAATCAGGTCAAGATGTTATTGAAAATTTGGATCCTTATTATTATGATGAATAAATTAGAGAAATGAGTAAGATAGAGTTTCAAAATATGGTGATCAAGGTGATAAAGGAACTCAAAAGTAAAAAGGAAAAGACAAGACTTTTGGAAGTAGAGTTGAAGACAACAAAAGAACTCATCAAAGAAAATGAAGGGTCTTAAGAGATGATTAATAGTATTAGAACTAAATTGGAAGAAGTAAAGAGTATAGAGACACACAACAGAAGAAATAATAACTCAACATAACATTTGCATAGATTAGCAAGCTCAAATAACAGATGCAGGAATCAAAAATCGAAAGGAAGGAATCTAATCAAAGATACATATCCACAATCAACCAAAAACAAAAATAATTGAAAACCTCTTCAATTGAACTAAGAGGGCTCACGATTGATATTGAGAAGAAAAAGGAATAGATATATGTACTCAACAGAGAGGTTTAAAAGGCCTCTCTTATAAAGCTATAGGTTGAAGAAGCAGAAGAAAGAAGGAAATTGTAGAAGGACAAATTTCAGGGATGCCTTGCTCAAAAGAAAGTAGAAATTTGTGAAAATAGTGATGAGATCAACAAAATCAAGGGATCACAAAAACAAAACTTACAAGATAAGACAAATGAAGAAGCAAAAATGAAGGAAATTAAAACTAGTAAAGCTCTAGTTGATGAAGGTCCAAGCTCCACATCTTCGCAGGATGATTCTAAGAAGGAAGCTGATCAAAATGAAAAGCCAAAGAATAATGTTGCAACTCCAAAGAACAAGACCAAATAAGTTAAGAACAAAGAAAAAAAATAGACTACAACACTATCTCCAAAGAAGAATGAAAAATCTTCCAGGTATGTTTGTTTATTTAATGTTTATTGTTTTTCGTGTGCTAACTATGGACATATGGACATGGCTAGGGATTGTGAAGTTTTTGGCAGGTACAACTATTATTTGAAAAACCCTAGAAACATGTTTGAAAGTTCTCAAGACAGATACCAAATGGCATCTTCTATGGATGACATTGAATGTTTTAAGTGTCATAATAATGGATACATAGCTCAAGAATGTAGGTACCATCCAGATATGGAATGTTACAATTGTCAAATTATGGACACATAGCTCATCACTGCACAAACAAAATGGAATCAATAATTAATATTAATGTCGATAATAATAAGGTTTGTAAGAGTAAACATGTACATGATGAACACATATAGGAAGAATAGGTATAGAATCAACAATAAGTGCAAATAGATAATAAATTCCCAATAGTTATGCCTTCAAGATTCACAATAGGTTGTGAGGAATCGAGTCAAGAAGACTCATTATGCAAATCAATTTGAACAATCTGGCTCATTGACTCCTTGAATTTTGTAGAGGGGGAGTCTATGTAGTAGTATCTGACACAAGTCTACGATTTACAGACATATAGTTTGAACCAGATGGACATTTCATAATAGGTTCAAGGGGAGTAGAATAGTTAAAGGATTACTGGTCCACAAGGATTTCTAGTGTCAAAGAAAAACTTCTCTTCAAGGGGAGCATATGAATATTACATGTCCACAAGGATCGTCATTAACAGATTATTACAAGCAGGCAGATTGTCAAGTGGAGTCACCCTTTTCCATTGATGTCAAAGGGGGAGAGAAAAACCTGAGGAGATAAATCATGATGTCAGGGTGAGTTGTACACGCAGTAGGAGTACATGTGTTTCCATAAATAACAAAGGGGGATATTATTGGATGGTTTTAACATTGATGCCAACCCATGGAGTTGACTATATTTGACTTTGACCAAATCACCAGTGATTGATCTCAAATGGTTAATGAATTCTTCTTATTAATTTTTGTATCACATCAAGATGGCAGCTATACTATTGGAAGGTTGAAAAGCCAAGTTCTAGGGTTTGGGTTCCTTGAACTAAGGATGTACCTCGATATTTTTGATATTTTTTTAAGAGACAAATGATTGAGTTTGACTTTGAAATCCACTTCACTATATTCTTCTCGTCGAGATATTTATGGTGGTATGTGGCATGCTACATGGTTTTTCTTGGTTTGAGAGATATTCCCATTTGAAGTTAGGAACCCCATTGATGGGCTAAATCCCATAGAGGTGGGACATGGCATAATTTTAGTGGTTGAAGGTATTAAAAGTCAGGCAAGAAGGTTTCTCATTATGTCTTATAGAAAACTAAGCATACTCCATCATACTTTGTAAAGTCAACCCTTGACTAACTTAATTCCTAATTATAAAGGGAAAATGGATTTGCTTAGGGTCCAAGTTGACATATAAATGATAAGTTACAATAATTAATAATTTTAAAGGCTTCTAAGACAACCTCCAACATTCAATTAGTAAAGTCCCTATCTAACCTAATTAAAACTCCCACATTATATTAAAAAACCTAAAAACTTACACCAAAGGGCAAGTAAGGTTTAATATAATTAATAGGCTATGATTATTTGAATAATAAAGAATTAAAAGAGTTGACAAATTCTCCAATGGTAACCTTCAAGGAACTCTTCCCAAACCCATCATTCAAAACATATACATAAATATATTAATAAACTATTCCACATCTAATATTAATATAATATACTTTATGACAAATAGGGCAAACAAACTACTAGTGAAAAGTTTCAAAATTTAAAATTTGAAGAAATAAGACATGATGGTTATTAGTAATAAATTCAAGAGCATTTAGACATCTAAAATCCCTCCAACAACTATTCTTTGAAGCACCTTCTATCCTAAGAAATCACCTATAAAAGAAACTAAATCTACCCTCAAGACATAAAAATTTTAATCTATGATCTTATGTGGATACCTCTCTAAAAATTTTCGAACTCCTAAGGAATCCAACAAAGAAACTTGACAGAGTTAGAAGATTTCTTTTGACATAGCAACTTGACAGAGTTGCAAGATTTATTTTGACATGTCTTTTGGATGAGATTGCTCATAATTTCTACTCAGCCCAAAGCAAAACGTTAAGAATCTAAGGTAAGGCTTATTCATATTTCTTTCTCAAGTAATTTGCTTATCTTCGTTGGTAAAATCCGCTTGGGTTCCTTTATATATTTGTAGGTATAAGCCCGTGTTATAATATCGACTTCTAAAGTGGACTACAAATTCAAGGAGAGGGATATTATAATTTTTTTTTGAATTGGGATTAGGATCTGATTAAAAGAATTTCATCTTTGGGCTTAACATAACGCAACATATGAATTGACCCAGTGAATTGATATATATATATATATATATATACATATTTGTCAATGCCTTTAAGACTTGGTGTAATGTTTGTCTAAAATTTGTTAAGGTTTGTTTAGGATTTTCATTATGTCTGGTCTTTAAATACCGCCTTAGGTTTTTTACTTCTTAGGACTGTTCTAGGACCATTTTAAGTCTAGTTACGGCAGTGAAAGGTTTTTCTTTCACCTGCAAATGTCAATATATAACATTGATTCTCACCGTAATATAGTGGCAGTGATCTCATTGTATCAATAAAAAAATTTAAGAAAAAAATGTACTCAGCCAATCATTGACTTCATAACCTTGGTAGGATCATATGCACTACAACAATCATTGATTTCTAAGTTTTTGTGATGACAACTTCAATTTTATTTATTGATCCAACAATATCACGTGCATCCTATTGACAAACCTCTCTACAATGAAAAATAATAATTATGTTGTAACACTTACCTTATGTGACCTTGCAATAATAAAAATCAGTGATATCTCAAGTTTCCAACTTGTGTCTTTTTGTTGTAGACTTAGGAACCATTACCAAGTATTTATTAGAGTGTTTTAGATTGCAATACTTAAGTTTCTCACTATCTCATCATTACAGTAGTTATACTTTTGAATACTATCTTACAAGCAACATCATAAGGACTCTAAAGTAGTGGTTTGAAGTGATTGTCCATGACATATAATTGACTTTATTGATGAAACGATTATGACTGTGATTTGATAGTAAGTTAACAATTTTTAGTTCAGACAAAAATTGACTTGACATTGTTACTTTGTAAGACAATGTGACTTTGGAGTAAAGTAATTCCTTGAAGTGTAGATGTGAACATGTGAAAGAAACTCTTGTGTATGTGAAGACTTGATATAGCTTTGATAAATAACCCTCACAAGTATTTGACATAAATATATTGACCATAACAACGTTTTGGACAAAGACATGACCTTGTGTTTGTAAGAATTCATGTGACAACTAGAGTGATCAGTGACTCGGATGAAATAGCTAGGAATATGATGTGAAACAGTGATTGACTTTGTGAGAATTATAAGATGTTTGACTTTGACATTATTGTGACATGATAATAGTATCTAGATATTAAAAGTGAGTTGATACCTTGAATTTGACTTGATCTATATATTGAGGTACTTACATCTATGACAGTGATGCCCAAAGGATTTGTCTTTTAGTAATGACCTAGGGAGAGTGTATAAGTGACACAACTGTAACTTTGTAGGGAAACAGGTCTTGAAGGCATTATCATCTAGTTACACAAGCATATTGACGTAAAGATGGATACCAGTGTTTAACTATTTTAGTAGCAATGTTTACACGTATACTAGTAGCTCTTTGAGGGCAGAGTTTGTGAGCATTAGTAGTAGTTCATAGGGATGATATGAGGCACCTTTGCGTGTGTCATCATTTGATAGTAGTGCAAAATGGTTGTAGCATCATGTGCAACCCGATACAATGATGATAGTGATTGTGAATTGATGACTATCCATTCATGAACAATGATTTGCAGTGTGGAGTGATAGTGATGTGTAGTTGAACAATGATAACTTAATGTGTATCTTTGTGCATTGATCAGTTTGTGGGGACAATGATCAATGGCTACCAGGATTTGACATTTATTCTAAATCTTTCATAAAACTATTCTATGTTGATTTAGAGTATATGGGATCCAGTGTTAAAATTGTGAAACGTGATCTATCGACTCTTCTAGGTGATTGGAGACACCTTAAGGTTATGGTGTGAGAACACTTTAGGGCAACAAGGTGGTGCCAGGGAAAGTTGTGGCTTTCACAGGGAATTATGGAATCCATTTAGTTGTGGATGATAAACTAACGGGGCAGCAAAACATACTTTCTAACAACAACTGGTAAACAGAGTGTTGGGGCTCTCATGAGGTTGTGGCATGACCTATAGGGCATTGGGGCATCCTTTTGGTTGAAACATGATATTAAGGTTTAGTAGTGTCCTATAGGTTGTGGCATGTGAATTAAGGGTTTGACACATCCCTCAGTTGTAGTTGGAATCTTGATGTAATTAATACTTCTTTTAAAGAGAGAATAAGAAACTTACTAGATAAGAGTTATGTGGTTTTTGACCTAGAGGGGCTTTTCCAACTAAAAATCTTTGTTTCCTTTATTTTATATTTTTTGTTCATGTATGGTGTTGTCTACTATTGATTATTGTTTATAATCATCTAAAGAATAAATGATGCTTTGAAAAAATAGTAAGAAATGCTAATTGCTAAGAAATATTGATTCAACCCCCCTCTTAGTATTTCCAACAATTGAAAATAGAGCTTGGTTACTTCAATAGTAGCTTAACTATTGGAAGAAAATTTTCAGAGCATTGAGATGGGAGATTCAAAGAAGAAGGTTACAAGGATTTCAAAGGAAGATATAGGTACAACAAAATCTAAAGAAAGTAAGTATTGTGTACCAAGCTATGATTTTGATGCAGATAATTACTAGGTACGAGAATCTAGGATGGAAGTACATTTGCAGGCACATGAAGTATGGGAATCAATTGTTTCAGGAGACACATCTATCAAGGAATCTAAAAGGTACATTTCAAAGGTCATGAATATAATTTTGAATGTTTTGTCAAATTATTTGAAATCAAAAGTTTGTCAATGTTGAACAAATAAAGCTCTTTGGGAAAAGCTTCATAATATTTATTCAACAAAGAAATCAAGTCAATATGTTATTGAAAATTGAATCCTTATGATTATGATGAAGAAATTGGAGAAATGATTAAGGCAGAGTTAAAAATCAATTGATCAAGGTGATAAAGGAACTCAAAATTCTAAAAGAAATGACAAGACTTTTGGAAGCAAAATTGAAGACAACAAAAGAACTCATCAAGGAAAATGAAGAGTTTGAGAAGATGATTAGCAGTATTATAACTCATTTGGAAGAAGTCAAGAATACAGAGACACAAGACTTCAAGAGAGAAGTCCAACAGAAGCAACAAGAACTTGACACAACCTTTGCAGAGATTAGCAGGTTCAAACAATATATGCAGGAAGCAGAAATTGAAAGGAAGGAATCTGATCAATGATACATATCCACAATTTTCCAAAAGAAAGAAGAATTGGAAACCTCTTTAGCTGAACTAAGCAGGTCAAGATTGAGATTGAGAATATTAATGATGATAATAAGAAGGTTTGGAAGAGGAAACAATTACAGGATGAAAAAATATAGGATAAACATGTACAGGATCAATAAGAAGTGTAGAGAGACAAGAAATTTCTGACATATATTCCTTCAGGATTTGTAACAGCTTGTGAGGAATCAAGTCAAGATGACTTGTTAGGTGAATCACTATTTTGAACAATTTGGCTCGTTGATTCCTTGAAGTTTCTAGAGGCAGTGTCTATGCAATAGTATATGGCATAAGTCTACGATTGACAGACAGATAGTTTGAACAAGATGGAAGTTTCATAATAGGTTCAAGGGGAGTAGAATAGTTAAATGATTATAGGTCCACAAGGATTTTTAGTGTCAAATTAAATCTTCCCTTCAAGGGGAGCACATGTAGGTAGGTCCAGAAGGATTGTCATTGGCATATTATTACAAGAAGGTAGATTGTTAGGGGGAGTCACCCTTTACCATTGATGTCAAAGTGGGAAAGAAAAACTTGAGGATATAAAGTATGATGTCAAGGTGAGTTGTACTTGCAGAAGGATTATGTATGGTCCCATGAATGAAAAAATGGGAGATTGTTGGATGGTGTTTTCATTGATGTGAACCCATGGAGTTGATTGGGTTTGAATTTGACCAAAAGCACAAACCATTAATTTCAAACGGTTAATGAACACTTCATAGTTATTGTCGAATTACATCAGGATAACAACTATATTATTGGATGGTTTAAAACCAAAGTCCTTGGGTTTGGGTTCCCTAGACTAAAGACATTCCTCCACCTTTTCAATGGTTTTTGAAGTGTCAAATAATTGAGTTTGAATTGGAAATCGATATCATTAGATTTTTCTTGTCGATATCTTTCTGGTGGTATGTGGTATGCCACATCGCTTTTCCTGATTTTAGAGATATTCCCATTTGAATTTAGGAACCCTGTTGATGGGCTAAAACCCCATAGGGATGTGACATTGCATAATTTTAGTGATTGAAGGTATCAAAACTCAAAAAAGAATGTTTGTCATTATGTATTATATAAAACTAAGGATACTCAATCATATTTTGCGGAGTCAACCCTTGACTAACCTATTTCCTAATTATAAAGGGCACATGGGGTTTTCTTAGGGTCCAAGTTTACATATAAATGATAAGTTACAACAATAAATAATTTTAAATGCTTCTAAGATGCCTCCACTGTTCACTTAGTAAATCCCCCATCTAGCCTAATTAAAACTCCCACGTCATATTAAAAAGCTTAAAAACTTACACCAAAGGATCCCTTCCCAAACCCATCATTCAAAATACATAAATAAATATCATAATATAAGGTTTCTCATCTAATATTAAAATAATATACTTTATGACAAATAGGAAAACAAACTATTAGTGAAAAGTTTCAAAATTAAAATTTGAAGCAATAATTTGTGACGATCATTAGTAAAAAAATTCAAGAGTATTTAGACTTCTAAAAGTGCTCCAATGACTATTCTTTGAAGCCCATTCTATCTTAAGAAATCACCTATAAAGGAAACTTAATTTACCCTCAAGACATAACATTTTTAATATATGATCTTGTGTGAATACCTCTACGAAAATTTTTGGCCTCTTATGGAAATCAACGAAGCAACTTGATAGAGTTAGAATATCTATTTTGGCGTGTATTTTGGATGAGATTGTTCTTAATTTCTACTCAACCTTGAGTAAAACGTTGAGAATCTAAGGTAAGGCTTATGCATATTTGTTTCTCAAGTAATACATTTAGCTTCTTTGGCAATATCTTCTTGGATTCATTTGTATATTTGTTGGTATAAGTCTACGTTATAATCTTGGCTCTTGAGGTGGACTACAAATCCTAAGAGAGGGATATTAGATTATTTTTTTTGAATTGGGATTTTGGAACCTGTTTAAAAGAATTTCATATTTGGGCTTAAAATAACACAACACATGAATTGACATAGTGAATTGGAATATAGATAGACAAATTTGTTAGTGAATTAAAGACTTGGTGTAATGTTTATCTTGGATTTGTTAAGGTTTGTTTAGGATTGTCATTAGGTCTAGTCTTTAAGGTCGACCTTAGGTTTTTTACTTCTTAGAATTGTTATAGGACCATTTTAATTCCAATTGGTGATGTGAATTTTTTTTTTTTCACCTACAAATGTCAATATATGACGTTGATTCTCACCGTATGACAGTGGTAGTAATATTATTCTATCAATGAACCATTTCAAGAAACAAATCCACTTTGCCAATCATTGACTTCACAGTTACCTTGGTAGGATCAAATGCACTAAACCAATGAATGATTTCTAAGTTGTTGTGATGATAGTTTGAATTTGATTTATTGAGTTGACAACATCATGTGCATCTTGTTGCAAACCTATCTACGATGACAAATGATCATCATGCCATAACACTTACCTTATGTGACCTTACAATAATAAAAATTAATGATATCTTAAGTTTCGAACTTGTGCATTTTTTTGTAGACTTAGGAACCATTACCAAGTCTCTAAGAGATTATTAGATTGCAGTACTTAAGGTTCTTACTATTTAATCATTACAACAATTAGAGTTTTGAATACTATCCTACAAGAATCATCATAAGGACTCTCAAGTAGTGGTTTGAAGTGACCGTCCTTGACATATAACTAACTTTATTGACAGAACTGTTATGACTATGATTTGAAAATAAATTAACAATTGTTAGTTGAGACAAAAATTGACTTGACATTGTGACTTTGCAAGACAGTGTAACAGTGGAGTAAAGTAATTCTTTGAAGTGTATATGTGCACATGTGAAAGAAACTCTTATGTATGTGCATACTTGATAGACCTTTGATGAATACCCCTCACAAGTATTTGACATAAATATATTGACCATAATAACATTTTGGACTTTGACATGGCCTTGTGTCAGTAATCATTGATGTGACAACTAGAGTTATCAGTGACTGAGATGAAATAGCTAGGAATATGATCAAAAATGCTCATTGACATAGTGTTCATTAGATGTTGTTTGACTTTGACCTTATTGTGACATAATAATAATATCTAGACATTAACAATGAGTTGACAACTTGAGTTTGACTTGATCTGTATTTTGAGGTACTTACACCTATGACAGTGATGACCTAAGGATTTATATTATAATGATGACCTAGATAGACTGTACAAGTGACACAATTGTAACTTTGTAGTGAAACAGGTCTTGAGGCATTATCATCCAATTATACAAGCATATTGACGTAAATATAGATAGCATGGATTGATCAGTTGAGTAGCAATGTTTACACATATTCTAGTAGCTCTTCGAGGGAAATGTTTGAGGGCACTAGTAGAATTTCATAGGGATGACCCGAGGCACCTTTGTTTGTGCCCTCATTTCATAGTAGTGCTAGATGGTTGCAACATCATATGAAGCCTCATACAATGATGACAGTGGTTGTGAATTGAAGACTTTTTATTCATGAGTAGTGATTTTTAGTGTGCAGTGACAGTGATATGAAATTAAACGGTGATAGCGTAATGTGTATCTTTGTGTAGTGATCATTTTTTGTGGACAGTGATTAGTGGTTACCAGGATTCGACATTTATTATAAATATTTCTTACAACTATTCTACATGTTGAAGAATGTAACTAGGTTTGGTTTTCATAATTGTATTTAAGTAATTATGAAATGTATTTGTCAAAAGAATGAAAAAATAAATTTTATTATTATTACAATGACTTATTAAAGCATGGGTTTCATTCTTGTATCATCATTTAATAGGTAAAAGTCCCTATTTAGGACTCCTAGGTTTTATATTGAGATATTAAACTCATTGTACATTTTATGAGACCCTTCTTGGGCTTTTGAATCATATAAAAATAATTATTTTTGAATCAAATATGTAATTTTTCACCTCCACACCAAGTCAGCCCTTACTTGATGAAGTTGACCTACATGAGATAAATTTGACCCACAAGAAGGCTATATATAGAAGTGAAGCTTGATCTATTTTCTCATCCACTCGACAAGTTCAATATACACAAGAAGCAATGCAGGAAAAAGTGAAAGTTCAAGGAGAAAAAGTATAATTGTAGGATTGAAGTTTTGGGTTATCTCTCTCTCTCTTTTTTATGAAGTTACTAGGTAATTGCAGGGTTCAAAGTTTTGTAGTTGCTGGGGTCGAATTTTCTGGGGTCAAAGTGTTGTTGCTACATAGATCGAAGTTTTTTTGTTGCAAGGTCAAAGGTCTAGATCAAAGCTACTGGAAGGAAGTGGTGACTTGGTGATTAGAGGAAGTTTGTTTCTAGGTCAAAGAGTCTTGGATTATCTCGTGAAAATTGTTGCAAGAATAGTTTTGACTGGGTTTTCCCCTAGATAGGGGTTTTTCTTTGGTTGAGTGCCTATATCTTGTGTCTCTTTTTATTCTAATATTCATACACACAAAATTTGGTAATTTCTTAATGAAAATATAATATAATAAAGAATTAAAATAAGCCAGCATAATTCACAAGTAATTATCAAGAAAGAGGAATCAAACCCTAATTCTACGAATCATTGATTTCTCAACATGGTTTAAGAGCTAAGGTCAAGGAAGATTGGATATCACTTTGTTGGCTCGAAATAAATGGTTACTCCCTCTATGATAAGATACTTGAAAATGGGATTCAATATTGCAGGAATCTAGACAAAAAAATCATCTACAACTTATTCAATAAGGTCAAACACAAAGGATTCTTTGTTGCACTTACAACTTCACTCAATGATGAAAATTCATTTGATTATTGATATTTGAGCATCAAGGAACATGACAGGATAAAGTAGAGTTGGGAGACAACAAAATTTATGGTGTTAGAGGCCTAGGATCAACTTCTTTTAGCTAGAAAATGGAGCAAAGCTGCATCTCAACAATATACTCTATGTTCCATGTTTGAAAAAAGAAATTACTTTTAATTTCTTACTTAGAAGATAAAGGAGATAGAGTTTATTTTGTAGATGGAAACGTTCTCGTTTGGGGAAAATATTCAAGCATCAATAAAGATAGGAGTATTGGAGTACATGAAAGAAGTATATATAGAGTCATAACACCATATCCTCAAGCCCTAGTTCACATGGAAATCAATCCCATTGAGCTATGGCATAGGATATATGTACATTTACATTACAAGGTAATTCCCTCTCTCAATGAATAAGTAAATGGAATCCCCAATATCAAAGAAGATCGTGAAGGAATTTGCAAGGGATGTTCTCTGGGAAATAATACAAGGAAACCCTTTACAAATAGTGAAAAAAGGTCTAAATAAATATTAGACGTCATTCATTTAGATGTGTGTGGACGTATGTCTGATAAATCACTTGGAGGTCATATTTATTATGTGACCTTCATTAATGATCACTCTAGAAATACATGGCTCTACCTTCTCAAGAAAAAGGATGAAGTATTTGAGAAATTCAAGGAGTTTAGATATGAAGTAGAGACCCTAACCGAAAGAAGAATAAAAATTTTGTGATCTGAAAATGGAGGGGAATTCACTTCCAAATACATGATTGCATATTGCAAAGAAGCAGGAATTAAGAGGGATCTCATTGTTCCCTACTACTTCGAACAAAATGGAGTAGTTGAAAGGAAAAATAGGACTATTGAAGAATGTATATGAACAATGATTTTGGATCAAGACATTCCAAAATTTCTTTGGGGAGAAGCATCAATGAAAATAATATATATATATATATATATATATATATATAGATAATAGAATTCCTCATAGAATTCTTGAGAACATGACACCTAAGGGAGAATTCACAAAAAAGAAGCCAAGTGTGGACCATCTTCGATTCTTTGGGTGTACTACTTATATCCACGTTCCAAAGGACAAATGAAAGAAGCTAGTTTCTACAAGAATTAGAGGGATCTTCATTGGCTATAGTCTTTCTTCAAAGGCATATAGAATCTACATCAATGAAGGAAGACATAGTTAAGTAAGCAGGGACGTTATATTTGATGAAAAGCATGCCTACAAAATATCCAAAGATATTCCTATTGGTTTCGATGACGAAGACATACCACTATTCAAATAAGAAGAGCACCATGACAATCCTACTACAATTCAAGAAGAAGAAGAAGGAACAAGTGAGAATATTCAAATTTTGATCATACCCAACACAAGGAAGAGGCCAAATTGGTTAAAAGTTACTCTTGAAGATGTCAAAAGACATGGAGCCGCAAAAGGAACTTTTAGAGAAAGTAAAAGACAAAAAATATATTCTGGATATGTTGCATACATGAGAAAACTAATATACATTGAACCAACTACATTTGCAGAAGCTTCCCATCAAGAAGTATGGAAGAAGGAAATGCAGGAAGAATAACAATCCATCATGAAAAAAGGGGTTTGAGAAATAGTTCCTAAACAAAGTGACAAATCAATGGTCACTTCTAAATGGATCTACATGATCAACCACATTGTTGATGGAATCATAGATAAGTACAAATATAGATTCGTTGCAAGGGGTTTATATCAAAAGGAAGGCATAGATTATGAAGAAACCTTTGCACCTACTGTAAGATATACTACTATAAGATCCTTGGTTTCATTGGCTACTACAATGGTATGGAATATCCATCAAATGGATGTAAGAAAAACATTTATGAATGGAACCATCAATGAAGAAGTATATATTGAATATCCTCAAGGATTTGAAATAAATAACAAATGAACTCATGTCTGTAGACTCAAGAAGGCCCTATATGGTTTGAAGCAAGCTCCTAGGGCATGGTATGCAAGAATGGATGCATACATTATCAGAATTGGGGTTGTTAAAAGTATTGCTTATCCAAACATTGACATCAAAGTTGTGGATAATGATCTAGTCATTATTCTACTATATGTGGATGATCTATTGATATAGGTGAGGATCAAAGGATGTAAGAATGCAAGAAGATGTTTGTTTTTGAATTTGAGATGAGGGATTTGGGACTGATGCATTATTACCTAGGTCTAGAAGTATGGCAAAAACCCGAGGAGATATATCTAGGGCAAGGAAAGTATATAATCAATTTCTTATAGAAATTTCATATGATGGATTCCAAGGCCATGACTACTTACAAGATCACTAATCTCAAGAAGTTGAGAAGGTCTGACTCAAGTCTCGTAGATCCTACCTCCTATCATAATTTGGTGGGTTCTCTAATGTATCTAGTAAATACTAGACTAGATATATGTTTTGATGTGAACATTCTTATTCATTTTCAGTTATATCTTTTTCACGATCATTGGATAGCTTCCAAGCATATATTAATATATCTACATGGAACTATACATCACTTCCTAAAGTACAATAACAAGGAAGTCAAGCTAACATGTTTCACAAATTCTAATTGGGGTGCCAGTGAGATAGATAGAAGAATCACTACTATTGGATGTTTTAGTTTTGGATTTGCTATGATCTCATGCATGAGTAGAAAACAAGATCATGTTGCTTTGAGGAGTGTTGAAACAGAGTATATGGCTGCATGTGAAGTAGGAAATGAGGTTTTATGGTTGAGGAAACTTCTATCATGTTTGTTTGGAAAGCCTCTAATTACTACGGTGATAAATTGTGACAATCAAAGTTGCATAAAGATATCTGAAGATCTTGTGCTCCATGCTAGGATGAAGCATATCTATAATAAATTTTGACTACAATAGAATCTTGGTGCAGGATGGGATCTTGAAGCTACAGTATGTCCCAACCAACGATCAGGTAGATGATATACTAACAAAGTCTCTTCCTAATAAGAAGTTTGAATATATTAGAAGCATGCTTGGCCTAGTTGATATTGTTGATTTTTTTGATGATGATAAATGTTTGGAAGATATTTGTCAAGGCTTTGTCCAATATTCCTAGGAGGACATTTGGTTGGCACTATGTGTTGATGTCTAGTTCTTGAAGCAGGGAGGGTGGCGTTATTCATAGAGATATGACCTTGTATTATGAATTTGGATCCTTGGGTTGATGGTTAACAAGTAAGCCTGATGATACCTACAGTGGCCAAAAGCTTTAGTCCATCTTAGTCCCACCCAGATAAATTTCCCTGGCTAGGAATATAGTCGTTGGCACTGTGAGTGACTAAACTATTCAACGACTTGGATAAACTTCCCTAGTCAGGAATCTAGTCTATGGCACCGTGGTGCCTAAAGTATTCATGGTTCATGTGTTTAGAGATCTTCCTTGTACTTGTATATTTCATTATGAATACCTCCCTAGTTAAGAGGGAATGTTGAAGAATGTAACTAGGTTTTCTCTTCATAATTGTATTTGGTTCATTATGAAATGTATATATAAAAAGAATGAAAAAGGAAATTTTATTATTATTTCAATGATGTATTAAAGCATGGGTTTCATGCTTGGGTCATCATTCATATGTCAAAGTCCCCATTTAGGACTCCTAGGTTTTATATTGAGACATTAGAGTCATTGAAAATTTTATGAGACCCTTCTTGGGCTTTTCAATCATGTAAAAAGAATTATTTTTGAGTCAAATATGTAATTTGTCACCTCCACAACAAGTCGGCCCTTGCTTAATGAAGTTGGCCTACATGAGAGAAATTCAACCCACAAGAAGGCTATATATAGAAGGGTAGTTCGATATATTTTCTCATCCAATCAAGTTTGATATAAATGAGAATCAATGTAGAAAGATTTCGAAGCTCAAGGAGAAGAAGGATAATTACAAGATCGACGTTTTGGGTTATATCTCTCTCTCTCTTTTCTTCAAAATTATTGGGCAATTGCAGGTATCAATGTTCTTCAATTTATGGGGTTGAATTTCGAGGGGTCGAAGTTGCAGAAGTCAAATTTGTTGGGGTCAAAGTGTTGCTGCAACATAGATCAAAGTTTTGTTGCTACAAGGTCAAAGGTCTAGATCGAAGTTGTTGGAAGGAAGAGTTGACTTGGTGATTGGAGAGATTTTATGTCTACGTTGAAGAGTCTTGTATTATCTCATGAAAAATATTGAAGGAATAGGTTTTACTGGGTTTTTCCCTGGCTAAGTTCCTATATCTTGTGTCTCTTGTTCTTGCGATCTTCATACACATATAATTTCATAATTTCTTGATGAAAATATTATATAATAAAAAGAAAAAGAAGCCAACATAATTCACGAGTAATTATCAAGAAAGAGGAACCAAACCCTAATTCTACAAAACATTGATTTCTCAACTCTACATTGATTAAGAGTATAAGGGATTCAGTGTGAAAATTGTGAAACAAGATCTACCGACTCTTCTGGGTGATTGGAGTCACCTTTAGGTTGTGGCCTGAGAACACTTCGGAGCAGCAGGATGATGCTAGGGAAATTTGTGGCTTGCACAAGGCGTTGTGGCATCCATTTAGTTGTGGATGAACAACTAATAGGGCAACGAAGAATCCTTTCTGATAACAACTGGTAAATAGAGTGTTGGGGCACTCATTAAGTTGTGGCCTAATCTACAGGGTGTTGGAGCATCCTTCTAGTTGTAGTAGGATATTAGGGTTTAGTAGTGTACTATAGGCAATGGCCTGTGAATTAGGGGCTTGACACATCCCTTAGTTCTAGCTGAAATATTGATGTAATTAATATTTCTTTTAAAGAGAGAAGAAGACAATTAATAGAGAAGCATTCAGTGGTTTTTGACCCAGGGTGGATTTTCTACTTGAAACGCTTTGTGTCTTATGTTTTATATTTCTACATTGTTGTATGTTGTTGTATACTATTGATTATTGTTTATGATCATTTGAAGAAGAACAATAATGATAACTAAATATTAACTAATGCTCTGAAAAATATTAAAAAGTGCTAATTTCTAAGAAATATAGATTCACCCTCCCTCTCAGTATTTCCAACAATTGGTATGAGATCCTGATTCAGTTAGTAGCATTTTAACCATTGGAAGGAAGCTTTCAGATCATAGAGATGAGAAATTTAAAGAAGAAGGTTGCAAGAATTTTAAAGGAAGGTACAGGTACAACAAAATCTGAAGAAAGTGAGTATTGTGTACTAACCCCTGATTTTGATGCAGATAATTACTGGATATGGGAAACAAGGATGGAAGTACATTTGAAGGAACATGGAGTATGGGAAAAAGCTTCCTAATCTCTATTCAAAAAAGAAATCAGGTCAAGATGTTACTAAAAATTCAGATCCTTATGAGTATGATGAAGAAATTGGAGAAATGAGTAAGATAGAGTTTCAAAATCAAGTGATCATGGTGATAAAGGAACTCAAAAGTCAAAAGGAAAAGACAAGACTTTTGGAAGAAGAATTAAAGACAACAAAAGAACTCATCAAGGAAAATGAAGAGTCTCAGATGTTAGGTAAAATTGACATGGGGTTTGAGTCAAGGTTGACCTAGTTAAATATTAGTGGTTTCAGGCACATGGTATAGTGTACCCATGGTATTATGGTCTGTGGTATCGCATGTAATGGAGCCTATAAAAGGTTGGGAATACTTCATTGTAATGTAGGCCTAGAGGTGAGCAGTGAAGGCTCACTTGGCCAGATTGGCAAGGGTTTTGGCCAATGCTAATGAGATCTCATTGGGTTTGGATTTTCCCCATATTTTGGGTTTTCCTGGATAAATATTATGTGTATAATATTTATGTGCATTATTGCTAGTTATTTTATTATTCCTCTCTGCAAATTTTGGTAAATCTCAATAATAATTTATCTCTTTGTTGTAAATTTCTTAAAAATTGGTATCAAAGTTAATTTGGCTTTAGAAGGATGTTTTTTGTTGCCAAGGGTTTGTATTGGCCTCGTAGATAGAGAAATAATTGAGTTTTTATTGCAAATATGGATCAAAAGCCATAGATTGTGAAGCAAATATGCACACTATTGGATCATGAGAGATTTAGTGGATGATGAGGATATGTGCGCGTGGATTAATTAATTGATGAACCATGTACCTAAAAAGAATGCCTAGATAACTAGCAGTTAGAGTAGCTAGTCACCCATGTAATCCGGTAGATGGGTTCTTTTTATATGGACATTGATCTCATATGTACAAAGACAACAACAAGGGTAAACAAAAAAAAATTATTATAATGGAGTGAATAATTTACATGTAAATGAGCATACTATTGTAAGACCTGGTAAGGCATGTGTACCCCTGGGTAATTACTAGTAAAGTCTGGGTTAGACCTAGGTAATAGGGGGATGTCAGGTCAACAAATCCTGGGTAAAAAATTTGAAGGGGGTAAGGGCTAGAGTGAGTGGGATTGTCTCACTTAGCAGGTTTTGGCTGGATTTAGTCAAGGAACCCTAAGTCAAGTTTAAGGGGGGAATTGTTACGTAAAATTGACTCGGGGTTTGAGTCAAGGTTGACCTGGTAAAATGGTAGTGGTTTTAGGAACATGGTATAGTGTACCCATGCTATTATGGTATGTGGTATTGCATGTAATGGAGCCTATAAAAGGCTGGGAATACTTCATTGTAATGTAAGTTTGGAGGTGAGTGAGAAAGGCTCACCTGGCCAGATTGGCCAGGGTTTTGGCCAATGCTAATGAGATCCCATTGGGTTGGGTTTTTCCTGGGATTTGGGGTTTTCCTGGATAAATATTTTGTGTATAATATTTATGTGTATTATTGTTGGTTATTTTATTAGTCTTATCTATAAATCTCGGTAAATCTCAGTGATAATTTATCTCTATGCTGTAAATTTCTTAACATGAGAAGATGATTAGTAGTATTAGAACTCAATTGGAAAAATTCAAGAATACAGAGACACGCGACCTCAAGGGAGAATTCCAACAGAAGAAACAAGAACTTGACACAACCTTTCCAAAGATTAGCTGTAATGAAACCAGCTCACAAAAAGTTAGAAAAGATAGATCAATGCCTTAGAATTCAACCACTTCGAGGGGGAAACCTCCTTTACATTACACAAATGAGTGATTCTTAGATGATACAGATGACAAGACCTCCTTTCTGTATATAGGAGTCTAAGGGGTCATAATATAATCAGAGCCGACATAACAATAATAATGTAAGGGCACAATAATAACAATAGTGGGCTTCTATGGGGCACAATAGTAACAATATGGGGAATATATGGGTACAACAATATAATAAGGGGGTTGTACTAATAACAATAAGGGGTTACACTAGTAGTATAGGGGCCTAACATGCCCCTCTCCTTCAAAAAGTGTTGTTATCAACGCTTGAGTAGTTCTTGATGCTTCTGTAGAAAATTCTTGTCCTCCCATGTGGAATCTTCAGCGGGTAAGTTCTTCCACTTGATGAGATACTCTGAAATTGGTGGATTTCGTAGCTATTGGGTTCTTGATTCTGTGACTGCTCCAGGTTCCAATATGATTTTTCCTTCCTCTTCAAGTTCTGGTAATATTCTTTGAATTGGGATTTTCTACAACTTTTGAATGAGTGGCCACACTTCTTCGTCCTTCTTCCATTCATCCCTTGCTTTGTTTATCCAATCTGGTTGGATAATAGAAATAGCACAAAACAATGCTTCCACATCCTCATCCTTTCTTGAGAGTGCATCTGCAACAAAACTTTTCTTCCCTTTTCTATAGATGATGTCAAAGTCATAATCCAACATATTTGTGACCCATTTTTTCTGTTCTTCTAAAGATAATATTTGTTCTAAAAGGTATCTAAGACTATCATGATCCATTTTTACCTTGAAGCGTCTTCCCATTGGGTAAGGTCGCCATTTCTTAAGTGCATATAGTATTTCCAACATTTCCTTCTCATAAATAGCTTGCTTGAGATGTAGTCATAAAATTACCCAATCACCTACATCAAAACATTTTTCACTACGATGTTGATGTTTCATTCGATTCTTTACCAAAGTGGCGTTATCCTTTAAAAGTTGGAGAACTTCTTGTAGATGCTCGATGTGATCTTTCACTGCTTGAACCTTTTTATTCTAGATATGTCCTTCTATCTTTAGAGTTTTACGAGTGGTAATTTCTTCCAAGGCTTTACAAGGTATGTTCGGATCCATTTCTTGATGCTCGATGTGATTTTTCACTTTTTGAACATTTTTCTTCTTGATATGTCCTTCTATCTTGATAGTTTGAGGAGTGGTAATTCCGACCAATGCATTACAAGAGATGGTTGAATTCATTTCTTCTTTCTCGATGTGATATTTCACTTCTTGAACCTTTTTCTTCTTGATATGTCCTTCTATCTTAATAGTTTGAGGAGTAGTAATTCTTTCAAATGCTTTACAAGATATGGTCAGATTCATTTCTTTTTTCTTTGGGGCTGTTTCCTGGTGTATATACTCTTGTTTTGATGTTTCTTGATCCTTTTATTCCTCCTCTCCACAATCAATGTAAAATAATTTCTTTTCATCACACTTATGACCTTTAATGTATTTGTTATCACAATTGTAACAAAGCCCCTTTTTTCTTTTTTCTTCCAATTGTTGTGGTGTAACCCTTGTAGGTTTTGGAAGGCTAGGAGAAACAACACTTCCATCTTTATAGTTGTGAGGGGTAGACTTCCTTGTCGCCATAATTTCGCTTTCAATTTTTCTTGCCAACTCGAATGCCTCCTCCAATGAATCAGGTTCCCAAAAACGAACCTCATGTTGAATGTTATCCTTTAAAGTCCCTATGAAGACATCAATCCTTTGCTTCTTTGGAACATAATTTACCATTCTATTCAATTTTTGAAAATCATCAATGTTCTCTTCCATTGAACCCTTTTGTTTGAGATTTATCAATTGGCTAAAGAAGGAGTTTCTCTTTGTATCCTCATAATGTGCTATCATTTCCTCCGTGAAAATTGACCACGTAACAAGTGGTTTACGAGAACAAAGCCCTTTATACCATAAAAATTGATCTGGTTCTAAATATGAAGATGAAATACGTACCTTTTGTAATAGTTGAACCTCATGTAGATTGAAATATTGCTCCATCCATAGTATCCAATTTACCGGATCCTTGCCATCAAACTTCCTCATATTGCCTTTTCTTGATTTTAGGAGCTCGATCTTGAAACGACTATAACTCTGTAATTTCGGCTCTTCCAGATCTAAAATTGTGACCTGCAGTAGCCCTCTATGTCCTCTTACCAATGCCACCAGTTTGATCAAAATTGGATTCTACAAGAAAGAGTTATGCACAATCTCCCAAGATGACCTAATTATATACATTTTCAGAAGGGTGAACTTGTATGAAGTGCCACGTGTCCCTGTTTTGACATTTGAATCTGAAAAATATATAAAAGAAACTACAATTCGTCTTCTTTGTATAACTTCTTACGAAATTTCAATCTGATGCTCAAAGAGACAATTATGACGTTTTTCCCAAGGTGACCTGTTTGGAATGTAATTCGAGGTTCTGCAAAAACCCTAACTTCCTCAGACTATATCTCCGAAACTATAGCGAGACGGGATCTGAAATTTAGAGTGAACGTTCAGACCAATTTCTTCTCAAATTGGTTTTTTTCTTAGCTTCTGAAACTTTGTAGCGAAATAGTTATAGTGAAAATACCACGATGACCTATTTTATCTTAAATTCTAGAGCTTGCAAAAACCCTAACTTCCTCAGATCATATCTTTGAAAATATAGCGATACAAGCTCTGAAATTCGGACTCGAGGTTCAGCATGATTTCTTCTCAAATGGGTTTTTTATTTTAGCATCTGAAATGGCACGGAAAAAACGTTATAGCGAAAATACCACGATGGCCTATTTGGAGCAACAAAACCCTAGAATCCACAGCTCTGATACCAAATGTTATGAAACCAGCTCACAAAAAGTTACAAAAGATAGATCAACGCCTTAGAATTCAGCCTCTTCAAGGGGGAAACCTCCTTTACATTACACAAATCAATTATTCTTCGATGATACAAATGACAAGACCTCCTTTCCGTATATAGGAGTCTAAGGTGTCATAATATAATCAGAACCGACATAACAATAATAATGTAAGGGCATAATAATTAAAGTTGGTAAAGCTCTAGTTGATGAAGGCACAAGCTCCACATCTTTGCAAGAAGACCCTAAGAAGGAAGCTAATCAAAGTGAAAATCTAAAGAAGAATGTTGCAACTCCAAAGAATAAGACCAAAGTAGTCAAGAACAAAGGACAACAACAGACTACTACGTTGCCTCCAAAGAGGAATGTAAAATCTTCCAAGTATGTTCATTTATTTAATGATTATTATTTTTTGCGTGGTAATTATGGACATATGGCTAGGGATTGTAAATTTGTTGACAAGTAAAACTATCAAGGACTATCACATCTGAATGAACATTCAGATACACACATTTATTTAATGGCTATTATTTTTTATGTGCTAACTACTGACATATGGCTAGGGATTGTGAGGTTTTTGACAGGTACAGCTATTATTTGCAAAACCATAGAAGCAAGTTTGCATGTTATCGAGACAAATACTAGATTAAATCTTCTATGGATGACATTGAATGCTTTAAGTGTCATAATCATGGACATATAGCCCAAGAATGTAGGTACCATCCAAATATGGAATGTTACAAGTGTCGCAATTACGGACACATAACTCGTCACTAAAGGAAAGAAATGGAATCAATCATGAATATTGATGATGAGAATAAGTAGGTTTGGAAGAGGAAACAAGTACAAGATGAAAAAATATAGGAAGAACAGGTATATGATCAACAAGAAATGCAGACAGACAAGAAAGTCACAACAATTATGCCTTCAGGATTCATAATAGGTTGTGAGGAATCAAGTCAAGATGACTCGTTAGTCGAATCACTATTTTGAACATTATGGCTCATTGGATACTTGAAGTTTATATAGGGGAGGTCTATGCACCGATATATATGACAAGTTTATGATTGACAGACAGATAGTTTAAACAAGATGGCAGTTTCATAACAAGTTCAAGGGGAGTAAAATAGTTAAACGATTATAGGTCCACAGGGATTGCTAGCGTCTAAGGACAACTTCTCTTCAAGGGGAGAACATGTAGGCTACATTTCCACAAGGATCGTCTTTTAAATATGATTACACGAAGGAAAATTGTCATGGGTAGTGACCATTTTCCATTGATGTTAAAGGGGGAGAGAAAAACCTGAGGAGATAAAGCATGATGTCAGGGGGACTTGTACTCGTAGAAGGAGTATGTGTATTTCCATCAATGAAAAAGGGGGATATTGTTGGATGGTGTTCTCATTGATGGAAACCCATGGGGTTGACTGCGTTTGAATTTGACTAAAAGCACCAGTGATTGATGTCAAATGGTTTATGAATGTTTCTTATTAATTTTTGGATGACATCAATATAGTAGCTATACTGTTGGATGATTGAAAACCCAAGACCTAGGGTTTGGGTTCCCTGGACTAAGGACATACCTCGACCTTGTCAATGGCTTTTGAAGTGTCAAATCATTGAGTTAGAGTTGGAAATCACTTGATTAGATTCTCCTTGATGAGATCTTTCCAGTGGTATGTGGTATGCCACATTTTTTTTCCTGGTTTGAGAGGGATTCCCATTTGATGTTAGGAACCCCGTTGATGGGCTAAAACCCCATAGGAATGTGACATGGCATAATTTTTATGGTTAAGGTACCAAAACTGAGGCAAGAAGGGTTTTCATTATGTTTTATATAAAACTAAGGATACTTCATAATACTTTGTAGATTCAACCCTTGACTAACTGTTATGAAACCAGCTCACAAAAATATAGCAAAGATAGATCAACGCCTTAGAAATAAGCCTCTTCGATGGGGCAACCTCCTTTACATTACACAAATGAACAATTCTTGGATGATACAAATGACAAGACCTCCTTTCTATATATAGGAGTCTAAGGGGTCATAATATAATCAGAGCTGACATAACAATAATAATGTAAGGGCATAATAATAACAATATGGGGACTACATGGGAACAATAATATAATAAGGAGGTTGTACTTATAACAATAAGGGGTTACACTAGTAGTATAGGGATCTAACATGCCCCTCTCCTTCAAAAAGTGTTGTCCTCAACACTTGAGTAGTTCTTGACGCTTCTGTATAAAATTATTGTCCTCCCATGTAGAATCTTCAGCAGGTAAGCTCTTCCACTTGATGAGATACTCTGAAATTGATCAATTTTGTAGCTATTGGGTTCTTATTTCTGTGACTACTCTAGGTTCCAATATGATTTTTCTTCCTCGTCAAGTTCTATCAATATTGTTTGAACTGGGATCTTCTGTAACTTTTGAATGAGTGGCCACCCTTCTTTGTCCTTCGTCCATTCATCCCTTGCTTCATTTATCCAATCTGGTTAGATAATAGAGATAGCACAAAACAATGCTTCCACATCCTCATCCTATCTTGAGAGTGCATTTGCAACAACATTTTTCTTCCCTTTTTTTGTAGATGATTTCAAAGTCATAACCCAACGTATTTGTGACCCATTTTTTCTGTTCGTCTAAAGATAATCTTTGTCCTAAAAAGTATTTAAGACTAGCATGATCCACTTTTACCTTGAAGTGTCTTCCCATTAAGTAAGGTTGCCATTTCTTAAGTGCATGTAGTATTGCTAACATTTCCTTCTCATAAATAGCTTGCTTAAGATGTAGCTGTAAAAATACCCAATCACCTACATCAAAACTTCTTTCACTGCGACGTTGATCTGCCTGTTGTTTCTTTCGATTTTGCACCAAAGTGGCATTATCCTTTAAAATTGGGAGAACTTGTTGTTGATGCTCGATGTGATATTTCACTGCTTGAATCTTTTTCTTCTTGATATATCCTTCTACCTTGAGGGTTTGAGGAGTGGTAATTTCTTCCAATGCATTACAAGATATGGTCAGATATATTTCTTGATGCTTGTTGTGATCTTTCACTTCTTGAACATTTTTCTTCTTAATATTTCCTTCTATCTTGATAGTTTGAGGAGTGGTAATTCCAACCAATGAATTACAACATATGGTTAGATTCATTTGTTCTTTGTCGATGTGATATTTCACTTCTTGAACCTTTTTCTTCCTTATATCTTGAGAGTTTGAGGAGTAGTAATTCTTGCCAATGCTTTACAAGATATGGTGGGATTCATTTCTTCTTTCTTTGGGGTTTGTTCCTAGTGTATATCCTCTTCTTTTGATGTTTCTTGATTCTTTTCTTCCCCCTCTTCAAAATCTACATAAAATAATTTCTTCTCAGCACACTTATGACCTTTAATGTATTTGTTATCACAATTGTAACAAATCCCTTTTGCTCTTTTTTCTTCCAATTGTTGTGGTGTCACCCTTGTAAGTTGTGGAAGGCTAGGAGAAACAACACTTCCATATTTATAGTTGTGAGGGGTAGACTTCCTTGTTTCCATAATTTTTCTTTCCACTTTCCTTGCCAACCTGAATGCCTTCTCCAATGAATCAGGTTCCCAAAGATGAACCTCATGTTGAATGTTATCCTTTAAAGTCCCTATGGAGACATCAATCCTCTGCTTCTCTGGAATATCATTTTCCCTTATATTCAATTTTTGAAAGCCCTCAATGTTCTCTCCCATTGAACACTTTTGTTTGATATTTATTAACTAGCTAAAGAAGGTGTTTCTCTTTGTATCCTCATAATGTGCTATCATTTCCTCCGTGAAAATTGACCACGTGACAAGTGGCTTACAATAACAAAGACCTTTATACCATAAAAATTGGTTCAGCTCTAAATAATTAGATGCAATATGTACCTTTTGTAACAGTGGTACACCATGTAGATCAAAATATTTCTCCATCTGTAGTATCTAATTTACCAAATCCTTGCCATCAAACTTCCTCATATTGCCTTTTCTTGATTTTAGGAGCTCAATCTTGCAACAACTGTAACTTTGTAATTTTGGATCTTCTAGTTGTAAAATCGCGATTTGTAGTAGCCCTCTGTGCCCTCTTTCCAATGCCACTAGTATGATCGAAATTGGATTCTCCAAGAAAGAGTTATACACAATCTCCCAAGATGACCTGATTATATACCTTTTCAAAAGAGCAAACTTGTATGAAGTGCCACGTGTCACTGTTTTGACCTTCAGATCTGAAAAATATATAAAGAAAACTATTGTCCATCCTCTTTCTGTAACTTCTTAAAAAATTTCAATATGATGCTCAGAGAGATAGTTATGATGAATTTCCCCAAGTCACCTGTTTAGGATGTAATTCGGGCATCTTCAAAAACCCTAAATTCCTCAGATTATATATTTGCAAATATAGTGAGACAAGATCTGAAATTTAGACCCAAGGTTCAAATCGATTTCTTCTCAAATGGGCTTTTTTTTTAGCTTCTGAAACTTCGTATCAACAAAGTTATAGTGAACATTCCACGATGACTTTTTTTATATGAAATTATGGAGCTTGCAAAAACCCTAATTTCCTCAAGTCACACCTCTGAAAACATAGTGAGAGAAGATTTGCAATTCGGACCCAAGGTTCAGTGAGATTTCATCTCAAATGGGTTTGTTTTTTAGCTTCTGAAACGTCACAGAAAAATAGTTATAGTGAAAATGCCATGATGACCTGTTTGGAGCAGCAAAACCCTAGAATCCAAAGCTCTGATACCAAATGTTATGAAACCAGCTCACAAAAAGATAGAAAAGATAGATCAACGCCTTAGAAATAAGCCTCTTCGAGGGGGCAACATCCTTTAAATTACACAAATGAACAATTCTTGGATGATACAAATGACAAGAACTCCTTTCTATATATAGGAGTCTAAGGGGTCATAATATAATTAGAGTCGGTATCACAATAATAATCTAAGGGAACAATAATAACAATAGTGGGCTTCTATGGGCACAATAATAACAATATGGGGACTACATGAGAACAAAAATATAATAAGGGGGTTGTACTAATAACAGTAAGGGGTTACACTAGTAGTATAGGATCTAACACTAACTTAATTCCTAATTAGTTGACATATAAATGATAAGTTACAATAATTAATAATTCTAAAGGCTTCTAAGACCAACTCCAACATTCACTTAGTAAATCCCCTATCTAGCCTAATTAAAACTCCCACATCATATTAAAATTTCTAAAAACTTACACAAAGGTAAACTAAGGTTTAATATAATTAATAGGCTATGATTATTCAAATAATAAAGAGTTAAAAGAGCTTAAAAATCCTCCAATGGTTACCTTCAAGGAGCCCTTCCCAAACCCATCATTAAAAACATATACATAAAGATCAAAATAAAAGGTTCCTCATCTAATATTAAAATAATATACTTGATGACAAATAGGCCAACAAACTATTAGTGAAAAGTTATAAAAATTTAAATTTGAAGCAATAAGCCACGACAATCATTAGTAAAAAATTCAAGAGTCTTTAGAATTCTAGAATCCCTCCAACTAATACTCTTTGAATCACCTTCTATCATAAGAAATCACCTATAAAAGAAACTTAATCTACCCTTAAGACATAACATTTTGAATATATGATCTTGTATGAATACCTCTTTGAAAATTTTTAGCCTCCTAAGGAAACCAACGAAGGAACTTGATAGAGTTAGAAGATTTATTTTGACACAGCAACTTGACAAAGTTAGAAGATTTATTTTGATGTGTCTTTGGATGCGATTGTTCATAATTTCTACTTGGCCCTAAGCAAAACATTGAGCATTTGAAGTAAGTCTTATGCATACTTTTTTCTCAGGTAATTCGCTTAGCTTCCTTGGCAGGATCCGCTTGGGTTCCTTTGTATATTTGTTGGTATAAGAATGTGTTATAATATCGGCTCCTGAAGTGGACTAAAAATCTGAATAGAGCGACATTAGAATTTTTTTTTTGAATTGATATTGGGATCCATTTAAAATAATTTCATCTTTGGTCTTAACATAACGTAGCATATGAATTGATATAGTGAATTGATATATAGATAAACAAATTTTTCAATGACTTTGAGACTTGGTGTAATGTCTGTCTCAAATTTGTTAAGGTTTGTTTAGTATTCTAAATAGGTTTAGTCTTTAAGGACCACTTTGTTACTTCTTAGGACTGTTCTAGGACCATTTTAAGTCCAGTGAAGGTAGTGAAAGATTTGTTTTTTTTTTCACCTGTAGATTTCAATATATGACTTCAATTCTCATTGTAAGACAGTGGCAGTAATCTTATTGTATCAATGAACAATTTCAATAACCAAATGCACTAAGCCAATAATTTACTTCACAACCTTGGTAGGATCAAATGCACTAAACCAGTGGTTGATTTCTAGGTTGTTTTGATGACAACTTGACTTTGATTTATTGATCCAACAATATCGTGTGAGTCTTGTTGACAAACCTCTCTACAATGACAAATGATAATCATGTCATAACACTTACTTTATCTGACCTTGCAATAATAAAAATTAGTGATATCTCAAGTTTCAAACTTGTGTCATTTTTCTGTAGGCTTAGGAACCATTACCAAGTCTCTATTAGATCTTGTTAGGTTGCAGTACTATAGGTTCTAACTATTTCATCATTACAACAGTTAGAGTATTGAATACTATCCTATAGGAAGCATCATAAGGACTCTCAAGTAGTGGTTTGAAGTGACTGTCCATGACATATAACTAACTTTATTGATAAAATTGTTATGACTTCGATTTGATAGTAAGTTAATAATTGTTAGTTGAGACAAAAATTGACATGACATTGTGACTTTGTAAGACATTGTAATAGTGGAGTAAAGTAATTCTTTGAAGTGTAGATTCACACATGTGAAAGTAAGTCTTATATATGTGCATACTTGATAGACCTATGATGAATACACCTCACAAGTATTTGACATACATATATTCACCATAACAACGTTTTGGACTTTGACATGGCCTTCTGTTAGTAAACATTGATGTGACAACTAGAGTGATCAGTGACTCAAATGAAATAGCTAGTAATATGATGTGAAACAATGATTGACTTTGTGAAAACTATATAAAGTTTGACTTTGAAGTTATTGTGACATGATAATAATATCTAGACATTAAAAGTGAGTTAAAACCTTGAATTTGACTTGATCTATATATTGAGGTACTTATGCGCATGAAAATGATGACCTAAGGTTTTGTCTTGTAGTGATGACCTAGAGAGAGTGTACGAGTGACAAAATTGTATCTTTGTAGGTAATCAAGTCTTGAAGGAATTATCCTCGAGTTATACAAGCATATTAAAATAAATATGGATTGCAGGGCTTGACAATTTGAGCAATAATGTTTACACGTATGCTAGTAGCTCTCCAAGGGCAACATTTAAGAGCATTGGTAGCAAGTCATAGGGATGACTCGAGGCACCTTTATTTGTGCCATCATTTGATAGGAGTGCAAGTGTTGAGAAATCAATAGGGAAATTGTTAGAGTGATTTCTCTCTATTTGATAACTACATGTCATGTATTTTTACTTATTTTACTTATTATCTTATCTTATTATTATTATGTTTTTGTATCATCAAACAACTACCAAAAAAATAAGAACAAAAGCAAAAATTATAGGCTACAAGCCAAGGTGAAAACCTCTCCACTTGAGAGGAAAATCCGCAAATCTCTTCTCTTCCTTATAGATTCTTCAGTATACCTATAGACCAAGACCTATACCCTCCAAGACAAATTCCAACCTCTTTGGATGATGTTCTTTCCTTGTCCAATTTAAAACCGGTCAAATCTCTTCTAGTAGCACAACTTCAACCCCCAATTGTAGAATTTCGGCCTCTACTACAGATCTGAAATTTTCAGCACTCCTGTAGTTGTTACTACCACATGTGTGAGCTTCTTTTAGCCTCCCAAGGATTCCTAAGACCTTCGCTTCATTTTCTCTTAATTCTGGAGCTTGAGGATGGGTTCTTGTGACCTTCGTTTGACCTTCTTTCCTTCTCTCCTTCAAGATCAAACTTGTAGAGGAAAGCCCTCGATTTGGTGTAGAAAGCCTAGCCTTATTATGCACATGTTTGAGATAAATAGCCCAAAACTAGGTCTTCTTCGTCCTCTTCCTTCTTCGTTTCCTTCTTCATCTTCTTCCTTCGCTTGGATGAGTGAGAGATGAATGTGCTTCAAGGGGGTCGAGTTTCCTCCTTGATATGGGCTTCTCAAAGGTGGACGTGGCTCCTCAAAATAAGCCGACTTGCCAACTGCTAGGCCAACTTAATCTTGGAGGGTATTTTCACACTTTTAAAGACAAATAATTTTATTTACAAGTTACAATGTTCCTGAAGGGGTCTTCAACTTTTGACAATGACTCTTTTGAATTCTTGACCTAAGACTTGACCTATAAAATAAAATACCTTGAGCATGAAACCCATGCTCCAAAAGTAATAATAATAATTTTTCTTTCATTTTACAATTTACAAGAATCAAAAGTGCATTTCATATTTAAGAAGACCAAACCTAGTTACACATTTTTCAACACTCCCTCTTAACTAGCGAGGTATTCATAAATGGTACATGGACTTTCTCATTCTGAAGAGACCTCATAAGAAGACTTAGATTTGTAGCCCATTTGTATAGCATCATATCAGCCAACATTGTCATATAGCAAGGCTTTGACTAACAAATCTATCTCTCCACAAGATCAGAGCACAATGTTGGTGAGACCAATGATTTATAAACACCGTCATCATTATCTCTCAACGTGCATACCCCACCTGGGTGTTCATAGAGTATCACCTTCCTTAGGCTATTCTTATATTGGATAGCTACTTCTCAAAGAATATCGATCCATGAATACTCTTATCTTGGATTCCCTACCTCATTCACAAAGAGTATTGGATGATATATGCTTACCCAAGCCTCCATTTTGTCTTCTCAATTGAAGATAAGAATGATATTCCTATCTCTCCCTCTCAACCAGGGGGATACATCAACCAAAACAAGCTTGTCTCTCAAATATATAATATTTTTATTAGGAAGATATTTTTTCAATATGTTAATTACATGATCATCAGTGGAGATATATTATAGTTGCAACACACTGTCTTGCACCAGCTTCAGAATATAGTGATACTTGTTGTTGATGTGATTTGTCTTTCCATGAAATAATAGGTCTTCAAAAAATCATATGAAATTGGTGTTATCACAATGTGACACTATTTCCATCGGTCCTTTTAACAAATCAGATAGAAGCTTCCTCAACCAGACCGCTTCTCTTCTTACTTCACATGCTGCAATATACTCAGCCTCAACACTATTCAAAGCAATTGTGTCATTCTTTTTGCTCATCTATGAGATCAAGGAGGATACCAAACTAAAACATCCTCCCATAGTGCTTCTTCCATCCTATTCATTTCCTCCCCAGTTGGAATATGTATATCCAATTAAGTGGACATCATTCCTCCTATCATATTTCAAGTAGCAGTTGATAGTTCCTTGCAGGTATCTTAGTATATGTTTTGCTACTATCCAATGACCATGATTTAGCTCCACTTGGAGTTGACTGAAAACATTTATTGCAAAACATATGTATGGTCTTGTATTCACCAAGTACATCAGTGAGCCAATTAATTGTCTATACTTAGAAATATCCACAGGGTTTGATTCAAAACTCCTTAGTATTTTCATGTTTCTTATCATCGATGTTGTCATTGTTTAGAATCCATCATGTAAAAATTATTTAACATCTTGATCACGCACTTCCCTTGACGTAGATAGACCTCATCAGGTCCTTCGCATACTTCTAGTCCCAAATAGTAGCGCATCGGCCCAAGATCCTTCATGTAAAATTCTGCTGCTTGTTGCCTCTTACATTCTTCAATTCTAATTTCCACACTTGTCAAGACAAGATCATCCACATATATAAGAATTATTACTGATTCTCCCTTCACAACCTTAATATATAAGTTTAGATAAGCATAAGTCTTTGTGAAGCCTAATCTCTGCAAGTATGCATCCATCCTAGCATAGCATGCCCTTGGGGATTGCTTGAGGCCATGTAGTGCCTTCTTTAATATATAAACATATGCATTTTTGTCTTTAACTTTGAATCACAAGGGTCATTCTTTATAGACTTCCTCATCAATTGTTCCATTCAAGAATGAATACTTGACATCCATTTGGTGGATGTTCCATCCCATCGATGGTATCAAAGAGACCGATGAATGAATAATAGTATATCGTGTTGTTGGAGAAAATTTCTCTTCATATTTAATGCCTTCTTGTTGAGAGAAGCCCCTAGCCACAAATCTTGCCTTATATTTATCAATGATTCCATTTGTTGCATGTTTGATTTTGTAGATCCACTTGGAAGTTACCACATATTTGTCTTCACGCATAGGTATGATCTCCCAAACTCAATTCTTCATTATAGATTGATATTCTTCATTCATGGCATCCTTCCATTCTTGGTGAGTGAAAACATCTTCATGTGTGGATGGCTCTACTTCTATTAGTTTTGTCATGTAGGCTACATAGCCATAATATCATTTGGGCTTCTTGCTTTCCCTTAATGTAGCTTTAGTTGTTCCATGACATTTTTCATCTAGAAGTGTAGAATTCAACCAGTTAGGTCTTTTTCTAGATTTGGGGATAGCCACAGGTTGTATAGGTTCACTAGAACCTTCATCTTCATGATTTTATTCCTTGTCTTCCCTAATAATACCTTCTTCAAATATAGGAAGTTCTTCATCATCAGAGTCCATAAGGAGATCCTTTAATTTCTTGAATGAAATACTTTTCTCAAATATCACATCTAGACTGAATTTTATTTGATGTCCTTCCTTTATGTAGATTCTATAGGCCTAAGAAGAAATTTTTTAGCCCACAGATGTTCCCTTCATGCCTGATGGATCTAACTTCTTTCTCTTGTCCTTACGTATATGAATGTATACAAGACATCCAAAAATTTAGAGATGATCCATGGTAGGATTCTTACCAATGGAAATTGATTCGGGAGTTCTATTATCTAGAGACCTGTGGGGACTTCAATTTTGTATGTATACAACCATCTTTGTAGATTCACCTCACATAAATTTCGGTAAATCTTGATCATGTATAGTTGTTTTTACACTTTATTCAATGGATTGATTATTTTGTTCTGCAACTACATTTTTTTCAGGATTATATGGGACTATCAACTGCCTCTTAATCCCAAATTCCTTACAGAAATAGATGATTTCCTTAGATGTATATTCTCCTCCATTATCAAATCTTAATATCTTGATTCTTCTTTCTGTAAGGTTCTCTACTTCAGCTTTGAATTCTTGAAATTTGATAAATAATTCATCCTTGGATTTCATTAAGTAAACCCATGTTTTCCTTGAATGATCATCTATAAATGTGACATAATATAGATGACCTCCAAGCCATTTAGGAATTATAGGACCAAAAATATCAGAATGAATAAGATCTAAGATTTCTTTTGTATACGAAGAACTAGTTCCAAACTGTCCCTTGGTGTTCTTACCCAATGTACATCCCTTGTATACTCCTTCATGATCTTCCTTAATTTCGGGGATTCTATCTACTATTTTATTTAGGGTTTGAAGGATTTTGAAATGGAGACGACCAAATCTTCTATGCCAAAGTTCACATGGGTTGATTTCAATGTGAACTAAATCTTGAGCAAGAGGAGATAGCAACCTGCAAAGTCTTCCTTCACAATTCCCAATTACTCTGGTATGTTCTATGCTTGCATTTTTACCCCATAATACTAATTTTCCATCAATTAAATCCACTCTATCACCTTTATCTTCTAAACTTGAAATTGAGAGTAAGTTTTTGTGCAAACCTGGAACAAATAGGATGTTGTTGAGTGGAATATTGCCTCCATTTTCTAGCTCTATTGAGGTTGATCCAATTCCCCGCACATGATAGCTCTTATTATATCTAAGTTCTATAGAATAATACGACTTTCCTTTTTACAGTGCCTTTATCTGCTTGTGATGACCAATCATAAGCCTTAATTGTCAATCATCTAAATTATTTCATCTTGAAAAGTGCTTGTGACTACCGAGAAGTGCCCTTCATCCTTTGTCTTTCTTACTTCCTTCTTTGGAGAAAATAGGAGTTTCCATACTTCTTTGATACCCTTCTTGAGATGAATTTTAACCTTTTAACACTTCTTGAGAAACTTCTTCAATGTAGTAGAGATATTCATAATTCCCTCATTCAACCTTACCTCTGATACCATGTTGAGAAATCTGTTGGGCAATGGTTAGTGTGATTTCTCTATATTTCATAACTTCATGCGATGTATTTGTACTTATTATAATTATTATCTTCTCTTATTATTATTATGTTTGTGTATTGTCAAACAACTACCAAAAAAACAAGAACAAGAACAAAAAATATAGGCTGCAAACTAGGGCCAAAAACTCTCCACTTGAGAGGAAAACCCACAAATCTCTTCTCTTCCTTATAGATTATTCAATTGATGAATTCCAAGATCTTTATACCAAGACCAATACCCTCCAATACCAATTCCATCCTCTTCGGATGATGTGCTTTCCTTGTCCAAGTTAAACCTAGTCAAATATCTTCCAGTAGCACAACTTCGACCCCTAGTTGTAGAATTTCGGCCTCTACTGTAGATCTGAAATTTTCAGCCCTCATAGAATTTTTATTGCCACAATTGTGAGCTTCTTTTAGCCTCCCATGGCTTCCTAAGACCTTCACTTGGGTTTCTCTAAATTCTAGAGCTTGAGTATGGTTTCTTGTGACCTTCGCTTAACCTTCTTGCCTTGTCTCCTTCAAGATAAAACTTGTAGAGGAAAACCCTAGATCCAGTGCATAAACCCTATCCTTCCTTCACATGTGTGAGAGAGAAATAGACTAAAACTAATTATTCTTCATCCTCTTCCTTCTTTTCTACCTTCTTCCTCTTCTTCCTTCTCTTGGATGAGTGAGAGATGAATGTGCTTCAAGGAGGTCATGTTTGCGCTTTTATATAGGCTTCTCAAAGGTGGATGTGGCTTGTCAAAATAGGTTGACTTCCCAATTTCCAGACCGACTTGATCTTGGAGGGTATTTTGACACTTTTAAGGAAAAAAATAAATTTTTTTACAAGTTACAATGTGCCTGAAGTGGTCTTCAACTTATGCCAATGACTCTTTTCACTTCTTGACCTAGGAATTGACCTATAAAAGAAAATTCCTTGAGCATGAAACCAACGCTCCAAAGACAATAATAATATTTTTTCTTTCATTTTACAATTTACAAGAATCAAAAGTACATTTCATACTTCCGAAGACTCAACCTAGTCACACATTTTTCAACAGAAAAATGGTTGCAGCATCATGTGTAGTTTGATACAATGATGATAGTGGTTTTGCATTGATGACTATTCATTCATGAGAAGTGATTTTCAGTGTGCAATGACAGTGATGTACAATTAAACAATGATAATTTAATGTGTAGCTTTGTGTAGTGATCAGTTTGTGGGGACAGTGATCAATGGCTACCAGGATTCAAGATTTATTCTACATCTTTCTTACAACTATTCTACATTGATTCAATGTATATGGGACCTAATGTGAAAATTAAGAAACGTGATCTACCAACTCTTCTAGGTTATTGGATTCACCTTCATGTTTTGGCCTAAGAACACATTAGGGTGGTTGGGTGGTGCTAAAGCAAGTTTTGGATTGCATAGGGAATTGTGGTGTTCATTTAATTATGGATGATAAAATGATAGGGCAACACAGTATCCTTTCTGACAACATCTGGTAAACAGAGTGTTGGGGCACTCATCAAGTTGTGGCTTGATCTATAGGGCATTGAGGCGTCCTTCTGGTTGCAAAAAAATATTAAGTTTTATTAGTGTCTTACAGGTTGTGGCATGTTAATTAGCAGGTTTACGTATACCTAAATTGTAGCTGAAATCTTGATGTAATTAATATTTCTTTTTAAAAGAGAAGTAGACCATTAATAGAGAAGTGTTCGGTGGTTTTTGACCGAGAGGGGGTTTTCCACCTAAAAATCTTTGTGTTCTCTATTTTATCTTTCTATATTGTTGAATGGTGTTGTCTACTATTGATTGTTATTTATGATCATCTAAAGAAGAAAAATAATAATAATTGAATTAATTAATTCTCTAAAAAAGATTAAAAAGTGCTAATATCTAAGAAATATTAATTCACTCCCCCCCTCTTAGTTTTTCCAACATATCGCTAGAATTAATGGATCCTTGAGAGGAGGTTAAGCACATGTTATGAAACACGCAGGGAGTGCTAGATTATCGAATGCCCAACAATACATTTTATGATCCATTTCTCTCTCTCCTACTCCAACTTCTTTCATAACCAAAAGATGTGAGTTTTATTATTATTCACCATGTATTTACATATATTTAGAATCACAGCAACAATTGTCACCATGTATATACATATATTTATAATCACAACAACAATTTTCATATAAAGGCCTATGTGTGAAAATTATAATGCAATGAGAAAATTCAGAGAAAAGAGAAAATGGCGGTGTATTAACTTGTTCATTGAAGTCAACTTTGTAAAGAAAGTGGTGGAAAATCTTCAAAAACTTAATTGAAATTTTGTGTCATTCACATAAATGTAATTCTACATGCTTAGAAAAACAAGAGAGGGAGAAATGGGTTTGTTAATTTGGGAAAGGACAAAAGGTTAAATCATTCGAGCATCCTTGAAATTTTGTTATTTGCATACTTGGAGAAAAAACAAATAAGAGAAAAATGGGGCCTATTGATCTTGACTAAGAAAAAGGAGAATGGAAACCGAAAAATCTTTTAGATATTGATAGAAATTTAATCGTGTAGACAATGAAGGAAAAAATAAGAAAGAAATGGATGTATTGATTTATTTGATTTAAAAAAAAAGAATGTGGGAAACCAGAAATAAAATTTGGAAAAAAGAGAAGAAAATTGGGGCATTTGACTTTGAACCGGAAAATATTCCAGATATAAATGGAAATTTTGTGCAATTGATAGAAATTTAATGTTGTAGACCTGGAAATAAAAAGTAGAACAGAGTACGAAAAATGAATTTATTGACTTGACCTAGAGAAAGAGACCAAGGAACCACACATTATGGACCTTCGATCCTTTAAATTTGGAAAAAAAAAATGGAGAAAGAGAAATGGGTTAAACAAATAAAAAGCATAGTAACTACAACAGTACTTGTCATATAAAGTCGTGCATATGCAAAAAAATGAAGGAAATTAAATCATTAGAGTTGCAACATTGTATTGCAAAGAGAAAATCCAAAGAAAGGGAGATTGGCATTGTATTAATTTGATTCAGTGGGGAAACATGGTGAGGAAAGTCACGGAAAATATTTCCAAAAAGTTAATTTTAATTTTGTTTAATTCATATAAAATCCAATTCTACATATTTGGGAAAAAGGGGGAATGCGCCTCTCTACTTGATAGGGAAAAAGAGAGTTAACGTTGAACTAAAAAATGTTGTGGAACTTCAATGAAATTCAATCCTAAGGATAAGGCAGGAGAACAAAAAAAATTACGAGTAGAGACTCGAAAATCTGGCTATTATTGGAGTTTTGTTCAGTCTATAAAAATTCAATTATTCGAGTTTTGTTTAGTTGATATAGATTCGTTCATATTGAAAAACTAGCGAAAACATGGAATATCATAAATTTTGTGTTTTTTAGTTTTTTTCAATCTTGACTATATAATGTTAATATGTCCATTTAGATCCATCTTAACTCCAGATTTATTCTAAAAGATATTTGATCCCTCTCAACACTTGGTAGATCCAAAGTTAAAATTGAGCTCAAACATAAATGTTTATACCACTACAACATTTTCCCATATTTTTTTGGTTTCAGAGTTAATTTAAAAAATGAGAGTTGTCTATGTGTGATACTTATTAGAGTTTCCGACAAAATTCCGACCAGAATCCCACAAAAACGTTTGTGCTGAAATCTTGATTTGTGTTATTTAAACTAGTTTTGTGACTACTTATATGGATTAAGCACCCTCAAAATCCCTAAAAAATAGACAACCCCTAAAAAATATTATAAAATAAAATAAAATTAAAATTAAAATAAAATATTTATAAAATATTTTGATTTTGAAATGAGTTATGGTTTTTGGGCAAGTGGTATTGATATGCCATGGTATTGTAACAAATCCTATTTACAAGCTAATAATATCCAAGGTAAAATGAGGGTGAATATCTATGGGTAAGAATATTGTTACAATGTAAATATTAAGATTGATTAAAAAATGTTATAAAATAATATTAAAATAAAACATTTATATAATATTTTGATTTCAAAATGAGTTATGATTTTTAGGCATGTGGTATTGGCTCATGGCGTGGTAACAAAATCTATATACAAGCTAATAATATCTATGGTAAAATCAGCGTGAATATTCATGGCTAAAAATCTTGTTATATTGTAAGTGTTAATTTTTATATGTTTTTATTAATTAAATTCAAATATGGTTACTGAATCATTATTTTAAATTATATGGTAAAATGAATTTTAATTTACAACTACTACTTATATGTTATATATTTTAATGTAATATGTATATTATAATTTGATTTTATCTAAAATATGGTAATTTTATTAATTGCACTCTCTAGCCCAGTATGTAGAGATGTTGTAATGTAATGTAATGTAATGTAATGTAATGTAATGCCATGTAAACTTGACTTGATCAAGTTACTAGTTTTTTTTTTTAGGTTTGAGAACTGATGGTATTCATGTGAAATATATCCTGGAAATTAAACCAACATAGACCCATGTTAACTCTAGATCTACCAATCTCTTCAAATACAAATATATTTTAAAGCTAAAAGAGATTTGATCCCTATAGGTGCTTGGTAGATTTGGATTTAAGATGGATCTAGGCTAGTAAAAACAAATTTACAATATAAAAAAAATTAAACTTACAAAATGTTTACATTCTAACATCTAACACCTACACATCTCCCTTATATTGAGTTAAATATCTTGACTATATACTAAAAAAATTTATTATCTTTTTATATAACACTAATGTTCCAAGAGGCACTCTACAACCCATTATAGAGATAGATGTGTAGGCCTAAATGTTTAGCATTTAACATTTATATGTCAACTCAATTAAAAAATAATAAAAGTTAAAAGTACTATAGAGTTGAGTATGGTGGAGATGTTGTAATGTAAACACTTAAACATTGGCTCAATTAATAAAAAAATTCAATTTTATTATATTGTAATTTTGTTTTGCAGTGTATCTTAGCCCCTCCAACTCAAGTTAGAACTTATGCTCTAAGTTACATTGGTCAAAGCTAAATTAATAATGGTTGATAGACAAATCATCCTATAATATTTCTTTGGTAGTAACTAATAAATGGAGATCTAAAATGGATAAGTAAATTGTTTTCTCAAGAAAAAAACTTACATAAATTTTGGTGGATAGTAATCATTAGTAAGTAAACATTTACAATTTTACTTGAGTATGTTGGAAAAAACAACTTGCAAAAATTTTGGTGGTTTGTAATCATTCGTAAGTAAACATTTATAATTTTACTTGAGTATGTTGGAAAAAACATAAATAATGGTGGGAAGTAACTCCTCTAAGTATATTTTTAACATATTATTCCTCTCCATTTTTTATACAAAGGATTTCTTAAATTATGGTTGGAAGTAATTGATGGTAGATATGTTATTTACTTGAGTATAAGTTATTTTCAAGTATTTTATTTTTGGATGGTTTTCTTGCAAATATTAAGAATAAAAAAATCACTACACAATATCTAAAAGCATGCATGAATATTGCAACCATATCCATAAATTATGGAATAAAATATGTAAGACAATTATCCACATTGCATTATATTGTGCAAAGGTTGCAACAAGGCCTTCAAGTTATGGTCCAATAAAATTTTGATTTTTTTTTTAAGATATTGAAAATAAAATATATTTTTCCAACTTAAACATTATAATTTTCCTTGGTCAATGTTAAACCAATTGTGATCAAAAAATAAATCCATTGCTAGACTCCTGCCTTGGCACGAACTAATAATGATTCCATAACCATATTTAAATATAATTAATGAACACATAAAAACTTAATACCTACAACAAAATTACAATATAACAAGCTTCTTAACCATGGATATCCACCCCCACTTTACAATAGATATTATTAACTTGTAAATAGGTTTTGTTACAATAATATTTCATGTCAATACCATATGCCGAAAAACCATGACTCATTTCACAATAGAAAATTAAAACGTAAAATATTTCAGACATTACATATAGCATTGATTTCATAGAGTGAAAATTTTCCATCATACGGATGGAGAGAGAGAGATAAAAGAGAGAGAGATGGGGTAGGGAGAGAGTGGGTGGGGAGAGAGAGAGAGATGGGCATGCAGAGAGTGTGTGGGGGCAGAGGGAGCAGGGGGAGAGGAGGGAGGAAGGGATATAGTGATAGAGTTGGAGGGTGGAGAGAGAGTGTAATGGGGAGGAGAGGGAGAGAGAGAGGAATGAAGAGAGAGTAGGGGAGAGAGAGAGAGAAATGGATTTGGAGGTGGAGAGAGAGGGAGGGAATAACAAAGACATAGAGAGTTAGAGGTAGAGAGAGAGGGAGTGATGAGGTAGATATGGAGAGAGAGGGATAGCAGAGATGAGGGGAGATAGAAAGAAAGAGAGGAGAGAAAGGGAAGGGAGAGATGTGGGCATAGAGATGGAGGGGGCAGATGGGGAGAGAGAGAAGGATAGAGGGAGGGAGATAGTGACAAAGTTAGAGGGTAGAGATAAAGAGATGGGGGGGAGAGATAGAGGGAGGTTGGAGAGAAAGGGAGAGAGAGGAAGGAAGGGAGAGGGGACTTGAGAGAGAGAAGGAGAGAGGGAGGAAGAGAGTAGAGTGGGAGGAAAGAGAGAGAGAGAGAGAGAGAGAGAGAGAGAGAGAGAGAGAGAGAGAGAGAGAGAGGGAGAGATGGATCCAACCTAGATATGGTATGTGTATATAAAAACTAGCCTAGATCTATCTGAATCCCAGATCTATGTAGCATCGAGAGGAATCAAATCTCTTTTCACTTTAAAATAGGTTTGTATATAAAGAGATTTTATCCCTCTTGGTACTTGATCTATTTGAGGTTAAGATGTATCTAGGCTGGTATATAAAGTAATATCTTCATTATACACTTTTAAATTTTTATTTCTTTTTATTAAACTCGTTTGAATTCATTAAATTATTATCATTTAGTTTTGAATATTATTTTTTTCTTCAAAATATCATTTATTATTATCTTATTTTCATTTTTCATTTTTTATAAACTATTTATTAATAAATAAGCATATCCTTAACATAGGTGAAAGGAAATGCTAAAGTGAATTATGGATGAATGAATGGGAGAAGACATGATTGAATTTGTGTTATCTATAATGCATAATTATTTTTGAAGAAGAATCTCATCATCAAGTTAGTGGACTAGCAGTTGTGAGTGAAGTCTCATTCTCGAGTTTTAATCATACATACAAAATTATATGATTATGGATGGAACTAGTGTAAAAGGAGGTGGGACTAACATGGTAGTGGTTAAGAAAATTTTTAAGTGAGGTTGATTGATATGAGTAAAAATAGCCAAGTGAAAAAAGAAAAAGAGAGATTGACATGCGTACACTCTACAAAAATAATGTACCACTCAAAGGGAGAAGAAGTCAACCTATCTATTGAATCCATTTTTTTTTGTTTTCTAGTTTTAGTGAGTCTTGAGATAACTGGAATAAATAACCCGTGGCTTGAGTAGTCATGACCTACGGGCATCTAAGTTGTCAAAATCACTTGAAGTTCACACTCGACCTAAGCCTCACCAGTGCTTAGCATGGATGAATTTTTGCCTATGGGGTTTCGAACCGGTGACCCTTACCCCATAGAGTGACTTAAGAGAACACCCTGCCACTATTTTCTTTAAGCCCCTTGGGAAACATATTTGTTGAATCCATTAGTGTTGGTGGGAATAGTAGTGAATTGCCTTTCTAGGTCATTTACTAAACCATGTTACATTTATCACAACATTTGTACAACAAGGAAAAAATATTTGTATATATCATATTCTTTATTTTCTAGATATTCTTTTTCATTATGAAATTACAATGATTATATGTGACATGCATGATCTTCATATGTTATAAAATTCAATCCTACTTAGAAAGGAAAAATCATGTCCCTATGATTTGGTCATGCATTTTGTGAGTTGGCATAAGAGAAGTGAATGAGACTATTTTGTGGATGTGCGTTGACATTACTAAGTATTGAAATGTTGATTTCGGACATGGTTAATAACACCTTGGATATAGGAATAAATTACATAGTTATATATTCTAAGTCTATTATTGACTATTGTGAGAAATATGTTTGAGCTCTAGGTAGAGTATGTGTGGTTGATAAACACCAAGGAAATTGATCAAGGCATTTAGGGGAAGATTTATTTCAACCAATTTGAAACCTTATCATGCTAGATCGAGTTACAAATTGGTGAAGGAGGACATTGAAAATGGATAATGCAACCCTTGAATATCAAAATATTTTGAAAGTTGTTAGCATCAGCTTGTCGAGTTGGTTAAATAAGGGTGATGTTATCACCCTATGAGGTTTCAAGTCTCTCTAGTGAAGTTCATTCTTGTTGCATACCTATTATTATGATGTCCATTAGAGATAAGTTCAAATATTAGATGAATTTAAAAAAATAAATATCCCTATTCATGGGCTTTTAGAGAAAAAAATTGATTTGAATATCATAGAATAACTATAGTGATAGTAAACTCTCATGTATTAAAGAATGGAGAAGTTTCCACTTCAAGATAATCAAGGAATAGGAAAAAAAAAATTGAACGAAAAGATCATGACCATAAAAAAACCTTTTACATAATCCATATGACTAGCCCACTAACGAAAAGGGGAACTTTGAAATGTCTATACCCCACAAATAATTGAAAGTTTCAAGATTTAACACAATGCATGTGACTAGCCCAATAAGGAAAACGGGAACATTGAAATGTCTATATCCCACAAATAATTAAAAGTGTGAAAAATAATTGAATAAAATTAAATTCACGGGAGATTCACTCATTGAACCTTTAACATATCACGTGCATTCATATTATATTAAACAATACCCATAATTTGACTACATATTGGAAAAATACCTCTAAAAATCACATTATTTAACCCCCTACCAATATGAACCCAATACACTTTCCCAACTTAAAAAACCCCTGATTTCACTAGATATTGTAGGTATTGATAAAGAAATCATATTACTATTCTTTCTACCTTTCCAGTCATCAAACAAGTCAATTTCATTCATCGTGGTAGGCAGTGACAGTGACATTAATGTTGTTATTCATCATGGAATTAGATTGGCCAGACAAGTTATGGATCTCAATGCTGGGTTGAAAATAGGGTCATATCTCTACCTATCCAGTCATTGAAAAATTATAAAATTGCCTTGCTAATACTTTCAGGTAATCATGACAATTTTTATTTAAACAAAGATAATTAATCATACAATAAGAAAGCTAGAAATATAAAATACATTTCAAAAAATAAGATTCACATGACATCACCCAATGTATAATCCATTATTCACAAGAAATTGCATGTTGAATTAGGGTCTTATCTTGATCCAGGTGGATATTGGTGGTCACCCTCCTATTCCACTTGGACCCTCAACATTGTCTCTTTCAGTTTTTCAGTTTCCTTAATTGTATCACAATTTACTATTTTTGGAAATTTTCCAGGTCTTGAACTTCTAGAGTCGAGGCTTCAATCTAGAAGTTACAGAACCTGAGGGACAACCAAATCATCTCATCCCATAAATTGCGTAGAAACCATCCACAACTTGCAGTCTGTTACATGTGCTCCCAAGTTGACCGGTCCCGTCTAGCACTGAGCAATCTTGATTTGCATGCATGGGCTACTTTTCCCGAAAAAATAAAAAAAGAAAGAAAAGAAAAAATCATCCCTAGATTTTAGGGATCCATTATCAGTAGCTGGAGGTAACATGCAAAGTCAGTTTTAGAAACCTCCCGCCAAGTGTCACTTTTTCTTAGATTTGTGGCATGTGCGTCATAACCCTCGATCTTGTCAAAATTATTTATTCGACACTTCAGAGCTCATTCCTCACTTCGATCTTAGAGCTCTAGCATTCCCCATTGCATTTAGGAGAATTCGACACACTCAGCTCAGTGTTTTCTGGGCAAGTCCACTTTACATGTCTTTTTCTGCTTTTCTATAGCTTTTTGTATTTCGGTTTGTGTGAGTGTTGTTTTCTTGGTTTTTTTAAATGCTTGTTGTCGTTGTAATGCATGTTAGCTTGTAGAAGCATTGTTTCAAGTTTTCCATTTCATCTCATTGTTGTTGTATGCATGACACTGTTTTTGCACTAACAGTCTTCGTTGTGATGACTCGCTCCACACACTTACTTGTTTTCCCATTTCCTGAATCTTGCACTCACTATTTGCATTCATGATCATTCACTCTTGTCTACACTTAGCTTCACCATGCATTCAACCTTTAGATGTTTTCATTCACCCGTCGATGAGTCTGGGCTACCTTAGCCTGAACCTTGCCTTTGCCCAGCTTGCACTGCACATTTCTGAGAGTGAATAATCTGCCTTCCTCCCAAAAATTGCACAAAGCCTGCCCAACACTGGCCTCTAGGCTTGCTCTGCACAATTCTGAGAGGCAGTGTCCTGTTGGCCCCGGTAATTGTGTAGATGCAATTCTTGGTTTGCAGTCATTCCGCAGTTTCATTCCTCAGCAAGCCAGGATGGACTATGATCTGCACAGTTTTAGCAATCAGTCAGCCTACTGACAATCTAGACTATGCTCTGCATAGTTTTGGCAATCAGTCTCCTAGCCTGCTAGTGAAAATAGCACAATCCTTCTAGTCAGTCACCTGGGTGTGTTGCATGTTAGTCCTCAAGTTGTTTTGGTTTTCAACTCACATGGTGCTTTCCATGAGTGTTTCTCTGTCTCCAGGTATCATAGGTGTTATTCTGTCTCTCAGCAGTACAAATAGAATGGCTTCTAAGAGATCAAGGTCCAGCAGTACAAATACAATGGCTTCTAAGAGAGCAGGGTCAAAGGACATCGTTGAGAGTGAAACTGGGGATGTAGTTGAGCAAGTGTCTATGAGCTTGCCCATCCATGAAGACACTAAGTTGTTCAAAGACAAGGAGATTCAGATGAAATGGAATGACATCAATGACACATTTTCAAGCACATTTGAGGAGAATCTAGAAGACTGCAGGGGTCTATGTCAACATACACAAGTCTAGCTTGTACTGGATTTCATGCAGGTATCCCACGTTTCCATGCGCGGACATGATCCACTAGATTTTCTCACATACTGATCTGGAGATGATGGTGTTGAGCAGTGTCAGTGGAACAAAATTTTCTACCTTCAAGGAAAAGGACTTTCAAGAGATGTATCAGTTGCCACAACTGATGATCACGATGGATACACCCTTCACCGGACCCAACAACAATGCAAACTCAAGAGACATCTTGAAGAGCTGGGTGAAAATTGATTTTAGAGAAAACAAATTGATTTGAATATCACAGAATAACTATAGTGATAGTCAAATCTCATGTATTAGAGAATCGAGAAGTTTCCACTTCAAGATAATCAAGGACTAGGAAAAAAAACTTTGAACAAAAAGACCATGACCATAAAAAAGAATCCATGTGACTAGCCCACTAATGAAAAGGGGAACATTGAAATTTATATACCCCACAAATAATTGAAAGTTTCAAGATTTAACACAATACATGTGACTAACTCACTAAGGAAAAGGGGAACATTGAAATGTATATATCCCACAAATAATAGAAAGTTTCAAGCTTTAACACAATCCATGTGACTAGCCCACTAAGGAAAATGGGAACATTGAAATGTCTATATCCCACAAATAATTAAAAGTGTCAAATAAAATTGAATAAAATTAAATTCATGGGTGCTTCACTCACTGAACTTTTGACATATCACGGACATGCATGTCATACTAAACAATACCCCTAATTTAACTACATATTGAAAAATACCTCTAAAATCGGATTATTTAACCCCCTACCAATACGAACCCAATGCACCTTCCCATTGATGCGGAGGCCAGTGCCACCGTGACCACCACCAAAATCTAGAAGAATGAGCCTTAAGATCCAAGGAGGGGGAACGCCTCTTCCATTCATAGATGTGGGTGAAAGGTTCTTTGCTACAATTCATTGTTGACAGCGGGAGCCAAAAGAACCTCATTTCAGCAGAGGTCATGAACCGATTGGCCCTACCAACAATAAAACATCCACAGTCATGCACCATCCAATGGATTCACCAAGGATGAGATCTCCGCGTCAGTCAACAGTTCTGACTTCCCTACAAGGTCAAGCCCTTCATGGATGAGGTACTGTGTGATGTTGCTCCTCTTGATGTTTGTAATGTATCATTAGGAAAACCATACTTGTGGAAGTGACATGTTGTATATGAGTCTAAACCTCACTTTGTGATTATTACTTTGGGCAATATGTTGTACAGGATACTAGAGGTGGGCCCTCTTACTGCCATCTCTTTGATCCCTAAAAAGAAATATAGTAAGATCATTTCCGAGACTAGGAATTTTTTTTCATTATGATTCACCCTTAGGGAAAGAAGAAGGTTGTGGCAACAGCTTCTAGACAAGGCTCCTCCACACAGCAGCAGCAAATGGACAACGTCATGGAAGAGTATGAGGAAAGTTTCACCTCACCTACAGGGGAACCTATCTAAAATCAGGTCAAGCACTCCATCGATCTAACCCTAGATCGATCTATCGATGCTCTATTATGGAGAACGATGAGATCAAGAGGCAGATTCAGGAGATGTTGCAAAAAGGGCACATCAGGCCAACTCATCCACGTTTGGGAGCCCGATTGTATTGGTACAGAAGAAGGATGGGGCCTGGAGACTCTATATTGACTATCCAGCGCTGAACAAGATTAGTGTCTTGAATAGGTACCCAATCCCACATATTGATGAATTTTTGGACCAGCTCAAGGGGACCAAATATTTCAACAAAATTGACTTAAAGTCTGGTTATCACCAGGTGCCTATTGAACCCTTTGATGTGTGAAAGATTGCCTTTAAATCCAAGGATGTCCTTTTCAAATGGTTGGTCATGTATTTCAAGTTGACAAATTCCCCCGCAACCTTCATGAGATTAATGGATGACATATTGCGACCCTTCACCAATGCAGTCATAGTGGAATATTTAGATGACATCTTGATATTTAGCCAGAGTAGGGAAGATCACCTCCACCATATTTGACAAGTCCTTCAAACCCTATGACAACACAAGTTGTGTGCCAATTTGGAGAAATTCACTTTTGGCACGACCGAGGTTCAATAGCTGGGATACATATTTAATGAGAAGAGTGTGCATGTGGAACCACCCAAGATACAAGTCATTCAGGATTCACCAACCCAACTACTCTAACAGAGCTCTGTATCTTTTTGGGACTTGCCAATTTCTACCACAAGTTCGTGTTAGGCTTCTCTCATATCACCTAGCCTTTAAGTCAAGTCACCAAGGGTGGAGCGAAATAAAACAAAAAATTGGTCTGAAACCCAACATAAGGTGTTTTTTGAGTTGAAGCATTACCTTTGCTCTACACCAGTGCTCACATTACCAGACCTGTAGCAACCATTTGAGATTGATACAGATGCCTCTGAATATGCTATTGGTGTAGTTCTTGCTCAGTAGGGGCTTCAGATGGCTTACCACAGTGAGACACTTTTAGAAATAGTATGAAAGTATCCCACTTACGATAAATAAATTTATTCCATTGGGCATACATGTCATCAATGGAAGCATTACATTCTAGGGAAGGAAACAATCATCCACACAGACCACCAACCCCTGTAGTTCAGACAGACACAAGGGAAGTTGTAGAATGATTTCCATCAGAAATGGTCTACATACCTGTAACAATTCCATTTGAACATTATGAAAAAGAAGGGCAACACAAATAATGGTGTAGACTGCCTCAGCTAACCACTAGTCATGGCGCTAATCACTACGCTTGACTCTTGTGGGCACGAGAATTCGGGGTAGCCACATATTTACAAGAGTGATCCAAAATTCAGTAGCACATACTAGACACTCGTGGAAGGTAAGAAAGTTCCAAATTTTCACCTCCAGGATGCACTGTTATGCCACCTAGGACACATCTATGTTCCCTCAAGTGAGCGTGCCAATATGATTTTGGAGGAACGCTCTAGTTGAGTTGTTGGACATTTTGGAGTAGAGAAAACAGTGGTAGTACTGCAGAAGTATTTTTGTTAGCCGAACTTTCGTCGGGATGTTGGGAGGTACATTAAATCCTGCACTACCTGTGTAATGTCCAAACCAACCATAAAGAAGCAAGTCCTATATACTCCTATACCTACTCCTAGTCGACCTTTGGAATCCATCTCCATGGATTACATGTCAAGACTTCCTTCTACTAAGCATGGAAACGATTGCGTTTTCATGGTCATTGACAGATTCTATATGATGGCCATTATGACAGTATGAAAGAAGAGTATCACAGCAGACACCATTGCTAAGCCCTTCTTTGAGTGAGTGTGGGCACACTTTGGGATGCCATAGTCCATTATCTCTGATTGGGACAACAGATTCCTAGGTGAATTTTGGTCAAGTCTCTGGTCGATGCTGGATACCAAACTAACTAAGTCCATAAATTTCCATCCCCAAAATGATGGCCAAACATAAGTCATCAATGGGATGATCATACACATTATGCACATGTACAACTCGAAGCATCCATGCACATGGGATGAAAGCCTCCCCTATGTCCAGCATATCTACAACAAAGCTCTCCACAGCTCAATGGGCCACAACCCCTTTAGGTAGGGTTGGGATTTTAGCCATTATGTCCCATTGATGTGGCCATACCATTTGTAGTTACTTAGGAAAATTTGGCTCATGTCCAGTCTGAAGCAGGCAGGGTTAACAACTTCATTGAGCGCATTCAACACATCCACCAATAAGTCCATGATATATTGAACAAATACAATGCTAAGTACAAGCAGTGCCATGGTCAGCATCGGATGTCACACAAGTTCCAGATCGGTGACAAAGTTTGGCTACATTTGCAAAAGGGGCACCTCACTGGACCCCATCGCAAGCTTCAACCGCACTGATATGAGCCATACACCACCACCAAGGTTGTTGGGGAAAATTTGTTATGAAACAAGCTTACAAAAAGATAGAAAAGATAGATCAATGCCTTAGAATTTAGCCTCTTCGAGGGGGAAACCTCCTTTACATTACACAAATGAATGATTCTCTGATGATACAAATGAAAAGGCCTCCTTTCTATATATAGGAGTCTAAAGGGTCATAATATAATCAAAGTCGACATAACAATAGTAATGTAAGGGCACAATAATAACAATAGTGGGCTTTTATGGGGCACAATAGTAACAATATGGGCACTACATGGGTACATCAATATAATAAGGGGGTTGTACTAATAACAATAAGGGGTTACACTAGTAGTATAGGGGCCTAACATGCCCCTCTCCTTCAAAAAGTGTCCTCAATGCTTGAGTAGTTCTTGATGCTTCTGTATAAAATTCTTGTCCTCCCATGTGGAATCTTCAGCGGGTAAGTTCTTCCACTTGATGAGATACTTTGAAATTGATCGATTTCGTAGTTGTCAAGTTCTTGTTTCTGTGACTGCTCCAGGTTCCAATATGACTTTTCCTTCCTCTTCAAGTTTTGGCAATATTGTTTGAATAGGGATCTTCTGCAACTTTTGAATGAGTGGCCATACTTCTTCGTCCTTCTTCCATTCATCCCTTGCTTCATTTATCCAATCTGGATGGATAATAGAAATAGCACACAACAATGCTTCCTCATCCTCATCCTTTCTTGAGAGTGCATCTGCAACAAAATTTTTCTTTCCTTTTCTATAGATGATGTCAAAGTCATAACCCAACATATTTGTGACCCATTTTTTTTTGTTCTTCTAAAGATAATAGTTGTTCAAAAAAGTATTTAACACTATCATGATCCATTTTTACCTTGAAGTGTCTTCCCATTCGGTGTTGTCACCATTTCTTAAGTGCATATAGTATTGCCAACATTTCCTTCTCATAAATAGCTTGCTTGAGATGTAGTAGTAAAAATACCCAATCACCTACAACAAAACAATTTTCACTACAATGTTGATCTACCTATTGTTTCATTTGATTTTGCACCAAAGTGGCATTATCCTTTAAAAGTTGGAGAACTTGTTGTTGATGCTCAATGTGATTTTTCACTGCTTGAACCTTTTTCTTCTTGATATGTCCTTATATCTTTAGAGTTTGAGGAGTGGTAAATTCTTCCAATCCTTTATTCTTCCAATCCTTTACAAGATATGGTTAGATTCATTTCTTGATGCTCGATGTGATCTTTCACTTCTTGAACATTTTTCTTCTTGATATGCCCATTTATCTTGATAGTTTGAGGAGTGGTAATTCTAACCAATGAATTACAAGATATGGTTGGATTCATTTCTTCTTTCTCGATGTGATATTTCACTTCTTGCATATTTTTCTTCTTGATATGTCCTTCTATCTTGAGAGTTTGAGGAGTGGTAATTCTTGGTAATTCTAATTCATTTCTTCTTTCTCTGGGGTTGGGTCCTGGTGTATATCCTCTTATTTTGATATTTCTTGATCCTTTTCTTCCTCCTCTTCATACTCTATGTAAAATAATTTCTTCTCAGCACACTTATGACTTTTAGTGCATTTTCTATCACAATTGTAACAAGGCCCTTTTTCTCTTTTTTCTTCCAATTGTTGTGGCCATTAACCCTTGTAGGCTGTGAAAGGCTAGGAGAAACAACACTTCCATCTTTATAGTTGTGAGGGGTAGACTTCCTTGTTTCCATAATTTTACTTTCCACTATGTAACAAAGCCCTTTTACTCTTTCCAATTGTTGTGGTGTTGCTCTAAAGAAGGTGTTGCTCTTTGTATCCTCATAATGTGCTATCATTTCCTCCATGAAAATTGACCATGTAACAAGTTGTTTACGAGAACAAAGCCCTTTATATCATAAAAATTGATCCGGTTCTAAATATGAAGATGCAATATATACCTTTTGTCATAGTGGTACACCATGTAGATCAAAATATTGCTCCATCTGAAGTATCCAATTTACTGGATCCTTGCCATCAAACTTCCTCATCTTGTTTTTTCTTGATTTTAGGAGCTCGGTATTGAAACAACTGTGACTCTGTACTTTCGGATCTTTAAGTTTTGAAATTGTGACTTGAAGTAGCCCACTGCATCCTCTTTCCAATGCCACCAGTCTGATCCAAATTGGATTCTCCAACGAAGAGTTATGCCAAATCTCCCACAGTGACCTGATTATAGGCTAGTTCAGTAGAGCGAACTTGTACGATGTGCCACATGTCACTGTTTCGACCTTTGGCTATTGAAAATATATAAGAGAAACTGTAGTCCGTCCTCTTTCTGTACCTTCTTACGAAATTTCAATCCGATGCTCAGAGAGAAAGCAATGACGATTTTCCCCAGGTCACCTGTTTGGAATGTAATTCAGGAGTCTGCAAAAAGACCAGCTTCCTCAGACCATATCTCTGTAAATGTAGTGCAAAAAGCTCTGAAATTTAGATCGAAGGTTCAGTGCGATTTCATCTCAAATGGGTATTTTTTTTCACTTCTGAAACACTGCAGAAAAACAGTTATAGCGAAAATGCCACGATGACCTATTTGGAGCAGTGAAATCCTAGAATCCAAAGCACTGATACCAAATGTTATGAAACCAGCTTACAAAAAGATAGAAAAGATAGATCAACGCCTTAGAATTTAGCCTCTTCGAGGGGGCAACCTTCTTTACATTACACAAATGAATGATTCTCTTACGATACAGATGAAAAGACCTCCTTTCTATATATAGGAGTCTAAGGGGTCATAATATAATGAAAGCCGACATAACAATAATAATGTAAGGGCACAATAATAACAATAGTGGACTTCTATGGGGCACAATAGTAACAATATGGGCACTACATGGGTACATAAATATAATAAGGGGGTTGTACTAATAACAATAAGGGGTTACACTTGTATTATAGGGGCCTAACAAAATTCGTTCGAGCTCATCATTCCACCATTCCTTGGTATGCACCGACTGTGTAGAATTTTGTAGAATTTTTCTACACATCAGCTAGCTTTGATACCATGTAGAATTTTTCTACAAATAAGCTAGCTTTGATACCATGTAGAAATTCCCACCTATAGATCCCCTGGTAATGCAATGTACTAAAACAAAACACTTGATCTACTTCTACAAATAATTTAGTGGAAGCTTAATCGAACATGAGCAACATCAATAAGAACACATATAACTGATATTAAGGAATCAATCACACATAACACAGAAGATATAACCTGGGGAAAGCCTCGGCCTAAAACCCCAACTCTGTATTATCATACAAGTGGAAATATAGTCTGGATTACGCAAAGCCTTAGCTCTCACAACTAGCCAACTCTCAGTACAATCCCTCTACTGCTCATAGACAGTCAAAGGCTTCTCACAAACCTTCTCCTCTACCCTCCAAGCCTCCTATTTCTATGCACATTTTTTCTTGAGTCCTCCAGTTGCAACCTGTGTGATTTTCACCTCACACACAACACTCACCTTTGAAATCACTACACAAACCTGAAGGAGATAAATCCTCATCATGGATGAGCTTCCTTTATAGGAAAGATATTCATCCAACTGATAGTACACTGTCCCTTATTTGATATCTATTGGGTCTCTGTCTAAATTGACATGCATGAGTTATTTAAGTTATAATATTCAGTTATCTGAAAATACTAGTTGTTACATGCATGCAAGCATTAACAAATTGAATCTCATTAATTTAACAACTTGTTAAATTAATCTAACTGGACTTGACTCAGTTAACTGAGCCAACTAATTAGAACTCATAACTTCAACTCATCCATATCTCTTTACCTGATGGATAAATTCATCAATTAATAGATAAACTGTTGCATGTCCTCACATAGACTTCAAGTTTGTTTTTCCTTAACTAATTAACTCATGGAGATTAATTAATTAATATTTTAAACTACTGTTAAGACCAAATTCGTTTTTACTTCCTATAGTTAGACCAGGGACTCTAAAAATAGGAAAGGACCCAGAAATTCTATTTTTAGAAGATTCTATTTTTAGTAGTTTCACCTCTCACCCAAGGTGGCCAAAATGCTCATTAGCCAAACTGCTATTTTTAGAAGTTCTATTTTTAGCAGTTCTATTTTTAGCACTTTCTAAATTTAGCATTTCTTGTTGCACACTTTTCAAGACTCCCTCTCAACAAGAAAGGCTCCTCTCTAACCCAATCCTGTAACTCTAGAATGTTCTGCATGCAACACATCTACCCAGTCCACTTGCTCCAAGAACACTTGGAACAAAAACACTCCCAACTGACCACTCTATTGGGCTAGGAACATACTCTAATGCTGAAGCTCTACCTGTTGTTAACAAGTGCTCCCTCTCTGACATCTGCGCTATTGCAACATCTCCATGCATCTCGCACCATTGCACACCTCTCTGTGCCACCTAGCACTGTGCAAAACACGTGTGCCTCTCGCATTGTTGCAGCCTACTAGCTATGCGCTGTCCTAGGATTCCCTGCACTATCGCTCTCTCTGCCACTCCATCCGCATCTGTCTCTACCTAATCAGTCAGTTTCTGCTACTCCACATCGGGGCTCCTGTAGCAAGGTCTCATCCAAGAGGTTGGGTACCTCAAGGATCCTACCCATCCTCGTTGGGACAATCACTCTACATTGCCCCACCTCCTATATGGAGATATGGCTGCATGTTATCCCTCTGCCCACTTGGCTCGAAGTTTCCCCTTACTGGAGATCTCTTTATGAGTAGATGTCTCTACTCGATCTCCTCTCAGCTTCCCCTATTGTGGCTTCTCCATAACCTCCTGAAGCTGCCGCACCAATCGTGGCTCCTCCACAATTGTCTGAGACTTCTTCTGGCTCTGCATGTTGAGAGGTAATCTACTCTCCCTCTCAACCACCAAGTATCTAACCTTTGCCTTGCCGCTCAAGGCTTTGCATGCATCTTGTACCTCAAGTGCATACAGGTTCTTAGCTAACACACCAATCTATTTCCACTTTACCACCATCACGAAATTTTCTAGAAAAAGAGTTGATTTTAAATTAGCAATATCTCCCTCATCCGAACTCCGATTCAGCCAATTTTTTTTTTTTTCGGTATTTTTCTGCAAGGAATCCAAATCTACTATTTATTTCTGAAAATTTTGTACAAACATTTTTAGATATGCTCTGCAAACTCTCGGCCCAAAACTCAAAACATTGAAATCTCCTCTCAGTATATTGTTCTCTCCTTGATCACCTGTCCTCCAGTACCATGTAGAATTTTGTAGAATTCTTCTACACATCAGCTAGCTTTGATACCATGTAGAATTTTACTACAAATCAGCTAGCTCTGATACCATGTAGAAATTCCCACCTGTAGATCACTTGGTAATGCAATGTATTAAAGCAAAACACTTGATCTACTTCTACAAACAATTTAGCGGAAGCTTAATCGAACATGAGAAACATCAATAAGAACACATATAATTGATATGAAGGAATCAATCACACATAACATAGAAGATATAACCCTAGGAAAGCCTCAACCTAAAACCCCAACTCTGTATTATCATACAAGTGGAAATATAGTCCGGATTACACAAAGCCTTAGCTCTCACAGCTAGCCAGCTCTCAGTATAATCCCTCTGCTGCTCATAGACAGTCAAAGGCTTCTCACAAACCTTCTCCTCTGCCCTCCAAGCCCCCTATTTCTATGCACAGTTTTTCCTGGGTCCTCTAACTGCAACTTGTGTGATTCTCACCTCACACACAACACTAACCTTTGAAATAACTACACAAACCTGAAGGAGATAAAACCGCGTCATGGATGAGCTTCCTTTATAGGAAAAATATTCGTCCAACTGATAGTACACTATCCCTTCTATGATCTCAACTGGGTCTCTGTCTGAACTGAGATGCATGAGTTATTTAAGCTATAATATTCAGTTATCTTAAAATACTAGTTGTTACATGCATGCAAGCATTAACAAACTAAATCTCATTAATTTAACAACTTGTTAAATTAATCTAACTAGATTTGACTCAGTTAATTGAGCCAACTAATTAGAACTCATAATTTCAACTCATCCTTATCTCTTTAACTGATGGATAAATTCATCAATTAATAGATAAATTGTTGCATGTCCTCACATAGACTTCAAGTTTGTTTTTCCTTAACTAATTAACTCATGGAGATTAATTAATTAATATTTTAAACTGTTGTTAAGACCAAATTCGTTTTTACTTCCTATAGTTAGACCAGGGACTATAAAAATAGGAAAGGACCTAGAAATTCTATTTTTAGAAGATTCTATTTTTAGAAGATTCTATTTTTAGCAGTTTCACCTCTCTCCCAAGGTGGACAAAATGCTCATTGGCCAAACTGCTATTTTTAGAAGTGCTATTTTTAGCAGTTCTATATTTAGCACTTTCTAAATTTAGCATTTCTTGTTGCACACTTTTCAACACACTGTTCAATGTAGACCACCTTCAACAATACTTTCCACCATTGTTGGACATATCCGGCATTGCAGAACAAATCACACGAACAAAGATAAACCTAAACTACATGGAACATGCCACAACTGATTAGATCATGGACATACAGATCAAGAACAATTGCTAGAAGAAGATCCAACTGTATCGGGTTGTCAAAGCTAGCCAACTCCTACACCAAGGCAAGTGGCTCACCAGGGACCAAGTTCAACAGAAGTTTCCCCACCTTAGGAGTCACTCAATGCAATGGGGACCATTCCTTCCTAAGGGAGGATGACTAATCCAGGTCGATATTGGTGGCCACTATCCAATTCCACTTGGACCCCCAATAGTATCTCTTTTAGTTTTTTAGTTCCCTTAATTGTAGCACAATTTACCATTTTTGGCAGTTTTCCTAGTCCTGAACTTCCAAAGTCGTTTTAAGGCCCTAAACAACATTTTTTAGGGAAAAAAGAGAGACCAGAAAAGTCCCAAGCAAGTATGCTAGTTTGTTTTGAGCCTACTCTTCGAGATCTCAGAAACGAGGTATTATTATAACTAAGAAGAGATAGTATTCCAAAGGTATGACCTTGGGAAATTGATGTACCCAAATGGGGCCCACAGTTTTGGCGCTTCATCTCCTAGGATTAGGTTTCTGGATGTTTAGGGTTTTCCATTGTTTCTCAATAATAAATAGGCCTTGGAGCCTCATTGTAACATAGTTCAAAGGCATGTAGCCACCACATCTCTTCTCAGAGATAAGCTAACATCACCTGAGTTAGTTTATTTCCATTATGTTTATAACCATATTTTAATATTCTGATATTAATGAAATGAAGTGTTATTTCTACTGCATTTATGTATTTATGGTTATATTTGTAATTTGTTGCATTCCTGTTTAAGTTTGGATCATATCCAGTGATCAAAAAATTAAAAAGACGCCTTGCTAATATAAAGAGAGTTTTTTTTTACATAAAAGATAATTAGTTATACAATAATAAAGGTAAAAATGTAAAATGCATTTCAAAAAATATGATTCATGTGAAACCATGCAATGTATAACCCATGATTCACATGAAATTGCATGTTGAATTAGGGTCTTAAAACTTGAACTAATTCCATAAAAAATTACATTTTTAATTGTAATCCTAAAGCATGTGTAGTTTTAAAATTGTTAAGAGAGCATAAGAATACATCACCCTAACTATATGAAATCCAAAAACCTTTAACTCATGAGCATGTTTCATTTTGAACAACAGAAGCCAACAATACTTGAACATGTTTCTTCACCAAACCCAAATCTTAATCTTCCAATAAAACAAATTTGATATTGAAAGAGTTCCTGCATTGAACAGTATCATTGACACTGTCTATTGTGCAAATTAGTGGTTACCCTCTTTTGAAATTGATGAAAAAAAAAATTAGCTTATATGTATGGAACATCTATCGAGAGTAGAAAACATAAATTATCAGTTAAAATAAAAAAATAGAGAAGGTGGAGATGAAAGTGTAAATTCGAATTGATTTGTATAATGTCTTTTATAGCAATGGTTATTTTCATAAAACATACCAAACAAACCAAACTCTACAATCACATATATATGAAAACCAATGAAAATAAATAATGAAAATCAACCATTATAAAATAAATACTATGAAAATCAAATTTCACCAATAATGGAATCCTTTCAATAAAATATATCTGTGGACTACTCTCATCCTCAATCTCTCCCTATGATATTTAAACCAATGACCTAGTAGAGACCTAACCCCACACAAACCCACAAACCCATTGGTCTATACCTTATAGTTATTTTTTTTAAGGGTGGTTCGCGGACACTAGGTGGCCGCTACATACACGAGAAAAATCTAGGTAGATCAACCCGAAGGGATCTACCCGCCTGCCAAAGAAGCAGGGCCTAACCCCAAGGGTGTCGAGGATATTTGACCTCATGACCTTCCAACTATTGAGGTACTTGGCAACGGGAACTCGAACAACTGAACTAACCCTTGGGGCTTATACCTCATAGTTATTTAAATGAATAATTAAATATATTTTGTCACTTGATGTAGGGATCTGTCACTTGATGTAGGGATCTGAGCTCAAGGGAATAGTTTTTGTTTCATTATCATTTAATCATATTAATCTCCATTTTTAATGTTACCTCTTAAATTTAATATTAGAGTTGTTGAATAGTCAAGGGCACCACCTAATTCCAAAATTCTACGGTGATAAAACTACCATGCAGTCAATTTCCACACATATGAAACCATGAGCATGTTCCAATTCCCCTACAAAACACTCACAAAAAAACCAGTGATGTCAAATTTCATATCTCTACCTATCCGGTCATTCAATGTGGTAAGTAGTGACAGTCACGCTACTTATGTTATTGATCGTGGACTTATATTGCTCAAACATGTAATGGATCTCAATGTGGGGTTAATATAGGGTTATATTTCCACCTATCCAGTCATCAAAAAACTATAAAGATGCCTGATCAATACACAAAAGTAATCATGAGAATTTTTATTTATACAAAAGATAATTAATCATACAATAATAAATCCAGAAATGTAAAATGTATTTAAAAAAAACACTATTTTCATGAAATCTCCCAACGTATAACCTATGATTTTGGTGTTCTACATATAAGATGTGAATTCTATGTTCAAGTATTAATCTACTGGATTTGGAGAAATATATTATAATAAAGGATTATATTTTAAAGTAGGTTATATATACTGCAAGTTTTATCTAATTTTGGGGCTCTGTTGGAAAGTATTCACCTCCAAAGACCCATATATGATAGTATCATTTGTATTACTCTTCAGAGAATAATTTTAGCTCATGAGTTTTTAGATGATACTGAAGATAGAAGAAAATCACAATCTAACTCCCAATTTATAGCTATAATATCCCCTTAATTTTTGCAATTAATGTAATTTTTTGTCGAATTTTGGGGCTCTTTTGGAAGGTATTTGCCTCCAAAGACCTTAAATGCTTAGTATCGATTGTATTCCTCTTCAAAGAATCATTTTAGTTCATGAGTTTGTAGATGATACTGAAGATGCAAGAAGATCATAATGTATCTTCTAATATATAGCTACAATCTCCCTTTAAATGTTTGCAATTAATGTAAAGTTTTGTATAATTTTGAGGCTCTATTGGAAGGTATTCACCTCAAAAGCCCCATATATGCTTACTATCAATTGTATTCCTCTCCATAGAATAATTTTAATTCACGAGTTTGTAGATAATCTTGAAGATGGAAGAAAATCATGATGTAAGTCCCAATATATAACTATACTCTCCTCCTAAATTTTGCAATTAATATATATCTATATATATAAACAATTAAATATAAATATATATATATATATATATATATATATATATATATAATTAAAAATTATTTTATTACAATTTACTTGCAAAACTTTTGAAATTCAATTAAACTCTTTACTTAAATAATAAATACTATAAATTCCATACCAACTTTGCTTGCAACAATTATCACCTTCCTCTTTATCCTTTCACATGTCATGTAAATTATGACTAGCTGAAAGATAAAAGGAATGCAAAAATTGGATAAACAAATGTGTTTATCACCAAAACATGGTGAATCATCATTGTTATGTAGCTTATTGTCCCTATAATATTTTTCCCGTTTTAATGATTGGTTAATATGTTTTTTTATATTTTTAAGTAAATAAATACAAAATGTATGGTATAAAATGTTATATTTTTTATTATTTAATTATTTTTATGTTAAAAATATTGAGATAGTAATTAATAATTATAATGGTAGTGCACAAAGTCAATCTCATATTATAAGAAACAATTTCAATTATCAAATTCACTACTAAAAAATAAAAGGACCTTCGATGACATTATTTGCAACATCGAATTTGGAATCAAGGACCTTCCTGACAATGTCAAGGAAACTATAAGACAAGATTGTGTTGTTGTTCTTAGGAAGGCTAGACCTCCCAAGAAAAACCTGAGCAAAGCAGAGTTTCTTGCTCTTAAGTCCCTAAGGGACAACCCTGACATTCTTGTCCTTAAAGCTGACAAAGGTGGGGATGTCGTCATTCTTGATAAGTCTGACTACATCTCCAAAATGATTGACCATCTTTATGATAGTGGGAGTTACATCAAGCTTAAGAAAATCTCATTAAATATGTTTCTAAGGAGGTGGAAAGTGCTATCAAGTCGAGTCCGTCCCTTAATCCTTTGTCTCGTAGAGAAATTCCCTTACCCCTAGAATTTATGGCCTTCTGAAGATTCATAAATCTGGGGCTCCCTTAAGGCCTATCGTTAACACGATAGGTGGTCCCACTTATCTTCTTGACAATTCCTTAGCTCAAAAGCTTAAGCCTCTAGTAGGTCGCATTGATTCTTTTGTTAAAGACTCTACCTCCTTTATTCAAGAGTGGAAGGATATCAAGTTGGAACCTAGAGATTTTCTGGTTAGTTTTGACGTTGTATCCTTATACACCAAAATCCCCATTCAAGAGGCCATTGATATCATCAATTGCATCACTGAAAAAGACATTGTAAAATTAGTTGAGCTCTGCCTCACCTCAACTTTCCTCAGTTTCCAAGGTGAGTTCTATGAGCAAACTTGGGGTGTTGCAATGGGTTCCACTCTCTTCCCTATTGTCGCTAACTTATTTATCGAAGATTTTAAAACCAAGGCTTTAGCCTCAGCTCTATTTTGCCCTAAAAAGTGGAAGAGATTCGTTGATGATACCTGTGTCATTTGGCCTCATGGCCGCGAGAAATTGGATCTGTTTCTAAACCACCTTAATTATCAATCAAATTCCATCAAGTTCACGATGGAAGTGGAAGAGAATGGTTTCCTACCCTTCCTTGACATTCTCCTTTCTAGAATGGATGATGGTTTTGTCTGTCACCGAGTGTTTCGAAAGAAAACTCACACGGATCAATATCTCCATGCCAGCTCTCATCACTTTCCAGCTTAAAAATTTGGTGTTCTCAGTACTCGTGCTACCTGGGCCCTAAGAATCTCTGATGATAGCCACCTAGATCAAGAGAGATCTCACGTTCTTGAAGTTTTTAGGACGAATGGGTATAGCAGATTCCAGAGCCTCAAGACCTTTCAAAAGGCATCCAAAGTTTCAAGAGGTAAACCTACTCATGTAGATCTTGTCTCTAAGGTTCATCTCCCGTATATCCAAGGAACCATGGATAGGATTGCCCATATCCTTAGAAAGATTAATGTCGCTTCCTCATTTAGGCCTCTCCAAACCATTAAGAATTCTCTGGGATCGGTAAAAGACCCTATTGACCCTAAGGACACGAAGGGTGTCTACCTTGTTCCCTGCTCCTGTGGGATTCCCTATATTGGGGAAATGGGTAGGTCTATTAAATAAAGAATCCATGAGCATGTTGCAGATATTAGACACAGCTGATCCTGCTCATAAGCGCTAGCCGAGCATGCAGAAAAAACAAAGCACCATGTTTGCATTGAGGATTCCAAAGTCATTGCCAAGGTGGATCATTTCCACCATAGGAAGCTTAGGGAAGCGATTGAGATTGAAATGCATGCCAAAAATCTCAATAGGGATGACGGTTAGAAATTAAGAGTTGGATTCTAGCTCTCGCTTCTTGATTCCTCTCTCTCTTCTCCTTGGTTTTTATTATTTTTATTATTTTTCTCATTATTATTTGTTATTTGTTATTTTTAAGTTTTCATTTTATGTGTTCTATTGTTTTCTTCGTTCGTGATACTTTTTGTTTCCCTTTATGCTTTGTAATTTTATAAATCTTAGAGTCTCTCCCTAACTTTCTTTTTGCGCAACATGATTATTAGATCCTTTAATATATGTAGTTTATGTATATAACTTTTTGTTCCTTAGTTATATATTTTATCTATTTAATTTTACTCGTCTGATTAAACATATATTTATTTATTTATTTGTATTAATTTATATTTATTTTTTAACATTAATACCTAAAACATTAAAATAAATAGATTTATAAACTTTGATTTTATAGTTATTTGTATTATTATTATTATTATTATTTTTCCCCTTGGAAAAATCGTAATTTTATTCATAAGACAAAATTACATATTGTAGATGCTAAATAGCATATGCAAAAAGAGTTGGTTTTGTTCACACAGAATACATAAGAGAAACTAGAAATTAAAGCAACCTATTCTTTTCTACCTCTCTTCTTTTCCACTTTTCTCCAACCTCTAGTGTTGGGAGTGGAAGTTACAATGGACATTTGATTTTCATCTGTGTGTATAGGATATTCTTTGTCAGAATCAGATCCCCCTTATCCATAAGTTTGTTTGCTGATATGTACTTCCATTCCTGTATTTTGGGACTCCTGATGCGATAAGGTGTTGTTGGGCCTCAAAACGCAGGCAGTTGTAGGGTCTGTCTCCTCCTTTTCAGTGTTGGTCTGGTCCTTCCATAAATCTGTTTCTACATTATTTTCTCCTACTACTTGTCCTGCTTCTTCTCCCAAAATGTCTATGCATTGCCAGCCTTTTGGCTTTTTGGGTTGCTTTTTGTTCTTTTTGTTGAAAAATGTGCAACAAGAAACGTTAAAAATAGAACATGCTAAAAATAGCAGTTTGTCCAGTGAGGTCATTGGCCACATTAGGTGAGAGGTGAAACTGCTAAAAATAGCACTTTCTAAAATAGCATTTCTAGGTCCCTTCCTATTGTTAGCAGTCCCTGGTCTAACTATATGAAGTAAAATTCGAATTTGGTCTTACCAGTGGTTTGGAAATTAATTAATTAATTCTCTATGAGTTAATTAGTTGAGGAGAATCAGACTAGAGGTCTTTGTGAGATCATGCAATTATTTTCTCCTTTGATTTAGGAATTTATCCCTTGATTAAAGGAGATAAGGTTCAGTTCTATATTGAGAGGATTAGTTGACTTAGTTTAACTTAGTCAAGTCCAGTTAGATTAATTTAACAAGTTGTTAAATTAATGAGATACAGTTTGTTAATGCTTGCATGCATGTGACAACTATTATTTTTAGATAACTGAGTATTTTCTCATGGATAACTGATGCATGTCAGTTCAGACAGAGACCTAGTTGAGATCAGATGTGGGACAATGTACTATCAGATGCTAGGATATTTCTAGTAAGTATTCCTTGATTGAGGAAGGAATCTATTTTCTTCTATGACTACGTAGTTGGACCTGAAGTGACAGCAGGTATGATCAAGCCAACTTATAGCCTATATAATGACACCTAGATAGTCCATGATTTTCATCTTTTGATTGAAGATCATCAGAGTACAGAGAGAGCAGGATAGCTTTTGAGCTTATTATTTTTGTATGTTGTTGAGGATTTCCACTTGATTGATAATACAGTGTTGGGGTTTCATGTTGGTGCTTTCCCCAGTGATATATTATGTGTTATGTGTGATTGATTCCTTCTTATCAGTTATATGTGCTCATGCTTGATGTTGCTCATGTTGAATCAATTAAGCTTCCGCTAAGTTTATGGTAGATGTAGATCTAGTATTATGCTTTAGTACATTGCATATATCAGTTTGATCTACAGGTGAAATTTCTACATGATATCAGTGAGCTAGTTGATTTGTAGAGAAAATTCTACATGGTATCGGAGCACAGGTGATCAAGGAAGAACAGTATATAAGAAGGAATTTGAAGTTTATTATTTGGGATATAGATCTCAAGTTCTTATCACATCTATTTCACCGATGGCATTCTACGGTCTGAGGCTTGAGTATGCACTGGATGGTAGCTCAAACTATGCAGCTTGGAAGGATCGCATGGAGGCAGTATTAGAGGATAACGGGGTGAAGGACTTCATTGATCAAGAAGTCCCCAAGCCCTCAGGATCTAATGCCCAAGAGTTGGCGGAATGGAGGAAGTGTGTGGCTAGAGCTACGAGAATCATCCTGGAGGGAGTTCGAGATCACATAGTCTCAAGCCTCCATGGGAAGGAGACTCCGTTTTTGATGTGGAAAAGATTGAAAGATCTTTATCAAAACAACAATGATTAGAGGAAGTTGGCACTGAAGGACAAACTTCAAAAGATCAAGTGTGAAAGGGCGACACGATATCTATGTATCTGACCAAGCTCACCAAATGGAGGGATGAGCTTGCAAGTGTAGGGGTCGTGACAGCTGATGATGACATGGTGATTCTTGCACTCCTCAGACTTCCTAAGAGCTAGCATAGCTACCAGGACTCGGTTAATAGAAGAGAGAAACTACCAGATTGGGAATGACTATGGTCAGATTTGATGTAGGAGGAGATCAGACGGAGCACCAGAGACGGTTCTTCATGCATGGAGGATGAAGATAACTGTGTCTTAGCAAGTAAGGCGAAGAAGGGGAAGGAGAAGGTTTCTCTTCCCGAATTTAGTTCTTCCCATGGTGGGAAGAAGGTTGACAAATCAAAAGTATGATGCTTTCATTGTCATGAGGTGGGTCATTTTGTTACAAATTTTCCACTGAGGAAATCCAAGAAGGGATCCGAGGAAGGATCTCAAGGTGAGGCACTTGCTTCATAGTTCGAGTTGGATTTCGCAGTCTTCGCATGCATGGTTTCATCCATGTGGGAAGTGGTTGGTTTCTTGACAGTGAAGCTTCTTTCCACATGACCAGCGACAAGAGTTTGTTCAGTACTTTGGAGGAGAAAGATCTCCAGATACTCATAGCGATGGGTAATGATGAAAAGTATAGTGTCTCAGGTGTAGGCATGGTTATTTTTCAGAGGGAGCATGGAGCTTGCCATACCTTGACCAATTTCAAGTATGTACCAGGACTGAAGAGAAACTTGGTGTCGATCGCGATTCTGGAAGACAGAGGTTATGATGTAGTATTCAGTAAGGAAAAGGTTTTCCTTAGACACATCATCACTAGATAGGTGAAGTAGATCAGTTCACGGGTCAAGTGTTGGCATTATGACACAGGTTTGGCACTATGGCAGAGGTGTTGTCCTTGATGGCAACGTACTCAGATGCAGATCACAGTTCAAGCTCTTAGAATGGAAGAAAACTTCATATATGCAGGTTCATTTTAACCAGATCGCATATATACACGGTGTTGATGATAAAAAGTCGCGTATGCATATACACGCACTTTCTTGCACAGAAAATCATGTACATGTGGGAAAGATTATTTTTGGATCGATGGTAATTGGACCTATGGTTTTGGACCTTGGTATTGTGTCCGAAATATTGAACCCAGGTATTGGGCCCCTGGTGTTACACAGCAATTTGTCACCGTTTGTCACCGTCCCTGTTACCCCTCACCCGCACACTGGAGGACTCATTCCGGGACCTGTGAGAAGTGACATGACCTGAAACCACTTGCATCATATTCCTCTAAGTATGAGCTTCATATGCCTTGAAGACATCTCCTGCAAAATACCCATGAAAACAGCTCTTTTTGCATTAGCGTGGATCCACAGTTCACTGCCCGCGCCAATGAGGGAAATCCTCTAAAAAGGGCGCGCCATTGGCGCTCTGTCTCAGAGTCCCACTTGCGCCAACAAAATTGAGTAAATTTTTTAACCAACAAGCTCCCAAAGGTTCTCTTCAACCCATTCACCAACTGAATCTATGTTGAGCTAGGATGGTTTGGCTTCGAATCTACGTAGAAGGGAAAGTGGTTTGCCACCTTTCATGGAAGTTTCCAAGTGATAAAGCCAATCCCATGAATAATGTGGTTGATCCTATCTCTTTCTTCTCTATCTATAAAAGCTTACCCTTATGCCTTGAGCAAGCTAGTCATAGTTACCATAGCTCTAGTTCTAGCATAGTGATAGAGAGTTTGAAGCTGCAAGAGCCTTCTTTGCACCCATAAGGCCAAATCTAAGTAAGGAGATTCTTGTCACCCAAAGAGAGAGAGGCTTGTTCCTCATCCCAATAAGCTTTGCAAGACTTGTGTAGCTGACTACCCAGCCAAAGGAGGATTTGACGTCAGAACAATGGCTGTATTCTTCTTTGTTATTTATCAATAATAGATGATTATCATTATGGTTCCACTCTCATTGTCTTATGATTGATGTTGAGTTATATCTTTTCTGACTGATATATAGTTGCATCTATTGGATTTTATGCTTGTATTTGTGTTGTTCTTTGCATGTGCAGGTGTCCAATCACGGAGATCGTGGGGATCGTGACCGACCGAGGCAAAGGAACGAGGGCGACGTCTCTTCTACGAATATTAGCGTTGGAATCCAAGTAGGTTCTCACCATCCACTTTTATTTGCAATTAGGAACTTGTGTGGTAGCATTGTTTGATTGTTGCTAGACCTGGTCTGGGCTAGTAGGGATCGTCTCTGTCCGCAGAGAGAATTTACCTCCACAACAATTTGGCGACTCCACTGGGGAGTCTTGTCTCTTTGGTTTCTCGTTTGGTTGCTTAGATACCTTTCTGGGTTGGATTTCTTGTTGTTTCTTGCTTCCTGGTTTGCCTAGATACTGTCTTCAAGCCCTAAGTTGCTTGCTTTTGTTTTTGACTTAGCAAACTTGATTAGCGCACTTTTTAGCTTTAGAGTCATGCCAATTGGCGCAAGTTGCTCAAAAACAACCCACGCCAATCCCATAAAAGCGCGAGTTGTAGCCTGACAGTCGCTTCAGGCCTGTCAACTTTTCCAGTTCTATTGTCTTCAAGCTCTCTGAGCTTGGATTTGTATGTGGCCGCGTCTTTTTCAATTACTGGAGTGTGTTTGATCCTTGTTTGACTGGTTTTAGACCTTCATCCTTCGGGTGTTTGCCTCTTTCTATCGATTTCACTTTTTAGCCCTAGGGCATCTAGTGGCTTTGTGCGTCGAGCCTCCTGTAGGAGTCTTGGGTTCTTTGATCGTCCAGTCGACTTTGTGACTACTTTTTTCATTTGCTCAATAGTTGTCAAAGCTTTTTCTTATTATTCAAGTGATTTGCTTCTTTTTCACTTGGCTTCGTTTGGGCTTAGATCACATAGCTCATAGAGGTCTTTGTGCTTTCTTTTTGGTTTGAAGGACTGTTTTGGTGTTTTGAGGATTCCGTTGAGTGCTCATTGAGTAAAATTGATCTTTTGCTCGGTGTTACTATCTCTCAAAATTTGTTTAGTGCACTTTTCCATTGAAAATAAAAACGAATAATCTCTTTTGCGTTGCATTAGTTAATTGAAATTAGAAGCTTTTCATTGATTAAGTGATTTAAAACAAAGAAAAGTTTCGCTTATTTGTCATTAGCTACACTAGAGTGCTTCTTGATTGTTTGTGGTCATTTTGTTTGAAAAATTATTAACTCTCTCGTAGTTAGTATTCATCGAACGAAATGATATTCTTTCGCATATAGTTTGCATTTAGGGAATTGTGAGAGATTACATGCGGTAGGACCTAGAAATTGAAACTTAACTAAAGATCAACCATAAAATGAACTGAATGAACTTAAAAACGCATTGGAACATAACGCTCACTCATTAGAGGTCTAGGCTAGAGACATGCTCCGGCGTCGTTAAACCTAGTCACTGTTGTTTCACATTACGGTTGGGTGATTCCTCCTTTTGTGACTCGATAGTGGTCTAGAACGGACTTGAGCGCCCACGTACCGTCGCGTATATAGGGGAGACACCACTAGGTTATCATCCTTTATCCACAGGAAACCATGTCTGCCGCCTTACAAGCTGTAACGCACCGAACACAGCATTCGGGAAGATTGACTACCGTACGGAAAGTCCTTGGTTTTCATATGACTGCCAAGGTGTATATGTAGTTTTACGGATTTGTTTGGTAAACCTTTTTGCCTAGCTCTCCAGAGTAGTCACTTTTGATCCTTTTCAGACTCCTTAAACGAAAAGGCTCAGCTGAGCATTTGTCACTTCTGGCTCACTAAACATTCGAAGGAGACTAGAGTCATCTTTTTGTCCTTTTCTCGACTCTTAAAACATGAAAAGGTCAAGTTGTGTCCTTGCGTCTTAAAATTTATTTGGCCACGATTAACATTACCCAGTTATATCTTGTTTGTGTTAGCTTGAGTAGGCTTCTCTTCATTCTCGATGGCAACTTTCTTGGAGTTCACCAACCCAGGGATCCCCTCTGACGGGAACCCTGGTCATTTCGCTCCTTTTGGAAATGTTGGTGCTCCTTATATGGCGACGTTGTCCCTCCCAGGGTTAACTGTTGGGTTGCCAGTTTGGTTTTTCTCAACCTCTTTGGTCCCTGCCGTCTCATCGCCTAGTCAATCCGTCCCTCCACCTGAACAACATGATGTTGATTCTAAGGTGGATCTCTCCCCTTCTACGCCCACTTCTACGTCCTCATCTTCTACTTCACCCGGTGAAAGTCTAGATTCGAGTAACCAGGTGGCTAAGAAGAAGAAGAAGAAGACGAAGAAGAAGAAGGCTCCTAAGGAAGAGGTTACAAGTGCAGTTACCCCCTCGAGTATACCTGAAGTCGGGCCCCCTTCCGCTCCTCCGCAGAATGTCAAGTTTCCTTGCCGATTATGCAAGGAGGACCATCTTCTTCGCGATTGTCCTGGCATTCCCAGGGTACTAGAAGTATAGTCTCGTGATCCGGCCCGCCCCTCATCGTCCTCTGAAGCTCACGGTGATGCTACCTTATCAGTTGGGAATGGTAAGGAAAAAGGGAAGATTTGAATCCCCTGTAGACTTTGTGAAGGTAATCATCCCCTTCACCTTTGTCCACTCATGGATAAAGCCTTTGTTTTCTTGGAAAGTATTACAGCTCCTTCACCCCAACTTCCCGTTGGTTATCAACGTCTCTCTGCAGCTGCAGATCATCCCCCTGCTGACAAAGAGATTGCTTCAAATTCTTCTCTTGTCCAAGCCCCTCTTCTCGAACCCGGCTGTCCCCAGCCTGTTCCAGACCAACCATTGGTCGGAAAGAGTGTCGAATCGAGTCCGCCGCTTGCTCACTCTGTTTCAGAAGAGAATCACGCCTATGTTCTTCTCATCTCTTCAGATTCCCCTGAGTCCCGAAATGACTCTCCTAACCTAGCTACTCCCGAAGATTCTCCTTCGGTTCCTTTAGCACATGGGGGCAATCATACGATTCCCCCACCAAGTAGTCTGGTCGCTTCCTTTGATTGGAATCGTCGGTCGCCTTCCATCCCATATGCCTTTCCATATTACAGTACATGCCTGTGCTAAGGCAGTACCTGGCACTGTTTTGGATGAAGGGGCGTCTGTCAGTCTTATGTTGTACACTACTTGGCAAGCTTTAGGTTCCTCACAGCTTGGGCCAGTCACTCAGAATCTGTTGGCCTTCGACGGAGGAGCCTGTCCATCTCTAGGAGTTCTCCCGAAGTTCCCTATTAATTTGGGAGGCAAAACCGTCTATATAGACGTCTTGGTTACCCAAGGTGTTTTAGACTTTAGTCTTCTCCTTGGTCGCGACTATGTTTACGCCATGGGGTCCCTCGTTTCTTCGCTTTTCCGTGTGGTTTGCTTTCCGCACGATGGAAGAATTGTGACTATCGATCAAGTGTCATTCGTTAGTCCCCCGATGCCTCCTGCGCCGTTGTCGTCCCCTCCTAGTTTTCATCCACCAGTTGCATCCACCCCACCACAGATCAACTACGTCGCCACCTATCCCATGCCTGGATCCAATGATGACGCCATCATGAATAGTGTCCTGGGGGCATTGGGCCCTGACTTCCAAGATGTTTCCCTTCCACCTGGAGTGGCAATCTTGGAAGCCCCGACTTTCTATTCATTATGCTGAAGTTTGGTGTAGCATAGTTCCTTTCCTATGTCAAGCTCCTTAAAAAATGAAACTAGGTTTGGTGGAGCATAGTTCCTTTCCTATGTCAAGCTCCTTAAAAAATGAAACTAGGTTTGGTCGGAGCATAGTTCCTGATCTTGTGTCAAGCTCGTTAAAAAATGAAACAAGGATTATGAGGATAGTTCTTTTACTGTGTTAACCTCATTAAACAATGAAACAACTCGTCCTTTTCCAAATCGAGTCTTTGATTACGATCTCGTAAAATCCAAGTCGAGTCTTTCCAAGATCTCGAAAGTGAACCTTTATTCCATCCACTGTGTTGAATGCAATGAAGCTTGGGGGGCATGTACCTCGTTTTGCGTCATTATGCTGGAGGCATGCGAACTCATAACAAGCATAGTTTTTCGTTTCAAGCTTGTGTAAACATGAAACCGAATCCAAGCAGAGTTCTCCATGGTTCAAGCTTGTGTAAAAATGAACCCATACCTAATTCACATCTTGTGATTGCCGCTTTATGAACCCATACGAAAAGATTGCCGAGTTATTCCTCTTAACTCGTTAAACATGAATAAGAGGCGTTCGTCTTTAAACCCTTTTCCGACCGTGTAAAACCGAAAAGATCATCGGACCCTTGTCGTTTCAGGTTCGTTAATGGTTACGAAACGACGTGATGTTGATCGCTTTTTTACTTTTCAGATCGATATCACTACTCATGAAAAGTACTCCTCGATCGTAATGGTCGGGCGGTTCTTTCGAGCATTGTTTTATACTTTTTCGGGTTCGGGAGACACAACTTTACGAAAAAAAACCCCCCTGGAGTTTTCTTTTTTGCTGTCTTTTCAGACTCTCTAAATAGGAAAAGACACCGAGTTCTTCCTTTGTCAGGCTCGTTAAAACTTAATGACATCGGATTCCGTTGTAATGACGCCCACAAGCATATGCTATCCCCGTCAAACTTGTTAAAAATAACTGGGGTACACGCCAGAAATGGTGGGGAAAATGGACCCATAATCATTGTCGTGTGGGCAGTATGTCGGTCTTGAACATGGCACTAGTCTGCATTCGTGTCTGGGTGGGAACATCTCATCTTGTTTCACATTAGCCTCCGTGGGTTTGGGTTATCCTATTTGACCTCTCATCTGCTCATTGCCTTGTCACCGTGACCTCTGCTCATTTGATGTCAAATACTGCCAAGTCCACTATCGTGCCGCAGATATGTTCAAGAGAAGTTGACCGCTGCAGAATTACAACCTCCCTCTGATACCTCACATAATTCTGAATCACCACAACATCTTTCCTCTGTCTCGTGTCAATGATGTGGGAAACACTATGGCCCACCTTTGATCAAGGTCACTTCCTGTCGACTTCAGCTCATTATCCAAGAAGCTGATCTAGAGACTCCCTTCGGTGCCTTGGAGCCTGCATGCCTCAATGGCAGGTTCTTCATGTTCGACGAGAGGTTTTCATCATTGGCCTCTGATCGAATGATTCTACGAGTGTTCGACGCCAGCTCATTGATTCACACGCCGTAGATTGTACCTATAGTACCTTGAGGACCATTATCATTATTAGTGGTACCTCTCGCGTCTGTTAACAGTTTTCATCATTAACTGGTAATCAGACGATGTTCATGCATGTTCGACTTCAACTCATGCATTCGCATGCTTGAACTTGTACTCTATTCGGGTCGAGATGGAGCGCAAGATCCTGGATTTTGTCTATTGGAATCCAGGTTGCGATTTGTGGCTTATTATGATCATTACATGACTCATTCACTGGATGGCTGCGACTATGCCTGAGTCTACTTTTCGATCCTCTCTGGATGGTTGCGTCCATGCCTTGGATCTAGATTATTATGTACTTTCTTATAGATGGTTGCGCCCATACCACATACATCATGTACTTGAGATATCAGTTGTACTTCTTTACGCAGGTTCTCAGACAGCCGTGTTTTCAGTCACGCATGTTCTTGTAAATAATTTCACCCCTCTCTCTCTCGGGCCTCATGATTTAGGGGGCATCTGTTACACAGCAATTTGTCACCGTTTGTCACCGTCCCTGTTACCCCTCACCCGCACACTAGAGGACTCATTCCGGGACCTATGAGAAGTGACATGACCTGAAACCACTTACATCATATTCCTCTAAGTATGAGCTTCATATTCCCTGAAGACATCTCGTGCAAAATACCCATGAAAACAACTCTTTTTGCATTAGCGCGGATCCACAGTTCACTGCCCGCGCCAATGAGGGAAATCCTCTAAAAAGGGCGCGCCATTGGCGCTCTGTCTCAGAGTTGCACTCGCGCCAACCGAATTGAGTAAAGTTTTTAACCAACAAGCTCCCGAAGGTTCTCTTCAACCCATTCACCAATTGAATCTATGTTTTTGGCTTCGAATCTACATAGAAGGGCAAGTGGTTTGCCACCTTTCATGGAAGTTTCCAAGTGATAAAGCAAATCCCATGAATAATGTGGTTGATCCTATCTCTTTCTTCTCTATCTATAAAATCTTGCCTCTATGCCTTGAGCAAGCTAGTCATAGTTACCATAGCTCCAGTCCTAGCATAGTGATAGGGAGTTTGAAGCTGCAAGAGCCTTCTTTGCACCCGTAAGGCCAAATCTAAGTAAGGAGATTCTTGTCACCCAAAGAGAGAGAGGCTTGTTCCTCATCCCAACAAGCTTTGCAAGACTTGTGTAGCTGACTACCCAGCCAAAGGAGGATTTGACGTCAGAACAATGGTTGTATTCTTCTTTATTATTTATCAATAATAGATGACTATCATTATGGTTCCACTCTCATTGTCTTATGATTGATGTTGAGTTATATCTTTTTTGACTGATATATAGTTGCATCTATTGGATTTTATGCTTGTATTTGTGTTGTTCTTTGCATGTGCAGGTGTCCAATCACGGAGATCGTGGGGATCGTGACTGGCCGAGGCAAAGGAACGAGGGCGACGTCTCTTCTACAAATATTAGCGTTGGAATCCAAGTAGGTTCTCATCATCCACTTTTATTTGAAATTAGGAACTTGCATGGTAGCATTGTTTGATTGTTGCTAGACCTGGTCTGGGCTAGTAGGGATCGTCTCTGTCCGCAGAGAGGATTTACCTCCACAACACCTGGTATTGGTTATCTATGGTTTTGGGCCATGGTTTGAGTAAGGCCAAGACTATAAAAAGGAAGAGATCATTTGGCAAGGGGATCAACTGAAGTATTGAATATCTTATAAGGAGCAAGATCTGGAATACTGGAGATTGTTTTATGGTGCATGGCTGGATCTGAATCAAGGAGGAACCTGAGCCTCACAAGATGGATAAGTTCTATTGATGGGTAAAATCTCAAAGGCTTGAATAGTAGTATCTCTGTGTGTGTTTCAGATCTATTATATTAGACCCATGAATTGATCTATGAATATAACAATCTGGGTATAATTAATTCATGAATACTTGAAGAAGGAAAATTGTCTTTCATAGATCTATATGCAAGTTTGGCACAACGAAGGCGCGTATACATGCAGGTTCAATAATTTGAAGACGCGTATACGTAGGTTTGCCTTTATACAGAGGTGTATGCATGCAGGTTTCGCATCTTGAATTAGCATACGTCCCATAAAATATGTTTTAGCTACTTCTGTCTATTGTTGCAGTATTCTGGGTTCATTATTGGTGTCTGGTTACTGTTATTATTCTGGTTACAGCATTGTTTGATTCAGTATTGGGTTGCACAAAGGAGATAGGTTGATGCAGATTTACTTAATGTTTGATTGATGTTATTCATGGATCCAGTTTGAAAATTTATGAAACGTGGTCCTTGGAGGTAAAGAGAAGGTTGTAGCCTTCTGTAGGTCAGCACCTACGTACTAGTATCTCAGCTAGTACAAGAGCTTAGGGGTTTGTAGCTCCCTTCCAGGAGAAGCTGGAGAATGAGAGAAGGTTATAGCCTTCTGCAGGTAGCAACCTGTGTATTGGTATAAGACTGCACCAGTACAGAAACATTGTAAACAGAAGTTTCTAATTGAAAGAAGATAGAGACGAATTGTAGTAGGTGGTTTTCACCCACATTGGGTTTCCACCTTATATCTTGTGTTCTTGTGTGTGACTGTCTGCACTATATTTTTGTTCCTAGTAAATTTTTATATGGTTCTGACACACAGATTTAACATCCACACTTGAAGAATAATTAAATTTCAAGTCTGTAAGTTATACGTTGTTTTCCTTAACTGAAGTTGCGTATATACACTGGTTTATCTAACTAAAGTAGCGTATACAAATCTGTGTATGAATTGAAAACTATTGACTTGATAATACTGATTCACCCCCCCCCCCCTCTCAGTATTATTTCCAACAATTGGTTTCAAAGCGAGGTCCTTCAGAAGAAACTTGATCGCTTGAAGGAAGATCTATCATCATGAGAAACTACGAAAAGGAAGCATCAATCAGGCCACCAATCTTTTATGGAAGCAACTTTGTCTATTGGAAGGTAAGAATCATTGCCTACCTTCAATCTCTTGGTACAGAAGTTTGGGATATTGTGGAAACAGGATACACATTTCCATCAGCAACCCCTACAGATACGGCTAGTAAGAAGCAGTATGAAACAAATGCAAAGGCTGTCAATACTCTATTAGCGGGTCTATCTCAATCAAAATTTGTCAAGGCTATGCAACTCAAAACTGCAAAGGAGATATGGGAAAAGATCGTTCTGAGCTATGAAGGAGATGAATAGGTAAAATGAGAAAAACTACAAACGCTCAGAATTCAATATGAAAATCTCAGAATGCACAATGATGAAAGCGTGGCTAACTATTTCCTACGTATAGATGAGATTGTTAATTGTATGAAAAACTTGGGTGAAGAAATAAAAGAAGTTGTTTTAGTTGAAAAGGCTCTAAGATCTTTGTCTCCTAATTTTGATTCAAAAGTTTCTACCATAAAAGAAAAGCAGAATCTACAGAGTCTTACCATGTCACAGCTGCACGGAATCGTAACTGCTTACGAAATGAGAAAAGGTGGACCATCAAATAGGAGAGACACTGCATTCAAATCCTCAGGAAAAGGAGATTACAATGAGTCAGGACATATGTCAGAAGAAGAGGAAAATTTTGTCAAGAACCTTCAACGGGGAACTGGAAGATTCAGAGGTAAGCTGCCTTTCAAATGCTTTGCTTGTGGAAGAGTCGGTCACTATGCTGCCAAGTGTCCTCATAAAGATAAAGGTAAGGAACCGGATAGATGGAACAGAAAATAGAATGTAAGTAAGAAGAGCTATTACACTCATGAAGATAGTGATGGACTTTCAAATAGTGATGAAGATGAACAAGGTAATGATGATAGACTTTTGATGGCTTTTGAAAATGATGATATAAATGAAGAAGGTCTTTATGAAGAAATTTCTAAACTTAAAATCTGTTTAGAGGAAAAGAATATGATTATAGATACTCTGACATTCCAACTTGTTGAAAGAGATAAACACAATGAAGAGTTAGAATGTGAAATTGTGGGACTTAGAAAAGAAATTGAGAAAACAAAAGCCCTTAATCTTAGATTTGCTAAAGGATCTGAAACTTTAGATGAGATTATCAAAGTGCAGCGTTCTCCTCTAATCAAGACAGATCTCAGATATTTGGAAGAAGTGTCTCAAGCACAGAAGCAAGAATAGAATCCCTCCACCTCCAAAACTTATCTTGATGCAGCAAGGAGAAGTGAACAGGTTGACAATCGACAGCAAAAGCATAATGCAGATCACCAGGTAAATTAGGGACCATTTGCTTCAAGAATGAACAAAGATTACCAAGTAAATCGAGGGCAATCTACTTCAAGGATGAACAGAAGCTTCAACCAACCATAGGTAAATCATTCTCAGTTTGCCTCAAGAATGGATGTCAATGGAAACTACAATCATTTGGTTGGTAATCGCAGGAATTTCTTCAATGGCCAATGTTTCTCTTATCATAACTTTGGTCACAAAGCTGCTCAATGTGTTGCCTACAAGACCATCATGACTAGGGAAGCTCAAAAACAAAGGAGTATGACTGGGATCATGAAAAGAACCTACAATAACTTTTCTTCTCTTGAAAATGAAATAGAATGTTCTATTTGTAACAACTTCGGTCATGAAGATTCTGAATGCAGGAGTAGGTTTCGACAAACAACTCAGAAGGAGAAAGCTTCATTGACTTCCAAAACATGGAGAAAGAAAGAACCACAACCAGAAAGATGTGGGATAGCCTTATATGCAGAAGGACAGGAAAATCAATGGTACATCGACAGTGGATGCTCGAAACATATGACAGGTGATAAAGAAAAACTTCAGTCATATAGTGCCTTAGAAAAGGAAAAGAAGGTCTCATTTGGAAATGACACCCCTGCATTCATAAAAGGTAAAGGCTCTGTTTGTTTGAAAGAAAAGGTCAAAGCTGGAAATGTTATGTATGTTGATGGCATAAAGCATAATCTATTGAGTGTCAGTCAAATGTGTGATCAAGGAACTGAGGTAATATTTCGGTCAAATGGATGTATTGTTCATGAGCTTGATATAGGAAAAATAGTGATCAAAGGCATAAGAACTCCAAATAATTTATATGTACTCAAAGGAGGACAATAAAAATGCTATCTAAGCAAGAATGATGAACACTGGCTATGGCACAGAAGATTGGGGCATCTAAGGTTCTCTCAGATAAGGAAATCATGCGAATATCAGGCGGTTCGTGATCTCCCTAACATTAGAATTCCAGACAATACAATATGCAAATCATGTCAGTTTGGTAAGCAAACTAGAACTAACTTCCCTGAGAAGGAAGGATCAGCTAGCAGGCCACTTGAACTTGTCCATACTGATATATGTGGTCCAACTAGGAAGAGGTCACCTCGATGTGTTGGATAGGACTTATGAAGTATAAAGATGAAGCTTTCAAAAAATTCAAAGCATTCAAAGCCTTGGTTGAAAATGAATCAGATCGCAGAATTAAATGCCTCAGGTCTGATCAAGGAGGGGAATTTACCTCGGATGAATTTTTTGATTTTTGTGAAGAACATGGAATAAGAAGGGAATTCTTTGTTGCAAGGACTCCTCATAAAAATGGAGTAGTGGAAAGGATGAACAAAACGGTTCAATAAATGGCTCCTGTTATGCTTGATGAGTCTGGAACTCCAGCAACCTTCTCGGGTGAAGCTGCATTTGTTGTAGTTGCTATTCTCAACAAGACAACCGTCTAGGTAAACAGCACTCAGACTCCTCATGAACTTTGGTATGGTAAGACTCACACGGTAAAATACTTCAAAATTTTTGGAAGCAAATGCTACATCAAGAGGACTGATGAAAATCTTGGCAAGTTTGAACCTAGAGCAGATGAAGGCATTCTCCTTGGTTACTCTCCCCACAGCAAAGCATATAAGTGTTACAATAAAAGACTTGGAAAAATTGTTGAAAGTATTGATGTAGTGGTTGATGAAGAAGGAAACATTCCTAAGCAAGTAAAATCTAAATATTTCGAAGATGATGAGGACTATCCTTCAACATCAAATCAGAGTCATGATGAAGAAGAAACCCATGAGGCACCAGAAGAACAGATAAGGATAGAAGAAAAGACTCCATCCAGATATGTCCAGAAGAACCATCCAGAGACTCAAATTTTGGGACAGAAAGAGGCAGGTGTACAAACAAGAAGAAGTATTTCTGAAGCTTCAAGCTATCTAGCATTTCTCTCCTCCACTGAACCACAAAATGTAAGAGAAGCATGTAAAGACGAATGTTGGGTCAAGGCCATGGATGAAGAACTTGAGCAGATTGAAAAAAATAACACTTGGGAGTTGGTTCCTAGACCAAAAGATAAGAATGTCATAGGGACAAAATGGATATTCAAAAATAAGCTGAATGAAAATGGAGAAGTCATTAGAAACAAGGCCAGACTTGTTTGTAAAGGGTATGCACAACAAGAAGGTATAAACTTTGAAGAAACTTTTGCACCAGTTGCTATAAGAATGTTCCTTGCTCTTTCTAGTTTTCAAAAGTTCAAAGTATTTCAAATGGATGTGAAATCTACCTTTTTAAATGGAGACTTAGAAGAAGAAGTGTATATTGAACAACCAGATCGATTTATCCTTGGAAATGATCCAAAACTTGTATGCAGACTTAAGAATGTACTCTATGGTGTTAAACAGGCTCCAAGGGCTTGGTACTATCGTCTGGACAAATACCTCCATCAACAAGGTTTCTCAAAAGGATCAGCAGATAGCAATCTATATATAAAAATTGATAATAATAAATTGCTAATACTTGTTGTGTATGTTGATGATATCATCTTTGATGATAAAAAGTTTATTCATAAAAATCTAAATAATAAAATCCTGATCTAATTAAAGGAAAAAATAAAAACAATTAAAGCAAAAATTTATATTGATTATTATATTAATTATATTAATCATATTAATTATATAAATCATATTATTAATTTATATTAACTAGTTTAAAGCATTTGTCGGCCTTTATCTATGAATTTAGGGTTCTTGTATTTATTTCCAGGTCGCATTCTCTTCTCTCTCAATAATTTCTCATTCCTATTCTTTCTATTTGTCCTGATGATGGACCCCCTTTGGGGTTTGAAACGTTGGCAAAATGAACTAAGAACTGTGGTTAATCCGGATCATGAATCAAAAAATGCCCACAGAAGTCTAAAATCTAAGATATCATCTTTGGCAGCAATGAAGAAGCCATGAGTCAAAACTTTGCCTTGGTGATGCAGAAAGAATTTGAAATGTCCTTGATTGGTGAGCTGACTTATTTCCTTCGATTAAAAATCCAACAAAATAAAGATGGTATGTTTTTTTCTCAAACCAAGTACCTAAAGCAGATCTTGAAGAAATATGGCATGGAAGATTCGAAACCGGTATGTAACCCTATGGTAACAGGATGCAGCCTCAGCGCTAATGATGAATCAACAGCAGTACATCAACCAACCTATAGATCCATGATTGGTAGTCTGCTTTATCTGAAAGGTACTCGGCCAGACATCATGCATGCAATGGGAATAGTTGGAAGATTTCAGGCAAATCCAAAGGAAGCACACCTTCAGGCAGTTAAGAGGATCTTCAAATATCTTCAGGGAACACAAAATTATGGCTTATGGTATCCTAGAGAAGCAGATTGGGCAAGAAGTGTGGATGACAAAAAAAGCACTAGTGGTGGTGCATTCTTTATGGGTTCCATATTAGTACCTTGGTTCAGCAAGAAACAAAGTTCAATTGCTTTATCTACAGCTGAAGCAGAATATGTGGCTGTTGCATCTTGCTGCACACAACTCCTTTGGATGATGCAAAATTTGCAAGATTTTCAAATCACTTGTACTCCACCTATCTCCATCTTCTGTGATAATACAAGTGTAATTAGTATTTCAAAGAATCCTGTCATGCATTCGAAAACTAAGCACATACCTATCAAGTATCATTTTCTCCGGGAACAAGTGCTTGAACAAAAGGTCAAATTGGAGTATGTTCCCTCTAAGGAACAAGTTGCTGATATACTCACCAAACCACTACCCAGGGAGACATTTGAATACCTCAGATAGAAGCTGGGGGTAGCAGATGCATCATCTTGCTGTTGAATCTTGTCTGTTTCAGAGAAAAGTGGTTGTACGCGAGTTACATGAGGAGGATCTGCGTACATACGCCGGTGTATGAAGATACAGTCGCGTATATGTTGGTTTAAAGACAAACAGTGGGCCAGCCTCTGGATGAAAAGAGTCTGATATGGGTTTGTCAGAGACCTTTTGGCACAGGTTCAGGGGGAGCATATATTCTAATAATGCATTGTTGGCATTATATTTCAAGATCTTGGTTCATTTTCACAGTTGTGTTGGTTTCAGGTGGAACAAGTGCAGAGGGAGATCATGGTTGCTACTATGAACAATGATTGACAGATGCTATTGATGTTATTTGTTGATAAATATCATAGTCTTGCTGTAAATATTTCGTCTCTATGTCATGTATTTCTTTTCTTATCAAGGTCATGTAACGGCCTATCCTGGTTTTCCCACTATGCCTAGGATGGATGATATAATGTACTTGTTTTATCTTGTGTAAACTATTGATGTATCCTTGGGTGGATGAGTCAATCCCCATTTGTTTGGGAGATGGATGCATATATGAGTCTTTGGTGATAGGAGGGTCGCTTATGATGTATAGAGTCATGTTCTCTCTTATAGACCATTTGCTGCAGACTTAGACTATAGTCAGGGGGAGCATCGACAGCACAGTAGAGTAGAGGTTTCAGCATGTACTCAGGGGGAGCATAACCCTTTGCCCTTGATGTCAAAGGGGGAGAATGACTTTGAATGTTGGAGGGTTGCCATCAAGTCCAAAGGGGGAGATTGTTGGCATTATGACACAGGTTTGGCACTATGGCACAGGTGTTGTCCTTGATGGCAACGTACTCAGATGCAGATCATAGTTCAACATCTCAGAATGGAAGAAAACTTCATATACGCAGGTTCATTTTAACCAGATCGCGTATATACACGGTGTTGATTATAAAAAGTCGCGTATGCGTATACACGCACTTTCATGCACGAAAAAGCGCGTACATGTGGGAAAGATTATTTTTGGGTCCATGGTAATTGGACCTATGGTTTTGGACCTTGGTATTGCGTCCGAAATATTGAACCCAGGTATTGGGTCCCTAGTATTGGTTATCTATGGTTTTGGGCCATGGTTTGAGTAAGGCCAAGACTATAAAAAGGAAGAGATCATTTGGCAAGGGGATCAACTGAAGTATTGAATATCTTATAAGGAGAAAGATTTGGAATACTGGTGATTGGTTTATGGTGCATGGCTGGATCTGAATCAAGGAGGAACCTGAGCATCACAAGATGGATAAGTTCTATTGATGGGTCAAATCTCAAAGGCTTGAATAGTAGCATCTGTGTGTGTGTTTCTGATCTATTATATTTGACGCATGAATTGATCTATGAATATAACAATCTGGGTATAATTAATTCATGAATACTTGAAGAAGGACAACTATCTTTCATAGATCTATACGTAGGTTTGGCATAGCGAAGGTGCGTATACGCGCAGGTTCAGTAATTTGAAGACGCGTATACGAAGGTTTGCCTTTATACAGAGGCGTATGCACTTAGGTTTCGCATCTTGAAGTAGCGTACATCCCATAAAATATGTTTTAGCTACTTCTGTCTATTGCTGCAGTATTTTGGGTTCAGTATTGGTGTTTGGTTATTGTTATTATTCTGGTTACAACATTGGTTGATTCAGTATTGGGTTGCACAAAGGAGATAAGTTGATGCAAATTTACTTAATGTTTGATTGATGTTATTCATGGATCCAGTCTAAAAATTTATGAAACGTGGTCCCTAGAAGTAAAGAGAAGTTTGTAGCCTTTTGTAGGTCAGGACCTACGTACTAGTATCTCAGCTAGTACAAGAGCTTAGGGGGTTGTAGCTCCCTTCCAGGAGAAGCTGGAGAACGAGAGAAGTTTGTAGTCTTCTGCAGGTAGCAGCCTGCATATTGGTATAAGACCGCACTAGTATAGAAACATTGTAAACAGAAGTTTCTAATTGAAAGAAGATAGAGACGAATTGCAGCAGGTGGTTTTCACCCACATTGGGTTTCCACCTTATATCTTGTGTTCTTGTGTGTGATTGTCTGCACTATCTTTTTGTTCTTGGTAAATGTTTATATGGTTCTGACACACAGATTTAAGATCCACACTTGAAGAATAATTAAATTTCAAGTCTGTAAGTTATACGCTATTTTCCTTAACTAAAGTTGTGTATATACGCTGGTTTATCTAACTAAAGTAGCGTATACAAATCTATGTATGAATTGAAAACTATTGACTTGATAATACTGATTCACCCCCCCCCCCCCTCAGTATTATTTCCAACATCAAGAACCTATATGCTCTTGAGGTTCAAGATGCATGCAAAGCCTTGAGTAGCAAGGCAACTGATGGAGACTTGGTGGTTGAGAGGGAGAGTATATTACCTCTCAACATGCAGCGCCAGAAGAAGTCTCAGACGATTGTGGAGGAGCCATGATTGGTGCAGCAGCTTCAGGAGGTTGTGGAGCAGCCACAACAGGGGAAGCTGAGTGGAGATCGAGTAGAGACATCTACTCATGCAGAGACCTCCAGTAGGGGGAAACTTTGAGCCAGGTGGGCTGAAGGATCACATGCAGCCATACCTTTAGGTAGGAGGTGAGGCGATGTAGAGTGATTGTCCCTAGGATGAGGGGAAAGATCCTTGAGGTACCCAACCTCCTGGATGAGACCTTGCTATGGGAGCCCCAATATGGAGTAGCAGGAACTGACTGATTGGGTAGAGACAGATGCAAATGGAGCGGAAGAGACAGCTACAGTGCAGGGAATCCCAAGACAGTGCAGAGCATCCAGGCTGCAACAATGCAAGAGGCATGCAAGTTGCAGCAATGCGAGAGGCACAAGTGAGTTGCACAGTGCAGGGTAGCATAGAGAAGGGTGCAACGGTGTGAGATGCATGGAGATGTTGTAGTAGCACAGAGGTCAGAGAGGGAGCACTTGTCAGCCGCAGGTAGAGCTTCAACATCAGAGTATGTTTCTAGCCCAACAAAGAAGTCAATTGGGAGTTTTTTTTGGTCCAAGTGTTGCATGCAGAACATTCTGAAGGTACAGGATCGGATTCGAGAGGAAGCCTTTCTTATTGAGAGGGAGTGTTGAAAAATGTGCAACAAGAAATGTTAAAAATAGAACTTGCTAAAAATAGTAGTTTGGCTAGTGAGGTCATTGGCCACATTGGGTGAGAGGTGAAACTGCTAAAAATAACACTTTCTAAAATAGCATTTCTGGGTCCCTTCCTATTGTTAGCAGTCCCTAGTCTAACTATATGAAGTAAAATTCGAATTTGGTCTTACCAATGGTTTGGAAATTAATTAATTAATTCTCTATGAGTTAATTAGTTGAGGAGAATCAAACCAGAGGTCTTTGTGAGATCATGCAATTATTTTCTCCTTTGATTTAGGAATTTATCCCTTGATTAAAGGAGATAAGGTTCAGTTCTATATTGAGAGGATCAGTTGACTTAGTTTAACTTAGTCAAGTCTAGTTAGATTAATTTAACAAGTTGTTAAATTAATGAGATACAGTTCGTTAATGCTTGCATGCATGTGACAACTATTATTTTCAGATCACTGAGTATTTTCTCATGGATAACTGATGCATGTCAGTTTAGACAGAGACCCAGTTGAGATCAGATGTGGGACGATGTACTGATGGATATTTCTAGTAAGTATTCCTTGCATGAGGAAGGAATCTATTTTCTTCTATAACTACGTAGTTGGACCTGAGGTGATAGCAGGTATGATCAGGCCAACTTAAAACCTATATAATGAGGCCTAGGTAGTCCATGATTTTCATCTTCTAATTGAAGATCATCAGAGTACAGAGAGAGCAGGATAGCTTTTGAGCTGATTCTTTTTGTATGTTGTTGAGGATTTCCACTTGATTGATAATACAGTGTTGGGGTTTTATGTTGGTGCTTTCCCCAGTGATATATTCTATGTTATGTGTGATTGATTCCTTCTTATCAGTTATATGTGTTCATGCTTGATGTTTCTCATGTTCAATTAAGCTTCCGCTAAGTTTATGGTAGATGTAGATCTAGTATTATGCTTTAGTACATTTCATATATCAGTTTGATCGGCAGGTGAAATTTCTACATGATATCAGTGAGCTAGCTGATTTGTAGAGAAAATTCTACACTTTTTGGGATCTTTTTTAGCTTGTGTGCAGGCGATGTGAAGGTGTCCTCTCTGCAAACATCCACGGCATCAAAAAGCTATATTTTCATAATCCATAGGTTGTGTCCATTTTGTATCATTGAAGATCAATGTGATACTCTCAAGTAGTCCTTGACTATGGTCTACTTTGATGCATATCCTGGCAAGAGTGAATATGCCCCTTGTGAATCTGTCCACATCAATCTTTAGGAACTTCCCCAGGGAGTTCCCTATACCTTCTAACACTTGATGATGCCAGAAGTGTAATGGGAGATTGTGTAATCTGACCCAGACTGGCATTTTTGATACCACCATTGTGTTGGTGTCAAATTCTGGGAACCAAGGGGTCATGAAGAGCCCTACGTTGCCCCAGAACCATGGTCCTTTATTAAGTATATGTTCCTTTTCTTATACTATGGTGAATCTAACAATAAAAAACCCTTTGGAACATAAAAGGATTTCACAGGTTGGTGACCAAGCATCAAAAACCCATTGGTGCAAAAGGTCAAATTTGGGCCAAAACCCATTAAATCTGCATATGACTGATTTGGTAAGGAAATTAGAATACAAACCATTTACCTTAGGTATTGAGCTCTGAATGCAGGATTCTGAGATTTTTGCTCCACTATGTAGTGTTATCGGGAAAACTAGTGTCTATGCAGAGCTGCTAGTCCCACTAAGGCTGGTAGCTACCTTAGAAACAAACAAACTAAAACTACTTTTGTTTTCCTTTATGAGAAATAGATAAGAGGGGAATAAAGGAGACCAACGTTTGTCTTGCGCTTGGTTCCTTGTTTGATTCCTCTCTCTTCTGGTAGATCTTTGCCACTCGCTTCCTTGTCTACCCAGTTTCAAAGGGCACCTGTAGAATCAAAGCAGCATAACATTATCCAAGAACATAGATCTATTATCATAAACAATATAGGACCAGATATATATTAACCACACAAATGCATATATCATCAATCATACAAAAATGTGGAGGAAAACTTGAATAGCTTTATTGATAATCAAGAAAGAGCAAAGAGGATTACAACCAATTGTTCTGACCCAGCATCATCCTCTCAGCAAGAAAGCCCTTCTTCACCTCATGAAAAGCTTAGATCACCCAACACTATGATATTGCACCAAGAAACCAGCAGCACTTCCTTACAAGATACAAAATTCCAGCCTCTGGATCTCTGGGATGAGGGATCCATATATAGATGTTTGCAAGGGGGGTGAGTCAGCTTTTGAGATTTGATTAGTGTCCTCTCTCTGATAGTTCTTGAATCCACTTGGAGATTGATGATCTCTTACTCATCCCTGGGCGAATGTAGAGAGGCAAGTGTCACAAGAGAAGTTTCTAGAAGATTCCTTGCTCCTCCACCTTGCAGATTGACCCTGCCATTTGTCCACTCTCGCCCATCGCACCCCATAGAAGGGCTTTCCAAGATGCATCGCACCTCCCATGAGTATTTAGGTGGGATGCAGTGCACTTTGACCATGGAGCAGGTGAGATGGTCCAGTTTTGACCAGTTCTGAGCAGTTTTTCATGGAGAACTTCTGGGAGAAGATGTAATCAGTTGACCTTGTTCTTTTAGGGGTCGGAACAACACTTTTATGGACTTAAGATCCCTTGGTTTATGGCCATTTATGATTGGGGTTGCAGTGCCCAAAAATGTCTATAACATGTAGGGCCCTGCTAATTCAGGGGATAATGCTGGTTTGGTTTGGGATTTTTGTAGAATTTCTCAGTATAGATCAACAGATTATGCAATATACTAAAGAAAAATACAAGATCTTCTTATACAAAAATCTTTGAGGAAGCTTAATCGAATATGAGCAAGATCAAATAGAACACACATAACTGAGAATGAGAAAGAAATCGCACATGAACACAGAATAATACTCTGGGGAAAGCCTCAGCCTAAAACCCTTATCTTAGTAATATCATACAAGTGGAAATATGTTCAGATTACACAAAGCTTCAGCTCACAAGCCATCCAGCTCTCAGCACAATTGAACAAAATACAACTCACAGACTAAAATAGACACAACATATGACTATCCTCAGCCCTCCAAGCCTCCTATTTCCTTGCGCAGTTTCTCTTGGGGTCCAATGTTGCCACCTGAATGAACTGGCCTCTTCACACAACCATCATCCTCAATAGTAACTGTGCAATCTCCAAGGAATGAATTCTTTCTGCATGCAAGAGATATCCTCCAAGGAATATCCCTGGAGCTGATAGTACATTGTCCCATCACCTAATCTCAACTGGGTCTCTGACTGAACTGACATGCATGAGTTATTTATGAGAGAATATTCAGTTATCTGAAGTGCAACAGTTACATGCATGCATGCATTAACTAACTGAACTCACAATTAGTTCAACAAACTATTTGAACTAATCTAACTGGACTTAACTCAGTTAACTGAGCTAACTAATTACAACTCAAAGTACAACTCATCTTGATCTCCTTTAATCAAGGGATAACTTCCTCAATCAATGGAGAAACTATTGCATGTCCTCACATAGGCTTCATGTTTGATTTCCTACAACTAATTAACTCAAGATGAATTAATTATTTATTTTACAAACAGCTGCTAAGATCAAATTCGAATTTTACTTCTCTATTTTAGTTTAGGGACTAACTAAAATAGGAAGGTATCCCGAAATGCTATTTATAGTAGTGTTATTTTTATCACTTCTATTTTTAACATTTCTTGTTGCTATTTTCAACATTTTTTCCTTTATTTTGACTATGTCCTTAAACGTCCCTATGCCCTTTGAACTGGTACAAGCACATCCACCTCGTAGCCACAAATTGAATATGATATTCAAGTCTGTGTCAATACCATAATCCTGTAGTGTGTGGTTGTCTTGTAGACTGTGTCCTGAGTGGATCAGGTTTTGCATGCTTGCTGGTATGCCTAAGTGTGTCTGGATTTCGCATCTTAAGTCTTGGATCCATCTCCCTCTCGTGATTCTCTTGCAGATACTCTTTCCTTCTAGCGATTTTATGAAGATTTGGATCAGATCTGGGTTAGGTTTGACTGGATCTGCTTGATGTAAGGCTCAATGTGGCACTTTCTCTGTAAGCCCGTGAGCTCCACAATGCTTCGGGAAAAGCCTGCTTCATGGTACTGTAGGAACAAGCTTGCAGAGATCATCATCCGTCAGATACTCAGCCGCAATGCCGAAAGTAGCAACTAGCTGTAAGAGAGCCTGTGCCTCAAAGGGCTTGGCGGCATTGGCAAGATCCACGTCTACATTAATCCACGATTTACCCTCGCTGGTGATAATCGTCGCCTACTCCTTTATACTCGAAGACACGACAGGCTACTCGGTGCTCATTGTAGGGTCTGCCAGGAAAGGATGTGTAAGGCCTCCGAGCTATGGTGCGACGGGCGCCGGGCGGGCGATCGTGCATGAGGGCGCGGGTGGGCGCACGGGCGCGCGGGCGGGCAGAAGTGTGACGGGTCTGCGGTGGAAGTGCGATGTTCCTGCGAGTTCGATGCGACATTAAGTGCGACACTTGGAAATTCGCCTAAGTGTTGGGAAAACTTATATACGATGATGGAGGAGCTTTCGTTTAGGGGCTAGCCAACTTGTTTAAGGTGCACATACGCATGTATCATGGGGGCTTTGTGGGGTCGGCCATGGGGCTTCACACCCCATGTAAGCCACACAAGGAAGCATATATATGTGCGCACTTGGGAGCTCATTTCAATAACTCATCTTCGCATTCACTCATACACAAAAGAGGAAGGGAAAACTGCGAAGGGGTAAAAGAATACTACGCATATCTCATGCGTAGTGCTTCTAAGGTGCAGTTTTGGACTTTAAGTGCCGGTTTAGGTGACGCAAGCGTGCCAAGGTGGGAATTATGTGCAGATAGTATGTGCAGGACTTGACAGAGTGAGATAGGTGGCTCCGGTGAGCACTCCTCTTTGTGCAAGGGTGTACATGATTGTAAAAGGCTGTTCTATGCCTTGATTGTAAAAATATTCTAATTGTAGACTTGGTTTGGCAAGGCACACTTGTACATTGTAAAACTGATATTCTTGATATAATACATTGTTGGGAAGACTGTTCGGGAGTTGCCCCTCCCTTTATGCTTGTTTGCAATTGTTGTTCTCGGTTAATTGCATATGGATAATGAATGAGTATGGGCTTCATTAAGTATAAAGGCTAAATAATTTTACTTGGTTGCGAAACACAAACTAAGTATGTTAATGAGTAAGTAGGCGTAGTCCACGAATGTTAGTATTGTTGAAAAGAAAGCGTTCGGTGGTGCCGCACCTCGCTACAAGCAGTTGGAAGACTACCGCAGGTGTAGGGGCATGACAGTTGGTATCAGATCTCGGTTGGAGCTGGTGAAGCAAGTGTGGGTACACTTGGAAATTTGACAATTGATATTTGAGTAGGGTTGCTCGTGACGGTGGAAGCAGGTTTAGCAGAGGTGAAGTTCGGTGCTTGGACCAAGCTGAACGATAAGGCATGGCAAGTTTGGGAGAAGATGGAAGGAAGCTCTTGCTTACCTTGGATAGGTTGAAAAGGTTGAAGGAAGAGAAGCCCTGTATCCGTGAAGAACTTGAAGCCTTGGAAAAGAATGTTGAAGGAGAGCTTCTTCGACTTGGCTGGACAATGGAGCAAGGTGAAGTTGCAGATTTTGCTAACAAGGAAGAGGAAGCCGTGGTAGTTGAAGATGTTGCAGACGTGACCATGATGGAGGATGAACTTGAGGATGATCAAGTTGGACCAGGATCGTGTAGTTTGCAGACATGGATGAATGAGGATACTCACATGGAGGAGCCTCATGTTGATGATGTAAGTACCGTTGATACTTGTGTTTCATTTGGGCATTTGGTAGATGGACCATATGCAGGGAAGGGCAAAGCCAATTTGCCTATGCTATGGAGGATCTTGCCATGGATGACTAGGATGAGACCTTGTATGAAGAAGCAAGGATTGTTGATTGTTGCAGGACTTGTTGGGGCTAGTTATGACCTTATGGTAGAAGGTGCAATGGCCTGTGACAAGGGAGGAACTTGATGATCGTTGTGGATGATTGGGTCATGCTTTAGCCACAATGGCTAAGTGCCCGGCATGACTCATGGACAGATTGAGGAGGGCACACATTTGATGATGTTTTGGGTGGACTTCTCATGGCCGAGACTAAGAGGTAGTCTTGGTGGAAACTTTGGTGGAGGAGCTATGATGGAAGGGACTCGTGATGATGATGATATGGTTGGGTGACCGAGTTCACTAAACCAAAGATTGTAGCAGCTTGGATGAGGATGGTTGATGGTTGTGATGAGTCTACTTGGTAGGACTACATGGACAACATAGTCATGGACATCAGGTTGGAGGCATGGAGCATGGCAGTCTTATGCAGGGACATTATGTGGGAGCACTTGTAGAGGTGTCATGGACATCCAATGAGGAGTGCCAAGACAAGGATGTTGTGCAGATGGATTTGCTAGTGTGACATGGAGACTTGTTACTTATGAGTTGATGGAGAGGTTGTACAGTCTTGTGCAACAAGACCATGGACTTGGATGGATTTGTGAGCTGATTATGGAGCATTCCTACTACATGGAGATGTTGGTTGGAGATGGCTCATGAAGCTCATGATGACATGAGATTGTTGTGACTTTTAGGGACTTCATACATGGTGGACTTAGAGGATTTGATGCATTGAGGAACTGAGGTCAGGTGACTTTGATGCAGTATGGGATGCATACTTCCAAAGTACATGTATGGGCATGGCTTGGAAGAGTGACTTGATGTAGAGGATCGTTATGAGACACTTTGAGGTGATGAAGTTACAATGATGATGATGATGCTTTGGTGATACACTTGAGCATGGGTTGAGACGAGACTCAACTACTTTTTACACATGGATAGATGAGACAAGTGCATACTTGTTTCTATGGAGACTTGAGGATGGCACATTGCAGATGATGAAGAGGCTTCATGGACCTGAATGGGGCACATTGAGAGTGGGTTGATGAGATGATCTCTTCATATGGAGGAGACACACACATGGACAACATGTTGCAGATGAGATGGATGGAGTTTCCATGGACCTGAGCATGGATTATGGAGATACATACTTTGGTATGGGGAGCTTGGTGGCAGTGGTCACTAGGCCGAGACATAGTGGAGAAAGAGTCTCTACATATGTTGCAAGGATGTTTGCCTTGTGTAGAAAGGTCGACATCCTAAATAATGATGATCTTGGTGGAGAGCTACCGAGATGGTATGTTGTCGAGGACGACAATGATTTCAGGTGGAGGAGGATGTAAGGCCTCCGAGCTGCGGTGCGACGGGTGCCGGGCGGGCGATCGTGCACGAGGGCGCGGGCGGGCGCACGGGCGCGCGGGCGGGCAGAAGTGCGACGGGTCTGCGGTGGAAGTGCGACGTTCCTGCGAGTTCGATGCGACGTTAAGTGCGACACTTGGAAATTCGCCTAAGTGTTGGGCGAACTTATATACGATGATGGAGGAGCTTTCGGTTAGGGGCTAGCCGACTTGTTTAAGGTGCACATACGCATGTATCATGGGGGCTTTGTGGGGTCGGCCATGGGGCTGCACACCCCATGTAAGCCACACAAGGAAGCATATATATGTGCGCACTTGGGAGCTCATTTCAAACTGCGAAGGGGTAAAAGAAGACTACGCATATCTCATGCGTAGTACTTCTAAGGTGCAGTTTTGGACTTTAAGTGCCGGTTTAGGTGAGGCAAGCGTGCCAAGGTGGGAATTATGTGCAGATAGTATGTGCAGGACTTGACAGAGTGAGATAGGTGGCTCGGGTGAGCACTCCTCTTTGTGCAAGGGTGCACATGATTGTAAAAGGCTGTTCTATGCCTTGATTGTAAAAATATTCTAAGTGTAGACTTGGTTTGGCAAGGCACACTTGTACATTGTAAAACTGATATTCTTGATATAATACATTGTTGGGCAGACTGTTCGGGAGTTGCCCCTCCCTTTATACTTGTTTGCAATTGTTGTTCTCGGTTAATTGCATATGGATAATGAATGAGTATGGGCTTCATTAAGTATAAAGGCTAAATAAGTTTACTTGGTTGCGAAACACAAACTAAGTATGTTAATGAGTAAGTAGGCGTAGTCCACGAATGTTAGTATTGTTGAAAAGAAAGCGTTCCGTGGTGCCGCACCTCGCTACAAGCAGGTCGAAGACTACCGCAGGTGTAGGGGCATGACAGGATGCAACCTTCCCAGCAACCAGGTATAGACCCGTCTCTGGTCTTCGAGGCCTGAGTCCTTCTTCTCCGCTTTCTCGGTATCCAGGTCATAAAAATTCTCAAGAGCTTATAGAACCAGCCAATCGGGATCAAGGGCCCTCCACAGCGCTGACGACAGCTCGGTCCTGAGTGCTGGAGTGTCTTTGCTCCGTTCCATGGTCGGTCTCCAGAGACCCTCGACGTCCATTTTCTCGCAGGGGAACTTAATAAAAGCTATTTTTATATAGATATATATTGGAATTAACATAAACATATAATATTTCAATTATTTTACATTTATTATTATTTTCTTTTTAAAAAATTAATTTTATAACGGCTAGTTTTGACTAAATATATTTTCATTATTTTAGTAAACAACTCCCCACCTTTAATAATTAATAATATTGTACTTACCTGAGTAATTTATTTATTGGTTCTTCACCTTGTCCTGAAACGTCGACCAAATCTTCATTATGTGATTAATCCGAAAGACATCTATCTACATTATAGATCACAAAAGTCTTAGATCTAATAAAAATATTTTTTTAACATGAAACAAATAATATTTTTTTATGACTTTAATTTCAAAAAATATCTTTAATATAATAATTTTATATATTCATATTTATTTTTTTGCTGAAGCAAGCGCCGATCCTTCTATTTCATTAATCCAAAAGAAAAATTACATATTGTACAAAAAACTTGATCCTTTACAAGAACTCGGGAAAAAGGAATCCCTGCCAATGACAAAGACCCCCCACCCTACTACAGAGATCACCAGACTTATGAGAAACAAACATGGAAAGGCAACAAGAACCCCCACCCACTAGGGAAGTTCCGGAAAAAACACACTCCCCGGAGCCGACAAACGACCATAGACACCCCCGACCGCGCAATACCCACACACCACGAAAGAGGGAAAAGACGCGCCAAACAGGATGAATGGATAAAGCCCACCTGGCCCCACAAAACTACACGTTCGATCCAAACCATTGATCCTAGCTGCTGGATCCAATGGCCAGGAATCATATCGCGCAACCTAACACGACTGAAAGATAGTGTGCGATCGAGGGCAGTTTCAAAGTCAACCACCCTGCCACATGTTGCAATCCCTATGGGATCACTCCTGAAACTGCAAAACCACAAACCGCTCATGAATCGTGCGATCTCCGGAAAACCAACCAGGGCGTGGTTTTCAAGCCCGAAAGCTGAAAGGGAGAAATTCCAGCTGCCAAAAAAACTAACCTCGCGTTCTGCCTATTCCTACTACGGAACCTGAACCCGATATTGTGCTTGTTTGGGAAAAGACCCAGCAAATTGTCTTCCAAAAAACTGGGGACCCCGTTCAACTGACTCCGGGATAAAATGAGACATAACTTAGCTTGCCCTTCTACCAAGTACATACTGATAGGTTGTGTATGTTCTTGCCGGAAAAATCAATTCATGCTTGTCATCCTGGCCCGATATTGAAACACTTCTCTGTCTTTTGCAGCTTGTTCATCGCAGAGAGCCTTTAAACGGTTTTGAGGTATCTCCTGCCACTTTTTCGCCATCCCGCAATCTGCATTGTTCACACCTTGGTTGGCCAGAAGGTCCACTAGTTTATTGGCAGATCGTCAAACATGGTTGAAACTAACCGTTCGAAGCCCCTGGAGGTGAACTTGGATTCTTTGGTAGACCTGGATTAGTTTCCAGTGATTAGAGACTTTCTCCGGCCAAGTACCACAATTGATTCTTTTCACAGAGTTAATGGTAATCTCTGAGTCCGCTTCTACAATGACATTTGAGCCATGGTTCTGGATCAGAAACTCTAGACATTGTTCCAGAGCCATTAATTCTGCCATATTATTTGTGGCTCTTCCTAAATGGCAGTGGAAGATAAAGATAATACTGCCCTCTTCATCTCTTAAAACTCCTCCAAAACCAGTTGTTCCTGGGTTGCCTTTTGAAGCCCCATCAATGTTGTATTTCAGATAGCCTTTCGGTGGAGGTTGCCAGAAATCCTTCTCTGTATCCATAGCTATGTCCTTCCTGATTAGTCCTTGGGGAATAATCCCTTTCATTCCCAGTTGTCTGAGAATTCTCAGCTCAGTCTCAGAGGGGGGATTTTTGGGGAGATTGCGTACTGTGGTGCTAACTATCTCCCAGAGTTGTTTTAGGATCAGATCAAATAGACGATGAGGGATAGACTTTTCATTCTTGAATTTTTTTTTATTCCTTTCTTTCCAAACATTCCAAATAATGAAGCTTGGCATGAAGGCCCAGGCCAAATTAAGGAACTCATTCTCCGAATAGTTTCCTCTCCACTTGTTTAGGGTATTTTTGATACTACTTCTATCCCTATCTGTTTGTTGGAAAATGGTAGAGAAAGAATCCCACAGCCAGGTGGTGTAAGAGCAGCTGTTGAGAATGTGCTCCATAGTCTCCTCCTGCTCTTCACAGAGCTGGCATCTGGAAGGCCCCATAACACCCCTTTTCCTAATGTTGTCCCAAGTTAAAATTTTCTTATGATGAACCAACCACATGAAAAGCTTGATCTTCATCCAACCTTGGTGCTTCCAGAGGTGCTGCCAAGTCTTTTCTGGAACACTGTAATCAAGCCCAAGGAGAATACCTTTAGCTTCCTTAAGATTAAAGGTGCCTTTATTGTTATTGCCCCATCTCAATTGATCCTGCCCCTCTGTTACTAAAATCATCCTTTGTTTAAGCAAGCTCCCAAGAGCCTCTGCTTTAATTTTTATGGGGCTATCATCTCTGCAGTCAATTTTTCTCCAGCTTCTCCACTTTCCAGAGATCTGAGCAAGATCCCAAAAATCCTTAACTTTTTTTAACCCTTGGGAATGGTTTTCCTGCTTGAGGCTTAAAACATCCTCTGTTAACAGCGTTGGTTCTTGTTGCCATTTGTCCTCCCAACAGAGTGCAAGATCTCCTGCTCTGATTTCCCAGAAACTGTTTTTTTGAACTAGGCTTCTGTTTTCCCATGCTCTATTCCAGATGTGAGAGCCTTTTAAATTTCCAGACATTCTTATGAAATCATTAGTGTGCCAAGAGTTGGCATATTTCTCTTTCCAGATCCTTGCCCACTAGACTTTTGGCTCTTGAACCCATTTCCACTAAAGCTTAGCTCCTAGAACTTTACTAAGAATCTCCTGATCATCCAAGCCTAGGCCCCGGTGGCTCTTGGGTTTACAGATTTTATCCCAAGAGACCAAGGCCCATTTCTTCTTTGTTTCTTCCTTACCCTAGAGGAAATCTCTTTGGATATTCCTGAATTGCTCTAAAACACCTTTGGGAGCTGGGAGGGTTGATAACATGAAAATCGGGATAGATTGCAAAACCACCTTTGTCAGAACCAACCTGCCTGCCAGGTTCAAGACTCTGAAGGTCCAATTTTTGACTTTGTCCTACAACTTATTAAGCACCGATTCCCAGATACTCTTGTGCATTGGTCTGGCTGTGAGAGGAATTCCCAAATACTTTGTGGGGAGGGAATCCCTTTGGAAGCCAAGAATTCTTGAAATATTTCTCTGAATAGCAATGTTAGTGTTTAAGAAGAAGATTTTTTACTTAGAGAGATTGACTTCCATACCTGTAGCCATGGAAAATTCCTTCAGGATTTGATTGTAGGCTAAAGCTTCTTTGACTATGGGAATTCCTTGCAGCATGGTGTCATCTACAAATTGTTGGTGAGTCAGAGCTTGACCATTCTCAGATAATTGAAGACCTTTGATTTTGCCCGTTGCCTTGGCATGCTTAATGGACCTTCCAAGTCCCTCCATCATGAGAATGAAAAGAAAGGGAGAGAGCAGGTCTCCCTGCCTAAGGCCTCTAGAAGGAATGAAGATCTCTGAGGGAGAGCCATTCACCAAAATTGAAAAGCTGGAAGAAGTCACCAGAGCCATGACCCATCTGACCCAGTTGTGGTCGAACCCAAAAGCAGTGAGAACCTTCTTGATGTAAATCCAATTCACCTTGTCATATGCTTTGGCAATATCCAATTGCATGATCATCCCCGCCTACCTTTTACTGGTAAGCGTGTGAACCACCTCATGGGCTTGAATAATGTTATTTAAAATTTGTCTGCCCTCCACATAACCTGATTGTTCCTCTGACACTAAAGAAGGAAGGAGAGGTTTTAGTCTATTAGCCACTACCTTGGATATTATCTTGTATACCACATTACATAAAGCTATGGGTCTATACTTATCTGCAGTTTGAGCTGAATCCTGTTTGGGGATCAGGGAGATGAAGGAGGTGTTGAGGGCTTTCAGGATAGTTTTGCTACCCCTGGAATCCTCCACCACATTCAGAATATCCTGTTTGACAATATGCCAACAAGCTTTAAAAAAATCCACATTGAAACCATCCGGACCTGGTGCTTTGCAATTCTGCATATCTTTGAGAACCTCGTTTACCTCCTCTTCAGTAACAGGTCTATTGAGGTTAAAATTGTCCTCTCTAGACACTAGCTTAGGGATATGCCTTATAATTTCCCTGATGGATTGTTCCCTGTCTGGATTGTTTTCCTGAGTTATGTTTTGGAAATGCTGAACAAGCACAACTTCAATATTCTTATGAGTGTTCTGAAGATCCCCATTCTCGTCCTTTATCATAGATATTTTGTTGTATGCTCTATTAGCCATATTGGATCTGTGGAAAAATCTTGTATTTCGCTCTCCTTCCTTGAGCCATTGAACTCTAGACTTTTGCCTCCAAAATATTTCCTCTTGTTTGCATAAATTTTCCCATTCTTGATGATGTTTATCAGCCTGATCACTTTTGAATTTGTCAAAGCCATCTTTGATCAGTGCCTAGTTGAGTTCCTGAATTTTGATTTCCAATGATTTTTTGTTCACAAAAATGTTACCAAAATCCTTCTTGTTCCATTCTTTGAGCCTGAACTTGACATGCTTTCGTCTTCCATGAAGGAGGTACATTTTTGATCCCTGGAATTGCAAGTCTTCAGACCACCATTTTTCAATGTTACTGATGAAATCTGGGTGGGAGAGCCAAATATTCTCGAATCTGAAGGGCCTATTCCTGGGAGAAACCATACCCTTGATTTCCAATTGAATCGGCCAGTGATTGGAACCTCCAAAGGGAAGGACTCTTGTTGTTATTTCTTTATCTATAAGCATGAGCTCCTCTGATATCATGAACCTGTCTAATTTAGAGGCTACCTGTGCCTCACCTCCTCTTTTGTTGTTCCAGGTAAAAAGGCCATTGCTCAATTCTGAATCAACCAATTTCATATCATCTGTGAATGATTGGAACGCTAAGGAGTCTTTGTTTAGCGCTCTGGTACCTCCTTTTTTTTCCGAAAGAGATTTGATCATATTAAAATCACCTCCCATGATCCAAGGAATCCCAGCCTGTCTGTTCCTGAGATCTATTAGGGATTCTAGCAATTTGAGTTTGTCATCTATTCTTTGAGGACCATAAACATTTGTGACCAGGAAGGTTTCTGAAACCCCCACTGGTTGAATGACCACTGATAAGTAATTTCTAGATGCTTCTACATCTATTATGCTAATTTTCTGGGGATTCCAAAGAGTTAGAATGCCCCCTGCTGTGTTTTTAGCTTTAACCTCTAGAAACTCAAATATATTGAGCCATTTGCTATGAATTTGTTTTATTTTTTGAATGGAACATTTCATTTCCTGGATGAAGATCATATCCGACATTTCTTGTTTCATTCTATAACTAAGCATTATTTGTTTTCTTTTACTACCTAGACCTCTGATATTCCAGGATGTGAACTTCATAATTAAAGATTTGTAAAGGAGTAACTGGTTAGGTCTTTCATCTTACCTGAGTCTATCATTAACTTTCCACACTCCATCAAGAGGTCCTTCTGCTTTTTCCTACCCCTCTTCTTTCCTGCATTTCTAGTAGCTAATCTTGAAGTTGATTTCATTGTTTTCACACCTTTGTACTCCTGCTTGTCAATGGTTTTTCCTTTATCTAACCCCCTTTCCTGAGTTTTCCATAAAAACAACTGTTGAATTCTGTTGCAGTCTTCTTGGGGTAGTGAATCTATCCCTCTCGTGGTTCCCTGCATCAAGAACCCTTCCAGATTTAGGTGTTCCTCATCTAGAATTTCCTAAAGTTCATGGTCCTCCAGATCTATTTCACTCTGTGTCATTTCCTTATCCATCTCTAGTTCTGTTTCACTCATCATAGTTTCTTTCTTATTACCAATCTCTTGTGTTGGGTTGCAATTTTCTTCCTTTTCCTTTTCATTAGGGTCATCCTCCATAGATTGTCTTCATTTGCCATTTCTTCATTCTCTTCCAGTGCTTGATACCTATTTTGACTGGCCTTTTGACCCTCATTACGATGTTGCTTTGGTCCTTTTTTGCCTCCTTTTCCTCTACTTTCCACTTTCTGAAAGCTTTCTGTGTCCTTCATTGCATTAGGTTTGCTCTTGTTGTCTGCTCTACTAAGAGGGAAATCTCTGAACAAGTGTCCATGTTCGTGGCATTTACAACATCTGAACAGGATATGCTCATAGTCCACAGTTTGCACCCATTCCTCATCAAAAACTTCCAGGATGACTTCATCCGGAAGGGCTCCTGATAGATCCATTTCTACACAGATCCTTGCATAGGAAGTGTATTTGCCCCTTCTTGTGGCTTCCGAAGCTTTGACAAAATGACCTAGTTTGTTGCCAATGGCAGCAAGCAATTCAGTTTGCCAGTAATCAAGAGGTAGAGAATAGAGCCTTACCCAGACAGGTACCGAAGTGAAAGTCTCCCGCTCTGGAACAAAGTTCATCATCTAAGGCTGCATATAGAGGCTAGCTGCTGCATAAAAGTAGGGTCCTCCTTTGAATATTCTATCTTTGTCTTCGATGTTTGTGAACACCACGATGAAAAATCCCTTTGACCCAAGATGAAGATCAATGCTTTCTTTGGGTTTCCAGTGGTACTTGATCCATATTTGTAAACCCTTTTCCATGGGCCACAATCCCATGAATTTGTAGATTATAGCATAAGTCCCCATATGTTCCCTGTGCGCCTGCAGTGTAGGATCGTTTAACACTACTCTAGGAGTGATCTCCATTTTGGGTCTGCACGGTCCCTTTTGTTTATTGTCCCTTGTTCCCTGGCTTTTGTCTTCTTCCTCCTTATCTTTAGTGCTGACATTTTCCTTGGGCCTGACCCCATCTGTCTCCTTTTCATTATTACTTTTTTCTTCTTCCACAGAACCTCTGACATTACCCAGTGGGGACTTGCCTCTGCTGGCAACGACGTCCTTGTAGGAGGGAGTGGAGCTCCCTCCTCTGCGGCCCTCCATTAGGAGCAAGCACTGAAACTCTCAGAAACCCTGGCTGTGTGTCTCCTCCCGCTCCGCGAAAAAAATTCCAAAAGAAGTCCGTTGGAAATGATTCAATTTTATATATTCATATTAATATATATTAATAAAAATAAATAATTAAGTTGTAAATATATTTATTATTTTTTTCCAATTATATAATTTTATATAATGTAATATTTACGTTATTTGATTGGAAATTAATTGAATGTGATTAAAAATGGATAAGAGATATAAATAAACTGAAGGTTAACTTGAGAATGTAATCATAGATAATGATCATACTAAAAATTTTATATGTAAGAAGATAATACACCATAAATACCATTTATCATTTATATGACAATTTAATTGACCACATAATAGAGTCAACAATTAGAAAACACAAAGTTTAACACAACATAATACTTTCATTAATGCAGACCTAAGTCTGCTTACACTTTCTCATGCTAAATGCATCACAATGTGTCCCATTATATAACTAAGCACACATAGACAAACTCTGAAACAATCTAAATCCAAATAAATTGGATCACCAACTCACAACACCAATTAGATCCAAATAATTCAGATACCAACTCACAACACCAACTACGAAGATAGAACTCATGACAAATAAAATCAAAAGCCTAATTACGATAACACAGCGCATCGCATCAACTCTTATATAGAGTCACCATTTCGACATTATTCCAACACCAATAACTATTATTTAGATCTACATATTTTAGATAATTAAAAAAAAAATAAACGAAAAATGTACTCTCGACTTAGCCACGAAAAAGAGAGTTAACGTTGAACCCGAAAATCTTGCGGAACTTCAGTGAAATTGAATCCTGCATATACGGGTGGAAAACAAAGAAAATGAGCAGAGTGCAAACCGGAAAATCCGGCTACCATTGGAATTTTGTCCAGCAGATGGAAATTTAATTGTTCGAGTTTTGTTTAGTTGATATAAATTCATTCATACGGAAAAACCAATGAAGGAAAGACGGGCAATTGAAAAAGTGGGGAAATTATATTTTTGATTTCGCATAATTTTTTGTCACTTATATAAAGTACCTTAAATTTTGCGGTTTTATAATTTTCTCAATCTTGATTATATAATGTTAATATATAAGTATGTATCTTAATTTTATATATATATATATATATATATATATTAGATTTAAAAAAAAAATTGTTTTTTTTTTTTAAAGAGATTTTTATTGAGAAGATTTTTTGGTGAAAATGATATCATGATACATTTGTCTAAAAGACAGTTTTCCAACCAACATGTGTGGTTCATCTTGACGATAAGTTGAAGAACCAGATCATGGCAGCGAATTAAATAGAGAGAGCAGATCATCCAACGGCTATATTGGATATCATGATACATTTGTCTAAAAGATGTTTTTTGAACCAACAAGTGTGGTTCATCGTCAGGACAAGTTGAAGAACCAGACCATGGCAACGGATTAAATAGAGAGCGCAGATCATCCAACGGCTATATTGGATCAGGAAACGACTATATTTGACCAGTAAACGGCTAATTTTGACCAAGAAACTGTACTTGGACCAAGGGATAGGGATAGGGAAATTCAAAAGTTAGTTTGGTTAATTTTATTATTCTATATGATTAAATTTAATTGTTTATGAGAGTAAACTACTAATGGTTAAATAGAAGAATATAAACTAATATTATCAAATAAATCAAGAATGTTTATTAAAGGTTCACTTAGTTGGTTAGTTAGAGTAAAAATGATTAGATCCTAATATTTTTATATTCAAGGGACCACTGTTCTTTGAATTTTTCTTTATTAAGTTGACGCCTATTTAATTATTACATTATATTAATAATTAACTAAATCTTGATTTAACTTAATATAATTAAGGAGTATAAAATAATAAATTTATTATTAATGTTAATGTTATATAAATATAAATTAATATAATAAGAAAGATTAAAAAGGAGATTTTTAAGTAAAAGTTAACCTACTTTGACTTAATACTAAAAGGAAAGGTCTAACAAAGAAGAAAAGGGGCAATATCTTAAAAAATATTATTTTAAGGTTATTAAGGCTATTAGGGTTATATTCCATTAAATTTTTAATTGTTTATATTTAATGTGAGTAAACTAATTATTATTACAGTTATATATTAATTAAATCAATATTGTTTATTAAGGGCTCACGCAATTAGTTAGTTGGAGTGAAATTATTTTAAGGTTATTGGTTCATTATTTTATATAAAAAATCTTCTCAAAAAACTATATAACTGTTTTATGTTAATAAAATCACATAATTTTTTTTATTTCACCATGTTTAGGACCACTTACTATGGTTCATCATCAAGAGATAGGTAGATAAGAGGACACATAAATACAATAGAGATGTAATAGCTAAATTCCAATTGACAAAAATTAAATAATGATATATTCAAAATGAACATTAAAAGGAAAATAAAAATCAATAAAATAAAAATAGAAACATAAAACAAGAAATTAATAAAAAAGAATAGAAATAAAAATTATAAATTAACAAACATAATTATATAAAAAACTTATTTTAAATAAATAAATAAATATAAATACCAACCTAGATCCATCTAACTCTGGATCTATCATGGGCTGAGAGGGATCAAATCCGTCGAGGTGCAAACCTTCTTTTTGGAGTGTGGAATTTGAGAAACATTTGCACCTCAAGGGATTTGATCACTCTCAATGCATGATAGATCTGAAGTTAAATGGATTTAGGTTGGTTGAGTTGAAGGCAACAATGACACATTTTTAGATTATCATTATTATATATATGTTTGAGATAAACTTCATACTTTGAAATTTATATTATGTTTTTTATGTTTGACATGACTATATCATTCTCTTCATTAATTTTATTTGTGTTGCTTGTCTTGAATGGTTTGTGCATCTGCGGTTGGATGCTTTGAGTGGTTTGTGTGTTTATGTGTTTGGATTTGGATGGTAATTTTTGTGAATGTTAGAATTGGTGTGTTATATTTCTGTATCTGTATGTAATTGTCTGTTAGTAATTAATTCATGATGAAGAAGGGAGACAACCTTGTCAAGAGTTTGCAAGATGCTTTGTGTGTTTGTGTTTGGATTTGGATGGTAATGTTTGTGAATATTACAATTGGTCTGTTATATTTCTATATGTGTATGTAATTGTCTACTAGTAATTAATTGACAATGAAGAAGGGAGACAATCTTGTCAATAATTTGCAAGAGTATTGATATTGCACATATATTTCATTTAATTATAAGTATCACAGTTTCTAACAATTAATAATTCTTAATAGCGTCTCTTGAGGTATTACTAAATATATTTTGAAGAGTAGTTTTAATAATTTACTGCATCAAGATATGTCTTCAAATCTATTGAACCTAATCATTGGGATTTGGTGAACACTCGTAAATAATGTAAATAGTAAATAATGGAAAATGAAGAGTCATTGGGAGGTGAAGCCCAAGAGTCCCTCCTTCATGTATATAACCATAAGTAATCTTAATGAATAAACACAATTCATTTGAGGAGTTACCTCCTGGCCTGACATGGTATCAGAGCCAGCTCCATTTTTAGTTTTTCTTCCCTTGTAACTCCCTTATACCATTTCTGCAGTCTGTCATACTCTCTGTCATCCGCATTAGTTTTATTGAATGCATGAATAGTGTGTGTTTGGTGGAAGGTATGCTCTATGTCCTCATGCGGCCCCTTCTCCATACAGTGGTTGTTAATACAGTCCATTGTCCTGGCCTTTGTCCTTGAACACTCAAACAGTCTATGTTACACAGTCCACTCACTGACTATCAACTATCCTCTCTACCACACTTCGACTGCATTCAACGGTGCTAACTTCACATCGCTCGGGCCCTTGAACTCTCCCCTCGACCTCGGTCCTTTAGCTCCGATTATGCACAACTTTTCTTCACAGTTGATACCACACAGTTCATATCCACTCATCCATACCCTGACATCGACATCAAACCTCCTCCTCGTCGTCGACAACAGAGTTGCATTGCTCCCATACTATGGCACTCCAAACTCACTAGGCATATGGGCATGTCAAGCTAATATACAATCTGGTCATTCCATCAAACAATGGAGGAGGCTTTGATTTGGAGTTGCCATATGTAGCTATAGAGTGAGTCACCTCAACAGTTTTGTTGTTTTAATTTGAAAAAGTGGAGTCCATTGCTAGAGTCAACATCGCATTGTCATATACGCTAGCCCATTGTAGACATCTACGTTGTCCCCTATACGTTATCAACGCTCTCTCCATATCATTCTATCTACGCTAACTACCTCCCTCAAATACTTCCTCCCCGACATAATCCCTCTCACATATAAAAACTATCCCATATAATGCCTCTGTCCTCAAATATCAAATTGCATTTGTTACACCAAAATTGCATTTTTAGCCACCAGAACTACAGTTTTTTGCCATCAGAAGTATATTCTTTTTTATAAAATATAAATTTTAAAATGCATTCATTGATATCTATAGTGGGAGTGGTTCTCACTAGGAAGGAGAACTATCTTGAGTGGTCTCAGAAGATCAAACACACTCTCATTTTCAATGAACTGTGGAAAGGAGTTTATGTAGGAGAAGGAGATAATGAACCTGCAAAGCCTACCTTAGACAAGGAATTCACCATTTGGGAAAACAAGAACAACAAGGCCTATGCCTTGATTGCAACATCTGTAAATGAAGAGGCGAGTCGCCATATTTCACCATTTTCAAATGCTTTTGAAGCCCTACAGAAGTTGAAGGAACTCTATGACTCACACTCTGTGCTTGAAGTTGTCCAATTGATGATTAAATTGTTCAGTCTTGAATTACAAAATGATGATCCTCTTGCTCTAGCATCAGAAGTAAAATATATTATGCATGATATCAAAGTCACTAATATTTAACTAGACATTCCTCTGATAGCTTTTGTCATGGAACTTTATCCCACTTATTCAAATTATCTTGAGTCATTGCAAGAAAATAGAAAACCAAAGAGATTAGCTTTGACTCCCTTGTGAATAAATTTGATGAGATAGAGAAATATTTTGGGAAGAAGACAACTCCTCAGTCTTCTGAATAAGTTGTGTGTCTTGCACATAGAGAGAAGAATCATGCTTAAGATTCTTCCAGAGGAAGAGGTGGTCGAAGAGGAAGAGGAAGAAGAAATTTTAGAGGCAGGGGGCGCATACACTCTCAAGGATAAAAGTTTGATCTTCATTGAATATGTTGTAATAGAGATGGATGACATGATGCATCCACATGCAAGTTGCCTTGGGACAAAATTGAGCAAAAAAGAAATCAAGCCAAAGGTAAAACTAATGACAAAGAGAAAGGTTAAGCACCTAAATCCTCTCACCATGTTGTGGCACATTGTAATATTGGAGTAAATGAAGACTTGTTTAATGCTTCACTTGCTTCTTGGGAAAATTATTGGTTGCTTGATTCAAGAGAAACTTATAACATGACTTTTAGAAGAGATTTTTTTGAAGAATTTATTGACAATGTTGATGGAGCAGTATACTTTTCAGACAATTCAAAACTCAAGCCATCAGGGCTTGACACAATTAGGATGAAATTGCTTGGTCTTCCAAACTTTCTTCTGCATGATGTTTTATGTCTCCCATAGTTGAGGAGAAACTTTTTGTCCTTGGTCCACATCCTCCAGCAAGGATACTCCATTCATATGTTTGATGGCAAGGTTGAGGTCAGAAAGCATCAGATCACTCACTTGTCATGACATGGATAGAAGAAGAAAGACTTCTGAAGTTGTGAGGGACCTCTGCTCGTGCACAAAATTTCTCATACAATTCTCATTATGATGAAGGTACATTTCCATCAAGTATTTTATGGCATGCTAGATTTGGACACTTTAACTATGACAACCTTCACTTGTTGAAGAAAAATGGTGTTACTGGTTTGCCTACAATTCCTAGGAAACTTAAGAAATGTGATGCTTGTATTCTAGGAAAGCATAACAAACAATATTTTCATGATTCACATTCTAGAGCACATAGAAAACTTGAACTCATTCATTCAGATTTATGCAGTCCAATTCCTTTTCCTTCTACAAATGGAAATAAATATATGATGACATTTATTGATGACTACACCAGAATGTGTAGGATTTATTTATTGAAGAACAAATGTGATGTTTTTTAGACATTCAAGAACTTTCATACATGGATTGAAAATTATGCACAATCTCATATTGGCTCTATTCGCACTGATAATGGAAAAAAAACACTTCAAATGAATTTGAAATCTATCTTCGCCAACATGGGATCAAAAGTCAAACAACTATGCCTTAATCCCCAACAGAACAGAGTAGTTGAAAGAATGAATAGGACAATCTTAAATATGGTACGATCCATGATGTTTTCAAGAATGTAAAATTGATTTTTTAGGTTGTTACAGTTCTATGTGTTGTATATGTAAAGAATAGATGTCCATCTAATGCTATCAAAAACAAGACTCCTTATGAAATGTAGTATGGCCACAGTCCTTCGGTAAAGCTTCTCAGGGTCTTTGGTTCCACTTGTTATGCTTTGATACCAAAGGTACATAGAAACAAACTTGGTGCAAGGAATCGTAAGTGTGTCTTATTGGGGTATTCAAATACCTCCAAAGCATATTGTCTCTATGATGAAATTAATAAAAAGTTTGTTGTATCTAGAGATGTAATCTTTCTTGAATTTTCGAAAGCTAACAATGTTTTTGAGCGATAACTTGATCGTTTGGATAGATTCCGACATGCAAAATAATTTCAAGAATTTGATAATCGGATTCCACATCTTGAAGGGGGGATTCCTATATTGGATGAATCTGTGGAATCTTCTTTTGAAGCACTCTCTCCCCCACATGAAACTCCAACCACTGATGATACTTTAAGTGATGTGATTGACAGAATTAGGAGACTCAATCTTGATTCGGTCCCATTTCAGCCAACTGAGCAGTCTGGACCATCTTAGAAAGGTCCCCCAAAGTGGCTGACAAAGACACTTGAAAGTGTTCTTCTTGTTGAGGTTGGAAAGACAAGAACAAGAAATTAAACCAGGAAAAATGGAGGTGATGTAGATGATTCTAATGATGAATGGAAAGAAGCGATGCAAAAGGAGTATGATTCCTTGATAAATAATGGCACTTGGAAGCTGGTTGATCCTCCATTGGGAGCCAAACCAATTGGCTGCAAGTGGGTCTACAAGAACAAGTATAACGTTGATGGCTCACTTGACAAACACAAAGCCAGGCTTGTGGCAAAAGGTTTTGCACATAAGGAAGGGGTCAATTATGAGGAGACCTTTTCCCCCACGGAAAAATGGGCTACCTTTCGGAAACTCTTTTCCCTAGAAGCTCGGAATGGTTGGAAAGTCCATCAAATGGATGTAAAAACTGCTTTCTTGAATATATGTCGAAAAGAAAATGTTTTTATGTCCCATCCAAAAGGATTTGTTGTGAATGGACATGAACATAAAGTATGAAAACTTGTGAAATCCTTGTATGACCTCAAGCAAGCACCGCATGCCTAGTATCAAAAGTTAACCGAGCATCTTCTGAAACTCAACTTCAAACATTATGATCTTGATGATGCAACTTAGTTTGTCAAGAAGGTTGGAAAAACAATTGTATATCTTGTTGTATATGTAGATGATCTTTTGATGACAGGGAACAATGAGGGATACATTGCATCCATAAATAAGGAATTGAGGAAAGGTTTTGAAATGACTGACATGGGCTATGTTCACTACTATCCTGGTATTGAAGTAACTCAACATCTGAAGTCGATATTCCTCTCTCAAAAGAAGTGCATTGGAGATCTGTTGAACATGTCTGGCATTGCTGAGTCCAATCCTCTGACTGTTGAAAATCCAACAAGATGATGGAGCTTAGTGAAAAGAAGTCGCCTTCACTAAGTGGTCCCGCATGCTATTTTTGGTGCAAAGTCTATTTTTAGACTATGTCTATTTTTAGACATATGGATCATGGTCTATGAGTTACAGGATGCTATTTATGGATGATTGGTCATGTTGGTAAAAATAGATGGACCTCTATTTTTAGACATATGGCCGGAGTCTATTTTTAGACTGCCAGTCAAAAAAATAGAACAATCGAATATTATTAGCTCTTAATAATATTTGGACTATAAACATTATCTTATCCTCTTGCAGCACTTCAGTTCGAGCTACGAATGTGGCACATGCAACTTCCAGAAGGAAATACGCTTTTCCCATGGGTTAGTTGAGCTATTGCATGATGGGCTTCAGTTAGAACTCAAGTGATTGAGTTTGGTGGAGTTGATTGAGGAGTTGATGGAGTTGTGTTCAGTTTGACTTAGTTGAACTAGTTGTATTTAGTCTAACTGAAAAATAAACTAGTGATGAGTGGTGTGAATTAATTATTAATTAATTCACTAATTATTAACTCATAAATCAACTAAAGAATACATCAGTTAACTCAGTGCATGGACAGTTCAATGGAGACAAGTGTTAGAGGTGGGTGAAAGAGTGAGACTGCTATCAGTTGTGACTATAGCTGCGCATGAGATTTGCACAATCATTGATTGAGATTGCCAATGAGGATTGCGCAATACAAACCAAGGGAATTCGAACGTGGATCATTCACATTCTCAACTTGGATTGTGCAGTAGAGGTGGGCAAAAAACGGTGGAGATTTGAACCCGTGACTTGTTCAGATCTGAGCTGGTTTGTGTGTAGCATGTGGAGATAGTACTGAGTACTTGTGAGGAGTATTGTACTATGTATTGTTACATGTTCTCTATCATTATAATATACAGATAGTCGGGGGTTTTCAGCTATATGCTTTCCCTATTACATACTGTGTTGATATGTGTGATCGATGTTTCAATGTGCGCATGCGATTGTTTATTAATTCCGCAAAGTTGATGATCAACGTAGAGGAGTTTATGTATTATACATGCATTCCGAAAATAGTGTATAATCAGGATAATCTTTGTTAATAAGTGTTATATTATTCAAAATTTCTACATGGTATCAGAGGAGAGTTGATCATCATATCTATTATTCAGAAAGTGATCACATTTTATTTCTTCAGGCAGAGTCTGTAATCGGGCCAGGTAGCCTCTGGATTCATCCTTCTTTTGGAAGGTGAGATATGTAGAAAATGCCCATACAGTCAATCTCTATACGAGAAATACTTTGTTCCCACGAATTTTAGATCAAAAGAGGTTGAGTTTTGAGCTGGTGGAATTCGAATTTGCAGCAGTGTTTTCTTGGTGTCGAAGTTGAAATGTCTTTCAACGGATTGCAATTGGAGTATGCCCTTGAAGGCAGCTCGAATTATATTGCATGGAAAGACAGGATGGAGGCGGTGTTAGATGAAAATGGGTTGAAGGGGTTCATAGATGTTGAAGTCCCAAATCCTACTGATGCTACTCAAGTTGAGGCTTGGCAAAAGAAGATAGCAAAGTGTTGAAGGATTCTGTTGGAGGGCGTGAAGGATCACATTGTATCCAGCCTGCATGGAAAGGCTTCTCTATACTTGATGTGGAAAGCGTTGACAGATTTATTCCAAAGCAAGAGCGACCAGAGGAAGTTGGCGCTCAAGGATAAACTTAGAAACATTAAGTGTGAGAAAGGAGACAGTGTGCCCAAGTATCTCACGAAGTTCACCCATTGCTGGGATGAGCTGGGAAGTGTGGGGGTGACTGTCAATGATGAGGACTTAGTGAGCTTGGCTCTCCTTGGTCTTTCGAAGAGTTGGCATTCCTATCAGGACTCTGTCAATGGTTGGGAGAAATTGCCAGGATAGGAGAGACTTTGGTCTGATCTTGTGCAAGAGGAGATCAGGTGGAATATCAGAGACGGATCTTCATCAAAGGCATCTGATGAAGAAAATTGCGCTTTGGCTGCCAAAGGAAAGAAGGGGAAGAACAAGAAAGCTTCTCATTCTGGTGCGAAAGGCAAGAAGCAGGAAATGTCCAAGATGAAGTGCTTTCACTGTCACTAGCACGGACATTATGCCACAAATTGTCCGCAGAAGAAGAAAAATAAGCAAGTTGCTGGATCTGCAGTGGGAGAGGCCTTAGCCTCGCATTTTGAGCTGGATTTTTCACTGATCGCATGCTTGGTATCAAGTGTGATGGGATCGGTATGGTTCTTGGACAGTGGTGCGTCTTTTCACATGACAAGAGAACGAGATTTGTTTTCTGATCTGGATGAGAAAGATCTTGGAGTGCACATCAAGATGGGCGATAATGGTAGATACAATGCGACCGGTATCGATACCATTTCCTTTAAGAGGGAGTCTGGTAAACCCTTCGTATTGAAGGAAGTGATGCATGTTCCAGGATTGAAGAAAAATCTTATTTTTGTGGCGATGTTAGAAGACAAGGGATATGATGTTGTCTTCAGTGAGGGAAAGGCTTTCCTGCGCAGTAAGACAACTGGAGAAACCCGGAAGATAGGGGTTTGAGTCAAGAACCTTTATCAATTGCATGTAGATGGTTGCGCAGCAATGGCATGCAAGGCAGAAGGAGTGGTGAGACGGGATGATGGTGAGCTGTGGCACCGGAGATTGGGCCACCTTCACCATGGAGCCTTGAAGATACTGCAGCATATTTCCACTAGGCTTCCTAAAGGCACTCTTACGCAGTCAGATCAGTGCAAGGGGTGTACTTTGGGAAAATTTGTGAAAGCCACCTTTCACGAGAAGGATAGTCGTGCCACGACGATCCTTGAGAGAATTCACACAGACGTGTGTGGACCTTTCTCAGTAGCTTCGACAGCAAAGCACAAGTACTATGTGATCTTTGTTGATGATTTCTCTAGAAAGTGTTGGATCTTCTTCATGCAGAGGAAGAGTGAGACATACTCAAAGTTCTATGAATTCAAAGCACTGGTTGAGAAGGAATCGGGGAAGAAGGTGAAGGCTCTTAGGAGCGACAATGGTGGTGAATTCATCTCTGGCGAGTTCAAGGACTTCTGCAGCGCATAAGGGATTCGAAGAGAGCTCATAGCTCCCCATAACCCACAGTATAATGGGGTTGTTGAGCGGAAGAACAAAATGATCATGGGCGTTGCACGAGCAATGTTGCATGATCAGGGTCTACCCCTTCACTTGTGGGCGGAGGCATGAAATACTGCAGTATATGTGCAGAACCGTTGTCCTCACAAGACACTTGGCATGAGTACACCCGAGGAGGATTATTTTGGTAAGAGGCCTAATATTTCCCATTTGAGGATTTTTGGTTCTCCTGTTTACGTGCATGTGACGAAGGATGCCAGGAAGAAGCTGGAGCCGACCGTAGAGGTTGGGATATTTGTGGGGTACACTGATACGCCCCACAACTATCGTGTGTATTTGCCAGATAGTCACAAGATTGTTGTGTGATGGGATATCAAATTTCAGGAGGAGAAAGCCATGAAGTGTTCACTTGAGAGGGAGCCACACTTGCATGCAGATAGGGAGCTATTAGTTCCTAAGGATGAGCTTTATGATGTGGATCAGCCACAAGATGAAGTTCATGGAGTGGAAGAGACCACTCATGCAGCGCCAACCATCAGAGGGCGAAAGCGCACTACAGAAGTTGAGTGACTAGCTCAAGATGCAGAGAAGGTTGTAGGACCACCTACAGCACAGTGCAGACAGAGACAGTCATCTGATCGGTACATTGGATACATGGCTCTTATGAGAAAATGTGTCGTGACTGAGCCATCCTCTTTCGAGGAAGCTGTGGAGGATCCCGCATGGGTAGATGTCATGGTGGAAGAGTATGATTCGATTGTCAGAAACAGTGCATGGGAGATTGTCCCAAGGCCGGAGGAGAAATCAGTGGTGGGTTTCAGATGGATCTACAAAGTGAAGCACGCAGCTGACGGGAGTGTGGAGAAGTACAAGGCAAGATTTGTTGCCCGAGGCTTCTCACGGATAGAGGCGATCGATTATGAGGAGACCTTTGCACCTGTCGCAAGGTATTCTTCCATACAGAAGATTCTTGCTCTCTCAGCGCAGATGGGGTGGCACATCTATCAGATGGATGTGAAGACTGCGTTCCTCAACAGAGTCATTAAGGAGGAGGTGTACATAGAGCAGCCCGAAGGTTTCGAGATCTTCAACAGTGAGTCGCATGTGTGCAGGCTCAACAGAGCATTGTATGGGTTGAAACAAGCACCTCGTGCTTGGTACACATGGATAGACAGTTATTTCACTGGACTTGGATTCTCCAAGAGTGAGGTGGATCCTAACCTATACCAGATTGTGGTGGAGGGTAAGTTGCTGATCATTGTACTTTATGTAGATGATTTGATTTTGACGGGAGATGAGCTGTTGATACTTTCATGCAAGGAGGATCTTTCTAGAGAGTTTGAGATGAAGGACTTGGGCCTCCTTCATTATTTCCCGGGATTGGAAATTCTGAAGCGCAGTGACGGACTATTTGTTTCTCAGGGTAAGTATGCCCGGGAGATACTGGAGAAGTTCAACATGCATGGCTGCGAGCCTACTGATACTCCTCTTCCTGGAGGTTGGAGGAAGGAGGATGCTACTTCAGCGGAGGTAGTGGATGCCACTGTTTATCGACAGTTGGTGGGGTCGCTTATGTATCTGGTCAATACACGACCCGATATATGCTATGCTGTTAACCAGCTTTCACAAGCTATGGTTAATCCAACCAAGCTCTTCTAGAAGGCAGGAAAGCATGTATTGCGTTATCTGAGAGGCACATCGGGATATGGATTTTGGTACAAACAAGAGGATGAGGTGAAGCTATGTGGCTTCATGGATGCAGATTGGGTAGGGAGCCCAACGGAAAGAAAGAGCACATCTGGAGGGATCTTCAGTATCGGGTCGACAGGAGTTTCTTGGTACAGCAGGAAGCAGAGATCCATGGCACTCAGTTCAGTAGAGGTCGAGTATATGGCAGCAAGTTTGGTTGCATGCGAGGCTATATGGATGAGGATGATCCTGGTCGGGCTATTCAGGTCACACTTGGAGCCTACTGTGATTTATTGTGATAACCAGAGTTGCATTAAACTCTCGGCTAATCCAGTATTTCATGATAGATCCAAACACATCGACATCAGGTACCATTATATCAGAGATTGTGTGCAGCGGAGAATCATGTTACTTTCATACATTCCCATGGAGGATCAGGATGCTGATATCTTGACAAAGGCGCTCACCAGGAGAAAATTCGAATACCATAGAGGCAGGATAGGGGTTGTAGATAATCCATATCTTGTTGAGAGGGAGTGTTGAAAATGCAACAAGATGATGGAGCTTAGTGAAAAGAAGTCGCCTTCACTAAGTGGTCCCGCAGGCTATTTTTGGCGCAAAGTCTATTTTTAAACATATGGATCATGGTCTATGAGTTGCAGGATGCTATTTATGGATGATTGGTCATGCTGGTAAAAATAGATGGACCTCTATTTTTAGTCATATGGGCGGAGTCTATTTTTAGACTGCCAGTCAAAAAAATAGAACAGACGAATATTATTAGCTCTTAATAATATTTGGACTATAAACATTATCTTATCCTCTTGAAGCACTTCAGTTCAAGCTACGGATGTGGCACATGCAAATTCCAGAAGGAAATATGCTTTTCCTATGGGTTAGTTGAGCTATTGCATGATGGGCTTCAGTTAGAACTCAAGTGATTGAGTTTGGTGGAGTTGATTGAGGAGTTGATGGAGTTGTGTTCAGTTTGACTTAGTTGAACTAGTTGTATTTAGTCTAACTGACAAATAAACTAGTGATGAGAGGTGTGAATTAATTATTAATTAATTCACTAATTATTAACTCATAAATCAACTAAAGAATACATCAGTTAACTCAGTGCATGGACAGTTTAGTGGAGACAAGTGTTAGAGGTGGGTGAAAGAGTGAGATTGCTATCAGTTGTGACTATAGTTGTGCATGAGATTTGCACAATCATTGATTGAGATTGCCAATGAGGATTGAACAGTACAAACCAAGGGAATTCTAACTTGGAGCATTCACATTCTCAACTTGGATTGCGCAGTAGAGGCAGGCAAACAACGGAGGAGACTTGAACCCGTGACTTATTCAGATCTGAGTTGGTTTGTGTGTAGCATGTGGAGATAGTACTGAGTACTTGTGTGGAGTATTGTACTATGTATTGTTACATGTTCTCTATCATTATAATATACAGATAGTTGGGGGTTTTTAGTTGTATGCTTTCCCCATTACATACTGTGTTGATATGTGTGATTGATATTTCAATGTGCGCATGCGATTGTTTCTTAATTCCGCAAAATTGATGATCAACGTAGAGGAGGTTATGTATTATGCATGCATTCCTCAAATAGTGTATAATCAGGATAATCTCTGTGAATAAGTGTTATATTATTCAAAATTTCTACACTAACCACTCGAATGGAACAAAACTTAAAGATCACATCCATTGAAGGAAAATAATTTGAGGATGCAACAAAGTATAGACATCTTATAGGAAGTCTCAACTACCTCACTACTACCAGACCAGACATTTTGTTTGCTGCTGGAATCCTGTCCAAGTTTATGCAAAAGCCTTGTGAGGGACATTGGTCTGCTACAGAAAGAGTTATAAAGTACTTGAAGGGAAAACAAGACTTTGGACTCAAGTATACATAGGTGGGCGACTTCAACTTGATTGGATATTCTAATTCAGACTTCGATTGAGTCAAATAAACTGTGGTATCTACTTCAGGTTATGCTATGAGTCTTGGATCAGGAGTTGTCTCCTTGAGATCACACAAACAATCAGTTCCAACAGATTCCACAACAGAGGCAAAATACGTGGCAACAGTTAAGGAAACAAAAGAAATTGTGTGGATTTTTCTTCCCTCCCTCTCCCCCTTCCAAATCCATCTCTTTGTCCTCCCTCTCTCCTCCTCTCTCTCAAGTTGTCTCTCTCTCTCTCTCTCTCTCTCTCTCTCTCTCTCTTTTCCCTCCAACCCTGTCACTATCTTCATCCCTCTTTCCTTCTCTCTCTCCCCCCTCCATCTTTGTGTCTCCCTCTCTCTCTCTCTTACCCTTCTCCTCCTCTCTCGCTCCTCTCCTTCTCTCTCTCTTCATTCCTCCTCTCCCATGTCCTTTAGTTTATCTCCTTCAATGGAAGAAATCAAATAGGATTAGAAATCACCATCTACACTTAAATCAATGCATCTAGTACAAGAATTTTTCTTCCCTCTCTCCTACCTCCATCTATATCTATATCTTTGTTAATCTCTCATTGTTTGTCTCTCTATCTCACCCCACTCCCCAAATACACATGCTTTCTCCCTCAATATCTATCTATCTCTCTCTCTCTCTCTCTCTATCTCTCTCTTCTTCCCTCTCTTCACCTTCCATCTATATTTTTATCTCTCTCTGTCTCTATTTTGTCTCTCTACATCACCCTCAAAAAATACACACTCTTTCTCCATATTTATCTATTTCTCCCTCCCTCTTCCTCTCCCTCTCTCTTTCTCCCCTTCTCCCTCCCTCCCCCCTTCTATCTCTCTTCCCTCTTGCTCTCCTCTCTCCCTCTCTCTCCCTCTCCCTTATCACTCCCTCTCTCTCACTCTACTTCTCTCTATGTGGCTTTGTTCTTACCTCCCTTATTCTCTCCCTTCCTCTCTCCCCCTTTCTCTCTTGCCTCCCTCTCTTTCTCCCCCCTATCTCTCTATCCTTATCTCTCTCTCTCTCTACCCTCCAACTTTGTCACTATCTCTCCTTCTCTCCCCCTCTTCTCTCTATCTCAGCCCCAACCATATACACTCTCTCTCCATCTCTCCCTTGTCAGTCCCTCTCTCCCTCTCTCTCTATCCATATTTCTCTCTCTATGTGATTCTTCTTCCCTCTGTCCCTTTCCTCCAACTCCATTTCTCTATCCCTCCCTCTCTCTTCTTCCCTCTCAAGTCCTCTCTCATCCTTCCTATCCCTTCCTCTCACTCCCTCTATCTCTCCACCTCTATCAGTCTGTCTTTGTTCTTCCCTCCCATATATATCTAAAATTAATATATATCATGATATATTAATATATATTATAATATAATCGATTTAATATTGTATTAATCCCTACAATGGAGAAACTGACAATTTCATCAATCAAAGGATTTAGGAGCACACGTTGACATAAAACATTGTCGGATTTGCTTCTCAACTTTGGCTAAGCATGTTGAGAAGATGAAGCACCACATTTGTATAGAGGATTCCCGAGTCATTGCTAGGATTGACCATTTCTATTACCATAAATTTAGGGAGGCCATTGAAATTGAAAAAAGGCCCAAGACACTCAATAGAGAAGATGGTTGGAAGATAAGCACTTGTTAGATCCCTTCCCTGTATTCCTAGTTTTTTCTCTCTTTTTTCCTTCTTCGTTGATTCTTCTCCTTTTGTCGATTTTCATTTCCTTTTTTTCTTAGCCCAATTCATTTTGGTGATAAGAAATTAGATTGATCCCTTGTTTTATGGCTCATATTAACATTATATTTTTCCCTCTCCATTATTGTTTTTTTCCTTTTTTTCCTTTTATTAATAGTGAGAATATTAATAATATTTTTAATAATAACATATTATTAATTTTCGAAGGTTGGTTTTTCTTACCTTTCTTTCTAATACAATATTAAATTTTAATATAATATTCCGTTTTGCAGTCTGCTCATTTTCTTTGTTTTCCACCCGTATATGTAGAATTCAATTTCAGTGAAGTTCCGCAAGATTTTAAGAAAGAAGTTGGAGAGAGAGAAATGGATCGTAAATATTAAATGTATTGTTCTGCTCATCACCATCTTTGTGTGCTTTGTTCGTACAGAAGCTCATCAACCTGATGTGTATGAGCAGGCGGGTGGATTCACTTCTGTTCAACGTGGAGGTGCTTCTGAGCTTCACATACGATCCACTTGGATTGCTCTCGAACTGGACGGCCCACAACTCAGATAACATCTGCCGCTGGAACGGAATTTGGTGCAGACCACACACGAAACGAGTAGTTGCAATTTGCAATTTGGTGCAGACCACACACGAAACGAGTAGTTGCGAATTGAATCGTATGCTATCCCCGTCTATTGGCAGCCTCTCTCTATTGCGGCGTTTGGGCGGCTGAAAGCGCTAGGAATACTTGACCTTAGAGCTAATGCACTCCAGGGCTCTGTTCTAAAGGAATTGTGTAACTGTACACGTCTTCAAACATTGAATATTGGAACAACTACTTGAGGGGTCCAATTCCCCCGGAACTCGGCCGTCTGGTCCAGTTGGAATATCTCGGGTTGTTTGACAATGCTCTGAGTGGTCAAATCCCACCACAACTCGGCCATCTGGTCCAGTTGGAATCTCTCGGGTTGTATGGCAATGCTCTGAGTGGAAGCATCCCAACTCCTCTCGCCAACAGCAACACTTCGAGTGGTCCAATCTCAATGGAATTCGGTCACCTAGTCAGGTTGGAAACACTCCGCTTCAGTCACAATTGTACTCAGCTATCAAGTTTCGCCCTAGATAATAATGACCCTATTGGCAGCATACCAAGTATTCCCGAAGCCAATATGTCATTGACCGCTCTTTATTTATCAAACAACCATTTAACTGGACTTCTTCCCCGTAGCATAAGCAAACTAAATGCTTTATATGATTGAGCTATATAATAATAATATTTTTGGCATTATACCCAATAGTATTAGTGGTTTAGTGTCCCTTGAATTTTTAGATTTATCCATGATCAATTCCTGAAACTATTAGCAATTGTATTTTTTTTAAACAATTTTCCATTTATACTAATTATTTTTCTGGAACTTTTTTAATATCTTTTGCTAATTACAATGATATTAGGTTATTGGATTGGAAGAGAAATAAATTGATATGAAAATTTCCTTCTTGCTTGACCTTTTTTGTTCTTTTGGAATTTTTAAATTTTGGGTACAACAATTTTCATAGTGACATTCCATGATGGGTAACAAAATTTCACCTAATTCTCTCTTGGATTTATCCAACAATTTATTCACGGGATGAAATGGCAGGATTTGTAAACAATTCATTACTTGGTAGGGATCCAGGTGGAGAAATGACAGTTTACATCAAAGGAAGTGAATATAATTTATCATACCTATCAAGGAAAAACACTATATGTGATTTGTCCAACAATAATCTTATAGGACAAATACCTTCAAGCATAGGAATTTTGAGTAGATTGCAATTTCTAAATTTATCTAGTAACCAATTGGAAGGGCCAATCAGTGCATCTCTCAATAACATATCTACTTTGGAGCAGTTAGACTTCAGGAAGAATAATTTGAATGGACAAATTCTAGAAGAGCTCTCTAAACTATATAGTTTGTCTATTCTAGATTTTTCATCTAATAACCTTAGGAACACAATTTTCCACAACATCATTTCAAAGGAATAAATGTTTGTATGAGTGTCCTTTAGATTCATGTAACGGAAAGGAAAATCCAAGGAGAGAAGCTCACAATAATAGTAGCAGTGCCTATATTAAAGTGGGATGGATGGAGCATCCAAATGACAAGATGTCATTAATAGCATTGGGAATTAGATTTAAGATAGGAATTTGGGAAGTAGTTGGTGTGTTCATCTTTTGCAAGAGAGCCAAGTTGTGGGTGTTGGGTCTACCACCTAACAAACCATGACCCTACATAGAAATCCAAACAATAGTTGTTGCCTCTATTATGTAGTGACTTAGATTGTCATGTAAATACTAAATGATATTTATGGTGTATTATATATTACATATATATTTTTTTGCATTTTTAAATTAATCTTAATTTTATTTATATTTCTTATTATTTTTTATCATAATTAATTAATTTCTAATCAAATAGCATAAAAATTATTTTATATAAAATAATATATTTTGAAAAAAATAATAAATATATTAACAATTTAATTATCTATTTTTATTAATATATATTTATTTTGATATAAAAAATTATCATTTATCACATATTTAATAATAATTAAAAGATAAAAACACAACTTTTTAATTATCACTTTTATTAATTTATTAATTAGACTTATCTTCTTTATTATGAAATGTGCTCAAATAAAATTGTTGTACTTAAAATCATAATATATATATTAAAAAATAAAAAAATATTTTTTTTATGTTAAAAAATATTTATTATCGCTTTTTATTTCTTTAGCAGTGAAGAAGACTTTGCCCACTACCATTATAATTATTAAAAACAACACAATATTTTTGACATATAAACAGTTAAATAAATAAACATAATATTTTATACTATATTTTGTATTTTTTAATTTAAAAATATAAGTAATATATTAATTCATCATTAAAAAAAAATTCCAGGGACTATAAGAGGCCTAGGGTTGTTGATTCACCATGTTTTTGCTATAAAAATGTAAGGCTATATCTATATTGGTTAACCCAAATTTCTTATTCATTTTATATTTTATATTTTTGTTAATATGGCAAAGTGAAGTAAAAGGTTAAGCAAGAAGGTGGTATTTTAATTACTAGTAACTAACTTGATATCAAAATTATAAGGTTTTTTTTATAATATAAATCTTAATAATTATATATATAAAGTAATGAAAATATTTATATTAATTGTAAAATTTATGGTTGGATTATAGTTATAAAATTGAGACTTTTACATTATGATTTTCTTTCATTTTGAGTATTATTTACAAATTCTCAAAATAAAATTATTATCTCAATATTAAATATATATAGGTTTATGGAGGTGAATATCTTGAGGCAGAGCCTCAAAATTATACAAAATAGCTTACTTCAAATTATAATCCTTGATTAAACATATTTCCCCAAATCCACTTGATTTATACTTAAACATAGAATTCGTGCTTTTAATGTAGAACACCAAAATCATGAACTATATATTGGCGATTTCATGTAAATCAAGTCTTTTGAAATACAATTTACATTTCTAGCTTTAATATTATATGATTAATTGTCTTTTACATAAATAAAAATTCTATGATTATTTCTAGAATATTTATGTGTATTAACAAGGTATTTTTATAAATTTTTAATTTCTAAATAGGTAAAGATATGACCCTATATCTCAACCCATCATTGAGATCCATTACATGGCTCACCAATCTAAATCCATGATCAATAACAACAATAGCATGGATGTCACTGCCTACGACGCTGAATGGCATTGGTCTATTTGATGAATGGATAGGTAAAGATATGAACATATATTCAATTGTTGAGATCCATTACATGTCCGACCAATCTAAGTCCATGATCAATAACAATAGTAACGTGACTGCCACTGCTTACCACCCTAAATCACTAGATAGGTAGAGATATGAAATTTGATATCAAGTGTTTCACGTGACTATTTTGGATAGGAATTGAAACATGCCATTGCTTACCACCCTAAATCACTGGATAGGAGTCAATATCAAGCATTTCAAGTGACTGTTTTGGATAGGAATTGAAACATGATTGTTTCTTCGTACCCATGGAAATGGAAATTGAACATATGGTAGTTTTATCACTTCACATTTTTAGAATTAGGTGGAGCTCTTGACTATTCAACAAATCGAATATTAAATTTAAGAGGTTATATTAAAAATTAGATATTAATATGATTAAATAATAATGAAACCAAAAAATATATATTATGAGTGACCAATATATATATATATATATATATATATATATCCCTACATCAAGTGCATAATTAATTAATTAATTAATTACTATGCCGATAGGCGTTTCCTTTGTTGTTTTTGGGTGGGTAAACATTGTTCACCCAACCAATCAGAATGCCTATTTTTCACCCTTATAGCCAATAGAATCATGACATGTGTTTTCCCTTCATCTTTCCATTTGTCCAATTTCTTCCTCGCTTATTTTTCTTGTAGAATTGTCAAAAAATTAAAAACTGCAAGTGTTTGCTCAGCATTTATGGTCTGACTTATTGTATGACATGGCTGACATGCCATCCCTTCTCGTTGTGATAGATATGGGTATATAAATTCCCCCATTCAATACGCATTAACCAGTTCACATGTGCCTTCATACACTGGTCCCTCAATCGGTGTTGAACAAAGCAAGCAATAAGTGCTTTAACAATCTACTCAAGCGAGGCTCCAAAGAGGACCAATCGTGTCATGCCATGTAATCCAACAACAATTAATCATGGGGAGAAAGGGATGCTTCGATCAACAAAAAATAAAGGCTTAATGGGTAGTTGTTTGGCAGAAGGACACCATCCCAACATGGAAGCAATAAGTGCCTTAACAATCTGCTCAAGCAAGGCTCGAAAGAGGACCAACCGTGTTGTGCCATGCAATCCAACAACAATCAATCACTAGGAGCAAGGGATGGTTCAACCAAGAAGAACTAAAGGCTTAATGGGTAGTTGTTTGGCAGAAGGACGTCATCCCAGAATGGAGGATTCTTACACACATTTAACCAGCATGGATCTATGCATCTATCACACGCCATCGAAACTCTTTTATTGTAATCTAGTGTTGCATCTTGCAAATTGTTTATGACCAAGCGAGTTGATAGGAAGAAGACCATTTTCACAGCATCCACCAGACTACAAACTTTCTTGCTTGCTAAAAGAAGAGGTACCTTCTGTCTACATCCCTTTGTAGTTTTTGTTTTATCTTCCTCTATATTGACTTTGAATGGTAGAGCAAAGACTTTGATCAGGATTTTGTATTTCATGTTGAGATGTCTTCTTTGAGAGGCAAAGATGCCAGGGAAAACGATTAAACTTGAAAGAATCCATGTCAAACATAATCTCTATTTGGGTGGATCTATTTCTCTGATTGTGGTTGACTTAAAAGATGTATTTTTCATTTGTTCATTGTTTTTCCTAAAACAATTGGTGTTAAATCTTGTATTACTTATCGCAATGTCTGTCTAGCGTAATCGAAATAAAAGAATATTATATGCATAGTTGAAGGCTCTTGCAATCTTTTGTATTTCTTTATGTTATGCTCTCTTTCAATTTTGTTGTTAGCGTGTCCCTCTAAGTGTTGTTATACACTCAGCCTTCTGTTTCCTATCATTGAATTATTTTCAAGTACATTTCTACTTCAAAAAAATCCCATCTCTTTTAAAATGTTTATAGATCAGGCATTCTATATTTGTTTAGTGATCTCCTTTCAAACGTAATTGTTGAGACAATGAGACAAATAACAGTGAAATGCATAATATCATCTTAAAATTCTATGTGCCATAGAACTAGTCATTATACCAATGTCAACAATGTACTTCTTACACAATTGGCACAAAAAAAGAAAATGCCCAAGAATGCCATTTTTACTATGTTATTATCCTTTACTTGTTGCAAAAGTTCACTTATTGTTAACTACCATAAAAATCAATGTTAAGAATGAATTTTTTCTGACACCCCAAACACACATTGTTTTTCCAGCGGTGCCAATAAAAACCACATGTTTTCTTATTGTTTTGTGATCATGAAACTTTAGGATATTATATGGATTGGAAATTAGCCAAAATCCAGAGCAAGACTTTTCATGACTGACTTGAAATTATCGAGTACACAGTTTGGGACCAATCTTTCAGTCATGTAAGATAACTGGAATACTTCACTCTGTAGTGTTTGTTTTGACTTCCTCTATATTGGCTTTGATTGATACAACAAAGACTTTGATCAAGGTTTTGTATTTCATGTTGAGATGTCTTCTTTGAGAGGCAAAGACGCTAGGGAAAATGATTAAACTTGAAAACATCCAAGTCAAAGAGAATCTCTATTTGGGCAAATTTGTTTCTCTGATTGTGGGTGACTTAAAAGATGTATTTTGCATTTGTCCTTTCTTTTTCCTAAAAAAAAATGGTATTAAAGCTTGTATTACTTATCACAATGCACTCATTTGTTTCATCAACAAGGACATCAATACTCATTTCCAAGCAATGAAGCAGTTCCTCTCTGTGATGTTTTCATTTAGATTTTTCTCTTCAAAGTTTCTTCTTAGCCTTTTCCTAAACTTCTTGTGGCTCATTACACAAAGAACTTCCTATCACCTTGAGGGAAAGTGGTAAACCCATACACACTGCTTCAACCTACAAATATTTTACAGTTAAACATCTTAATCTTCTGCAGAAATATATACCATTACAGCTTTTGCTTGACTTATATCACAACACACTGTGGTTGTCAGCACTCTGATTTTAGACATATAAAACTATTTATTTATCAAAGGGACAGAAAATCAATCTAGATTTGAACAATTTATAATAGGATGTGAATCATTCAAGTAGGAGAGAGTGTTGAGAATGCAACAAGATGATGGAGCTTAGTGAAAAGGAGTCGTGTTCACTAAGTGGGCCCGCAGGCTATTTTTGGCGCAAAGTCTATTTTTAGACTATGTCTATTTTTAGACATATGGATCATGGTTTATGAGTTGCAGGATGTTATTTGTGGATGATTGGTCATTTTGGTAAAAATAGATGGACTTCTATTTTTAGACATATGGGCGGATTCTATTTTTAGACTACCAAATCTAAAAATAGAACAGTCGAATATTATTAGCTCTTAATAATATTTGGACTATAGACATTATCTTATTCTCTTGGAGCACTTCAGTTCGAGCTATGGATGTGGCACATGCAGATGACTGAAGGAAATATGCTTTTCCTATGGGTTACTTGAGCTATTGCATGAAGGACTTCAGTTAGAACTCAAGTGATTGAGTTCTGTTGAGTTGGATGAGCAATTAATGGAGTTGTGTTCAGTTTGACTTAGTTGAACTAGTTGTATTTAGTCTAACTGACAAATAGACTAAAGATGAGTGCTGTGAATTAATTATTAATTAATTCACTAATTATTAACTCATGAATCAACTGAAGAATACATCAGTTAACTTAGTACATGGACAGTTCAGTGGAGACAAGTGTTAGAGGTGAGTGAAAGGGCAAGACAGCTGTCAGTTGTGACTATAGTTGTGCATGAGATTGTGCACAATCAGTGGATTGAGATTGCCAATGAAGATTGTGTAGTACGGAAGGAAGATTCAAGTGTTTGGTTCAGCCATTCCATTCCATTCTCATATAGGATTCCGTAGTAGAGGCAGGCAAGCAGCAGGAGGAGATTTGAGCCAGTGATTGATTCAAATCTGAGCTAGTCTGTGTGTAACATGTGCAGATAGTGTTGGGATACTTGCGAGGAGTATTTTATAATGTATTGTTACATGTTCTCAATCAATATAATATACAGATAGTTGGGGGTTTTCAGATGTATGCTTTCCCCATGATATACTATGTTAATATGTGTTATTGATGTTTCTGTGTGCATGCGATTGTTTCTGATTCCGCAAATTGATGATCAACGTAGAGGAGGTTATGTATTATGCATGAATTCCGCAAATAGTGTATGATCAGGATAATTTCTGTGAATAAGTGTCATATTATTCAAAATTTCTATAGAGAGAAACAAACAGTTAAGGTATGAGATTTTAAATACTATGTCATTTACATACATGCTTAACAACAATTTCATCTTTTGTTGTTGGAATCAAAGGTTGTCCAAAGGCCCAGAAACAGAAAAGAGACATGGGCATCAACCTTCTGCAGCATGCCCATGTTATACACACGATTGTTGTTTGTATGTGGAATAGTGAGATCCTGTTTGGTTGTTATAACCGCTTTTCATCCCTCTACTTCAAACAACCACTATTCCGCATCTGATTTTGACCAAACATCATCCAAAACCACCAACAACTATGGATTTCCTTTTGAACTGAGATTCTTCTGCAATTGGTTGTGCGCATCCTCCATGCTCTCAAAAACAAGCCTTCGACCTCCAATTATTTTATCCCACTATAATCTCCAAGAGGAATATCTTGCACACTAGAGACAGTACTTGTATGCACCATGTGCATGAGCACATAATTTAATCAATAGAAATGTGGAGGGTGGTTATACAAAATTCTAAATTTATGACATAATTTTGGTTGAGTTCTTATCATCATTGAAGGCCTTGGTTTCTCGTACTAATTAGTCTGAGAATGTAGAGCTCAGTCTTTAATGGTACATTTTATCAGCCTATTTCTTTCCACACGTATTTATATCATAATTTTAGTTCATTATGATCTGCATGGGCAGGTTTCTCGGCATTGAAGGTAAAATTGTCTTTTGCGATTTATCTATGAGAAATTTCATACGCTTGATTTTGATTATATCTTTGTGTCTCAACTGTCTTTTGTGGCACCCTCCTTTGTTCCATCATTGGGTGGTTTCATGCTCTTCTTTACAGTCTCCTTCTCTGCTTACTTTTCAGCAACCTTGTCTTATTCTCTACATATTTCTTCCCTCTTTGTTTTTCATTACCTTGAATAAGCTATGCCACCATGCACAAAATGTTGTAAGTGCTTGCGTGTGATTTTTGAACTTATAAAATAGTTATCTTTGGAACATGCCCTTTATTTAAAAAAAAAAAAGGACTTTTATGGAAATCAAAAAAATTTATATGAAATATGTTTATTGTACATTTAACCATCAACCAAGTTTGAAGACTAAATCAACAGATATTTCTACCCTTGGGAAATTCCCCCAAGTCCAAAAATCACTCCTTTGTCTCATCATCAAGGACATCAATACTCATTTCCAAGCAATGAAGCAATTCCTCTCTGTGATGTTTTGATATAGATTCTTCTCTTTAAAGTTTCTTCTTAGCCTTTTCCCAAATTGGTTGTGGCTCATTGCGCAAAGAGCTTCCAATCACCTTAAGGGAAAGTGGTAAACCCATAGACACTACTTCACCCACAAATATTTTACAGTTAAACATGTTAATCTTCTGCAAAAATATATAGCATTAAAACTTTTGCTTGACTTATATCACAACACACTGTGGTTGTCAACTCTTTGATTTTAGACCTATAAAACCATTTATCTATCAAAGGGACAGAAAATCAATCTAAATTTGAACAATCTATAATAGGATGCAAAGCATTCGACCAGGACAGATAAACAAACAGTTAGGGTATGAGATTTTAAATAGTATGTCATATGCATACCTATTTAACAACAACTTCGTCTTTTGTTGTTGGAATCGAAGGTTGTCCAAAGGCCCAAAAATAGAAAAGAGATAGGGCATTGGCCTTCTCCAACATGGAAATTTTATAGACATGAATATTCTCTGTATGTGGAATAGTGAGATCCTGCCTGGTTGTGATAACCGTTTTGCATCCTTCTGCTTCAAACAACAAATCTTCCACATCTGAATTTAACCAAACATCATCCAAAACCACCAACAACTATGGATTTCCTTTTGAACTGAGTTTCTTCTGCGGTTGGTTGTCCGTATCCTCGATGCTCTCAAAAGCAAGTCGTCGACCTCCAATTATTTTATCCCACATAATCTCCAAAAGACCCTTTACATTTGGAGACTGTGCAACAGTTATGAAAACTATATTGTTTTGGAAGAAGTTTGATAATCACAAACATAATAAGCACTGCAAAAACCAAAAGGAAAAAATAAAAGGGAAGCATGGTGTGACAATTAAAACAGTTTTAACCACATGGTGAATCGGTAACTGCCAGTCCTAATTTATGGGAGATCGAGGATCAATCCTCGTAGCTGCCTCTACAACACCAGGAGTACATCCAACCACCTGCAAGTCAGGTATACTAAGATCTTATGATTTTAGCAATAGCAGACTCATGTGCTGCCAAGACAGGATTGGGGAATCTGCCCCTTTATCGATGGGGGAATCTGCCCCTGTAGCTTCCACCATAGCAGGTCAGTGTACTCAATGAGATTTGAACTTCAGTCTCCAAGTGACTTACCGTCAAACCACACATCACTACACATCACTGTACCTTTGACCTGGGGATTGTTGCAAAGGGCTAATGTAAGGGTAGTTTTGCCACTTCCACCCATCCCTTCAACCCCAACGATACTAAATCCCTTCTGGAATAGGATCTATTTGACATCATTGACAATATTATTCAAACCCACTACAAAGTTTGCCATAATCGGGACTTGGGAGATGTCACTGCCAGTGGACTGTTCAGACATTGGAGTATCATGCAATCCATCACTGACACTCTGAAATAGTTTAGTTGTGCTCATTTTATGAAGCATAAAAGAATTGGAGCTGGCATCGTTAGTCATCTTAACCCTTTCGATTATAAGCCGACCCATTTCTTCAATAAGTTCAGATTATTCGCTAAAACCCTTGAAATCCACAACTGGGTTGTGGACATCCAGGGTACGCAAGAAATCGTTGACATTCTTTTCTATCTTTTGGTTTTTATTTCCATAGCGATAGCTTCTGTATAAATTAAAGCTTCTCATACGCTCTGATTTTTTGATGATGTGAATGCCATCTTGCAGCTGCACTTGAATGTATTTGAATGGGTGGCCTCTGTGAGGTGCGGGGCTTGACTCAGAAGATAGCTTGGCAATTTCATCAATGCTAGGATTGAGGAGAAAAAGGTTTTTTTTTATTTCCTCACAGGTATATTTGTTAGAAACCATACTATTCGGGATGGTTCTGGTTACTATGAAGAACTTGTTGATGATCGACTGAGAAACATAATCCATAACTATACTGCAAAAATCTATACCAATCACTTTACTGAGAACGTCAAAGAATTCTTATTTCAAGTAGATAGACAAAAGAAATGGCACAATTCAAGCAGATATTGTGATCAAATAGTTATCTACGAGAACCGGTATCGCTGGAAAAGGCGTGCCTGATCAAATTTTCGGCAGATATAATGACAGTCCCAAGTCCCAACAGTTTGCAGTGTTTGGTTGGTGGAAAGTGCTTGGCCAGCTGGAATGTTTTTTTATAAGAACTTATTGATTTTTTTAAGTCGTTACAGTGGCACTATCAAAAACCTTGAAACAACCAAATCCTGAAACGCTATAACAGTTTCTGCCTAATTTTAATCAAAATATGACTAAAATTTACATTACTTTATAGAAAAATTCATAACCTCGTTCGACTACTGGAAGTCATGGATATAGTGAAACCATTTCTCAAATTATATACTGTAAAGGAATTTGTCACTTAATCTTTTTAAATCAATCAAATTGTCTTGTTCGGAAAATGCTAGTTTATAAAAAGAAAAAAAGTAACCAATAAACGCTTTATTTCAGGATATGTAATGGTTGGGCACTAAGTCAAGTTGCATATTTTAGTGTCGAATAAGATGATTTTTAGGTCTTTTAATTATTTAAATTTGGAATATTTAAATTATATAGATTGACACACAGAGCAACAATGCAAGGAATGCAATGCAATGAGATTCAATGGTTTCTTCTCTATGACATGCATGCACAGGAAATATATGTACCCTGTTCTTTATTTATATACAACAACATAGAAGTAGAGAGGTCGAGAGAGTTGTCAAGGGTTGAAAAACCCCTCAAATGGCATCACGTACTCTGGGTTTAGAATTAGAGAGTTTTAACATGAGCAAGAAAATTTAGATAATTTAATTTAATTTCTTTGTTTTTTAATTATTTAAATTTTCAACCATTTAAACCAACTTAAGCTACATGTGGATCAGATCTCAAGTTGGAATGAATGTCATTCCCTTGATTTGAACCCTTATCATATCCAAAATTAAAATTGTCCAAGTAGTAGAACCTAAGCTCTAAAAGGGATTAATCTTTCCTACCTTATTCCTTATTGAGTTCAATTAATCCAATGATAAGGGACTTGAGACCTAGCAATCTTCTTTAATAAAATATAGTTTCTACAACCATCATTACGTACCATAACCCTTTATTCCTTTCTTATCCTATATTGCAACAAAAATTGATTCTCTTCACTTATTTTTTCAAATCTTTCCTTAATGAAATTTGCATTTCGTTTAACCATTTGTTTCCCTACATTCATCTACATACTATTCAAATCTTCTACAATAATGACATTGGACATTGCATTTGTCATACCTCTGAGAAAATCTCCCAAGTGACTTGCCACTATGTCTTCCTCTTCCATGTGATTCTAAAAGGCTAATATGTCCTCCTTCATCACTCTACTATTTAAAAAGGTCCTCACATCTTGTTGTTAGCTTCATAATTAGCACACTTTGTTGGACAAGGAATCCTTCTATTCCCCTTTGCATACAACTGCCCCCTTTTCATATTGTTCTTTTATAATTTCACTTCTTTTGGAGGAACAATTTTCTGCTGCTTTGCAAATGATTCATGGTGTATTAGAAATGTTGTAATTAGAAGAATTACTTGGCCAAACTGGTTTAGTCATTTTCCTTGTCATATTTAAATACCACTTACCTAACACAAATATGTTTTGACCTTGCAGGATATCTTGTGTTGTTCCCTGCTGAGAGGTATAGGTCTTTGGATTTTCCTCTTTATTGCATTCTTTTTTACATGTTGACATGTATGCATTTACACTTTTCCTATCCTTAGGAAATTAGTTTAACATTTATTTTCCCCTATTATGGAAGTTTTTCCTTTATGGTTGTTATCTCTTATTTTGTTACACTATGTATGGTTGTTATCTAACTAGTGTTACATGCTGTCTGGAAACACATCTTATTCCCTTCTTTGTACCCTCTATTTTCCTTTTCACTGTTTTTTCCTAAAATACAACACGCTCTTTTATTTTTACTATAGTCGACCATTTTCTCTTGCATAAACAACCAAGCCTATTTTTTTTCACTACTTTTAATTTCTTGCATCCATAGATCCATTTCATCTGAAAAGTTTCAAGGTCGCTTGAATAGGGTGCAAAATTGTCATTTCCATCATTCTAGAAAGACACTTTACTTTACACACAAAAACCATAATCAAAACAATGCTTCCTAATTTTCCTTGCAATTGCTAAACCTCTTTGTTTGAACAAGCCCTCAATGTTTGCTAGGTATCTCATTCAAATTGCCTACCCCTTCCTCTCTTCCTTCCAAAACTTCCTTCACTCAACAAATAACAATATCATGGTGGGTCTTGTTTTCTTCTTGTTTTTCTTTCTTACCCGTGAAACATTTAACTTTGTTACATGCAAATTTCACAAATCATAAGGACAATAGTCTAGCTATATATTCGATTCTTGTAGCACACTTGTTCTTGCTTGTTCTTCCTTCCCCCTCATGTTTTTTTTTATCTTCCACACTTTTCCCTTCCATTTCTACTGTTGCTTCATCTCATTTTAGATAAACTCTTTAACCTTTTCCTTTCTTTTTACTACACAAATTTTTCTTCACTTTTGTACACTTACAATTGTTATTCGTTTACAACACCTAGTTTTCGACAACAAAGTCGTATCACCATGGAACCAACCATCACTACCAATCCACTTCCATTGTTGTTTGTTGGCTCTACTGAGATGAAACCAATCCTCCAAGTCGTTTTTGTCGAAGAAATACCCCCTGCTAGGACATCAACCCCTCGCTATTGTGCCTTCCTTTCTGATGGTGTTCACAGCCATGCGGTCTTTCTTCCTTCTTCACATGACGCACTTGCAAATAGGCTCTATCATGCTCTTACAAAAATTCTTATGCACATATGCACATCATACTATGTATGTTGTGCAACGGGAATCTTGCCTAGTCCTCCTTGCCTTTCCTCGCATTTTATGTCCGATTTAGAATCTATTTGCTTTTATCGTGTTCTGCTTCCCATCTACACTCACATATGCTCTTTCTTTCAAGTCACTTTCTATCCTCGAAATTGAAATACTCCACCATTTGGCACCTTTAATCGGCAAGCCAACCCCTCTTATTCTCTCTGCTGAACAATTGCACCATGCACCCTCGTCCTCATCCATTGGATCTTCCCTTTCATCAACCCCCCCCATTGAAAGCGAATCTACCAACTTCACAAATTTTCTTGCTTCACCTACAACAACTCTCCCTTTTAAGGCACTTACCCCAACTCGTAAATTTTGGTCCATCCAAGGTAGAGTTCTCACAAAAACACCCCTTCGTGCATACAAAAATGTATGCGGCACTAGGAAATCCTTCAGGTTTTACCTCGCTAATTGGGAAGACGACGAAATCCATGTCTCCACATTCAATGACTTGGTAGACTCACTCCATGCTCTCATCCAACTTGGCCAAATATACACAGTTTCGAATGGCTCCATAAAGGTCTCGAACCCTACGTACAACCATCTTAAACGCCCTTTCAAAATCCTCCTCTTCTCCACATCAAATGTATCTCACCTTTTAGATGGAGATCAAACAATACCTTCCCATACCTTCCATTTTGTGGCAATAAGTTCACTCAAACTTGTGCCTCTCGACTCATTTGTTGATGTTATCAATGTCATTAGCTCAACCTCTCTTGCCTTGATCGTTCGTAGGCGTGATGGTTCTAAAAATCCCAGACAAACTATTTCCCTGTGCGGCAAGTATGATAACATCATCGATGTCACCTTGTGGGGAGACCACTACCACACTGAAGGCCATGCTCTCTCTCAACCCCGCATGGAACGTACCATCCCAGTCCTTTCTATCAGTGGGGGCTGACTTGTTGAGTTCAATGGGTGAACTACCAAAACTATCCCGACAACTTGCCTTCTTATAGATCTAGATATCTTTGAAACACACCAACTTAAGCAATGGTTTCAAGAAGGCATCAAATCTTCCTTTCCATCACTCAGTATGATATACATGACCACAATGTGCAGGCCAATGCAAGCAAAAACAATTTATGTCATTCTTGCAATGCCCCACACCGAGATGTCTTCATGGTTTGCCCTCTGTGTTACTATTACAACAATTGACTTGGATGAATTCTACTTCCTTGCATGCCCCCTTACTATTGATGGGCTTCAATGCATGAAAAAAAATAATTCAGCAAAGTGATAAGACATGGCATTGCTCAAAATGTGAAGGCTCCTTCCTCGAATGTGATTATCACTATGTTCTCCGACTTGAATTGCATGACCACACTGGCCAACTTAAAAATGTGGTTCCTTTCAACGATGTTTCCCACGGCCTTTTGGGAATATTTTCAAAGGACCTTTGCCTCCTTTCAAGTGAGCAAGAAATTTTTTGAGCCATATCCAATGGGGTCACATCACATCAATCCCTCTTCACACTAGCTATCAAAACAGACACTTTCAACAGCGTTGAACACCTCTGCCCAACCCTCATGCAATCTAAAGAACTACCTTATGCCTCCACATCTTCTCTCCTCCTGTAAGACCTTCAACCCACTCCTCCCCCTCGAAAAAAAATCCCGCCACCTATAAACATACCTCTCTCCCCTCTCCTTCATTATTCGCCATCTCTTGCTCTAGACACCCTTGCCCTTTAACACTTTTCTTCCCATACTCTCCCCCCCTCCCCCTTCTCCATTGATGCCCATCCTTCACCTTGTAAACAATTTCCCTATTATGCCCCTCCCTTTCTCAATTGCCAACTCCTTTCCCACCCTTCACTCTCATTAATCCCCACTTCCCCATTTGCACCTTGTTGAACCCTCTTGTTTGCAAATTGAACTTTACATTTTCTAGAACTCATCTTCAACAATGCTTCGACCTTTTGTATTGATTTCTCATTACTATATGCACCCTCTCTCAAGTTTATTGGTTCTCATGAAAAAATGGGCAAGCACTTCTTTTTTCCTCTCGTGCATACATGCCCATTTTCTCACTTGTAATGTTTGTTCTATATACATGGCCATTTAGTCACTTTCCTTTCACTATCCTTGTTCATCTGTAAGCTTCTTTGCAACACACACACATTATTAAAATGCACATATGAATAAGATATGCTCTATATGAAAAGCACTACACACCTAATGCTTCTAATTATGGTCACATGCACAGATGAGCTTCCTTTAGTCTAGGCCAAATATGCATCACGTGATTCTATTTACAATTACTAATAATCGTTTGAACATCCCATGATGTATTAATTTACTTCGAACATGTCTGACAACCAAACAAAACAAATATCATTTGCAGTTGTCTTCGTACTTCACCTTCAATTCACATTCACCATGTTACATAATGCATACACTTTCCCTAAAATCAACACTCACACCATATATATGATACTATACTTTGTAATGCAAAAAAAGCACAACAAAAAAAATAAAACAAAAAAACAAACACAAACTTTAAACAAACAGGGAAAAAAACAAACTTATCAGGCATGCTTTACTTTCCTTTGCTCCTACTTCACTTACACCTCTGATGTTGAGGCAACTTTTCTTATTTGAAACAGCTTTGCAACCCACCCCAACGAATAGTGCACAAAAGGAACAACGACGGCACCACTACGTAGTTAACAAGGATAGAATGAATGTGCACCATCGTCTTCTCTACAACAATCATTGATCCAACCTTCCCTCTCAAACCAACCCAAACCGAATGCTCCTTCCTTCCCAGGTTCATCTCCATCCCCTAGCATCCACCCAATTTCTTCCGCTTTCCCTTCCATGTCCACTCGCTTCCCAATTAATTCCAACTGATGCCCTTTCATCACCTCCCACTTTCCATGTGTAGTCATCCCCCCATGAGGCTTCCTCTTCAATTCCAACCGATGCCCTTTTGTCACCTCCCACTTTCCATGTGCAATCATCCCCCCATGTGGCTTCCTCTTCAACTACTCAGCAATTCCCCAACAACCATCTCCATCATGCACATCATTGCTTTCGTGAAAGAATTGATGTAGTTAACCCGATACAAGACTACTCCACTTGTAAGGAAGCTTACCCATCAATGAAAAAAAAAATTGTCAACGTTGTTTGTTCCTGTTGTGCCTCTGAGTGAACTATCCATCACTTCTCATCCTCAAACAACATGGACCCAGGAAACCAGCCCCATGTCCTTGCTTTCCTAACTCAAGTTCAAGAGATTCCACGAAGGGTTAGATTCTGTTATCTGTAAGTTACTGTGATTTCTGCATTTTAAGGGTTAGGGTCCGTGAAGGTCAGGATAAAGCCCTAGAAGCAATAGAAACCCATCACACAGACCTTTGGAGGCAGAATCCAATACTACTTCGGGTGAGACTGCAGCCTGCGATACGTGGGTTGTTGCCGAAAGGGCCAATAGTTTAGGTTTTTTTGTGTTGGCACAACTAACTTTGAACCTAGGTCAAGACCCCTCAAGTCAAAAATGGCTATGGAAATTTGCAAAGGCATTGGAAAAGTTAAAGAGACAATAAATGACATTTATTGAAGTAAATAAATGAAAATAGGAGAAAGGAAGCTAAAGAGTCATAAATATGCATGCAAGGGAAATTCGAGAGAAAATGAAGGAAAATGAAAGAAAATAAAAACAAAAAGGAAGAGACTAGACATCAATGATAAAAAGGTATTAGAGAAAAAATTCTAAAAACTTTTAACAATTCTATCTTTTATCATTTTCAAGGAGAGCCCTAAGAGAAGAAGAAAGAGAAATCACTTGGACAAATGAAAGGAAGCAAGCGAAGGATAAACAAAGGAAAGTAAGGGATCACAAAGAAAAGGTTAGAAAATAAGCTATGACATGAGTACATTGTAGGTAAAAGGGTGCATGTGTGATTTCCTTGTTGATATTTGAATTCATAGTATATGCATAGGGTTATTTTGTTATTTTGTTGTCATTGGCATGGGATTTTCCTAGATTGACAGTTGTTTCAACTTTTCCTTGCCATTTCTAAGATAGCCATGATGTAGTTTTTTCTTTGTCTAGATTTTGGATTGGTTCTCAAATTCCTTAGTGGCTGTGGGTTGGGATAGAACCTTTGGAGTGCTAGAACAACTCTGGTTCTTGGAGGCTATGGATTGAGATGGTAGTTCTTTGGAGCCCTGTAAGAGCTTGGGTTCCCTGGAGGCTATGGGTTGAGATACTAATCTGTGGACCCTTGGACATCTTGGGAAGAGACCAATTTGGATTAGTGTTAGTGATTTCTGGACCGATTGGGTGAAATAATTGTTGTTGTGGGTTGAGGTGGTTTGGCCTTTGGAATCCCTAGTTCGTTTTATTTGTTTTAACCCATATGATCCCACATTCATGCTTGGAATATGGAATGAGGGTGATTGGCTGAAAAACAGATTTGGTTCAACCCAGTCTATGGTCAGGTGGTACATGGAAGTCTCTGACTTGGTTAGATTTTGCATATGTTAATATGAGTCATTTTTCTATTGCAATCAATGATCACATGTACTAGCTATTATGTTGATCTTATGGTTGATCTACCATGGACTGCATTTTGGTTATACGTTGGTTATAGGCATGGTTGAATGATGTGCTCTTATTATGGATTTTGTTCATGGTTTGATAAATTATCGAATAGTTAATGTATTCATGGGCTAATTAGTGTTGTTGTAGCTAGCTTGAGAGGGCATTGTTCCTTCTTGATGATTCTCTGATGAAGTTAAGAATTCTATGATCAGATATGCATTCATGACCTCTAGCTTCTATGTTTACCATGTGTTTGAAGAAATGTTTCTTATGTGTCTAGCATGGTTTGGGAAATCTCTAGCCCTAGTATTCATTGTACATACTTGTTATCATCTAAGGCTAAGTTTTGGTTCATTCTAGGTTGTTCTGGGGAGAGGCTTGTAGCCTACCCCTAAAAGAGTGGCACAAATCTCATAGTTGTTGGCACAAACTAGGGAAATTTTTGTTGTAACCGCATGCACAGTGTACCATGCATGCAGTTGGAGTCTTTCAACTGTATGCACAATGTGTCATGAATGTGTCTAAGGTGTTAATCTTGAGAAAAGAAAGTTTCAGCTCAGGGATTGATCATCAGTGGTTGTTGTCAGACACCTAGGAGATCTGGTATCCCTAAGGGGTGGTAGTTGTTTTCGTTTTGTAGACTCCACTTCCATACCCAGAACTTGGAGTCTAGGTGATGTCATAGTAACACTCAGCTCATGTTTACCTTGGAGTGCTTTCAAAAGCGGGTAAATATGGAAGGGGGTATTTATAGGGTGGTATCAGAGAAGAGTTTCATTCCCTTTAGGTGATATCTTCTACCACAGGGTGGTATCAGAGCAGAGTTTCATTCCCTTTGGGTGGTATCTGATACCACAGGGTGGTATCAGTCTTTAGAGTAGAGTTATGTTTCCTTTGGATGGTATCTGATACCATAGGGTGGTATCAGAGTAGTTTTGTTCCCTGTAAACCTTTCTTTGGTACCAATGTCACAGAATGGTATCATAGCGAGGTTTACAGTATTGGTCCTTAAGGTACATGAAGATGGTTAAAATTCTCATGAAAACAATTATTGTTACATTTTTGTGTTATTATCATGCATGAATCATGAGGTTGATATGTGTTGCTATTACTATATTTATATCATGCTAATCTAGATTGATTTGTGCAGATGTGATAACCTCCCTTGAGATACATTGAGGTATGATTTTGGTTATGTATTATATTTGGTTTATCTAACATGGTATGTGTGCAGGAAATAGAAGGCAAAAGATGAAGAGTATAATGGTGGATTACAGTCCACATGACTCCCCGTACAAGCCTGATGTGAATTCAATGGAATGGAAAAAGTCAGATGAGCAGCAAGGAGAAGAGTATTCTCCTAATCTAGAATATAAATTGAGGATTCTAAGGGAAGAGATTAAAATTTACAAGGAAACTAATAACAAGTTGATTGAGGCATAGGAAAGCCTTGCAGGGGCTCAAGAAAAGAAAGTGGAAGTCAATGCAGTGATTCTTCAAAGCCTATCAGATATACAGAAGTAGGGACAACTATGGATCAGTCATGGAGATAGGTAGGAGGAAAATACTAATGGGGCATATGGTAGCAGTTCTTAGAGGATATATAGGATGGACAGAGATGATACAATTAGAGGTGCAATATCTTTGTATAAACCCGAGAAGAGGGGTAGTACTCATAGATTATATTCTAGATCTAGTTGCAAGAGACATCATCACCATTACCACTAGCATCTGTATAGGATGAGCAAGAAGAAATATTTAGTAGAAGAGTTAAAGAAAGCCAAACCTCCTACTTGTGATGGGGAGATGAAGAAATTAGAATATGCAGAAGCGTTACTTCTTGGGATGAAGAAGTTCTTCAGGCTGCATGATTACTCAGAGAACATGAAGTCCAAGATAGATACCTTCGGCCTCAAGGGAAAGGTAGATATCTGGTGGGAGGAACTAAAGCATGTCAAAGGCATTAAAGAATATTTGATTCAGGACAATTTTGAAAGACTCTTCAAGAAGAACTACTTGTATAAAAGATACTATGATGAAAGGGAAAAGGAGTTCTATGAGTTGAGAACAGGTTCCATGACAAATGATAAGTATAAAAATGTTTTCTTGGATTTGTTGAGGTACATGCCTTATCTCAAGGATGAGAAAGAAAAGATTCAAATATTCATCAGTGGGCTGCCAGTAGCATTCAAATATATGATTGAGTTTGATGAGCTATAGTCATTAGAGAAAGCCATCAAGAACCTAAAGGATTGTTATGAGAAATCAAAGTGAAAGCTTGGGTTTAATCGTGATTGGAAAGGTAATGAGAAGGATAAGGTAAAATGGCCTAAGAAGCAAGGAAGAACTTAGGATCTAGGTGACAAGGAAAATGTGGCACCTTATAAGAAGTTCAATGCTGTTGAGAGAGGACATGGGTCTTAGCTTGAGGAGAAAAATAAGAGTGATGGAAGAAATTATTTGAGGTGTTGGACTTGCGGTAGAGATAATCGCAGGAGAGATTGTCCATCACACTAGGGTGGTAGACCTCATATTTATAGTTCTTAGGAGGCATAGATAGTTGGATATATTGGTTAGAGTATTCCTCGGATTTATGTTGTCGTCGGCAACAGGGAGGCAGATAATTAGGCATCTATTATTGAGATGGAAGGTAAGCTTTGTGATTAAGTTGTTTCTATTTTGATTGACCCTCGATCAAATTATAGTTATATCAATCCTAACATGGTGGATAAGTGTTGCTTGAATAAATAAGTTCATGCAGAATCTTGGTTGGTACAATTGGCTACAGTGACCAAGAGAAGAGTTCATCATTGGGTAAGATCTTTTGTATTTGAGCTCGATGATATGTCTACATCAACACATCTAAATGTGCTTCCTTTGGGTTCATATAGTATGTTTTTAGGCATGTATTAGCTATTTATTGATAACACTAAAGTGGATTTCTATGAAAAGTCTATTGGGTAAATGGATAATGATGGAGAAAAGAGAGTATTCTAAGAAAAGAAAAAGCCTACATCAGTGAGAATTGTTACATCATTGCAATCCAAATGCAACCGCGGGAAATGATGTTTATCATTTGCGGTGCATGTTTCCAGTGATAAAGGGAAGAATGTTGAGGATGATAAAGTCCTAAAGAGGTATCGTATTTTGTAGTAGTTTCATGATGTGTTTCCTACATAGATTCGAGAGCTACCGCCTCATAAGGAAGTGGATTTCTCTATTGAGTTGATGTCGGGAGTAGCACCAAAATCTTAGAAACCTTATAGGATGAGCACCTCAGAATTGGTGGAACGGAAGTTGTAGCATAAAGAAATGCTTGATAAGGGATACATAAGGCCAAGCATATCCCCTTGGGGTTCACGAGTGTTGTTTGTAAGGAAGAAGGATGGTACTATGAGATTGTGTATTGACTATAGGTAGTTGAACAAGGTAACCATCAAGAATAGGTATCCATTGCAATGGATTGTGTTAACACTCAGGTTGTCCCCTAGGAAAATTCTAAGGAGGGGATACGACCGAGCTAACCACAGACCAATCTTTTAGACACAGATCCTAGCCAATCTGTATCCAAAGAGGGCTCTCTCTTTGTAATTTAGCTTTGTTTGAGGTATTTTAGGCTAGTTATGAAGTGTAGGTGTTTGTTTGCTTTTTGGATGGTATCATTCTAAGAACGGGGGTGCAAGATATGAAAAGTTCAAACCATTGGGTTAATGGAGTTAATGAAAATAAACTTCTGGGTATGGTTTCTTTGATAAAAGAGTAACTACAGAGTAGGATAATTAATCATAGAACAATCTTCAAGCTGGAATTGGGTGAATGGAGTCAGGGGATGAAAGGCAATTAAGAATCTTTCACCATGCTAACAGAAGGAAAGTGGGTAAATATCACCAAGGAGCAGTTAAGAATTCCTTGATTATACTCAGCATGCAAGAACCAGGGAGACAGGAGCAGTCAAGAATTCCTACCTATGCTAGTCCTGAAGAAAACATAAAAATTGACAGGAATTGAACACAGAGTACAGTTAAGTAAATTCTGGGCTATTCTTTCTTCCTGCAATTTAGACCATGATATATAGATGATATATAAAACACAGAAATAACAAACAAGAGTTTAAAAGACTTATTGTTCCACGAGATAATTCAAGAATTCTGCAACAGGTTCTTCTGCCATTAATTCCATAACTAGAAAGTTCATCAGCAAAGCATTCCAACAATCTTTATTTCTGAAGATTTCTCAAATTTATAGCGCAAGTCCAGAATGAGATTCACCAACCCCGAATACATCTCTTGGGGAGGTATATATACAAAAAAGAGTTACAAAATATCTTATGGAGAAAATATCTCGCAATAACTTCATCTATCTACTTTTACAAGGGAAATAAATGCTAGAAATGAATGTAGAAGTGAATGTTGGTGCGTTGGCTGTTCAGTCGGTCAGATATACTTGACTTTCCAACTCAACGAGTCAGCTGGTAGTTGTCTCTTTATTTCGCGTCCCTTCATTGTTGTCCCGACCCTTTCATCTATTCGCAAGTCCGCTTTAAAGCGTTTTGGTGTGACTTCCTTCCTCTGCTAGTTTCATTTTTATGATATGTGCCGCGTGCATTCAATTTGATTAAAGGCAGATGATAAGAACAAAATGAGAACTAAAATTACCTTCGTAAAACCTCTAGCATGCTCTGCCACCATTGGTCTGTTGGCAACTCGTGTCTTTGTATTTTTATCAACGTTTCATCAGCTTCAGTATACCTGTAGTAAGTGGGCTGAACTTCAAAAAGATGTGTTATTTCATGCTCGTTATAGAACAGATTTTCCAACTTGTCATATAAGCTCTGTCCAGAGGGAGGCACTATGTGTTCTGTATTGCTTGATGATGTTGTGATCTGATTTGCAACAAATGTGTTCACCCTGTGGGCATATTGTTCATGTGTCAATAGTCTCTGATTACTGTTTAACAAACTGGGTACACCCTTTTGCTGCAAGACTGTAAACTTTTTTGTAAAAGCATTTGTCTCTACCTGCATTTATTGACACTTTCTCTCCAGATTTTGTATAAAATTCCTCATAGTCAGCACCTTTTTAATTATCAAAATGGTGTTTGTCCTGTCCCTGATATCCAAAGCTGCTAGTTGTTCTCTGGTATGAGTATTCAAAAAATGTATTAGTCTATTGGCTTGCTCAGGCATGTTTCCCAATAATGCTTTGGCCTTTTGAATCTCAACTTGGGATATTTCTATCAATTCCATTTGCTCATGGATTGTTTGAATTGACTACCATTGATCAGTGATGGACTGGCCAGTTTTAGTCCACACAATTGTCTTGATTTCTGATAGAGGTTTATGAAAAGTAAGATCTTTCTCCAAGGCTATTATCCTATTTTCCAAGGCCTTTACTTCTCTAGTTTTTTCTACTACAGTTACCTTATATTTATCATAGCTTACCTCTATCTTGGCCAGTTTTTCTTTAGTTTCCTTTAGCTCTGCCATTTGGAGTTCCAATTCTTTTATTTCCTTCATCATCTCTTCCATGCTCATGCTAGGATATGGTACTGTTGTTGTTGTTGCTGAAGTGTCTGTGGCTGATGCACCTGTTGCTGGGACAGTAGGAGGTACTACTATTGTAGTTGTAGGAGGAGCTGTGGTAACTGTTGGAGCTGTTTCTGGTGGCTGGGAGGTCGACACTGCCTGCTTCTCTTGCAATGCTTTCTCCAATTCTTGCTCCATTTCAGCTATTCTTTGATTCATCCTCATCAGTAAATCCATCATGTATTCTTCTTGTTTTTCTTTTACAACCTCTATGGTTTGCGGATGCATAGTAATTGGAAGTTTTAACTGTTTCTTGAGGGCAGCAATGCCCTCTTCCTTCTTCTTTATCAGCGCTTTTGTTCCCTTGGCATCCTTGGGATCATGTCCCAACTCAATGATGACTTCTTCCAAGGATTTGATTCTATTACCCTTGGCTAAAGAGGAATCCTTTTCCAACTCTAATTGGGCAGATGTATTCTGCAATTTATGAGCTAATAATGCCTTGTCTTCCAAGGTGGAATACACCATTTCTCCAGTTTGCTTATGTAATTCAATCTGGTCCATTGGATGGATATCTTTGGAGAGAACTTCCAAATTGGTTCTGATATAATCAGCAGCTGATTGTGGTTGCTGCATTTTAGGCTTGAAGTGGCTGAGAGTCATCGTTCCATCTTGAATGTCATATGCTGACATTAGTCTTTGTTGATTAGTGGGAGCCATCTTCAGTAATTGATTATACAGTTGAATTCTTATGGGCTCATTCTTTGCCTTTATCTCGGTGAATGCTTTCTTAATGTCTGAGCTTTGCTTGCCCTGTTGTTTGCTTTGTGGTCTGGTGGATGTAACCTCCACACTATGCTGCCTCTCTGGCTCTTGCTGATGTGAGCTCACCGATGTTTCCAATATTGGAGGAATCTGCTATTCAGTCCTTTCCTCACCTCCCAGGTCACTTATTGTCTCTTGCAATAGTTCCTCTTCAGAGTAAGGATTTAACCTTTGCCTCTTTTCTCCTTGTTGTTCTACTAGTCCACTTGCAGGGGTATCTTCTTGTCTCTCTCTTTTCTTTCCTCTTTCCTCATTTAGAGGAGTTTGTAATACAGGGGTTTCAAGCACCTTTGTTTGTGCTGAAGAATCTTGTCCTTGGCTTTGTTCCTTTGATATGTCTGGCTGATCCGCCATTGCTTCCTGTTCCATACCTATTATCTCCTTGCCTTTAGTTGATGCTGTGCTAGCCTTTTGTGATGGTTGTTGAGAAGTCCTGGCAAAAGATGTGTCACCTCCTATGTGCTGGGGCAGCTTGAAGGATACATGTCCAAAAGATTCTAGGTCAAGCGTTTTTCAAGCCCTTTTATAGCCTTTTCCAGTTTTTCTTCTTCAGTAATTTCTTCAACTAATGTGCCCTATAACCATTCCTATTGGTTAGCATACTGTTGGATTTCAGGGATCTTGAAATGAACATATGGTGCCAGGTTGTTTTTGACTCTTCTGTAACTTACAAAATGACCAGGGTCATATGGTGTCCAATAAAAGCTTTGTTTCAGCATAAGTTCCTCCCCTAGAATCTTGTCTGCCTCCTCCCAGGCTTCCCTTTTATTAAAGATAAAGGGGCCTAATTGATTTCTTATTTTGAGCTGTGCCTTTTTCTTAGCGTTGCAAAAGTGGAATATGTCTGCATGAATAAATTGCCTGAAGTATTCTAGAGCAAATAGCCTCATGGGCACAAATTTGGGTAGCTTGTAGGGGCATAGTTCAGAACCATATATTCTTATCTCAGTGTGATTCCGGTAAAAATACCAGTCACCTATGCTATAGCTTTTAGAGAGCTGTAAAATTCTCTGCATTTCAGTAGAAAGTCTATCTGGAGGACTTGACATCAATAAAGAAGTGGCTGGATATATGAACAGGTCAATGAACTCACAATAAGTGTAAGGGGAATTGCGGACTTCATGGAATACTGAGGTCCAAAATATTACAAACCTTCGCTCTCCCTTAGCATCCAATTTTCTAAGGGGAACTTGAAAACTATCTGATTGATTATACAGTAGCAAATGATATATGTATGATGTGTATTTAAACACACTCTCTCTCTGTCCATGCTCATGAATTGCTTATGGATTTTATCAGCTATGAAGGTGGCATAATCATACTTGACAGCAAGGGGCTGTCCTAGAGTAAACATGGACAACAAAACTAAGACAGTCTCATCCACAATTTCACTTGTCTTAAATCCCAGGATGTAGGAAATCATGTCTATAATAAATCTTCTAGGTTCATCAAACCAGGCAAGGTGATAGGGAGGTGTGAATCTGGAGTGGCAATCTGGTCGTAAGAATAACTTAGCTACTCTGGTTATTTCTGAACTGGGCAGTTTGGCAGCTTGGTTAAGCAAGAATCCCATGGAGAGAGGAGCCAGAGGCTGATTTGGTTTAAAGTGCAGCATCTCATTTATGGATTCAAGGGTGATGTAAAAGATGACATTTCTAGAAGGGGCCATAACTGCCCTTTGAGTGGGCTCATAATTAGCATGACATTGGTGAATGAGGTCAGGAAACACATTCAGTGAAGGAAGGTAATACATAGGCATATTAGACTCCCAGATTCCAAATACATCAGTTTTGTTCCTGTAACTATTCCTGATCTCACAGAAGGCTTGGAGATGAGGCTTGTCACCCCTTAAATCATCAATCTGGAAATCTCTGTCAGCTAGGGGTAACCATTCTAATTCCTTATGTGGAGCATTCAAGGGGGAAACATTCAGGGCCACTGGAGCCTCCATTTTACAATTTCTAATGACCTTTTAACTTGTAGTTAGGGCTTTTGCAGCAACAGTATGGTGAAATGATAGTTTCTGGGTTTTTCTGCGGCAATTGCAGGCTGAAATGAGCTCAAATTCATCTTACTGGGCATATTTGCAGAGGGAAACAAACTTCTCAGGATTTCTTTGGAAAAATCGGGTAAAAAAGTGGCTATGATGCAGAGGTTTGAAGGTAGCATTGGGATTTAATTCGAATTTTAGCTCACCAGACGATTTTTTGCAGAGAAAATTCAAAAAACAGGCTTTATGAGCAGGTTTCGGGTAAATACCTATTTTATGGACACTTGGTGTAGAATGCGGGTAGCAGACCGAGCTGAGGGGCCGTGTTGTGGAGTCAATTTCCTTGGGTGGTGGACTGTGCAGTGGAAATGGCGTTTGGAACGTTAAAAACCATACAGAGCTCACACAGAAGAGACAAAGTGAAACGAACAAAAAACAACATTTAACGACTTTTTTATCAAAAATTTGGTTTTAGCGGATGTATGGTCTAGGAACTTACTTGGAACAACTGAAGCGAACGCCTTCTGCAAATTTCTTCAACACATCAACCAGAGATTTGCACGGACTTTTGCGAACTCCTGTCGCTTCTCAACGCGCCTTACTATCTCTCACACGATGCTCTTAAAAGAAACAGTCCTCAGACTGGCGGCCCAGCAGGCTTCAGTATTAATTCAAAGTAAAATTACACACCATAGAAACTCAAAGATATGAGCTCTGATTACTCACACACACTCACAAACTCACTAAGCACTCACAACTCACGATGCCTCAACTATGAGAGAGTTCTTTCTTAAATAACCTAACAAACGAATCTAGCTGACCTAATGCATGACATAAAAGTAGAAATAATTGAGGGTCCTGTCAGTATCTTATTCCACTGACGGTGTCTACTCAACTTTTCTTTTGTACAAAGATTCGGGTCACAACATGTAACCAACAGTGTTACATTGCTGACACAATATTCTTATCTTTACCAAGAACCTTTCGGGCTTCTGTCGCTATCATATCCCATCTCGGAATCTGACGGAGTTTTGACTCTATCCCAATGGTACGATAAATGAGATAAAGTATCTTGAGGATCTTTCCAGGAAGATGTAAGCCATGATAGATATTCTTTTTCCCAAGTAGGGTCATTTTGTTCTTGAGCATCTTGATAAATATCCACATATACTGTTTCCTTTTCGCTATTTACTTTAGCTTTTCCTTTTGGATCGTGGATTGTAATGGAGGAATCATCTTTCTGTGGAGCATGTGAACTCTGACCTGTGTCATAACAAAATCTGATCGAATCTGCAGACTTCTTTAAACTTTTTGATGGAAAGAGATAATCATCTTTATTCCATCGGTTCACATATGCAAAGGGATCGATTTCAATTCCAAGGAAATTATCTTTCTTGCTGTTTCTGAAATCTGGCAAAGACTGTACAGCCAGTTCAACCCCATCTAATAACTCCCATTTAAAAATCTGAAACATACTTACAGATTGTTCAATACTCGATTGAACCCATAATTTACATTGATGACTAAGATTTCCTTGTTCTTGCCATCCTATTTCAAACACCATTGAAGAACAGACACGATTAGAGAGAAGTAGATTGATCAAGCAAACCGCATCTTCGGACCATGAACAAGAATATACATTAATAGTAATAACAGCCTTCTGATTAACTATTAATCGAAATACTCGTTGTTTTCCTTGCAAAAGTTCGAGGGTTTTTATCAGTGATAGTTTCTCCGGTAGTTTTAACGAATGAAAATCTTGAAGCCATAATGAAATCTTTTTAATCTGATCTGGATCTTCAGCTAATGTAGATTTCATAATACTATCCTTTCCGTAAAGCTGTGAAAAAGGATTTGGTTCAATAGCATTACGGAATTCCATATTCTGATAATCCCAAGGTTCTGTAAATGTTCTTAAATACTGCAAGGTCCTTAATACACATTGAGAAGCTCTGACTTGGAGTTTCTTCTGACACTTACCATCTCTTATCTCCCAATCAGCAAAAGACTGAAACATCTCAAATTGAGGGAAAGAATCAGTATTAACAAAAGCTTCAGTATTTTGTTGGAGATATGCTGCTTCAATCTCTTCAAATAAATCTGGAATTTTGAGAGATTTCAAAAAGCGTTCAACAAGACCATTCATATTTACCTCCTCCAGTTCTAACATTTTAGAAGAAATATACATAGAAATAGAAAACTCAATTGCACCAATAATCTGATAATAATTCAGAGTTTTCAGAGTTTGAATCATATCTGGAGTATAATGACTGAGCCAAGTGTCATCGAGCTGTTGAAAATAGAGCTTAACCTGTAAATTTGGTAGAGGATAAACCTTTACCAATTCTTCATTGAGATTTAGAAAGACGCCAACATTTTTATCTTGCCAAGCTTGACATCTTTGTATCCACTGATTTCTTCTTAGTCGGAGACCAATTATCTTCTTGATTTGATCAGTGACATCGGATAACAAATATTCTAAAATCTTAAAACGCTGTACAAAAGTTTCAAAAGAATCATCAGCAGGACTGGTTCCTGCAATGGTGAAAAGACTTTCACTATGTACATGTACCTTGTTCATTTCTCTGGTTAAGGCATCAGGTAAATAATTAGAATTTCCAGGAATCCATTCAACATCAAATTCATACATCTGAAACCACATTTGCCATGCTAATAATCGCCCACGAGCTAATTGCTGAGATATCTTGGCATTCAAGAAATACTTGAAATTCATTGAGTCAGTTCGAATCAAGAATTTTGAAGGTGCCAAATAAATTTCGAACTTTTGAATTCCATTGTATATTGCAAGGGTTTCTTTTTCAGCAGGAAAATAACCTTTCTGATGTTTAGAGAATTCACCTGAAGCATAGGCACATAGAACTTCTTCAACATTTTCTCCTTCTTGCCTTCTCTCAAAAAGAGTAGCCGCCCAAAAATTGTCGGAAGCATCAGTCTGTAAGATGAGAAAACCAGTACCAGGCGGTTTTAAAGTAGGTAATGTTTGGCATTCTTGTTTCAATAATTGAACCGCTTGAGTAGCTTCATCAGACCAACCACCATTAATAAATTCTCGAATAGGAGAAGTCTTTTCAGAAAGATTGGGAATATATTTATGAACATAATTGAGAATTCCCAAAAATCGCTGAATCATTGGCTTATCTTGTAATTGATCAGGAAATTCAGATAATTTCTGTAAAACATGAGGCTGCATCTGAATTTTACCTTGGCGAACGGTGATGCCGAGAAAATCAATACTGTCTTGAAATAAAACCATTTTCTTCTCAGATAAGACTAAACCATGATTACGGGCTTCGTCAAGAAATATTTGGAGATGCTTCAAATGAGAGGCGAGATCTGGACTAAATACAAGGATATCATCAATATATACAACAATAAAATCGTATGAACCAAAAATATGATCCATTCGACGCTGAAAGAATGCAGGAGCATTTTTGAGACCAAATGGCACAACTCGCCATTGAAAGAACCCGGCAGGACATGTAAATGCAGTTTTTGGACGATCTTCTTCTGCAATTTGAATCTGATAATATCCTGATTTCATATCAAATTTGCTGAATATCTTACTGCCATGAATTTTTTGCATGATTGTTTCTTGTCGAGGCATGGGATAATTAAAGCTCTTAGTTATAGCATTTAAAGGCTTATAATTAATCACCATCCTATCTTTACCACGAACAATCTCAGAATGATTGCGAACTAGAAATGCAGAACAGGAATAATGAGATTCACTTACTTCAATCAAATTAAGATCTAGCAATTCTTGAATCTGTTTGCGCATTTCTTTTTCTTCATCAGGAGTACAGGGTATCAATTTGCCAGTCACTCCATTGTCATGCAGAGTGATAATTTCTTGTTTCGGGCTCTGAGTTGTCCAAAAAGCTTGAGGATTAGTAGAACAACATTTTAGAAATTCCTCAAATATCTGAATTTGTTCAGGAGACCAATTAGGATCCCTATTGGCCTTTTGGGTAGGTTGAGCTTTGGCTTCATAAATCTTTAACACTTCTTCCCAATCATGAGATTCTTTTCTCTGTTTGGGTTGCCTTTTTAAACCTACCTTTTTCTGACTCTGATCTTTTCGGGCTTCAGAATTAGCCATAGTTAACCTGGGGACTGAGACTGCTTTCTTCTTGATGTTACAAATGATTTTATCATTACTGATCGTAACAGGCAACACTGAATTAATGAACGGCATTCCCAGAAATAAACTTGCTGAGTTATCATAATGCTGAATAGCTGAAATCTTAATTATATTCCCCCCAAGTTTCATTGAAATGTTATCAACATAATGAGTCAGATTAACAGAACCACCAATGGTTTCAGATCTAAGGATATTCTGTAAGGGCTTCCATAATCCTTTAAACAGTGACGGTCTAGCAAGATTATTGGAGCCACCGGTATCAATAAAAGCATCAACAGAAATCCATTCACCACGTACTTGAACTTCAACAGGAATATACAACAGATCACTAGTTCTGACAATCTTTTTCATAAAGGCTTGTTCATCAACAGAACTAGGTTTAGGGAGGAGAGAGGAAGATGATGCAACTGTCTTCGGATAAGGACATAAAGAATTCTGAACGGACTGAGGTTTAACGGATAAGAAGTTTGGCAAAGAATTCTTGGTGTCAACAGTTGTAGTAGTTGTGACAGAGGTATCAGAATACTCTTCTGTATCATCTTCTTCAAAAACAACAGAATCACTATCATCACTTAAGTGATCCTCATAAACATCGGAATCAAAATCAGAATCTTGATAAGCAAGATTCATTTTATTACTAATATCAGGCAGAGACTCAGTATCAGAAAGAGAAGCATCAGTCAAAATATATACATCTGAAACTTCATCATCAGAATCAACAACTGACCAGTCATCTGCAAATTCTTCAATATCAAAACAGGCTTTTAGTTTGTTAGAGGAACTCTTGGGACATTTGCGTGCAAAGTGTCCTTCTTGCTTACAGATAAAGCAAGCATTATCCTTCTTTTGTTGTTTCCTCTTTTTCACATACCTAAATTTATGGAATGGTCGTTTAGGATTGATAACTCTCTTAGGTCTGTATTTACCATATCTTTTTGATTTCCTTTTCCGGAAAGGAGTCCAGGGTAAAACAGAACGACACACATTCAAATTAGGAGAAATATCATGAACCTGTTTCTGCCAGCACAAATATTTTACTTTCTCTTGGCTTCTGAATAGGAGATCGATCCAATAGATTTGTTCTATCTTTTTTCCTTGGACTTCAATATCTTTCATTATCATATCCCCTATATTTCCCGGTAATTTAGAAAGAAAAGCAATCTTCTGAGTATGATCATTAACAAGATTTGCTTTATAGATTTTACCCATAAATTCAGATCCAAAATGATCTAAATCTTTTAAATATGTTAATTGCATGCGGGTTAAATCTGTAATGATTGTTTTCTTTTCATCTTGAGGCTCGGGAACAAATTGAGTTAACAAGAGAACTTCTAAAGTGGCTAAGCCTAAAGCTGCCACATTGTTTCTTTCTTCTTGAGAAGCGCCCATCCACCAATCCCAAACAATTCCGGCCATTCGTTTCTCCGCCAGCAAGAAAATGGAAAAATTATCCAATTTTGACACAACTTGCATTTGATATAGTGCACCTATCCAAATCCGAATAGATTCTGCTGGATTAGATGACTTATCTAAATCTAAAACATATCCAGAGGAATTAGTATGAAAGAGATCTTCTTCAACTCTAGGATATTTAGGGTCTTTATGCAGATTTGCTTTCTGCAGGGATGGCATAATAAACGATGGAAATAGAGTTGCAGCATTTTCTATTGTAGCCAATTCACCTTTGTTTTTATACAAACTGGAAAATTTTGGAATTGCAGTTTTAGTACTTAATTGGCTATTACTAGATTCAGCAAAATCTGCTGCTTCTTCATGGGAATCACTGGTTTCCCATTTAGGTGGAATTTCCATTGTTTTTACAAACTTTGGAGGCTGTTCTTCTCTTTTCTTCTTCTGTCTTCTTCTTTTCTCTTTCTCTTCTCTACGCTGCTGTTCAGCGGACTGTTCATCATGAAGAAGTTTAAGATTGGCTAAAATCAAATCACTTTGAGAACCCAAATCATCTAAGACTTCTTCAGCATGTGCGCACCAAGTAGTTAGATAATTCCCAATCTGATAAGTTTGATCTAGATCATTTGTATTCTGAGAATTGTGTTCTATCAAAGGAGCACAATCTGCTCGGGTTGGTGGCTGTCTAGAAGAGGAGGAAGTAGTACAGAACTTTGTTCGAGGAGGCCATTTGCCACCTTTAACAAATCTATGATTGGCATATTGCCATTCTTCAACAGGAGCAAAAGAAGTACGCATACGATGCATTTTATTTACAGTGGGTAGAAATGGTTTATACTCAGGTATATACAACTCATTAGGTGACAGAGAAGGTTCACCTAAACTTTCTTCTTCGGGAATAGTAGCAGGAACTTGACTACTTGAAGGAACTTCATTTGGAATCATAGGAAACACATATCTCTTTGGCTTAGAGACAGGTCGAGGAATTACTGGTCTTGGAGGAATCAACTTGACTTGTCCATTATCAATAGTTACTCTTTTCAATTTGGATTGAGGTTGTTTAGTATCAACTATTGACTTGTATTGGAAATACCAATTTCCAGGTAACTCAGTAGGATCATATAGAACACCTTCAACTTGAGCATTAGACAAACCAACTGTAACACAATCCTTTAAGACAGGCTGTTTAAGTTTAGGATGTGCTGTATTAGTCAATTGAAAAGAAGCTTGTCCAATTATAGACAGGTATTCACTTTCTTCAGCCATGGTTAAGCCTTGGACACCAGACAATAATTTCCAACAATCTTTCAGATGGACATCATTCAGACTAATAGCATAGTCAGGATAAATGGTTCCATATTGACAACTAGTAGCAAGGTTTCCTTGAATAGTACCAATCCTAGCATGTTCATAATTTTGATGACAGGTATCAAACTGTTCAGCAATACAGGGAGTATTAATTCCATGACGAAACAGTGGAGCTAATCCAATCCTTATCCCCCCAAAATGAAGATAGAAATACTTTCCATCTTTTACATACTGCCGAAATTTCTTAATTTCATCATCAGAGAATAAATTGAAAGCAAGGATTTGCACAGAAGGTCCAGATATCTTAATAGTGATTTCTACCTCTTTCAGAAAGTTTTTCTTCTTGAAAAGGAAAGTCATAGGTAGCTTATAGATATCAGTAGAATTTAGAGCAGGAGGAGTCCAATGTTCAGGGTCTTCAACTAATTCATGATTTTAGTTTTCAACAGACTCGGACTCAGTCGACCGTGACGAGACTTCAGTAATGACTTTTCTGTCTATGGATGAGAATGATCGCAACAGATTGGCCATATTTAATCTATAACAGAAATAGACTAATGAAAGCTTTTATCTACTCGGTCCAATGATCAACAGAGTGACCTTTCAAAGGCTAGCTGGCTTTCAATAGAATTTTGTCTACAGATTAGTGAGTTAGGATCTACAAGATACAAGAAACTTGGCTCTGATACCATAAACAAGATGTATGGTCTAGGAACTTACTTGGAACAACTGAAGCGAATGCCTTCTGCAAATTTCTTCAACACATCAACCAAAGATTTGCACGGACTTTTGCGAAAGGTTCTGTAAATGTTCTTAAATACTGCAAGGTCCTTAATACACATTGAGAAGCTCTGACTTGGAGTTTCTTCTGACACTTACCATCTCTTATCTCCCAATCAACAAAAGACTGAAACATCTCAAATTGAGGGAAAGAATCAGTATTAACAAAAGCTTCAGTATTTTGTTGGAGATATGCTGCTTCAATCTCTTCAAATAAATCTGGAATTTTGAGAGATTTCAAAAAGCGTTCAACAAGACCATTCATATTTACCTCCTCCAGTTCTAACATTTTAGAAGAAATATACATAGAAATAGAAAACTCAATTGCACCAATAATCTGATAATAATTCAGAGTTTTCAGAGTTTGAATCATATCTGGAGTATAATGACTGAGCCAAGTGTCATCGAGCTGTTGAAAATAGAGCTTAACCTGTAAATTTGGTAGAGGATAAACCTTTACCAATTCTTCATTGAGATTTAGAAAGACGCCAACATTTTTATGTTGCCAAGCTTGACATCTTTGTATCCACTGATTTCTTCTTAGTCGGAGACCAATTATCTTCTTGATTTGATCAGTGACATCGGATAACAAATATTCTAAAATCTTAAAACGCTGTACAAAAGTTTCAAAAGAATCATCAGCAGGACTGGTTCCTGCAATGGTGAAAAGACTTTCACTATGTACATGTACCTTGTTCATTTCTCTGGTTAAGGCATCAGGTAAATAATTAGAATTTCCAGGAATCCATTCAACATCAAATTCATACATCTGAAACCACATTTGCCATGCTAATAATCGCCCACGAGCTAATTGCTGAGATATCTTGGCATTCAAGAAATACTTGAAATTCATTGAGTCAGTTCGAATCAAGAATTTTGAAGGTGCCAAATAAATTTCGAACTTTTGAATTCCATTGTATATTGCAAGGGTTTCTTTTTCAGCAGGAAAATAACCTTTCTGATGTTTAGAGAATTCACCTGAAGCATAGGCACATAGAACTTCTTCAACATTTTCTCCTTCTTGCCTTCTCTCAAAAAGAGTAGCCGCCCAAAAATTGTCGGAGCATCAGTCTGTAAGATGAGAAAACCAGTACCAGGCGGTTTTAAAGTAGGTAATGTTTGGCATTCTTGTTTCAATAATTGAACCGCTTGAGTAGCTTCATCAGACCAACCACCATTAATAAATTCTCGAATAGGAGAAGTCTTTTCAGAAAGATTGGGAATATATTTATGAACATAATTGAGAATTCCCAAAAATCGCTGAATCATTGGCTTATCTTGTAATTGATCAGGAAATTCAGATAATTTCTGTAAAACATGAGGCTGCATCTGAATTTTACCTTGGCGAACGGTGATGCCGAGAAAATCAATACTGTCTTGAAATAAAACCATTTTCTTCTCAGATAAGACTAAACCATGATTACGGGCTTCGTCAAGAAATATTTGGAGATGCTTCAAATGAGAGGCGAGATCTGGACTAAATACAAGGTTATCATCAATATATACAACAATAAAATCGTATGAACCAAAAATATGATCCATTCGACGCTGAAAGAATGCAGGAGCATTTTTGAGACCAAATGGCACAACTCGCCATTGAAAGAACCCGGCAGGACATGTAAATGCAGTTTTTGGACGATCTTCTTCTGCAATTTGAATCTGATAATATCCTGATTTCATATCAAATTTGCTGAATATCTTACTGCCATGAATTTTTTGCATGATTGTTTCTTGTCGAGGCATGGGATAATTAAAGCTCTTAGTTATAGCATTTAAAGGCTTATAATTAATCACCATCCTATCTTTACCACGAACAATCTCAGAATGATTGCGAACTAGAAATGCAGAACAGGAATAATGAGATTCACTTACTTCAATCAAATTAAGATCTAGCAATTCTTGAATCTGTTTGCGCATTTCTTTTTCTTCATCAGGAGTACAGGGTATCAATTTGCCAGTCACTCCATTGTCACGCAGAGTGATAATTTCTTGTTTCGGGCTCTGAGTTGTCCAAAAAGCTTGAGGATTAGTAGAACAACATTTTAGCAATTCCTCAAATATCTGAATTTGTTCAGGAGACCAATTAGGATCCCTATTGGCCTTTTGGGTAGGTTGAGCTTTGGCTTCATAAATCTTTAACACTTCTTCCCAATCATGAGATTCTTTTCTCTGTTTGGGTTGCCTTTTTAAACCTACCTTTTTCTGACTCTGATCTTTTCGGGCTTCAGAATTAGCCATAGTTAACCTGGGGACTGAGACTGCTTTCTTCTTGATGTTACAAATGATTTTATCATTACTGATCGTAACAGGAAACACTGAATTAATGAACGGCATTCCCAGAAATAAACTTGCTGAGTTATCATAATGCTGAATAGCTGAAATCTTAATTATATTCCCCCCAAGTTTCATTGAAATGTTATCAACATAATGAGTCAGATTAACAGAACCACCAATGGTTTCAGATCTAAGGATATTTTGTAAGGGCTTCCATAATCCTTTAAACAGTGACGGTCTAGCAAGATTATTGGAGCCACCGGTATCAATAAAAGCATCAACAGAAATCCATTCACCACGTACTTGAACTTCAACAGGAATATACAACAGATCACTAGTTCTGACAATCTTTTTCATAAAGGCTTGTTCATCAACAGAACTAGGTTTAGGGAGGAGAGAGGAAGATGATGCAACTGTCTTCGGATAAGGACATAAAGAATTCTGAACGGACTGAGGTTTAACGGATAAGAAGTTTGGCAAAGAATTCTTGGTGTCAACAGTTGTAGTAGTTGTGACAGAGGTATCAGAATACTCTTCTGTATCATCTTCTTCAAAAACAACAGAATCACTATCATCACTTAAGTGATCCTCATAAACATCGGAATCAAAATCAGAATCTTGATAAGCAAGATTCATTTTATTACTAATATCAGGCAGAGACTCAGTATCAGAAAGAGAAGCATCAGTCAAAATATATACATCTGAAACTTCATCATCAGAATCAACAACTGACCAGTCATCTGCAAATTCTTCAATATCAAAACAGGCTTTTAGTTTGTTAGAGGAACTCTTGGGACATTTGCGTGCAAAGTGTCCTTCTTGCTTACAGATAAAGCAAGCATTATCCTTCTTTTGTTGTTTCCTCTTTTTCACATACCTAAATTTACGGAATGGTCGTTTAGGATTGATAACTCTCTTAGGTCTGTATTTACCATATCTTTTTGATTTCCTTTTCCGGAAAGGAGTCCAGGGTAAAACAGAACGACACACATTCAAATTAGGAGAAATATCATGAACCTGTTTCTGCCAGCACAAATATTTTACTTTCTCTTGGCTTCTGAATAGGAGATCGATCCAATAGATTTGTTCTATCTTTTTGCCTTGGACTTCAATATCTTTCATTATCATATCCCCTATATTTCCCGGTAATTTAGAAAGAAAAGCAATCTTCTGAGTATGATCATTAACAAGATTTGCTTTATAGATTTTACCCATAAATTCAGATCCAAACTGATCTAAATCTTTTAAATCTGTTAATTGCATGCGGGTTAAATCTGTAATGATTGTTTTCTTTTCATCTTGAGGCTCGGGAACAAATTGAGTTAACAAGAGAACTTCTAAAGTGGCTAAGCCTAAAGCTGCCACATTGTTTCTTTCTTCTTGAGAAGCGCCCATCCACCAATCCCAAACAATTCCGGCCATTCGTTTCTCCGCCAGCAAGAAAATGGAAAAATTATCCAATTTTGACACAACTTGCATTTGATATAGTGCACCTATCCAAATCCGCATAGATTCTGCTGGATTAGATGACTTATCTAAATCTAAAACATATCCAGAGGAATTAGTATGAAAGAGATCTTCTTCAACTCTAGGATATTTAGGGTCTTTATGCAGATTTGCTTTCTGCAGGGATGGCATAATAAACGATGGAAATAGAGTTGCAGCATTTTCTATTGTAGCCAATTCACCTTTGTTTTTATACAAACTGGAAAATTTTGGAATTGCAGTTTTAGTACTTAATTGGCTATTACTAGATTCAGCAAAATCTGCTGCTTCTTCATGGGAATCACTGGTTTCCCATTTAGGTGGAATTTCCATTGTTTTTACAAACTTTGGAGGCTGTTCTTCTCTTTTCTTCTTCTGTCTTCTTCTTTTCTCTTTCTCTTCTCTACGCTGTTGTTCAGCGGACTGTTCATCATGAAGAAGTTTAAGATTGGCTAAAATCAAATCACTTTGAGAACCCAAATCATCTAAGACTTCTTCAGCATGTGTACACCAAGTAGTTAGATAATTCCCAATCTGATAAGTTTGATCTAGATCATTTGTATTCTGAGAATTGTCTTCTATCAAAGGAGCACAATCTGCTCGGGTTGGTGGCTGTCTAGAAGAGGAGGAAGTAGTACAGAACTTTGTTCGAGGAGGCCATTTGCCACCTTTAACAAATCTATGATTGGCATATTGCCATTCTTCAACAGGAGCAAAAGAAGTACGCATACGATGCATTTTATTTACAGTGGGTAGAAATGGTTTATACTCAGGTATATACAACTCACTAGGTGACAGAGAAGGTTCACCTAAACTTTCTTCTTCGGGAATAGTAGCAGGAACTTGACTACTTGAAGGAACTTCATTTGGAATCATAGGAAACACATATCTCTTTGGCTTAGAGACAGGTCGAGGAATTACTGGTCTTGGAGGAATCAACTTGACTTGTCCATTATCAATAGTTACTCTTTTCAATTTGGATTGAGGTTGTTTAGTATCAACTATTGACTTGTATTGGAAATACCAGTTTCCAGGTAACTCAGTAGGATCATATAGAACACCTTCAACTTGAGCATTAGACAAACCAACTGTAACACAATCCTTTAAGATAGGCTGTTTAAGTTTAGGATGTGCTGTATTAGTCAATTGAAAAGAAGCTTTTCCAATTATAGACAGGTATTCACTTTCTTCAGCCATGGTTAACCCTTGGACACCAGACAATAATTTCCAACAATCTTTCAGATGGACATCATTCAGACTAATAGCATAGTCAGGATAAATGGTTCCATATTGACAACCAGTAGCAAGGTTTCCTTGAATAGTACCAATCCTAGCATGTTCATAATTTTGATGACAGGTATCAAACAGTTCAGCAATACAGGGAGTATTAATTCCATGACGAAACAGTGGAGCTAATCCAATCCTTATCCCCCCAAAATGAAGATAGAAATACTTTCCATCTTTTACATACTGCCGAAATTTCTTAATTTCATCATCAGAGAATAAATTCAAAGCAAGGATTTGCACAGAAGGTCCAGATATCTTAATAGTGATTTCTACCTCTTTCAGAAAGTTTTTCTTCTTGAACAGGAAAGTCATAGGTAGCTTATAGATATCAGTAGAATTTAGAGCAGGAGGAGTCCAATGTTCAGGGTCTTCAACTAATTCATGATTTTCGTTTTCAACAGACTCGGACTCAGTCGACCGTGACGAGACTTCAGTAATGAATTTTCTGTCTATGGATGAGAATGATCGCAACAGATTAGCCATATTTAATCTATAACAGAAATAGACTAATGAAAGCTTTTATCTACTCGGTCCAATGATCAACAGAGTGACCTTTCAAAGGCTAGCTGGCTTTCAATAGAATTCTGTCTACAGATTAGTGAGTTAGCATCTACAAGATACAAGAAACTTGGCTCTGATACCATAAACAAGATGTATGGTCTAGGAACTTACTTGGAACAACTGAAGCGAACGCCTTCTGCAAATTTCTTCAACACATCAACCAGAGATTTGCACGGACTTTTGCGAAAGGTTCTGTAAATGTTCTTAAATACTGCAAGGTCCTTAATACACATTGAGAAGCTCTGACTTGGAGTTTCTTCTGACACTTACCATCTCTTATCTCCCAATCAGCAAAAGACTGAAACATCTCAAATTGAGGGAAAGAATCAGTATTAACAAAAGCTTCAGTATTTTGTTGGAGATATGCTGCTTCAATCTCTTCAAATAAATCTGGAATTTTGAGAGATTTCAAAAAGCGTTCAACAAGACCATTCATATTTACCTCCTCCAGTTCTAACATTTTAGAAGAAATATACATAGAAATAGAAAACTCAATTGCACCAATAATCTGATAATAATTCAGAGTTTTCAGAGTTTGAATCATATCTGGAGTATAATGACTGAGCCAAGTGTCATCGAGCTGTTGAAAATAGAGCTTAACCTGTAAATTTGGTAGAGGATAAACCTTTACCAATTCTTCATTGAGATTCAGAAAGACGCCAACATTTTTATGTTGCCAAGCTTGACATCTTTGTATCCACTGATTTCTTCTTAGTCGGAGACCAATTATCTTCTTGATTTGATCAGTGACATCGGATAACAAATATTCTAAAATCTTAAAACGCTGTACAAAAGTTTCAAAAGAATCATCAGCAGGACTGGTTCCTGCAATGGTGAAAAGACTTTCACTATGTACATGTACCTTGTTCATTTCTCTGGTTAAGGCATCAGGTAAATAATTAGAATTTCCAGGAATCCATTCAACATCAAATTCATACATCTGAAACCACATTTGCCATGCTAATAATCGCCCACGAGCTAATTGCTGAGATATCTTGGCATTCAAGAAATACTTGAAATTCATTGAGTCAGTTCGAATCAAGAATTTTGAAGGTGCCAAATAAATTTCGAACTTTTGAATTCCATTGTATATTGCAAGGGTTTCTTTTTCAGCAGGAAAATAACCTTTCTGATGTTTAGAGAATTCACCTGAAGCATAGGCACATAGAACTTCTTCAACATTTTCTCCTTCTTGCCTTCTCTCAAAAAGAGTAGCCGCCCAAAAATTGTCGGAAGCATCAGTCTGTAAGATGAGAAAACCAGTACCAGGCGGTTTTAAAGTAGGTAATGTTTGGCATTCTTGTTTCAATAATTGAACCGCTTGAGTAGCTTCATCAGACCAACCACCATTAATAAATTCTCGAATAGGAGAAGTCTTTTCAGAAAGATTGGGAATATATTTATGAACATAATTGAGAATTCCCAAAAATCGCTGAATCATTGGCTTATCTTGTAATTGATCAGGAAATTCAGATAATTTCTGTAAAACATGAGGCTGCATCTGAATTTTACCTTGGCGAACGGTGATGCCGAGAAAATCAATACTGTCTTGAAATAAAACCATTTTCTTCTCAGATAAGACTAAACCATGATTACGGGCTTCGTCAAGAAATATTTGGAGATGCTTCAAATGAGAGGCGAGATCTGGACTAAATACAAGGATATCATCAATATATACAACAATAAAATCGTATGAACCAAAAATATGATCCATTCGACGCTGAAAGAATGCAGGAGCATTTTTGAGACCAAATGGCACAACTCGCCATTGAAAGAACCCGGCAGGACATGTAAATGCAGTTTTTGGACGATCTTCTTCTGCAATTTGAATCTGATAATATCCTGATTTCATATCAAATTTGCTGAATATCTTACTGCCATGAATTTTTTGCATGATTGTTTCTTGTCGAGGCATGGGATAATTAAAGCTCTTAGTTATAGCATTTAAAGGCTTATAATTAATCACCATTCTATCTTTACCACGAACAATCTCAGAATGATTGCGAACTAGAAATGCAGAACAGGAATAATGAGATTCACTTACTTCAATCAAATTAAGATCTAGCAATTCTTGAATCTGTTTGCGCATTTATTTTTCTTCATCAGGAGTACAGGGTATCAATTTGCCAGTCACTCCATTGTCATGCAGAGTGATAATTTCTTGTTTCGGGCTCTGAGTTGTCCAAAAAGCTTGAGGATTAGTAGAACAACATTTTAGCAATTCCTCAAATATCTGAATTTGTTCAGGAGACCAATTAGGATCCCTATTGGCCTTTTGGGTAGGTTGAGCTTTGGCTTCATAAATCTTTAACACTTCTTCCCAATCATGAGATTCTTTTCTCTGTTTGGGTTGCCTTTTTAAACCTACCTTTTTCTGACTCTGATCTTTTCGGGCTTCAGAATTAGCCATAGTTAACCTGGGGACTGAGACTGCTTTCTTCTTGATGTTACAAATGATTTTATCATTACTGATCGTAACAGGCAACACTGAATTAATGAACGGCATTCCCATAAATAAACTTGCTGAGTTATCATAATGCTGAATAGCTGAAATCTTAATTATATTCCCCCCAAGTTTCATTGAAATGTTATCAACATAATGAGTCAGATTAACAGAACCACCAATGGTTTCAGATCTAAGGATATTCTGTAAGGGCTTCCATAATCCTTTAAACAGTGACGGTCTAGCAAGATTATTGGAGCCACCGGTATCAATAAAAGCATCAACAGAAATCCATTCACCACGTACTTGAACTTCAACAGGAATATACAACAGATCACTAGTTCTGACAATCTTTTTCATAAAGGCTTGTTCATCAACAGAACTAGGTTTAGGGAGGAGAGAGGAAGATGATGCAACTGTCTTCGGATAAGGACATAAAGAATTCTGAACGGACTGAGGTTTAACGGATAAGAAGTTTGGCAAAGAATTCTTGGTGTCAACAGTTGTAGTAGTTGTGACAGAGGTATCAGAATACTCTTCTGTATCATCTTCTTCAAAAACAACAGAATCACTATCATCACTTAAGTGATCCTCATAAACATCGGAATCAAAATCAGAATCTTGATAAGCAAGATTCATTTTATTACTAATATCAGGCAGAGACTCAGTATCAGAAAGAGAAGCATCCGTCAAAATATATACATCTGAAACTTCATCATCAGAATCAACAACTGACCAGTCATCTGCAAATTCTTCAATATCAAAACAGGCTTTTAGTTTGTTAGAGGAACTCTTGGGACATTTGCGTGCAAAGTGTCCTTCTTGCTTACAGATAAAGCAAGCATTATCCTTCTTTTGTTGTTTCCTCTTTTTCACATACCTAAATTTACGGAATGGTCGTTTAGGATTGATAACTCTCTTAGGTCTGTATTTACCATATCTTTTTGATTTCCTTTTCCGGAAAGGAGTCCAGGGTAAAACAGAACGACACACATTCAAATTAGGAGAAATATCATGAACCTATTTCTGCCAGCACAAATATTTTACTTTCTCTTGGCTTCTGAATAGGAGATCGATCCAATAGATTTGTTCTATCTTTTTGCCTTGGAATTCAATATCTTTCATTATCATATCCCCTATATTTCCCGGTAATTTAGAAAGAAAAGCAATCTTCTGAGTATGATCATTAACAAGATTTGCTTTATAGATTTTACCCATAAATTCAGATCCAAACTGATCTAAATCTTTTAAATCTGTTAATTGCATGCGGGTTAAATCTGTAATGATTGTTTTCTTTTCATCTTGAGGCTCGGGAACAAATTGAGTTAACAAGAGAACTTCTAAAGTGGCTAAGCCTAAAGCTGCCACATTGTTTCTTTCTTCTTGAGAAGCGCCCATCCACCAATCCCAAACAATTCCGGCCATTCGTTTCTCCGCCAGCAAGAAAATGGAAAAATTATCCAATTTTGACACAACTTGCATTTGATATAGTGCACCTATCCAAATCCGGATAGATTCTGCTGGATTAGATGACTTATCTAAATCTAAAACATATCCAGAGGAATTAGTATGAAAGAGATCTTCTTCAACTCTAGGATATTTAGGGTCTTTATGCAGATTTGCTTTCTGTAGGGATGGCATAATAAACGATGGAAATAGAGTTGCAACATTTTCTATTGTAGCCAATTCACCTTTGTTTTTATACAAACTGGAAAATTTTGGAATTGCAGTTTTAGTACTTAATTGGCTATTACTAGATTCAGCAAAATCTGCTGCTTCTTCATGGGAATCACTGGTTTCCCATTTAGGTGGAATTTCCATTGTTTTTACAAACTTTGGAGGCTGTTCTTCTCTTTTCTTCTTCTGTCTTCTTCTTTTCTCTTTCTCTTCTCTACGCTGCTGTTCAGCGGACTGTTCATCATGAAGAAGTTTAAGATTGGCTAAAATCAAATCACTTTGAGAACCCAAATCATCTAAGACTTCTTCAGCATGTGCGCACCAAGTAGTTAGATAATTCCCAATCTGATAAGTTTGATCTAGATCATTTGTATTCTGAGAATTGTGTTCTATCCAAATTGAAAAGAGTAACTATTGATAATGGACAAGTCAAGTTGATTCCTCCAAGACTAGTAATTCCTCGACCTGTCTCTAAGCCAAAGAGATATGTGTTTCCTATGATTCCAAATGAAGTTCCTTCAAGTAGTCAAGTTCCTGCTACTATTCCCGAAGAAGAAAGTTTAGGTGAACCTTCTCTGTCACCTAATGAGTTGTATATACCTGAGTATAAACCATTTCTACCCACTGTAAATAAAATGCATCGTATGCGTACTTCTTTTGCTCCTGTTGAAGAATGGCAATATGCCAATCATAGATTTGTTAAAGGTGGCAAATGGCCTCCTCGAACAAAGTTCTGTACTACTTCCTCCTCTTCTAGACAGCCACCAACCCGAGCAGATTGTGCTCCTTTGATAGAACACAATTCTCAGAATACAAATGATCTAGATCAAACTTATCAGATTGGGAATTATCTAACTACTTGGTGCGCACATGCTGAAGAAGTCTTAGATGATTTGGGTTCTCAAAGTGATTTGATTTTAGCCAATCTTAAACTTCTTCATGATGAACAGTCCGCTGAACAGCAGCGTAGAGAAGAGAAAGAGAAAAGAAGAAGACAGAAGAAGAAAAGAGAAGAACAGCCTCCAAAGTTTGTAAAAACAATGGAAATTCCACCTAAATGGGAAACCAGTGATTCCCATGAAGAAGCAGCAGATTTTGCTGAATCTAGTAATAGCCAATTAAGTACTAAAACTGCAATTCCAAAATTTTCCAGTTTGTATAAAAACAAAGGTGAATTGGCTACAATAGAAAATGCTGCAACTCTATTTCCATCGTTTATTATGCCATCCCTGCAGAAAGCAAATCTGCATAAAGACCCTAAATATCCTAGAGTTGAAGAAGATCTCTTTCATACTAATTCCTCTGGATATGTTTTAGATTTAGATAAGTCATCTAATCCAGCAGAATCTATCCGGATTTGGATAGGTGCACTATATCAAATGCAAGTTGTGTCAAAATTGGATAATTTTTCCATTTTCTTGCTGGCGGAGAAACGAATGGCCGGAATTGTTTGGGATTGGTGGATGGGCGCTTCTCAAGAAGAAAGAAACAATGTGGCAGCTTTAGGCTTAGCCACTTTAGAAGTTCTCGTGTTAACTCAATTTGTTCCCGAGCCTCAAGATGAAAAGAAAACAATCATTACAGATTTAACCCGCATGCAATTAACAGATTTAAAAGATTTAGATCAGTTTGGATCTGAATTTATGGGTAAAATCTATAAAGCAAATCTTGTTAATGATCATACTCAGAAGATTGCTTTTCTTTCTAAATTACCGGGAAATATAGGGGATATGATAATGAAAGATATTGAAGTCCAAGGCAAAAAGATAGAACAAATCTATTGGATCGATCTCCTATTCAGAAGCCAAGAGAAAGTAAAATATTTGTGCTGGCAGAAACAGGTTCATGATATTTCTCCTAATTTGAATGTGTGTCGTTCTGTTTTACCCTGGACTCCTTTCCGGAAAAGGAAATCAAAAAGATATGGTAAATACCGACCTAAGAGAGTTATCAATCCTAAACGACCATTCCGTAAATTTAGGTATGTGAAAAAGAGGAAACAACAAAAGAAGGATAATGCTTGCTTTATCTGTAAGCAAGAAGGACACTTTGCACGCAAATGTCCCAAGAGTTCCTCTAACAAACTAAAAGCCTGTTTTGATATTGAAGAATTTGCAGATGACTGGTCAGTTGTTGATTCTGATGATGAAGTTTCAGATGTATATATTTTGACTGATGCTTCTCTTTCTGATACTGAGTCTCTGCCTGATATTAGTAATAAAATGAATCTTGCTTATCAAGATTCTGATTTTGATTCCGATGTTTATGAGGATCACTTAAGTGATGATAGTGATTATGTTGTTTTTGAAGAAGATGATACAGAAGAGTATTCTGATACCTCTGTCACAACTACTACAACTGTTGACACCAAGAATTCTTTGCCAAACTTCTTATCCGTTAAACCTCAGTCCGTTCAGAATTCTTTATGTCCTTATCCGAAGACAGTTGCATCATCTTCCTCTCTCCTCCCTAAACCTAGTTCTGTTGATGAACAAGCCTTTATGAAAAAGATTGTCAGAACTAGTGATCTGTTGTATATTCCTGTTGAAGTTCAAGTACGTGGTGAATGGATTTCTGTTGATGCTTTTATTGATACCGGTGGCTCCAATAATCTTGCTAGACCGTCACTGTTTAAAGGATTATGGAAGCCCTTACAGAATATCCTTAGATCTGAAACCATTGGTGGTTCTATTAATCTGACTCATTATGTTGATAACATTTCAATGAAACTTGGGGGGAATATAATTAAGATTTCAGCTATTCAGCATTATGATAACTCAGCAAGTTTATTTCTGGGAATGCCGTTCATTAATTCAGTGTTGCCTGTTACGATCAGTAATGATAAAATCATTTGTAACATCAAGAAGAAAGCAGTCTCAGTCCCCAGGTTAACTATGGCTAATTCTGAAGCCCGAAAAGATCAGAGTCAGAAAAAGGTAGGTTTAAAAAGGCAACCCAAACAGAGAAAAGAATCTCATGATTGGGAAGAAGTGTTAAAGATTTATGAAGCCAAAGCTCAACCTACCCAAAAGGCCAATAGGGATCCTAATTCGTCTCCTGAACAAATTCAGATATTTGAGGAATTGCTAAAATGTTGTTCTACTAATCCTCAAGCTTTTTGGACAACTCAGAGCCCGAAACAAGAAATTATCACTCTGCATGACAATGGAGTGACTGGCAAATTGATACCCTGTACTCCTGATGAAGAAAAAGAAATGCACAAACAGATTCAAGAATTGCTAGATCTTAATTTGATTGAAGTAAGTGAATCTCATTATTCCTGTTCTGCATTTCTAGTTCGCAATCATTCTGAGATTGTTCGTGGTAAAGATAGGATGGTGATTAATTATAAGCCTTTAAATGCTATAACTAAGAGCTTTAATTATCCCATGCCTCGACAAGAAACAATCATGCAAAAAATTCATGGCAGTAAGATATTCAGCAAATTTGATATGAAATCAGGATATTATCAGATTCAAATTGCAGAAGAAGATCGTCCAAAAACTGCATTTACATGTCCTGCCGGGTTCTTTCAATGGCGAGTTGTGCCATTTGGTCTCAAAAATGCTCCTGCATTCTTTCAGCGTCGAATGGATCATATTTTTGGTTCATACGATTTTATTGTTGTATATATTGATGATATCCTTGTATTTAGTCCAGATCTCGCCTCTCATTTGAAGCATCTCCAAATATTTCTTGACGAAGCCCGTAATCATGGTTTAGTCTTATCTGAGAAGAAAATGGTTTTATTTCAAGACAATATTGACTTTCTCGGCATCACCGTTCGCCAAGGTAAAATTCAGATGCAGCCTCATGTTTTACAGAAATTATCTGAATTTCCTGATCAATTACAAGATAAGCCAATGATTCAGTGATTTTTGGGAATTCTGAATTATGTTCATAAATATATTCCCAATCTTTCTGAGAAAACGGCTCAAATCCGAGAATTTATTAATGGTGGTTGGTCTGCTGAAGCTACTCAAGCGGTTCAGCTTCTGAAGCAAGAATGTCAAAGTTTACCTACACTCAAACCGCCTGGTACTGGTTTTCTCATCTTACAGACTGATGCTTCCGACAACTTTTGGGCAGCTACTCTTTTTGAAAAAAGAGAAGAAGGAGAAAATATTGAAGAAGTTCTTTGTGCCTATGCTTCAGGTGAATTTTCTAAACATCAGAAAGGTTATTTTCCTGCTGAAAAAGAAACCCTTGCAATATTCAATGGAATTCAAAAGTTCGAGATTTATTTGGCACCTTCAAAATTCTTAATTCGAACAGATTCAATGAATTTCAAGTACTTCCTAAATGCTAAGATTTCTCAGCAATTGGCTCGTGGGCGATTATTAGCATGGCAAATGTGGTTTCAGATGTATGAATTTGATGTTGAATGGATTCCAGGAAATTCTAATTATTTGCCTGATGCTTTAACCAGAGAAATGAACAAGGTACATGTCCATAGTGAAAGTCTTTTCACCATTGCAGGAACCAGTCCTGTTGATGATTCTTTTGAAACATTTGTACAGCGTTTTAAGATTTTAGAATATTTATTATCTGATGTCACTGATCAAATCAAGAAGGTAATTGGTCTCAGACTACGAAGAAATCAGTGGATCCAAAGATGCCAAGCTTGGCAACATAAAAATGTTGGGGTTTTTCTTAATCTCAATGAAGAACTGGTAAAGGCTTATCCTCTACCTAATTTACAGGTCAAGCTCTATTTCATACAGCTAGATGACACTTGGCTCAGTCATTACACTCCAGAAATGATTAAAACTCTGAAAACTCTGAATTATTATCAGATTATTGGTGCAATTGAGTTTTCTATTTCTATGTACATTTCTTCTAAAATGTTACAACTGGAAGAGGTAAATATGAATGGTATGGTTGAACGGTTTTTGAGATCTCTTAAAATTCCGGATTTGTTTGAAGAGATTGAAACCGCATATCTCCAACAAAATACTGAAGCTTTTGTTAATACTGACTCTTTTCCTCAATTTGAGATGTTTCAGTCTTTTGCTGATTGGGAGATAAGAGAAGGTAAGTGTCAGAAGAAAATCCAAGTCAGGGCTTCTCAATGTGTTTTAAGAACCTTGCAGTATTTGAGAACATTTACAGAGCCTTGGGATTATCAGAATATGGAATTCCGTAATGCTATTGAACCTAATCCTTTCTCACAGCTTTATGGAAAAGACAGCATTATGAAATCTACATTAGCTGAAGATCCAGATCAGATTAAAAAGATTTCATTATGGCTTCAAGATTTTCATTCGTTAAAACTACCGGAGAAACTATCACTGATAAAAACCCTCGAACTTCTGCAAGGAAAACAACGAGTATTTCGATTAATAGTTAATCAGAAGGCTGTTATTACTATTAATGTATATTCTTGTTCATGGTCCGAAGATGCGGTTTGCTTGATCAATCTACTTCTCTCTAATCGTGTCTGTTCTTCAATGGTGTTTGAAATAGGATGGCAAGAACAAGGAAATCTTAGTCATCAATGTAAATTATGGGTTCAATCGAGTATTGAACAATCTGTAAGTATGTTTCAGATTTTTAAATGGGAGTTATTAGATGGGGTTGAACTGGCTGTACAGTCTTTGCCAGATTTCAGAAATAGCAAGAAAGATAATTTCCTTGGAATTGAAATCGATCTCTTTGCATATGTGAACCGATGGAATAAAGATGATTATCTCTTTCCATCTAAAAGTTTAAAGAAGTCTGCAGATTCGATCAGATTTACTTATGACACAGGTCAGAGTTCACATGCTCCACAAAAAGAAGATTCCTCCATTACAATCCACGATCCAAAAGGAAAAGCTAAAGTGAATAGCGAAAAAGAAACCGTATATGTGGATATTTATCAAGATGCTCAAGAACAAAATGACCCTACCTGGGAAAAAGAATATCTATCATCGCTTACATCTTCCTGGAAAGATCCTCAAGATACTTTATCTCATTTATCGTACCATTGGGATAGAGTCAAGACTCCGTCAGATTCCGAGATGGGATATGATAGCGATAGAAGCCCGAAAGGTTCTTGGTAACGAATCTCTTTGTCAGCAATGTGACACTGTTGGTCACATGTTGTGACGAATCTTTGTACAAAAGAAAAAGTTGAGTAGACACCGTCAGTGGAATAAGATACTGACAGCACCCTCAATTATTTCTACTTTTATGTCATGCATTAGGTCAGCTAGATTCGTTTGTTAGGTTATTTAAGAGAGAACTCTCTCATAGTTTAGGCATCGTGAGTTGTGAGTGCTTAGTGAGTTTGTGAGTGTGTGTGTAATCAGAGCTCATATCTTTGAGTTTCTATGGTGTGTAATTTTACTTTGAATTAATACTAAAGCCTGCTGGCCCGCCAGTCTGAGGACTGTTTCTTTTAAGAGCATCGTGTGAGAGATAGTAAGGCGCGTTTGAGAAGCGACAGGAGTTTGCAAAAGTCCGTGCAAATCTCTAGTTGATGTGTTGAAGAAATTTGCAGAAGGCGTTCGCTTCAGTTGTTCCAAGTAAGTTCCTAGACCATACATCTTGATAGTAAGGCGCGTTTGAGAAGCGACAGGAGTTCGCAAAAGTCCGTGCAAATCTCTGGTTGATGTGTTGAAGAAATTTGCAGAAGGCGTTCGCTTCAGTTGTTCCAAGTAAGGATAATGCTTGCTTTATCTGTAAGCAAGAAGGACACTTTCCACGCAAATGTCCCAAGAGTTCCTCTAACAAACTAAAAGCCTGTTTTGATATTGAAGAATTTGCAGATGACTGGTCAGTTGTTGATTCTGATGATGAAGTTTCAGATGTATATATTTTGACTGATGCTTCTCTTTCTGATACTGAGTCTCTGCCTGATATTAGTAATAAAATGAATCTTGCTTATCAAGATTCTGATTTTGATTCCGATGTTTATGAGGATCACTTAAGTGATGATAGTGATTCTGTTTTTTTTGAAGAAGATGATACAGAAGAGTATTCTGATACCTCTGTCACAACTACTACAACTGTTGACACCAAGAATTCTTTGCCAAACTTCTTATCCGTTAAACCTCAGTCCGTTCAGAATTCTTTATGTCCTTATCCGAAGACAGTTGCATCATCTTCCTCTCTCCTCCCTAAACCTAGTTCTGTTGATGAACAAGCCTTTATGAAAAAGATTGTCAGAACTAGTGATCTGTTGTATATTCCTGTTGAAGTTCAAGTACGTGGTGAATGGATTTCTGTTGATGCTTTTATTGATACCGGTGGCTCCAATAATCTTGCTAGACCGTCACTGTTTAAAGGATTATGGAAGCCCTTACAGAATATCCTTAGATCTGAAACCATTGGTGGTTCTGTTAATCTGACTCATTATGTTGATAACATTTCAATGAAACTTGGGGGGAATATAATTAAGATTTCAGCTATTCAGCATTATGATAACTCAGCAAGTTTATTTCTGGGAATGCCGTTCATTAATTCAGTGTTGCCTGTTACGATCAGTAATGATAAAATCATTTGTAACATGAAGAAGAAAGCAGTCTCAGTCCCCAGGTTAACTATGGCTAATTCTGAAGCCCGAAAAGATCAGAGTCAGAAAAAGGTAGGTTTAAAAAGGCAACCCAAACAGAGAAAAGAATCTCATGATTGGGAAGAAGTGTTAAAGATTTATGAAGCCAAAGCTCAACCTACCCAAAAGGCCAATAGGGATCCTAATTGGTCTCCTGAACAAATTCAGATATTTGAGGAATTGCTAAAATGTTGTTCTACTAATCCTCAAGCTTTTTGGACAACTCAGAGCCCGAAACAAGAAATTATCACTCTGCATGACAATGGAGTGACTGGCAAATTGATACCCTGTACTCCTGATGAAGAAAAAGAAATGCGCAAACAGATTCAAGAATTGCTAGATCTTAATTTGATTGAAGTAAGTGAATCTCATTATTCATGTTCTGCATTTCTGGTTCGCAATCATTCTGAGATTGTTCGTGGTAAAGATAGGATGGTGATTAATTATAAGCCTTTAAATGCTATAACTAAGAGCTTTAATTATCCCATGCCTCGACAAGAAACAATCATGCAAAAAATTCATGGCAGTAAGATATTCAGCAAATTTGATATGAAATCAGGATATTATCAGATTCAAATTGCAGAAGAAGATCGTCCAAAAACTGCATTTACATGTCCTGCCGGGTTCTTTCAATGGCGAGTTGTGCCATTTGGTCTAAAAAATGCTCCTGCATTCTTTCAGCGTCGAATGGATCATATTTTTGGTTCATACGATTTTATTGTTGTATATATTGATGATATCCTTGTATTTAGTCCAGATCTCGCCTCTCATTTGAAGCATCTCCAAATATTTCTTGACGAAGCCCGTAATCATGGTTTAGTCTTATCTGAGAAGAAAATGGTTTTATTTCAAGACAGTATTGATTTTCTCGGCATCACCGTTCGCCAAGGTAAAATTCAGATGCAGCCTCATGTTTTACAGAAATTATCTGAATTTCCTGATCAATTACAAGATAAGCCAATGATTCAGCGATTTTTGGGAATTCTCAATTATGTTCATAAATATATTCCCAATCTTTCTGAAAAGACTTCTCCTATTCGAGAATTTATTAATGGTGGTTGGTCTGATGAAGCTACTCAAGCGGTTCAATTATTGAAACAAGAATGCCAAACATTACCTACTTTAAAACCGCCTGGTACTGGTTTTCTCATCTTACAGACTGATGCTTCCGACAATTTTTGGGCGGCTACTCTTTTTGAGAGAAGGCAAGAAGGAGAAAATGTTGAAGAAGTTCTATGTGCCTATGCTTCAGGTGAATTCTCTAAACATCAGAAAGGTTATTTTCCTGCTGAAAAAGAAAACCTTGCAATATACAATGGAATTCAAAAGTTCGAAATTTATTTGGCACCTTCAAAATTCTTGATTCGAACTGACTCAATGAATTTCAAGTATTTCTTGAATGCCAAGATATCTCAGCAATTAGCTCGTGGGCGATTATTAGCATGGCAAATGTGGTTTCAGATGTATGAATTTGATGTTGAATGGATTCCTGGAAATTCTAATTATTTACCTGATGCCTTAACCAGAGAAATGAACAAGGTACATGTACATAGTAAAAGTCTTTTCACCATTGCAGGAACCAGTCCTGCTGATGATTCTTTTGAAACTTTTGTACAGCGTTTTAAGATTTTAGAATATTTGTTATCCGATGTCACTAATCAAATCAAGAAGATAATTGGTCTCCGACTAAGAAGAAATCAGTGGATACAAAGATGTCAAGCTTGGCAACATAAAAATGTTGGCGTCTTTCTAAATCTCAATGAAGAATTGGTAAAGGTTTATCCTCTACCAAATTTACAGGTTAAGCTCTATTTTCAACAGCTCGATGACACTTGGCTCAGTCATTATACTCCAGATATGATTCAAACTCTGAAAACTCTGAATTATTATCAGATTATTGGTGCAATTGAGTTTTCTATTTCTATGTATATTTCTTCTAAAATGTTAGAACTGGAGGAGGTAAATATGAATGGTCTTGTTGAACGCTTTTTGAAATCTCTCAAAATTCCAGATTTATTTGAAGAGATTGAAGCAGCATATCTCCAACAAAATACTGAAGCTTTTGTTAATACTGATTCTTTCCCTCAATTTGAGATGTTTCAGTCTTTTGCTGATTGGGAGATAAGAGATGGTAAGTGTCAGAAGAAACTCCAAGTCAGAGCTTCTCAATGTGTATTAAGGACCTTGCAGTATTTAAGAACATTTACAGAACCTTGGGATTATCAGAATATGGAATTCCGTAATGCTATTGAACCAAATCCTTTTTCACAGCTTTACGGAAAGGATAGTATTATGAAATCTACATTAGCTGAAGATCCAGATCAGATTAAAAAGATTTCATTATGGCTTCAAGATTTTCATTCGTTAAAACTACCGGAGAAACTATCACTGATAAAAACCCTCGAACTTCTGCAAGGAAAACAACGAGTATTTCGATTAATAGTTAATCAGAAGGCTGTTATTACTATTAATGTATATTCTTGTTCATGGTCCGAAGATGCGGTTTGCTTGATCAATCTACTTCTCTCTAATCGTGTCTCTTCTTCAATGGTGTTTGAAATAGGATGGCAAGAACAAGGAAATCTTAGTCATCAATGTAAATTATGGGTTCAATCGAGTATTGAACAATCTGTAAGTATGTTTCAGATTTTTAAATGGGAGTTATTAGATGGGGTTGAACTGGCTGTACAGTCTTTGCCAGATTTCAGAAATAGCAAGAAAGATAATTTCCTTGGAATTGAAATCGATCCCTTTGCATATGTGAACCGATGGAATAAAGATGATTATCTCTTTCCATCTAAAAGTTTAAAGAAGTCTGCAGATTCGATCAGATTTACTTATGACACAGGTCAGAGTTCACATGCTCCACAAAAAGAAGATTCCTCCATTACAATCCACGATCCAAAAGGAAAAGCTAAAGTGAATAGCGAAAAAGAAACCGTATATGTGGATATTTATCAAGATGCTCAAGAACAAAATGACCCTACCTGGGAAAAAGAATATCTATCATGGCTTACATCTTCCTGGAAAGATCCTCAAGATACTTTATCTCATTTATCGTACCATTGGGATAGAGTCAAGACTCCGTCAGATTCCGAGATGGGATATGATAGCGATAGAAGCCCGAAAGGTTCTTGGTAACGAATCTCTTTGTCAGCAATGTGACACTGTTGGTCACATGTTGTGACGAATCTTTGTACAAAAGAAAAAGTTGAGTAGACACCGTCAGTGGAATAAGATACTGACAGGACCCTCAATTATTTCTACTTTTATGTCATGCATTAGGTCAGCTAGATTCGTTTGTTAGGTTATTTAAGAGAGAACTCTTTCATAGTTTAGGCATCGTGAGTTGTGAGTGCTTAGTGAGTTTGTGAGTGTGTGTGTAATCAGAGCTCATATCTTTGAGTTTCTATGGTGTGTAATTTTACTTTGAATTAATACTGAAGCCTGCTGGGCCGCCAGTCTGAGGACTGTTTCTTTTAAGAGCACCGTGTGAGAGATAGTAAGGCGCGTTTGAGAAGCGACAGGAGTTCGCAAAAGTCCGTGCAAATCTCTGGTTGATGTGTTGAAGAAATTTGCAGAAGGCGTTCGCTTCAGTTGTTCCAAGTAAGTTCCTAGACCATACATCTTGTTTATGTAGACCATACATCTTGTTTATGAAGAGATGGTAAGTGTCAGAAGAAACTCCAAGTCAGAGCTTCTCAATGTGTATTAAGGACCTTGCAGTATTTAAGAACATTTACAGAACCTTGGGATTATCAGAATATGGAATTCCGTAATGCTATTGAACCAAATCCTTTTTCACAGCTTTACGGAAAGGATAGTATTATGAAATCTACATTAGCTCAAGATCCAGATCAGATTAAAAAGATTTCATTATGGCTTCAAGATTTTCATTCGTTAAAACTACCGGAGAAACTATCACTGATAAAAACCCTCGAACTTCTGCAAGGAAAACAACGAGTATTTCGATTAATAGTTAATCAGAAGGCTGTTATTACTATTAATGTATATTCTTGTTCATGGTCCGAAGATGCGGTTTGCTTGATCAATCTACTTCTCTCTAATCGTGTCTGTTCTTCAATGGTGTTTGAAATAGGATGGCAAGAACAAGGAAATCTTAGTCATCAATGTAAATTATGGGTTCAATCGAGTATTGAACAATCTGTAAGTATGTTTCAGATTTTTAAATGGGAGTTATTAGATGGGGTTGAACTGGCTGTACAGTCTTTGCCAGATTTCAGAAATAGCAAGAAAGATAATTTCCTTGGAATTGAAATCGATCCCTTTGCATATGTGAACCGATGGAATAAAGATGATTATCTCTTTCCATCTAAAAGTTTAAAGAAGTCTGCAGATTCGATCAGATTTACTTATGACACAGGTCAAAGTTCACATGCTCCACAAAAAGAAGATTCCTCCATTACAATCCACGATCCAAAAGGAAAAGCTAAAGTGAATAGCGAAAAAGAAACCGTATATGTGGATATTTATCAAGATGCTCAAGAACAAAATGACCCTACCTGGGAAAAAGAATATCTATCATTGCTTACATCTTCCTGGAAAGATCCTCAAGATACTTTATCTCATTTATCGTACCATTGGGATAGAGTCAAGACTCCGTCAGATTCCGAGATGGGATATGATAGCGATAGAAGCCCGAAAGGTTCTTGGTAACAAATCTCTTTGTCAGCAATGTGACACTGTTGGTCACATGTTGTGACGAATCTTTGTACAAAAGAAAAAGTTGAGTAGACACCGTCAGTGGAATAAGATACTGACAGGACCCTCAATTATTTCTACTTTTATGTCATGCATTAGGTCATCTAGATTCGTTTGTTAGGTTATTTAAGAGAGAACTCTCTCATAGTTTAGGCATCGTGAGTTGTGAGTGCTTAGTGAGTTTGTGAGTGTGTGTGTAATCAGAGCTCATATCTTTGAGTTTCTATGGTGTGTAATTTTACTTTGAATTAATACTGAAGCCTGTTGGGCCGCCAGTCTGAGGACTGTTTCTTTTAAGAGCATCGTGTGAGAGATAGTAAGGCGCGTTTGAGAAGCGACAGGAGTTCGCAAAAGTCCGTGCAAATCTCTGGTTGATGTGTTGAAGAAATTTGCAGAAGGCGTTCGCTTCAGTTGTTCCAAGTAAGTTCCTAGACCATACATCTTGTTTATGGTATCGGAGCCAGGTATCTTGTATCTTGTAGATCCTAACTCACTAATCTGTAGACAGAATTCTATTGAAAGCCAGCTAGCCTTTGAAAGGTCACTCTGTTGATCATTGGACCGAGTAGATAAAAGCTTTCATTAGTCTATTTCTGTTATAGATTAAATATGGCCAATCTGTTGTGATCATTCTCATCCATAGACAGAAAAGTCATTACTGAAGTCTCGTCACGGTCGACTGAGTCCGAGTCTGTTGAAAACGAAAATCATGAATTAGTTGAAGACCCTGAACATTGGACTCCTCCTGCTCTAAATTCTACTGATATCTATAAGCTACCTATGACTTTCCTGTTCAAGAAGAAAAACTTTCTGAAAGAGGTAGAAATCACTATTAAGATATCTGGACCTTCTGTGCAAATCCTTGCTTTGAATTTATTCTCTGATGATGAAATTAAGAAATTTCGGCAGTATGTAAAAGATGGAAAGTATTTATATCTTCATTTTGGGGGGATAAGGATTGGATTAGCTCCACTGTTTCATCATGGAATTAATACTCCCTGTATTGCTGAACTGTTTGATACCCGTCATCAAAATTATGAACATGCTAGGATTGGTACTATTCAAGGAAACCTTGCATCTGGTTGTCAATATGGAACCATTTATCCTGACTATGCTATTAGTCTGAATGATGTCCATCTGAAAGATTGTTGGAAATTATTGTCTGGTGTCCAAGGGTTAACCATGGCTGAAGAAAGTGAATACCTGTCTATAATTGGACAAGCTTCTTTTCAATTGACTAATACAGCACATCCTAAACTTAAACAGCCTGTCTTAAAGGATTGTGTTACAGTTGCTTTGTCTAATGCTCAAGTTGAAGGTGTTCTATATGATCCTACTGAGTTACCTGGAAACTGGTATTTCCAATACAAGTCAATAGTTGATACTAAACAACCTCAATCCAAATTGAAAAGAGTAACTATTGATAATGGACAAGTCAAGTTGATTCCTCCAAGACCAGTAATTCCTCGACCTGTCTCTAAGCCAAAGAGATATGTGTTTCCTATGATTCCAAATGAAGTTCCTTCAAGTAGTCAAGTTCCTGCTACTATTCCCGAAGAAGAAAGTTTAGGTGAACCTTCTCTGTCACCTAATGAGTTGTATATACCTGAGTATAAACCATTTCTACCCACTGTAAATAAAATGCATCGTATGCGTACTTCTTTTGCTCCTGTTGAAGAATGGCAATATGCCAATCATAGATTTGTTAAAGGTGGCAAATGGCCTCCTCGAACAAAGTTCTGTACTACTTCCTCCTCTTCTAGACAGCCACCAACCCGAGCAGATTGTGCTCCTTTGATAGAACACAATTCTCAGAATACAAATGATCTAGATCAAACTTATCAGATTGGGAATTATCTAACTACTTGGTGCGCACATGCTGAAGAAGTCTTAGATGATTTGGGTTCTCAAAGTGATTTGATTTTAGCCAATCTTAAACTTCTTCATGATGAACAGTCCGCTGAACAACAGCGTAGAGAAGAGAAAGAGAAAAGAAGAAGACAGAAGAAGAAAAGAGAAGAACAGCCTCCAAAGTTTGTAAAAACAATGGAAATTCCACCTAAATGGGAAACCAGTGATTCCCATGAAGAAGCAGCAGATTTTGCTGAATCTAGTAATAGCCAATTAAGTACTAAAACTGCAATTCCAAAATTTTCCAGTTTGTATAAAAACAAAGGTGAATTGGCTACAATAGAAAATGCTGCAACTCTATTTCCATCGTTTATTATGCCATCCCTGCAGAAAGCAAATCTGCATAAAGACCCTAAATATCCTAGAGTTGAAGAAGATCTCTTTCATACTAATTCCTCTGGATATGTTTTAGATTTAGATAAGTCATCTAATCCAGCAGAATCTATCCGGATTTGGATAGGTGCACTATATCAAATGCAAGTTGTGTCAAAATTGGATAATTTTTCCATTTTCTTGCTGGCGGAGAAACGAATGGCCGGAATTGTTTGGGATTGGTGGATGGGCGCTTCTCAAGAAGAAAGAAACAATGTGGCAGCTTTAGGCTTAGCCACTTTAGAAGTTCTCTTGTTAACTCAATTTTTTCCCGAGCCTCAAGATGAAAAGAAAACAATCATTACAGATTTAACCCGCATGCAATTAACAAATTTAAAAGATTTAGATCAGTTTGGATCTGAATTTATGGGTAAAATCTATAAAGAAAATCTTGTTAATGATCATACTCAGAAGATTGCTTTTCTTTCTAAATTACCGGGAAATATAGGGGATATGATAATGAAAGATATTGAAGTCCAAGGCAAAAAGATAGAACAAATCTATTGGATCGATCTCCTATTCAGAAGCCAAGAGAAAGTAAAATATTTGTGCTGGCAGAAACAGGTTCATGATATTTCTCCTAATTTGAATGTGTGTCGTTCTGTTTTACCCTGGACTCCTTTCCGGAAAAGGAAATCAAAAAGATATGGTAAATACAGACCTAAGAGAGTTATCAATCCTAAACGACCATTCCGTAAATTTAGGTATGTGAAAAAGAGGAAACAACAAAAGAAGGATAATGCTTGCTTTATCTGTAAGCAAGAAGGACACTTTGCACGCAAATGTCCCAAGAGTTCCTCTAACAAACTAAAAGCCTGTTTTGATATTGAAGAATTTGCAGATGACTGGTTAGTAGTTGATTCTGATGATGAAGTTTCAGATGTATATATTTTGACTGATGCTTCTCTTTCTGATACTGAGTCTCTGCCTGATATTAGTAATAAAATGAATCTTGCTTATCAAGATTCTGATTTTGATTCCGATGTTTATGAGGATCACTTAAGTGATGATAGTGATTCTGTTGTTTTTGAAGAAGATGATACAGAAGAGTATTCTGATACCTCTGTCACAACTACTACAACTGTTGACACCAAGAATTCTTTGCCAAACTTCTTATCCGTTAAACCTCAGTCCGTTCAGAATTCTTTATGTCCTTATCCGAAGACAGTTGCATCATCTTCCTCTCTCCTCCCTAAACCTAGTTCTGTTGATGAACAAGCCTTTATGAAAAAGATTGTCAGAACTAGTGATCTGTTGTATATTCCTGTTGGAGTTCAAGTACGTGGTGAATGGATTTCTGTTGATGCTTTTATTGATACCGGTGGCTCCAATAATCTTGCTAGACCGTCACTGTTTAAAGGATTATGGAAGCCCTTACAGAATATCCTTAGATCTGAAACCATTGGTGGTTCTGTTAATCTGACTCATTATGTTGATAACATTTCAATGAAACTTGGGGGGAATATAATTAAGATTTCAGCTATTCAGCATTATGATAACTCAGCAAGTTTATTTCTGGGAATGCCGTTCATTAATTCAGTGTTGCCTGTTACGATCAGTAATGATAAAATCATTTGTAACATCAAGAAGAAAGCAGTCTCAGTCCCCAGGTTAACTATGGCTAATTCTGAAGCCCGAAAAGATCAGAGTCAGAAAAAGGTAGGTTTAAAAAGGCAACCCAAACAGAGAAAAGAATCTCATGATTGGGAAGAAGTGTTAAAGATTTATGAAGCCAAAGCTCAACCTACCCAAAAGGCCAATAGGGATCCTAATTGGTCTCCTGAACAAATTCAGATATTTGAGGAATTGCTAAAATGTTGTTCTACTAATCCTCAAGCTTTTTGGACAACTCAGAGCCCGAAACAAGAAATTATCACTCTGCATGACAATGGAGTGACTGGCAAATTGATACCCTGTACTCCTGATGAAGAAAAAGAAATGCGCAAACAGATTCAAGAATTGCTAGATCTTAATTTGATTGAAGTAAGTGAATCTCATTATTCCTGTTCTGCATTTCTAGTTCGCAATCATTCTGAGATTGTTCGTGGTAAAGATAGGATGGTGATTAATTATAAGCCTTTAAATGCTATAACTAAGAGCTTTAATTATCCCATGCCTCGACAAGAAACAATCATGCAAAAAATTCATGGCAGTAAGATATTCAGCAAATTTGATATGAAATCAGGATATTATCAGATTCAAATTGCAGAAGAAGATCGTCCAAAAACTGCATTTACATGTCCTGCCGGGTTCTTTCAATGGCGAGTTGTGCCATTTGGTCTCAAAAATGCTCCTGCATTCTTTCAGCGTCGAATGGATCATATTTTTGGTTCATACGATTTTATTGTTGTATATATTGATGATATCCTTGTATTTAGTCCAGATCTCGCCTCTCTTTTGAAGCATCTCCAAATATTTCTTGACGAAGCCCGTAATCATGGTTTAGTCTTATCTGAGAAGAAAATGGTTTTATTTCAAGACAGTATTGATTTTCTCGGCATCACCGTTCGCCAAGGTAAAATTCAGATGCAGCCTCATGTTTTACAGAAATTATCTGAATTTCCTGATCAATTACAAGATAAGCCAATGATTCAGCGATTTTTGGGAATTCTCAATTATGTTCATAAATATATTCCCAATCTTTCTGAAAAGACTTCTCCTATTCGAGAATTTATTAATGGTGGTTGGTCTGATGAAGCTACTCAAGCGGTTCAATTATTGAAACAAGAATGCCAAACATTACCTACTTTAAAACCGCCTGGTACTGGTTTTCTCATCTTACAGACTGATGCTTCCGACAATTTTTGGGCGGCTACTCTTTTTGAGAGAAGGCAAGAAGGAGAAAATGTTGAAGAAGTTCTATGTGCCTATGCTTCAGGTGAATTCTCTAAACATCAGAAAGGTTATTTTCCTGCTGAAAAAGAAACCCTTGCAATATACAATGGAATTCAAAAGTTCGAAATTTATTTGGCACCTTCAAAATTCTTGATTCGAACTGACTCAATGAATTTCAAGTATTTCTTGAATGCCAAGATATCTCAGCAATTAGCTCGTGGGCGATTATTAGCATGGCAAATGTGGTTTCAGATGTATGAATTTGATGTTGAATGGATTCCTGGAAATTCTAATTATTTACCTGATGCCTTAACCAGAGAAATGAACAAGGTACATGTACATAGTGAAAGTCTTTTCACCATTGCAGGAACCAGTCCTGCTGATGATTCTTTTGAAACTTTTGTACAGCGTTTTAAGATTTTAGAATATTTGTTATCCGATGTCACTGATCAAATCAAGAAGATAATTGGTCTCCGACTAAGAAGAAATCAGTGGATACAAAGATGTCAAGCATGGCAACATAAAAATGTTGGCGTCTTTCTAAATCTCAATGAAGAATTGGTAAAGGTTTATCCTCTACCAAATTTACAGGTTAAGCTCTATCTTCAACAGCTCGATGACACTTGGCTCAGTCATTATACTCCAGATATGATTCAAACTCTGAAAACTCTGAATTATTATCAGATTATTGGTGCAATTGAGTTTTCTATTTCTATGTATATTTCTTCTAAAATGTTAGAACTGGAGGAGGTAAATATGAATGGTCTTGTTGAACGCTTTTTGAAATCTCTCAAAATTCCAGATTTATTTGAAGAGATTGAAGCAGCATATCTCCAACAAAATACTGAAGCTTTTGTTAATACTGATTCTTTCCCTCAATTTGAGATGTTTCAGTCTTTTGCTGATATGTATGGTCTAGGAACTTACTTGGAACAACTGAAGCGAACGCCTTCTGCAAATTTCTTCAACACATCAACCAGAGATTTGCACGGACTTTTGCGAACTCCTGTCGCTTCTCAAGCGCGCCTTACTATCTCTCACACGATGCTCTTAAAAGAAACAGTCCTCAGACTGGCGGCCCAGCAGGCTTCAGTATTAATTCAAAGTAAAATTACACACCATAGAAACTCAAAGATATGAGCTCTGATTACACACACACTCACAAACTCACTAAGCACTCACAACTCACGATGCCTAAACTATGAGAGAGTTCTCTCTTAAATAACCTAACAAACGAATCTAGCTGACCTAATGCATGACATAAAAGTAGAAATAATTGAGGGTCCTGTCAGTATCTTATTCCACTGACGGTGTCTACTCAACTTTTTCTTTTGTACAAAGATTCGTCACAACATGTGACCAACAGTGTCACATTGCTGACAAAGAGATTCGTTACCAAGAACCTTTCGGGCTTCTATCGCTATCATATCCCATCTCGGAATCTGACGGAGTCTTGACTCTATCCCAATGGTACGATAAATGAGATAAAGTATCTTGAGGATCTTTCCAGGAAGATGTAAGCCATGATAGATATTCTTTTTCCCAGGTAGGGTCATTTTGTTCTTGAGCATCTTGATAAATATCCACATATACGGTTTCTTTTTCGCTATTCACTTTAGCTTTTCCTTTTGGATCGTGGATTGTAATGGAGGAATCTTCTTTTTGTGGAGCATGTGAACTCTGACCTGTGTCATAAGTAAATCTGATCGAATCTGCAGACTTCTTTAAACTTTTAGATGGAAAGAGATAATCATCTTTATTCCATCGGTTCACATATGCAAAGGGATCGATTTCAATTCCAAGGAAATTATCTTTCTTGCTATTTCTGAAATCTGGCAAAGACTGTACAGCCAGTTCAACCCCATCTAATAACTCCCATTTAAAAATCTGAAACATACTTACAGATTGTTCAATACTCGATTGAACCCATAATTTACATTGATGACTAAGATTTCCTTGTTCTTTCCATCCTATTTCAAACACCATTGAAGAACAGACACGATTAGAGAGAAGTAGATTGATCAAGCAAACCGCATCTTCGGACCATGAACAAGAATATACATTAATAGTAATAACAGCCTTCTGATTAACTATTAATCGAAATACTCGTTGTTTTCCTTGCAGAAGTTCGAGGGTTTTTATCAGTGATAGTTTCTCCAGTAGTTTTAACGAATGAAAATCTTGAAGCCATAATGAAATCTTTTTAATCTGATCTGGATCTTCAGCTAATGTAGATTTCATAATACTATCCTTTCCGTAAAGCTGTGAAAAAGGATTTGGTTCAATAGCATTACGGAATTCCATATTCTGATAATCCCAAGGTTCTGTAAATGTTCTTAAATACTGCAAGGTCCTTAATACACATTGAGAAGCTCTGACTTGGAGTTTCTTCTGACACTTACCATCTCTTATCTCCCAATCAGCAAAAGACTGAAACATCTCAAATTGAGGGAAAGAATCAGTATTAACAAAAGCTTCAGTATTTTGTTGGAGATATGCTGCTTCAATCTCTTCAAATAAATCTGGAATTTTGAGAGATTTCAAAAAGCGTTCAACAAGACCATTCATATTTACCTCCTCCAGTTCTAACATTTTAGAAGAAATATACATAGAAATAGAAAACTCAATTGCACCAATAATCTGATAATAATTTAGAGTTTTCAGAGTTTGAATCATATCTGGAGTATAATGACTGAGCCAAGTGTCATCGAGCTGTTGAAAATAGAGCTTAACCTGTAAATTTGGTAGAGGATAAACCTTTACCAATTCTTCATTGAGATTTAGAAAGACGCCAACATTTTTATGTTGCCAAGCTTGACATCTTTGTATCCACTGATTTCTTCTTAGTCGGAGACCAATTATCTTCTTGATTTGATCAGTGACATCGGATAACAAATATTCTAAAATCTTAAAACGCTGTACAAAAGTTTCAAAAGAATCATCAGCAGGACTGGTTCCTGCAATGGTGAAAATACTTTCACTATGTACATGTACCTTGTTCATTTCTCTGGTTAAGGCATCAGGTAAATAATTAGAATTTCCAGGAATCCATTCAACATCAAATTCATACATCTGAAACCACATTTGCCATGCTAATAATCGCCCATGAGCTAATTGCTGAGATATCTTGGCATTCAAGAAATACTTGAAATTCATTGAGTCAGTTCGAATCAAGAATTTTGAAGGTGCCAAATAAATTTCGAACTTTTGAATTCCATTGTATATTGCAAGGGTTTCTTTTTCAGCAGGAAAATAACCTTTCTGATGTTGAGAGAATTCACCTGAAGCATAGGCACATAGAACTTCTTCAACATTTTCTCCTTCTTGCCTTCTCTCAAAAAGAGTAGCCGCCCAAAAATTGTCGGAAGCATCAGTCTGTAAGATGAGAAAACCACTACCAGGCGGTTTTAAAGTAGGTAATGTTTGGCATTCTTGTTTCAATAATTGAACCGCTTGAGTAGCTTCATCAGACCAACCACCATTAATAAATTCTCGAATAGGAGAAGTCTTTTCAGAAAGATTGGGAATATATTTATGAACATAATTGAGAATTCCCAAAAATCGCTGAATCATTGGCTTATCTTGTAATTGATCAGGAAATTCAGATAATTTCTGTAAAACATGAGGCTGCATCTGAATTTTACCTTGGCGAACGGTGATGCCGAGAAAATCAATACTGTCTTGAAATAAAACCATTTTCTTCTCAGATAAGACTAAACCATGATTACGGGCTTCGTCAAGAAATATTTGGAGATGCTTCAAATGAGAGGCGAGATCTGGACTAAATACAAGGATATCATCAATATATACAACAATAAAATCGTATGAACCAAAAATATGATCCATTCGACGCTGAAAGAATGCAGGAGCATTTTTGAGACCAAATGGCACAACTCGCCATTGAAAGAACCCGGCAGGACATGTAAATGCAGTTTTTGGACGATCTTCTTCTGCAATTTGAATCTGATAATATCCTGATTTCATATCAAATTTGCTGAATATCTTACTGCCATGAATTTTTTGCATGATTGTTTCTTGTCGAGGCATGGGATAATTAAAGCTCTTAGTTATAGCATTTAAAGGCTTATAATTAATCACCATCCTATCTTTACCACGAACAATCTCAGAATGATTGCGAACTAGAAATGCAGAACAGGAATAATGAGATTCACTTACTTCAATCAAATTAAGATCTAGCAATTCTTGAATCTGTTTGCGCATTTCTTTTTCTTCATCAGGAGTACAGGGTATCAATTTGCCAGTCACTCCATTGTCATGCAGAGTGATAATTTCTTGTTTCGGGCTCTGAGTTGTCCAAAAAGCTTGAGGATTAGTAGAACAACATTTTAGCAATTCCTCAAATATCTGAATTTGTTCAGGAGACCAATTAGGATCCCTATTGGCCTTTTGGGTAGGTTGAGCTTTGGCTTCATAAATCTTTAACACTTCTTCCCAATCATGAGATTCTTTTCTCTGTTTGGGTTGCCTTTTTAAACCTACCTTTTTCTGACTCTGATCTTTTCGGGCTTCAGAATTAGCCATAGTTAACCTGGGGACTGAGACTTCTTTCTTCTTGATGTTACAAATGATTTTATCATTACTGATCGTAACAGGCAACACTGAATTAATGAACGGCATTCCCAGAAATAAACTTGCTGAGTTATCATAATGCTGAATAGCTGAAATCTTAATTATATTCCCCCCAAGTTTCATTGAAATGTTATCAACATAATGAGTCAGATTAACAGAACCACCAATGGTTTCAGATCTAAGGATATTCTGTAAGGGCTTCCATAATCCTTTAAACAGTGACGGTCTAGCAAGATTATTGGAGCCACCGGTATCAATAAAAGCATCAACAGAAATCCATTCACCACGTACTTGAACTTCAACAGGAATATACAACAGATCACTAGTTCTGACAATCTTTTTCATAAAGGCTTGTTCATCAACAGAACTAGGTTTAGGGAGGAGAGAGGAAGATGATGCAACTGTCTTCGGATAAGGACATAAAGAATTCTGAACGGACTGAGGTTTAACGGATAAGAAGTTTGGCAAAGAATTCTTGGTGTCAACAGTTGTAGTAGTTGTGACAGAGGTATCAGAATACTCTTCTGTATCATCTTCTTCAAAAACAACAGAATCACTATCATCACTTAAGTGATCCTCATAAACATCGGAATCAAAATCAGAATCTTGATAAGCAAGATTCATTTTATTACTAATATCAGGCAGAGACTCAGTATCAGAAAGAGAAGCATCAGTCAAAATATATACATCTGAAACTTCATCATCAGAATCAACAACTGACCAGTCATCTGCAAATTCTTCAATATCAAAACAGGCTTTTAGTTTGTTAGAGGAACTCTTGGGACATTTGCGTGCAAAGTGTCCTTCTTGCTTACAGATAAAGCAAGCATTATCCTTCTTTTGTTGTTTCCTCTTTTTCACATACCTAAATTTATGGAATGGTCGTTTAGGATTGATAACTCTCTTAGGTCTGTATTTACCATATCTTTTTGATTTCCTTTTCCGGAAAGGAGTCCAGGGTAAAACAGAACGACACACATTCAAATTAGGAGAAATATCATGAACCTGTTTCTGCCAGCACAAATATTTTACTTTCTCTTGGCTTCTGAATAGGAGATCGATCCAATAGATTTGTTCTATCTTTTTGCCTTGGACTTCAATATCTTTCATTATCATATCCCCTATATTTCCCGGTAATTTAGAAAGAAAAGCAATCTTCTGAGTATGATCATTAACAAGATTTCCTTTATAGATTTTACCCATAAATTCAGATCCAAACTGATCTAAATCTTTTAAATCTGTTAATTGCATGCGGGTTAAATCTGTAATGATTGTTTTCTTTTCATCTTGAGGCTCGGGAACAAATTGAGTTAACAAGAGAACTTCTAAAGTGGCTAAGCCTAAAGCTGCCACATTGTTTCTTTCTTCTTGAGAAGCGCCCATCCACCAATCCCAAACAATTCCGGCCATTCGTTTCTCCGCCAGCAAGAAAATGGAAAAATTATCCAATTTTGACACAACTTGCATTTGATATAGTGCACCTATCCAAATCCGGATAGATTTTGCTGGATTAGATGACTTATCTAAATCTAAAACATATCCAGAGGAATTAGTATGAAAGAGATCTTCTTCAACTCTAGGATATTTAGGGTCTTTATGCAGATTTGCTTTCTGCAGGGATGGCATAATAAACGATGGAAATAGAGTTGCAGCATTTTCTATTGTAGCCAATTCACCTTTGTTTTTATACAAACTGGAAAATTTTGGAATTGCAGTTTTAGTACTTAATTGGCTATTACTAGATTCAGCAAAATCTGCTGCTTCTTCATGGGAATCACTGGTTTCCCATTTAGGTGGAATTTCCATTGTTTTTACAAACTTTGGAGGCTGTTCTTCTCTTTTCTTCTTCTGTCTTCTTCTTTTCTCTTTCTCTTCTCTACGCTGCTGTTCAGCGGACTGTTCATCATGAAGAAGTTTAAGATTGGCTAAAATCAAATCACTTTGAGAACCCAAATCATCTAAGACTTCTTCAGCATGTGCGCACCAAGTAGTTAGATAATTCCCAATCTGATAAGTTTGATCTAGATCATTTGTATTCTGAGAATTGTGTTCTATCAAAGGAGCACAATCTGCTCGGGTTGGTGGCTGTCTAGAAGAGGAGGAAGTAGTACAGAACTTTGTTCGAGGAGGCCATTTGCCACCTTTAACAAATCTATGATTGGCATATTGCCATTCTTCAACAGGAGCAAAAGAAGTACGCATACGATGCATTTTATTTACAGTGGGTAGAAATGGTTTATACTCAGGTATATACAACTCATTAGGTGACAGAGAAGGTTCACCTAAACTTTCTTCTTCGGGAATAGTAGCAGGAACTTGACTACTTGAAGGAACTTCATTTGGAATCATAGGAAACACATATCTCTTTGGCTTAGAGACAGGTCGAGGAATTACTGGTCTTGGAGGAATCAACTTGACTTGTCCATTATCAATAGTTACTCTTTTCAATTTGGATTGAGGTTGTTTAGTATCAACTATTGACTTGTATTGGAAATACCAATTTCCAGGTAACTCAGTAGGATCATATAGAACACCTTCAACTTGAGCATTAGACAAACCAACTGTAACACAATCCTTTAAGACAGGCTGTTTAAGTTTAGGATGTGCTGTATTAGTCAATTGAAAAGAAGCTTGTCCAATTATAGACAGGTATTCACTTTCTTCAGCCATGGTTAACCCTTGGACACCAGACAATAATTTCCAACAATCTTTCAGATGGACATCATTCAGACTAATAGCATAGTCAGGATAAATGGTTCCATATTGACAACTAGTAGCAAGGTTTCCTTGAATAGTACCAATCCTAGCATGTTCATAATTTTGATGACAGGTATCAAACTGTTCAGCAATACAGGGAGTATTAATTCCATGACGAAACAGTGGAGCTAATCCAATCCTTATCCCCCCAAAATGAAGATAGAAATACTTTCCATCTTTTACATACTGCCGAAATTTCTTAATTTCATCATCAGAGAATAAATTCAAAGCAAGGATTTGCACAGAAGGTCCAGATATCTTAATAGTGATTTCTACCTCTTTCAGAAAGTTTTTCTTCTTGAACAGGAAAGTCATAGGTAGCTTATAGATATCAGTAGAATTTAGAGCAGGAGGAGTCCAATGTTCAGGGTCTTCAACTAATTCATGATTTTAGTTTTCAACAGACTCGGACTCAGTCGACCGTGACGAGACTTCAGTAATGACTTTTCTGTCTATGGATGAGAATGATCGCAACAGATTGGCCATATTTAATCTATAACAGAAATAGACTAATGAAAGCTTTTATCTACTCGGTCCAATGATCAACAGAGTGACCTTTCAAAGGCTAGCTGGCTTTCAATAGAATTTTGTCTACAGATTAGTGAGTTAGGATCTACAAGATACAAGAAACTTGGCTCTGATACCATAAACAAGATGTATGGTCTAGGAACTTACTTGGAACAACTGAAGCGAATGCCTTCTGCAAATTTCTTCAACACATCAACCAGAGATTTGCACGGACTTTTGCGAAAGGTTCTGTAAATGTTCTTAAATACTGCAAGGTCCTTAATACACATTGAGAAGCTCTGACTTGGAGTTTCTTCTGACACTTACCATCTCTTATCTCCCAATCAACAAAAGACTGAAACATCTCAAATTGAGGGAAAGAATCAGTATTAACAAAAGCTTCAGTATTTTGTTGGAGATATGCTGCTTCAATCTCTTCAAATAAATCTGGAATTTTGAGAGATTTCAAAAAGCGTTCAACAAGACCATTCATATTTACCTCCTCCAGTTCTAACATTTTAGAAGAAATATACATAGAAATAGAAAACTCAATTGCACCAATAATCTGATAATAATTCAGAGTTTTCAGAGTTTGAATCATATCTGGAGTATAATGACTGAGCCAAGTGTCATCGAGCTGTTGAAAATAGAGCTTAACCTGTAAATTTGGTAGAGGATAAACCTTTACCAATTCTTCATTGAGATTTAGAAAGACGCCAACATTTTTATGTTGCCAAGCTTGACATCTTTGTATCCACTGATTTCTTCTTAGTCGGAGACCAATTATCTTCTTGATTTGATCAGTGACATCGGATAACAAATATTCTAAAATCTTAAAACGCTGTACAAAAGTTTCAAAAGAATCATCAGCAGGACTGGTTCCTGCAATGGTGAAAATACTTTCACTATGTACATGTACCTTGTTCATTTCTCTGGTTAAGGCATCAGGTAAATAATTAGAATTTCCAGGAATCCATTCAACATCAAATTCATACATCTGAAACCACATTTGCCATGCTAATAATCGCCCACGAGCTAATTGCTGAGATATCTTGGCATTCAAGAAATACTTGAAATTCATTGAGTCAGTTCGAATCAAGAATTTTGAAGGTGCCAAATAAATTTCGAACTTTTGAATTCCATTGTATATTGCAAGGGTTTCTTTTTCAGCAGGAAAATAACCTTTCTGATGTTTAGAGAATTCACCTGAAGCATAGGCACATAGAACTTCTTCAACATTTTCTCCTTCTTGCCTTCTCTCAAAAAGAGTAGCCGCCCAAAAATTGTCGGAAGCATCAGTCTGTAAGATGAGAAAACCAGTACCAGGCGGTTTTAAAGTAGGTAATGTTTGGCATTCTTGTTTCAATAATTGAACCGCTTGAGTAGCTTCATCAGACCAACCACCATTAATAAATTCTCGAATAGGAGAAGTCTTTTCAGAAAGATTGGGAATATATTTATGAACATAATTCAGAATTCCCAAAAATCGTTGAATCATTGGCTTATCTTGTAATTGATCAGGAAATTCAGATAATTTCTGTAAAACATGAGGCTGCATCTGAATTTTACCATGACGAACTGTTATGCCGAGAAAATCTATACTGTCTTGGAATAAGACCATTTTCTTCTCAGATAAGACTAAACCATGATTACGGGCTTCGTCAAGAAATATACGGAGATGCTTCAAATGAGAAGGAAGATCAGGACTAAATACAAGTATATCATCAATATATACAACAATGAAATCGTATGAACCAAAAATATGATCCATCCGACGCTGAAAGAATGCAGGAGCATTTTTAAGACCAAATGGAACAACTTTCCATTGAAAGAAACCAGCAGGACATGTAAATGCAGTTTTGGGACGATCTTCTTCTGCAATTTGAATTTGATAATATCCTGATTTCATATCAAATTTGCTGAATATCTTACTGCCATGAATCTTTTGCATGATTGTTTCTTGTCGAGGCATAGGATAATTAAAGCTTTTAGTTATAGCATTTAAAGGCTTATAATTAATCACCATCCTATCTTTACCACGAACAATCTCAGAATGATTGCGAACTAGAAATGCAGAACAGGAATAATGAGATTCACTTACTTCAATCAAATTAAGATCTAGCAATTCTTGAATCTGTTTGCGCATTTCTTTTTCTTCATCAGGAGTACAGGGTATCAATTTGCCAGTCACTCCATTGTCATGCAGAGTGATAATTTCTTGTTTCGGGCTCTGAGTTGTCCAAAAAGCTTGAGGATTAGTAGAACAACATTTTAGCAATTCCTCAAATATCTGAATTTGTTCAGGAGACCAATTAGGATCCCTATTGGCCTTTTGGGTAGGTTGAGCTTTGGCTTCATAAATCTTTAACACTTCTTCCCAATCATGAGATTCTTTTCTCTGTTTGGGTTGCCTTTTTAAACCTACCTTTTTCTGACTCTGATCTTTTCGGGCTTCAGAATTAGCCATAGTTAACCTGGGGACTGAGACTGCTTTCTTCTTGATGTTACAAATGATTTTATCATTACTGATCGTAACAGGAAACACTGAATTAATGAACGGCATTCCCAGAAATAAACTTGCTGAGTTATCATAATGCTGAATAGCTGAAATCTTAATTATATTCCCCCCAAGTTTCATTGAAATGTTATCAACATAATGAGTCAGATTAACAGAACCACCAATGGTTTCAGATCTAAGGATATTTTGTAAGGGCTTCCATAATCCTTTAAACAGTGACGGTCTAGCAAGATTATTGGAGCCACCGGTATCAATAAAAGCATCAACAGAAATCCATTCACCACGTACTTGAACTTCAACAGGAATATACAACAGATCACTAGTTCTGACAATCTTTTTCATAAAGGCTTGTTCATCAACAGAACTAGGTTTAGGGAGGAGAGAGGAAGATGATGCAACTGTCTTCGGATAAGGACATAAAGAATTCTGAACGGACTGAGGTTTAACGGATAAGAAGTTTGGCAAAGAATTCTTGGTGTCAACAGTTGTAGTAGTTGTGACAGAGGTATCAGAATACTCTTCTGTATCATCTTCTTCAAAAACAACAGAATCACTATCATCACTTAAGTGATCCTCATAAACATCGGAATCAAAATCAGAATCTTGATAAGCAAGATTCATTTTATTACTAATATCAGGCAGAGACTCAGTATCAGAAAGAGAAGCATCAGTCAAAATATATACATCTGAAACTTCATCATCAGAATCAACAACTGACCAGTCATCTGCAAATTCTTCAATATCAAAACAGGCTTTTAGTTTGTTAGAGGAACTCTTGGGACATTTGCGTGCAAAGTGTCCTTCTTGCTTACAGATAAAGCAAGCATTATCCTTCTTTTGTTGTTTCCTCTTTTTCACATACCTAAATTTACGGAATGGTCGTTTAGGATTGATAACTCTCTTAGGTCTGTATTTACCATATCTTTTTGATTTCCTTTTCCGGAAAGGAGTCCAGGGTAAAACAGAACGACACACATTCAAATTAGGAGAAATATCATGAACCTGTTTCTGCCAGCACAAATATTTTACTTTCTCTTGGCTTCTGAATAGGAGATCGATCCAATAGATTTGTTCTATCTTTTTGCCTTGGACTTCAATATCTTTCATTATCATATCCCCTATATTTCCCGGTAATTTAGAAAGAAAAGCAATCTTCTGAGTATGATCATTAACAAGATTTGCTTTATAGATTTTACCCATAAATTCAGATCCAAACTGATCTAAATCTTTTAAATCTGTTAATTGCATGCGGGTTAAATCTGTAATGATTGTTTTCTTTTCATCTTGAGGCTCGGGAACAAATTGAGTTAACAAGAGAACTTCTAAAGTGGCTAAGCCTAAAGCTGCCACATTGTTTCTTTCTTCTTGAGAAGCGCCCATCCACCAATCCCAAACAATTCCGGCCATTCGTTTCTCCGCCAGCAAGAAAATGGAAAAATTATCCAATTTTGACACAACTTGCATTTGATATAGTGCACCTATCCAAATCCGGATAGATTCTGCTGGATTAGATGACTTATCTAAATCTAAAACATATCCAGAGGAATTAGTATGAAAGAGATCTTCTTCAACTCTAGGATATTTAGGGTCTTTATGCAGATTTGCTTTCTGCAGGGATGGCATAATAAACGATGGAAATAGAGTTGCAGCATTTTCTATTGTAGCCAATTCACCTTTGTTTTTATACAAACTGGAAAATTTTGGAATTGCAGTTTTAGTACTTAATTGGCTATTACTAGATTCAGCAAAATCTGCTGCTTCTTCATGGGAATCACTGGTTTCCCATTTAGGTGGAATTTCCATTGTTTTTACAAACTTTGGAGGCTGTTCTTCTCTTTTCTTCTTCTGTCTTCTTCTTTTCTCTTTCTCTTCTCTACGCTGCTGTTCAGCGGACTGTTCATCATGAAGAAGTTTAAGATTGGCTAAAATCAAATCACTTTGAGAACCCAAATCATCTAAGACTTCTTCAGCATGTGCGCACCAAGTAGTTAGATAATTCCCAATCTGATAAGTTTGATCTAGATCATTTGTATTCTGAGAATTGTGTTCTATCAAAGGAGCACAATCTGCTCGGGTTGGTGGCTGTCTAGAAGAGGAGGAAGTAGTACAGAACTTTGTTCGAGGAGGCCATTTGCCACCTTTAACAAATCTATGATTGGCATATTGCCATTCTTCAACAGGAGCAAAAGAAGTACGCATACGATGCATTTTATTTACAGTGGGTAGAAATGGTTTATACTCAGGTATATACAACTCATTAGGTGACAGAGAAGGTTCACCTAAACTTTCTTCTTCGGGAATAGTAGCAGGAACTTGACTACTTGAAGGAACTTCATTTGGAATCATAGGAAACACATATCTCTTTGGCTTAGAGACAGGTCGAGGAATTACTGGTCTTGGAGGAATCAACTTGACTTGTCCATTATCAATAGTTACTCTTTTCAATTTGGATTGAGGTTGTTTAGTATCAACTATTGACTTGTATTGGAAATACCAGTTTCCAGGTAACTCAGTAGGATCATATAGAACACCTTCAACTTGAGCATTAGACAAACCAACTGTAACACAATCCTTTAAGACAGGCTGTTTAAGTTTAGGATGTGCTGTATTAGTCAATTGAAAAGAAGCTTGTCCAATTATAGACAGGTATTCACTTTCTTCAGCCATGGTTAACCCTTGGACACCAGACAATAATTTCCAACAATCTTTCAGATGGACATCATTCAGACTAATAGCATAGTCAGGATAAATGGTTCCATATTGACAACCAGTAGCAAGGTTTCCTTGAATAGTACCAATCCTAGCATGTTCATAATTTTGATGACGGGTATCAAACAGTTCAGCAATACAGGGAGTATTAATTCCATGACGAAACAGTGGAGCTAATCCAATCCTTATCCCCCCAAAATGAAGATAGAAATACTTTCCATCTTTTACATACTGCCGAAATTTCTTAATTTCATCATCAGATAATAAATTCAAAGCAAGGATTTGCACAGAAGGTCCAGATATCTTAATAGTGATTTCTACCTCTTTCAGAAAGTTTTTCTTCTTGAACAGGAAAGTCATAGGTAGCTTATAGATATCAGTAGAATTTAGAGCAGGAGGAGTCCAATGTTCAGGGTCTTCAACTAATTCATGATTTTCGTTTTCAACAGACTCGGACTCAGTCGACCGTGACGAGACTTCAGTAATGACTTTTCTGTCTATGGATGAGAATGATCGCAACAGATTGGCCATATTTAATCTATAACAGAAATAGACTAATGAAAGCTTTTATCTACTCGGTCCAATGATCAACAGAGTGACCTTTCAAAGGCTAGCTGGCTTTCAATAGAATTCTGTCTACAGATTAGTGAGTTAGGATCTACAAGATACAAGATACCTGGCTCTGATACCATAAACAAGATGTATGGTCTAGGAACTTACTTGGAACAACTGAAGCGAACGCCTTCTGCAAATTTCTTCAACACATCAACCAGAGATTTGCACGGACTTTTTTTGGCGCGCTTTGGTCGGGTGACGTCAGCATGACGTTATCTTTGTCAGGTAGCGGGGGTACGGAAGCTGACGTGGCAGATGACGTGGGCGAGGACGACAGTGGCAGGAAGTGGGGGCGGTTTATGGTTTTCCCCGCACCTCTTTTGATCAAAGGTGGTTTCGGGCGGAGGGGATGCGATGATAGCGGGTGAGCGACACGTGTCCTTTAGTACGGCGATAAAACCACTTTTCATCGGAAGGTAACTATTAGTCATCAGAGGGGTTCCGATATGGAGGCAAGCTGTCCGATATGGAGGATTGGATCCAACGGTTGATGCGTGTCGGAGCTGCGGGGGAGGTACGACGCAGGTCCCACGATAATATATTTATCGTTTTGTAATGTTTGCGGGGTTAAAACTTTGATCAGCGGGGTATGGGGGTGTGGTTATTCATTTAAACAAGTGTTAAATGAAATCCAAGGTTTTATACGAGCGGAGGGTTATTATATGGTTCCAGATGAACCAATAATCCCCGTGAACCATAGTGTATGGCCATATTAGGCCTGGGGTCGGGATATTTAGTTTTTTAGGGATTTTTATGTATTTACATAGTACGGGGAGGGGTTTAAGTTAGGGATTTATATAATAGAATTAGTATGTTAATATGAATATGGGGGGGAAGCACTAGGTTTATAAAGTTCAATTACCTAGGCTTAGGGGTGTAGAGAGAAATAAAATTTTACACAAGAAATGTGGCTTTGAGCTTTAAGAAAAACTTGTAGTTTCACTTAAATTTTTCATGGAAGTGGAGTGAAGTTAAGAGTCTTGAGCAGATCCCAATATCTTTGAGGGGAGGTTAGTGAATGATTGTTGTGAGGGGAATGAGGGGGAGTTAGACATGCAACATTTGATCTGTCACCACACTTTTGCCATGGCACTTGTGATATCCATGAGATAGATCATATTCAAAAAGATAACACTACTCATAGAGCTGCTTTTGCAACATCAAACTACTTACCCATCCTATTATTCCTAACATTTTTTTCTTCATTTTCATTGGGTGCATTTGAACTAGCAAACCCTTATTCTCTTCTTTTCTTTTAGCTGCCCTCCTATCTAAATCTACCCTTATCTCTTCCAAGGGCTCAGATTAAGCAGTTGAGACCCTTTGCTTCTCTACCTATCTACTTGCCTGCCAAGATTAAGCTGTTTGAGAAGACCTTCATTCTCTATTTCTAAGACAAGTAGATTGAAACATGAACTTGGCCAAGATTGAGCTGTTTGGCCATTCATAAACCATGATAAGAATCAAGTAGTTGTTCATAGTAGAATTCTTCAAAAATGGAACAGTAGTGGCATTTGAACTAGCACACTTTCCTAGTCTTTTGGTTGGGGTTCATTTCTTTCATTTTTATCTCGACCATTACCTTCTTTTTTCCCTTTGATTTTTCTTTTAGGGCATACCCTCTTTTCATTTTTTAATTTTTTGATTTTTTTTTTAAAATATGGAACCTTTGCAGCATGGAAAGGATGATCATATTTGGCATTTCAACAGTCAATCATGAAATATGACACCTATTGGTATAGGAACCTAATAGATTGGTGACTTGTTTGATCAGTTGAAGGGAGAAACAATATTATCAAAGATTGATCTTAGATCAGTATATCATCAGGTGTGCATCAAAGAAGAAGACATATACAAGATTGAATTTTGCATGAGGTACAAGAATTATGAGTTTATGGTAGTTCCTTTTTCTATAGCTAATGCTCCAGCCACTTTCATTTGTTTGATTAACAATGTGTTGCATCCTTACCTAGACATTTTTGTGATAGTATTTTTTGATGATATATTGGTATATTCCAAGAATGAGGAGCATGCAAAACACCTAGTAGCAGTATTGAGATTGTTGAGAGAGGATTAGTTGTATTCCAAGCTAAGAAATTGCAATTTCTTTTAGTCTTAGATTCATTACTTGGGACATGTTTCCAAGGAAGGGATAGTAGTGGACCCAAAAAAGATTAAAGCTATCATGGAGTGGCCAACTCCTAGGAATGTGGATGAGGTTAGATCATTCATGGGACTAGCATGTCATTATAGGAGGTTCATTTTGAAATTCTCCAAGATTGGTTATCCTATTACATCTTTGCACATAAAAGGAAATAAGTTTGAATGGAATGAGGAGTGTGCAACTAGTTTTGATCAGTTGAATCATTTCCTTACTAATGCTCCAATATTTAAGATTGTAGACCCGATTAAGGAGTTTGTTGTTTATAAATATGCTTGCAAGGAGAAACTTGGTGGAGTCCTGATGTAGGAAGGGTAGGTGGTTTTCTATGAATCAAGGAAGTTGAATGAGAACAAGCATAACTATGGGATGCATGATATTCATGAGTTTGTAGTTATCATTCATGCATTAAAGATGTGGAGACATTATCTTCTTGGAAAAAGGTTTGTTATAATGAGTGATCACATTGGGATGAGGCACTTGTTTGACTAACCTAATCTAAATGCAAGGAAATTTATATGGTTGGATACCTTTAATGAGTTTGATTTTGAGATCAAGTACATTAAGGTCAAGGAGAACAGATTTGTAGATTCTCTCAGTAGGATAGTGAAGGTGAATCATGTTTCAACTATGAGCTCTTATGGGACAGATTTACAAGCACAGATATTTCATGCAGGGAAACATGATGAGAAGTACTAGCAGCTGAAGCAAAGGTTACAACAGCAAAGTAAAAGTGACAACAATGAATATTATCACCTCATGAAAAATGGCTTAGTGAGATTTAGGAACATGATTTCTGTGTCAGATAGTAGTAAGTTGAAGAAGCTCATCTTGAGGGAGTTTCAGGCCAAGCCATATTCAGGCCACCTATGATAATAGAAGAATTTGAAAACTATTAAGAATTTATATTATTAGTTGAATATGAAGAGAGAGGTGGTTGAGTTTGTTGCAAGGTGTTTGGACAGTCAACAAGTGAAAGTAGAATGCAAGCATCCAACTAGTTATTTTTAGCATATTCTAATTCCAGAATGGAAATAGGAGGTCATTTCCATGGACTTAATTATAGGATTATCGAGGACATCAAGGTAGCATTATTTGATCATGGTTGTGGTTTATAGGTTGAGCAAGGTAGCTCACTTCATTGCAATGAAGTGTACAAATTTAACTAATTAGGTGGTTCAGATCTTCATTAAGGAGATGGTGAGGTTACATAGAGTTCCCAAGAAGATTATATCAGATAGAGATGCAAAGTTCACTTCCAAGTTTTGGAATGGGTTATTTACAAGACAGGGAAAGCATTAGCCTTCAGTAAAAATTATCATCCACAGACAGATGGACTAACAAAGAGGGTTAACAGGATTCTTGAAGATATGTTGTGGATGTATGTCACGCATCAGTAGTGGAAGTGGGAGGATTATCTTCCACTTGTAGAGATTGCATATAACGATGGGTATCAAGACTCCTTGAAGATGAGTACATTTGAGTCTTTCTATGGGCATACTTGTAACACTCCTATAAGCTAGAGTGATCCAGTAAACATGGTGTTGATTGGACCAAATATGTTGGCTGAGATGGAGTAGGAGATGCAAGTTATTAAGTGGAATTCAAAGGTAGCACATGATAGGCATAATGTTTATGCGGATCAATGTAGGGTATTCAAGCAGTTCTAGGTTGGAGAGCATGTATACTTGCACATCAAGCCCAAGAGGAGATCCTTGAGGATTGGGTCATGTGCTAAGTTGTCCCCTTGGTATTGTGGGCCTTTTGAGATCCTTGAGTGGATTGGACGAGTGACCTACACACTTGGATTGTCACCAACAATTAAAGTCTATGATGTTTTCCATGTTTCATTGCTTAAGATTGACCTACACACTTGGATTGTCACCAACAATCAACCATATATATGATGCTAATCATGTGACTGGTTGGACTATATTATAGGTGGAACCATAGGGAGAGTTCCATCCAAAGCCACAATGCATCTTGCACTGGAAACAACTCACGCTCTAGAACTGAGAAATAGAGCAAGTTAAAGTGTAATGGAAGCACTTTGGTCTCGATGAAGCTGTATGGGAGATGGTTGATCAAATGCTGGCCTTATATCCTTCCTTATTTTTTGGTTGAGAAGATGTGTTTTGGTTTATATTTATATATGCATATGTGTGTTGTAAATACTACAAGGAGTTGTGTTATAAAACTACAATAAGTAGTATGTTATAAATACTGCAACGTGTTGTGTTATAAATCTCCATAAGCAGTATGGTGGTCATGCTTTCAGCAGTTTGGTATATTATCAATAGTGCATCATAGAACATTAAGGATGGTGTTCCCCCAAGGGGGAGGGGTTTGTAATAGATCCTGGTTGATTCTCCATATAAATAAAATAAAAACCAAGGTCCTGAGACATGTATTCCAAGTTGAATGATGGGAAAACATTAAGTGGGCATAACTTGTGGTTTATTAATAGCTATGGAAATTCGCAAGGAAAAGAGGAAATAAATGGAATTTTTAATTAAGGAAATAAAGGAAAATAGGAGAAAGGAATGTTAAGAGACACAAATATGCATTTGAGGGAAATTAGAGAGAAAATGAATTAAAATGAAAGAAAAGTAAAAGGAAAAGGAAGAGACTAGACATCAATGATAAAAATGAATCAGAGAAAGAATTCACAACTTTTGTCAATTCTAGATTTGATGACTTTTAGTGAGAGAGGTCTAAGAGAAGGAAAGAAGAAAGCACTTGGATAGAGGAAAGCAAGAAAGCAAATGAAAAGAAAACGAAAATAAGGGAGCACAAGGAAACAGTTGGAAAAATTGTTACAACAAGAATACATTACAGGTAACATGTTGCATGTGTGATTTCCTTGCTGAGATTTGAATGCATGGTATATTCATATGGTTCCTTGGTTATTGTGTTTTCCTTGGCATGATATTTTCCTAAATTGATAGTGGTTTCGGCCTTGCCTTTCCATTTCTTGGATATCCATGTTGTAGTGGGTTCTTAGTCTAAATTTTGGATTTGGTTCTCGGGTTCCTTAGTGGTCATTAGTTGGGATAGAATCTCTTGAGCCCTAGATAAGCTTGGGTTCCCTGGAGGCTAAGGGTTGAGATGGTAGTTCTTTGGATCCCTGTAACAATTTGTGTTCCTTGGAGGCAATGGTTGTAGATTTTTACTTGTGGATTCAACAACTTATGTGATATGCTAAAACATAAGGCAAGAATATACTCTACTCATTAGCAGAAACAAAAAATTGATTGATGAAAACACTAAGCAGAAAAGAAATAATTTCAATTGCACATAGCACAATTATTTTCTTGGGGAAGCAACTGCTCAAAACCTTGACTATCTATATTGCATTAACTAGAAGACATGAGAAGAAAATACAATGTTTGTTCAACCCGAACAATCTCTGCACAAGTATAATCTATCTCTCTGCTTTACAAACTAGTTCTAGCCAACCCTTAGCCAATTCTACTACCTGCCAAGCCCTTAATTCCTTGTGCAATCATTAAGGTAATTAGCCCATATTTAATTCAAAAAATCCCTCACCACAATTGTAAAATCCATCATAGGTCTTCAACTGATTGTATGCACCATCTGTACAACTTGGAAAATTATACAATTGTTAATACATTGTCCCTGAACTTTAATATCAACTGGTTCTTTCTCAAAACTGATGATCCAAGTGGATATTAGTGACCACCCACCTATTCCACTTGGACCCCCACCATTGTTTCTTTCAGTTTTCCAATTTCCTTAATTGTAGCACAATTTACTATTTTTGGCAGTTTTTCGGGTCCTGAACTTCCGGACCTGTTTTGAGGCCCTAAACAACATTTTTTGGGGAAACCACCGGTGGAAAATAGGAGTTTGCAACTCGACATTTATTTCCAATAGTTGTAGTCCTCGGATAGATATTTGTAACGAGGTATTATGCGTGTCAAACGAAGATCATATGCCAAGGTTATGACCCCAAGAAGTTGATGTACCAATTTACCCCAACAGAGCCCATAGTTTGGCATTTCATCTCCTAGGGTTAGGTTTTTGGATGTTTGGGGTTTTCCATTGCTTCTCAATAATAAATAGGCCCTCAAGCCTCAGTATAACACAGTTCAGAGGCATGCAGCCACCACATCTCTTCTCAGAGATAAGCTCCCCGAGCTAGTCTCATTTCCATTTTGTTTGTAAGAATATTTCAGTATTTGATATTAATGAAATGAATTGTTAATTCTACTGCATATTTGTATTTATGGTTAAATCTGTAATTTTTTTTGTTTCTGTTTAAATTTGGATCAGTGGTATCAGAGCGGTCTACTCTTTCTTTGTTTTTCTTTGCATGTCCCCAAAGAGGTCAGGATATAAGGGGTTAGGGCTTGAATTGGGTGAACCTTTGCAAGATCAGCACCACAAATCCCAATAGCCTCCCATGGGGGAAGAAAATAAAGATGAGGGAGCAGGAGATCCTATCAGAATATTGCTCGAGGGGGGCCTTGAGAAACAAAGGAACGTGATGATGGATAACTTTTCCTAGATCCTTCAACGGTTGCCCGCCAGTGTCGCATCCACATCTGGAAGCCACTATGGAGGCATCAATTCTTTTAAGGTACAAGTAAACTTTGGCATTCCCATATTTTAGGGGAAAATAGATGCAAACGCCATAGATTAATGGTTAAATCTACTAGAAGGATATTTTTCTATTCATGATTTTTCCAGTCAAGAAAATATTACTTTTTCTCTTCTCAAAGCTACCCTGCACATCAAGGACTGGTGGGAAACCTATTGTGAGTAGAAGGATGAAAGTTCACCCTCACTATTTTCAGCCACACCCAATTGGAATTCATTCCGGGAAGCCATAAAGGAGTAGTACTACCTTGTCGGAAGCTATGAGGATAAATACATAAAGTGGACCACGCTGCGATAGGGAAGGGACCAAGACATGTTGGAGTTTACCAATGTTTTTCATACCCTTCGCACGAAGTTGGGTATCAATGGTTCTGAGAAAAAATTGGTACTCAAGTACTGCAGATGCCTACACAGGTACATCTAGGATGATATGGATTTCCTGAACATCTCCTCGTTAGGCATGGCATACTGATATGCTGTCAAGATCAGGTAGAAGCTTAAACAGAAAAATAAATACTTTGGATCTGTGAATCCGAAGTAAGGAAAACGTTCCCCCAAATCGTAGAACAAAGGACAAAGCCCAAGTGGGACAACCTAGGAAAACCAGCCAAAGCCGCAAACAAAGAACAACACCGAAAAGCCAAAGAAGGACATAGGAAAGTGATGTGAGTTCCATAAGAGCTCCACTTACAACACAAGTGAGTGTCGAGCCAAGAAATTACTGGTGGTGGAGCTGAAGGCTTATGAATCAGATGCATGTTCTGACTCTAATTTAGAACCTGACAAGGGGAATGTCAAAGGGAAGTAGATTATCGATGCAGAGCCTAATGAAACCATTTCCACCATAGAGATTCATAAGGAGGAACCCGAAGATCCAAAGGAGGAGGAGCGCCTCTTCCACTCCCATGTGTGGGTAAAGGGTTCCCCACTACAATTCACCATCAATAGCGGGAGCCAAAAGAACATCATTTTAGTAGAGTTCGTGAAGCGGTTGGGCTTACTGACCATAAAGCACCCAAACCATACACCATCAAGTGGCTTCACTAAGGATGGGATCTTCGCGTCAGCCAGCAGTGTCGCCTTCCATACATCATCAAGCCCTTCACGGATGAGGTATTATGTGACGTTGCTCCTCTTGATGTTTGTGATGTATTATTAGGCCAACCATACTTGTGGAAGCGATATGTTGTGTATGAGTCAAGGCCTTGCGCTGTTGTTTTTAGCTTGGGAAATAAGTTGTACAAGATACCGGAGGTATCACCGCATACCGCCATCTCTTTGGTTACTGCTAAAAAATGCAGTAAGCTCATTTCCAAAACCAGGAAAATTATTTTCCTGATGATACACCCTCAGGGAAAGAAGAAGATGGTGACCATGACCTCCAGACAGGGCCCCTTCGCATGAAAAAAACCGATGGACAAGGCTGTGGAGGAGTATGAGGACATATTCACCTACCCTATAGGGGTGCCTCTACATTGTTAGGTCAAGCACTCCATCGATCTAAACCTAGGTGCATCTTTGCCCAATGGACCAATCTATCGACGCTCCGTTCTGGAGAATGACAAAGTCAAGAGGCCAATTCAGGAGCTACTACAGAAAGGTCACATTTGGCTGATTTCATCACCTTGTGGGAGCTGATCGTGTTGGTATAGAAGAAGGATTGGACTTGGGTACTTTGTATTGACTATCGAGCATTGAACAAGATCACTATCCAGAATACATACCCAATCCCATGGATTAATGACCTGCTGGACCAACTCAAGGGGGCCAAATAGTTTAGAAATATCGACTTGAAGTCCGGATATCACTAGGTACAAATTGTACCCTCCGATGTGTGGAAGGTTGCCTTCAAAACTAAGGAGAGCCTTTTCGAATGGCCGGTTATGCCTTTCAGGTTGAAAAATGCTCCTACAACCTTCATGAGGCTGATGAATGACATCTTTTGGTTATTCAACAACTCATTTGTAGTGGTATACTTGGATGGCATCCAAGTCTTCAGCCAAAGTTGGGAAGAGCACCTCCACCCCATCCGATAGGTTCTCCAAAAACTACGGAAATGTAATTTGTGTGCCAATTTAGCGAAATGCACTTTTGGCATGACCCACATTCAACATTTGGGATACATTATTAATGAATAGGGGATGCATGTGGATCCAACCAAGGTTGAAGTCATCTGGGATTGGCCAGCCCCAACCACTCTGATAGAGCTCTGTAGCTTTCTAGGTCTTGCCAATTTCTACCGCAGGTTCGCGTTGGGGTTCTCTCATATCACTTGGCCCTTGAGTCAAGTCAGCAAGGGAGGAGAGAAAGAAAAATTATTTTGGTATAAATCTCAACAGAAGGCATTTAGAGAGTTGAAACATCGCCTCTAATCAACACCAGTGATCACATTACCATACTTGCAACAAACATTTGAGATCGAGACAGATGCCTCTGATTATGCTATTGGGGCAGTCCTTACTCAACAGGGGTATCCAGTAGCATATCACAGTGAGATACTTTTAGGCACAGTTTTGTTGTAGGGAAAAGTATCCGATTCGGATGACCCTATCCCACTCTAAGGGTGATAGTACCTTAGCAACAACTGTAAACAAAACTACTTAAGGTTTACTTCTTTATGAAAGCAAGAGAGGATGAAGAAATGCACTAACCGTTGTCTTGCGCTTAATATTTGCTCCAATCTCTTCTCTTTGCTGCTTGCTCCTAGCTCTTTGCTCTTTTGCTGGCCCAGCTACAATGAGATCCTGCAAAATAACAAAGAAGGAAACTACAAGAAGCATGCATTCATAACTGATTCAAGGATTAGCATAAATCAAATATACAATCATCACAATACATCATTGAAACAAATGCATATAGAAGAACCTCAATAGCTTTTATTAATGGAAGAAGTAAAGTTCTGAGAAGGTTACAACCATTGAAGGCCCCAATCCAGCAACACCTCCCAGCAGAAAGAATTTCTCCTCTTCACCTCCTTCAAGCAATCACCCAATAGTTCTATAGTGAAACCAACAGCATATCATTACTTTGCACAAAATTCCAGCCTCCTGAGCTCATAGGAGAGAGCTCAATATATAGATGAATTGAGAAAGGATGAGTCAGCTTGCAACTGATGTGTAGTTGCCTTGTGTCCTCTCTCTCTTCAGTTGATCTTCAGTTCTTGAGTCCACTTGGAGAACCTTGCTTCCACTTGGAGAAACAGAGCCTCTGACTCATCACAAGGCGAAATCCCTGATCCAAGTGTCATTTTTGGAAGATTCCAGAGCAATGACTCAGTGTGCCACTTGTCCCATCTCGCTCAGCACAGGTGGCCTTTGTTCTACCTGCTTTGCAACGCAGGTACACCATGGAGGAGTTGAGTTTCAGCGCAGAAGCCTAGTGGAGCACCTGCTTTGATTTCAGGATTGCTTGTTTTTGAGTGTTTTCAGGTGGAGAACTGATCTGAGAGCTGTTGGTTTGCTGATCTTGTTCCTCTAGGGGTAGGAACATCATGTCTAGGGACTTTGGATCCCTTGGATTATTGACAATTCATGCCTGATGCTGCAAGGCACAAAATTGTCTATAACAGATGCCCCCTAAAGTATGAGGTCGTTTATCGGGTGAAATGCTTTATTAGGAGGATCCGAAGTTCATTCAATCTGCTGAGAAGTGTCCTGTAATAAGATACAATACAATACATTATTTTTCATACTTTTTCATGATCTAGCTGAGGCGGGCATTCCCATGTTTAGCTTTATAAATTCATTTTGGTACATAGAACAGACGATCGTCTGATGGTAGACTGATAATTCTCTGCTGAAATTATCATCCTTTGAGAAGGATGATCATCTGCTGCAATGATGTACACATCAAATGTCTTTATATCCTGAATATATATCGCAGCCCGGATGGATGAAACTAGATCCGGGGTCTTCAATCTCTCCCGATCTTCACTCGATGTACAAGTTGATCCATGTGAGAATTTCTTGAAGTCGAACATGGAAAGACATCGCTTGATTACCGGTCAATGATGTAAACCGTTAACAAGCGCGAGAGGAATCACCGATAAGGATGATGACCCTCAAGGTACAGCAGTACAATTCACATGGTGGGAATAAAGGACTTGGCGTCGACCACCATGCAAAATCTTCTGGTCGAAGGTCATTGATGTATACCTGTCGCCGGAAGTGAGAAACTTGCCATTGAGGCATGCAAGCTTCAAAGTACTGAAGGGGTTGTTCCTAGATTAATTCCTTGGATAATGAGCTGATGTCGACAAGGAGCGATCCGCCAAAGGAGGGCCTTAATGAATCCCACATCAGTGACACGGAACGGAGCTAGTGATTGTGATTAGGTGAAAACAAACTGTGATGTATGATTCAGGGTGGCGGTCATGAAATGGATGAAGGACAATGTATGGCAGTGGATGGGACACGGTTGATTCTTTGCAGAACAACATCTCTTGAACATATAACGACACTGATGTGATGGATCGGTAGCATTACCCCAAAAGTGGATGGTGTGGCGAGGACCATGGTGATGAGACCGATGAATGAAACAACCCAACCCGATGTGATACGGAGGACAAAGTGTCATGTTCAAGATCGACTTGCTACCATTAAAGCTGTGAGGTTCTCCCAATTTTTCCCCAGTCATTGCTGACCAGTACCTCTTTATTTTTGTCAAGCTTGAGGAGGATAACATATGCTTGTTCTATAACCTGCCCTTCGGGCAAGCCCATCGCTATGTTTTAACGAGCCTAGCGATAGGGAAACTCATTCTCGTCTAAAGACAAGTTTGTCGCTATTTAATGAATTTAACGAGTCTAATGACAAGGATAACTCGGTCCTTTTCATTTTTAGAGAGTCTGAAAAGGTACATAAAGTCAACTCCAGAATTCCTTTTTCGTCATCTAATCCCTTAAGTCCGAAAAAGTATAAAACAATACAGAAGGGATGAGTTTTCGGTACTTTTAACGAGCCGAACAAGACAAGCGCTCGATCTTTTTGTGCAATAATCCCTCAGGTCCAAAAATATTAAAATCTAGAGGAGGGATAGCTCTTCCGGTCATTTAACGAGCTGGAAGGCCAAAACTCGGAAAACTTTTCATATTTTACGAGTCAGGAGAAAAGAGCTCAAAGAAGACTCGTCTTTTGAGGAACGAGTGATAAACAAGGATAGCAGCAGATTCCAGGTACAGGTTGGAATTTTCCAATCACGGCAGTGTCACAAGGATGGCTAAGTGAAATCACTCTTCGCAGCTGTTCCTCAAAATGGGTAAACAAACATATGGAGATGAACGATTGGCCAAATGAACGGATGGAGGTGAGACTGCAAGAACACGACCAAGGGCTTTAATATGGCTGTCAAAGGTTACATTTACCAAGGTTATTTACCGGTTCATTTTTTCTAGGTGAGCTTGAACTCTAGGGGAAGATTGCTCACAACTTATGTTTATTTTTTAACGAGCATGAACTATGTGCTAAAACTGCTCGGATCTTGCGTTTATTTTTTAACGAGCATGAACTGTGTGCTAAAACTGCTCGATTATACCAGTCATAAGATAAGAAATGTCTCCTGTGAGATAGCTATTTTTTATGGAGCTTTATCTCACGAAGCTATGCTCCGAATTTGGAAAATTTTGACCTTTGCCCCACATCCTCTCTTTATGCAAGTTCGGAAACGACTAATCCAAAAAACAGATAAATAACCGCTCTTTGCTTGCATTCCAAAAGGTTTGCATGCCCCCAGGTATAAAATAGAATTTCAAGGCTGCCCCTCCTCTCCCTCACCTCTTCTTTTCTTTGGGTGTTCCCAGCTACTTGTCATCTTGCCAATCTAATGTTAACGATACTTGTCTTCTCGTTATTCTAAGGGATCTTACGCGGTACTTGTCTTCCCGTCGGCCCAACTTTTAATGAACAGCTATTTGTGACAAGAGAAGAACACTACTCAAAGACAAAACATTAATGTTATTGAGGGAGGCTTGCCTCTTTCTGGTTACCCGAAGAATGGTTTTATTCGCTGCCGCAAATGAAACTCTTTCTTCGGCGATGTCTATCATTAGGTTACACAAGGATGGTTACAATTTGTTGCAGCAAATAGAAACTCATTCTTTGGAGGCTGCCCCTACTTATCCTTTAAAACATTTGTTTTAATGGGTGAGGCTTGCCTTTTATCCAAAGACGGTTACTACTTACTGCCACAAACGGATCCCCTTCCTTGGCAGGGCCTACTTATTTAGATAAAGATGAATGACCTTTGTCAAACAAGTAACCTTAACAAAAGAATCTTGTTCCAGAACAACCCCTCTTCCATTCACGGACGGGGTACGGACTAGTCATATTCTTTCGCGGAAATTCTACCCTATACCCAAGGTTTCTTCTGCCCGAAGCAGACTAGGGTGCATGCCCCCTGGGTTCCAGTCTTATCGTTCCGAATCACTCGCACTCATCGGGAAGTAGAACCGGGGGTGGAGGCATTTCTTGAGTGAATAAGCCATTCAGGGATGGTATTTGACTATTTGCGATGCGAGATCCCGGAAATGAAAGTTGGTCTACGAGCTTGACCACCTTTCCTTCGTGTGGAAAACACATTACTCTAAAGAGTGAGGAGACTATAGCTCCCATGCGATATATATAGTCCCATCCAAGGAGTAGGTTATAATCCAAGGGTCCTTGGACGACCATGACATTCATATGAACTGTCTTCTTCCTCAATGTAATCGGAACATTGGGGAGGATCCCTAAAGGGCGACTGGTTCCTTTATCAAAACCTGATAGATTTCTCATCTCAGGTAAAAGCGCTGGGGAACCCAGTGCTTTCCAAGCAATAGAGGAAAGGATACTCACAGATGCCCCTTCATCAATGATAGTTCCAGCCATTACCATTCTATAGATTTGGACAATGATTCTGAATGGTATATTGGCTGGTAACCGGGGTCTGCCTAGTTGGTTCCAATCAAAGGACACAACCAGGTTGCTTGGTGGTGGGACCGAATACACGGCCGGATACGACCCTAACGATGTTCCTTCCTGCGATAAAGGAATGGGTGCATTGCCCTGATGCTCATCAGAGTCTGTGTTGATGAAAAGAATCTGGATGGTGTCATCCTTATTCTCTTCAGTGAGGGTGTCATTTGAAGATGAATCTTCAACGACGGTGTCATTTGAGGATGAAACCTCTGAAGGAAGAACCGGGTCAACTGCCGTATCGACCTTTAGACTTTCGTCTGGTCTGGATTCAGTTGGTTCATTCTCAATGACCGGCACTTCAGCTGACCACTTGAGCGGGCCAGCTGGATTTTCAACTATCGAGGGACTTGGCGTGAGTTTTTGGTATCCAGGAGGAAGTCGTAACGGTGAGACCGGACGATCTTCCAAAACTCTCTTTGCCTCATCTAAGAATGGACAACGGTGGATGGCGTGATCGCCTTCACACAGCATGCAGGGTGATCTTGGTCTCCCTTTTCGTCCTTCACTCTCGCTAGTTGACGGACTGCAATCAACATGACTACCAGAGGTCGATGCTACCGTATTGTGCAACCTGGGGGACCAGTCCCTTAGTATCCGGGGAATACAAGGACAATCACGGTGGAAGTGGGTCCCTTTGCAAATGACACATGGCGATTTAGGCCCGGTCGGTGCAGTGTGTGGATTTTTGTCAGATGTCTTTTGCTTGCCCCCAGTCGTCTTCGCCTTAGGCTCCTTCTGCTTCTTTTCTTTCTTCTTCTTCTCCTTCTTCTCCATGGGAGGCTGACTTCTGCCGGCTCTACCTTGTGAAGATGAAGGATCAGAGGAAGAATTGTAAGGTGTGGAAGGCTGGTGGGCAGCTCTAGACTGGTCTGACTGTTGATTCGACTGCTTAGGATTTGTGGTGGTCTGAACTACATTAGTTGAAAAGAGCCATACAGGTAGGCCAATTGTCAATCCTGGAAGTGACAATGTGGCCATATGGGGCGCACCAACATCTCCCCAAGAGGAGAAGGGACTGGGACTTCCACCAAGGTGACTTCCTTGGTTGGTGGGCTCCATACTTTTCAACTGAAAGATCAACGCGGAAATAACAGGTGATTATGTTCCGTTTAAAATAAATTTTATTAACGACGCTTTAGACACAACTTTGCTTTTTCATGTTTTAAGAGTCGAGAAAAAGCTAAAGATGACTCTAGTCTCCTTCGATGTTTCAACGAGCCCGAAGTGACAAATGCTCGGATGGACTTTTTCAGTTATAGAGTTTGAAAAAGGCCAAAAGAAACTACTCTGGAGTTCTAGGCAGAGGGTGTGCCAAACTTTTCGTGAAACCACAGAATACGTTTTACGGTACGGGTGGTCGATCTTCGTGAATGCTGTGTTCACTGCATTGCGATCAGTAGGGCGGCCGACACGGCTTCCTATGGATAAAGGCTTTGTTCCTATAGGGGTCTCCCAATATATACGTGACGGTACGTGGGAGCACAAGTCCGTATTAGTGCCACCGACTCTCAGGAGGAATCACCCACCTTCGTAGAGATCGACAGTCACTACGTTTAACGACGCCGGAACACGTCTCTACCTAGACCTCTATGTGTTTGCGTTATGTTACAAAGCGTTGTTATGTAAATTGAATTTATTTTAATGTTGATCTTTTTTAGCAGTTTGCCTTTAAGGATCACCACGAGATGTATGTAACAAATTCCTGAATGTAGTCTAAGATGAGAAGCAAACTTTTCAATCTTTCAACTTTGAAAATCTTAACTACTGAGGAGAAGAAAGGCAAATCTTTTCACACAGATCATAGAGCACACACTAATGCAAAATTTCCTAAATCAGCATGCAAACAGTCAAATGCAAAATGCACAATGCATGTATTTTCTTTTCCCTTTCCTAATGTTGATGTATTACAAAAAGAAAGTTGTTATTTAACTTTGATTTCGATTTAAAGCGAAAACAAACAAGCTTGTCCAAAATCAAAAGACACCTTAAGATTTACTTGTTTAATCACTGGAAATACATGAAATCAAACCATAATGACGAAAGTAAAAAGACTAATCAGCTATGGACAGCAAACAAGCTAACTCTTTAGACCAGCAAAATGCCTAACACAGGTTCAGATCTAAGAGGCCAAAGCAAGACTAGTTCACTTTCGTTATGGGAAATTGTAAATGATGTAAGAAATACAAAAGAACAAGTACAATTTCGTTATATAACAGAGGCGGAATGATGGCAAGTAAGGTTGGTTTCAGAATAGGTACAAGACTAGTAACTGGCTGCAAAATCTATAGTGAAAACAGGCAAGAAAAAGGGAGGAAACCCCAAATGCACAAGGCAAAATTGGGCCAACGCAGGTGCTGCACAGCCAGTCTGGCTCTCAGCACAGGTATCCCCTTCGGGACCTGCGTTGCAAAGCAGGTAGCCTGTGTACTACCTGCTTTGGAAAACGAAAGTTGCGTTTTCTCAGTTTCTGGGTCACAATTTTCTCAAAAATTCACAGTTTTTGCTCAAATCAGAAGTTATCAGTCAAGCACACACTAAGGGATGACAAGGAAGATGAAAAGCTATCATTAAGAGCTTACAAGGATCCTTGTAGATCAGCTCTTCAAATCATGAACATGCTCAGAAATGAGCCAGAGTAGCTGCCCTCTACTTCGCTTTTGATATAGTCAAAAGCTTTTCGATTTGGTACTCTTTTGTTCAGGAAATGAATAGCAAAATACTACAAACAATCAAACAGATACGATCCCCAGTGGAGTCGCCAGTTTTTTGTAGGGAAAAGTATCCGATTCGGATTACCCTATCCCACTCTAAGGGTGATAGTACCTCAGCAACAACTGTAAACAAAACTACTTAAGGTTTACTTCTTTATGAAAGCAAGAGAGGATGAAGAAATGCACTAACCGTTGTCTTGCGCTTAATATTTGCTCCAATCTCTTCTCTTTGCTGCTTGCTCCTAGCTCTTTGCTCTTTTTCTAGCCCAGCTACAATGAGATCCTGCAAAATAACAAAGAAGGAAACTACAAGAAGCATGCATTCATAACTGATTCAAGGATTAGCATAAATCAAATATACAATCATCACAATACATCATTGAAACAAATGCATATAGAAGAACCTCAATAGCTTTTATTAATGGAAGAAGTAAAGTTCTGAGAAGGTTACAACCATTGAAGGCCCCAATCCAGCAACACCTCCCAGCAGAAAGAATTTCTCCTCTTCACCTCCTTCAAGCAATCACCCAATAGTTCTATAGTGAAACCAACAGCATATCATTACTTTGCACAAAATTCCAGCCTCCTGAGCTCATAGGAGAGAGCTCAATATATAGATGAATTGAGAAAGGATGAGTCAGCTTGCAACTGATGTGTAGCTGCCTTGTGTCCTCTCTCTCTTCAGTTGATCTTTAGTTCTTGAGTCCACTTGGAGAACCTTGCTTCCACTTGGAGAAACAAAGCCTCTGACTCATCACAAGGCGAAATCCCTGATCCAAGTGTCATTTTTGGAAGATTCCAGAGCAATGACTCAGTGTGCCACTTGCCCCATCTCGCTCAGCGCAGGTGGCCTTTGTTCTACCTGCTTTGCAACGCAGGTACACCATGGAGGAGTTGAGTTTCAGCGCAGAAGCCTAGTGGAGCACCTGCTTTGATTTCAGGATTGCTTGTTTTTGACTGTTTTCAGGTGGAGAACTGATCTGAGAGCTGTTGGTTTGCTGACCTTGTTCCTCTAGGGGTAGGAACATCATGTCTAGGGACTTTGGATCCCTTGGATTATTAACAATTCATGCCTGATGCTGCAAGGCACAAAATTGTCTATAACAAGTTTGGAGGTATCCCACTTATGAAAAAGAGATGTTTTCAGTTATGCAGACCTTCCGACAATGGAAGCATTACATTTTGGAGAAAGAAATGGTCATCCACACATACCACCAACCCCTACAGTTCATACAGACACAAGGGAAGTTGCAAAACTATCACCATAAAAAATTGTCCACATACCTGCAACAATTCCATTTAAGCATTAAGTACAAGAAGTGCAGCACTAACAATGTTGCAAAATTCCTCAACTGAACATTGATCATGGCGTTAATCACCGTGCTTAATTATTATGGGCATGAGACTTCTGATTGGCCACTTCTATACAAAAGTGACCCAGAATTCAGCCACAGATACCATATGCTCTTGGAGGTTCAACAAGTTCCAAATTTTCACTTCCAAGATGCATTCTTATGTGACTTGGGACACCTTTGTGTTCCTTCAAGTGACTATGCCAAGTTGATTTGGGAAGCACACTACAGACGGGTCGCTAGGAATTTCATGGTCGAGAAAACAGTGGCAGTACTGCATAAGTATTTCTCTTTTCTGAATCTTCAACAGGATGTCAGAAAGTACATTAGATCTTCCATTGCCTGCGCCATTTCCAAACCGACCATCAAGAATCTAGACCTCTATACTTCACTGCCTACTCCCATTCGACCTTGGGAATCCGTCTCCATGCATTGCATGTTGGGCCTTCCTTCTACTAAGCATGGAAACGATTGTGTTTTTGTGGTCGCCGATAGATTCTCAAAGATGGCCATTATGGCGGCCTGCAAGAAGAATGTCACAACAGAAGCCACTGCTAAACTCTTATTTAAACAATTGTCAGTACACTTTGGGATCCCACAGTCTATCATCTCAGATTAGGACAACATGTTCCTCAGTACATTTCGGTCCAATCTTTAGTTGATTTTGGACACGAAGCTCACTAAGTCCAAAGATTTTCATCCCCAAACTGATGGCCAGATAGAGATCATCAACAGGATGATCATATACATTATGCACATGTACAACTCAAAGCATCCATGCACATTGGATGAGAGCCTCCCCTATGTCCAACACATCTATAACCAGGATCTCCACAACTCAACTGGCCACAACCCTTTTCAAGTGGGCTTGGAATTTCAGCAACTATGTCCCATTGATGTGGCCATACCATTTGCAGCTACTCAGGAAAATTTGGCTCATGTCCAGTTCAAAGCCGAAAAGGAAAACATCTTCATTGAGCACATTCAACACATCCACCAAGAGGTCCATGACATTCTAGAGAAATCAAATGCCAAGTACAAGCAGCGACATGATCAACATTGGGTGCCACACAAGTTTTAGGTGGGCGATAAAGTCTGGTTGCATTTGCAGAAGGAACGCCTTACTATATCCTATCAGAAACTTAGACCACTCTGATATGGTCCTTACACCATTTCCAAGTTTGTGGGATACAATTCATTTGATCTCAGCATTCCCCCATTCCTTGTCATGCACCCAGTGTTCAATGTGGACCACCTTCGACCATACTTCCCACCATTGTTGGACACATCAAACATTGCAAAACAACTCACACCTATATAGTTAAATCCAGAATGCATGGAACAAGCGACAACTGATCGGATCATGGACACATAGATCAAGAACACCTGACAACAAAGAATCCAACTATATCGAGTTGTCAAAGTAGGCCAACTCCTTCGCCAAGGCAAGTGGCTTACTAGGGACTAAATTCAGGAGAAGTTTCCTCATCTCATGGAGGAACTCAATGCAATGGGGACCATTGCTTCCTAAGGGGGGGTGGAATGATCCAGGTGGATATTGTTGGCCATCTGCCTTTTCCAGTTGGACCCCCACCATTCTTTCTTTCATTTTTTTAGTTTCCTTAATTGTAGAATAGTTTACTATTTTTGGCCATTTTTCGGGTCCTGAACTTCTGGAGCCGTTTTGAGGCCCTAAATGTTGTTTTTTGGGTAAAATCATTGGTGGAAAATATAATATTTTAACACAAAATTATCTATTAGTGGTTGTAATCCTCAAATAGATCTTTCTAACAAGGTATTATACACGTCAAACAGAGATCGTATGCCAAAGTTACGACCCCGAGAAGTTGATGTACCAATTTATCCCAATGGGGCCCATAGTTTGGTGTTTCATCTCCTAGGGTTAGGTTTTTGGATGTTTGGGGTTTTTGATTTCTTCTCAATAATAAATAGGCCTTCAAGCCTCATTGTAACATAATTCATAGGCATGCAGCTACCACATCGCTTCTGAGAGATAAGCTACCATCGCCGAAGCTAGTCTTATTTCCATTCTGTTTGTAAGCATATTTCAGTATTTGATATTAATGAAATGAAGTGTTATTTCTACTGCATCTTTGTATCTATGGTTATATCTATAATTTTTTTCATTCATGTTTAAATTCAGATCAACTGACATGCATGATTTATATATGAGTGAATCTTCAGTTAACTGGTGGAGCAGTGAAGCTACACTGAAGTTGATCCCCACTACTAGACCTCCTAGTAGTTCCTCCAACTGATTGAACTATTTAACTGAATTTAACTTAGTTGGACTAAGTTAATTAATTACAACTCAAAAGAACTCAACCTAGAGCCCTAAGATTTATGAATCACTCTACTTGACTCTAGATAGACTTCGAACTTGAATTTACTGAGCCAACTAAGTCAAATTAACTTAGTTAACTATTACAAGTTTCTATGAGAATAGAATTTCGATTTAATTCCTAATTTAATTCAAGGAAAAGTTAAATTACAATTTCTATATGCTAATTTTAACATTTCTTATTGCTATTTTCAACACTCCCTCTCAACAATGAAGGAATTCATCTCCATCCTGATTTGGCACTTTTGGAATGTTCTACATGCAACACTTGTCACTATTATAGTTTCTACTGCAACATCAGCAACCAAAAAACATCCAAACTGAATTATTATGATCCATCTATCACCAAAGCCTCTAACTACTACTAGCTACTGTAGTGTCTACTGAAAACGCTTCGTTTCTCTTGACTCTGCACTGTACCTTCTGGGCTCCTTCCAGCTCTACTTTGTGCTCCCTAGTATCTATTTACTGCTAGTCTCTACCTCTGTCACTATGACATCTGACTACATCAACTACCACTAATCCATCCTGCTATTATGTACTGTGGGCTCCCATAGCAATGTAATGATCCATGAGACAAAACATCTCAATGGACCCTGCCCAAATTTCCGCACTCTTGGGACTATTACTTCACATCGCCCCACCTCTCACCTAGATGTATGGCTACATGTGCTCCCTTTGCCCACTTGGCTCGAAATTTTCCCCTACTAAAGGTCTCTTCTCAAGTGGATGTCTCCACTCGCTCTCCTCTCTACTTCTCCAATTGTGGTTTCTCCACAACTTACTGAGTCTTCTTCTAAGGCTACATGTTGTGAGGTAATTTACGCTCCCTCTCAACCACCAATTCTCTAACTTTTCCCTTGCTCCTCACGTCTTTGCATGCATATTGTACCTCAAGTACATACAGGTTCTTGATTGACACATGGATCTATTGCACTTTTCTTGTGGTGATGTGTCTAAGGAAAACCTTTCTTGTGCTAAAAAACACATTGTAGCCACATTCTTCTAATACCGTGATGGAAAAAAGATCCTTCTTTAGTCCTGGAGCATACATCACATCTATGAATTTGAGAAGGGAGCTAGACTCCCTCTGAAAGGTAACTATACTGATGTCAGTCACGCTATACCTCCCATCATCTCCAAACTCTATGTTCTGCTTGAGGTATTTCTCCTTCAAGTAACTGAAAAGATCTTTATTCCCCGTCATATGGGATGAGGCACCGCTGTAGAGATGCCACATGCTTTCCATTGCAGTGTTGGCCATGCATGCAATGAGAGTGAAATCAAGTTCAAATTGTGAAGCTAAAGCTTCACCATCTGCTACTATTTTAGGATCCTTCTTGCTTGCTTTCTTCTATGGGAAATTCGTGGCATAGTGTCCATACTCGTGACAGTGAAAACACTTGATGTTCAACAAGTCCTTATTCTTTCCACCCTCCTCACTTTGGTACTTATTTCCATTGGCTTTCTTTTCTTTTCTAACTAATGAAAATTCCTCTTCCACTTCTTTCGATGAGGTCCCATCTCTGGTGTTTCGTTGAAACTCTTCTTGTACCAAGTTTGACCAAAATCGCTCCCACTCTAGTAGCTTCTCCCTCCCATTAACTGAGTCCTGGTAATAGTGCCAACTCTTGGGAAGTCCTAGAAGTTATAGGCTCACCAAATCGTCTTCGGAAATAGTAATCCCGACACTTCCAAGCTCATCTCGACATTGGGTGAAATTGATCAAGTACTTCAGGCTAGATTCGTCCTTCTCCATCTTGACCTTTCTAAGTTTATCCTTCAGTGGAAGCTTCCCGTGGTCACTTCTATTTTGAAACAAGTCCATCAATGCCTTCCAATTTGAAAATGGAGTTTCCTTACCATGGATATTCGAGACAATATGATCTAAAACTCATTTTAGGATAATCCTTCTCAATTTTTCCACACACTATCTCCATTTATCCATATCTTTAGCATCAGATTTTGGAGGCTTCAGAATATCATGATCTATGAATTCCTTCAGCTCATTGTCTTCTAACACTACCTCCATCCTTTCCTTCCACGCTATGTAATTTTAGCTGCTCTCCAGGGCATACTCAAGTCTCAAACTATAGAATGACATACTTCTGACTCTAAAGTATGAACTTGCAAATTCGATTTCACCTACACATTAAACTCAAATTATCCTCTTCTATAATGTCTTCAGCTCTGATACCATCTAGATTTTTACTTGTATATTCAACATCTTATGTGATATTCTAAAACATAAGACAAGAATATACTCTACTCATCAGCAAAAACAAAAAATTAATTGATGAAAACACTAAGCAGAAAAGGAAGAAGCACATTACACAATATTTTTCCATGGAAAGAAATTACTCAAAACCCTGACTATCTATATTTCATTAACCAAAAGATCTGAGAAGAAAATTCAATGCTTGTTCAACCCAAACAATCTCTACATAAGTACAATCTATCTCTCTTCTTCACAAACCAGCTCAAGCCAACACAACTAATTCTGCTGCCTGCCAAGCCCCTACTTCCTTGCATAATCCCTAAGGGAATTGGCCCATATTTAATTTGGAAAACCCCGCACCACAACTATGCAATCCATGATAGGCCTTCTACTGATTTCATGCACCATCTGTACAACTCATAAAATTACACAACTGATAGTATGTTTTCCCTGAACTCTAATCTGAATTGGGTCTTTCTTAAAACTAAGATGCATGAGTTATTTATGAGTGGATCTTCAGTTAACTGGTGGAGCGGTGAAGTTGCACTGAAGTTGATCCCCACTACTAGATATCCTAATAGTTCCTCCAACTGATTGAACTATTTTAACTGAATTTAACTCAGTTAGATTGAGTTAATTAATTACAACTCAAAAGAACTCAACCTGGACCCCTAAAATTTAGGAATCACTCTACATGACTCTAGATAGACTTCCAACTTGAATTTATTGAGAAAACTAAGTCAAACTAACTTAGTTAACTATTACAAGTTGCTATGAGAATATAATTTCGATTTAATTCGTAATTTAATTCAAGGACAAATTAAATTAGAATTCCTAGATGTTATTTATAACATTCCTTTTTTCTATTTTCAACAATGGGTTGAGATAGTAATCCCTGGAGCCCTAGACAACTTGGGATGAGACAAATCTAGTTTGGTGTTAGTGATTTCTGGATTGGTTGGGTGAAATCACTATGGTTGTGGGTTGAGGTGGTTTGACCTCTAGAATCCATGGTAGGTTTTATTTTGGTTTAACCCATACGATCCCAAATTCATGCTTGGAATATGGCACAGGGGTTATTGGTTGAAAGACAGATTTTGGTTCAGCCCAATCTATGGCCGGGTGGTACGTGCAAGTCCTTGACTTGGTTGGATATTGCATATATTAATATGAGTAATTTTTCTATTATAATAAATGAGCACATGTACTATCTATTATGTTGATCTTATGGTTGATCTATCATGTATTTCATTCTGGTTATAAGCATGGTTGAATGATGTGCTCTTGCTATGGATTTTGATGATGGTTTTATAAGTTATCGAATGGTCAATGTGTGCATGGGATAACAAGTGTTGTTGCAACTAGCTTTAGAGTCCATTGAGCCTTCTTGATGATTCTCTAACGAAGTTAAAAATTCCATGATCAGATATGAATTCATGTTCTATAGCTTCTATGTTTACCATGTGTTTAAAAAAAAAATTCATATGTTCCTTGCATGTTATGAGCAAGATCTAGCCCTACTATTCATTGTACACACTTGTTATCATCTGACACTGAGTTCTAGTGAGTTCCCGATTGTTCTAGGAAGACGCTTGTGGGCTAGCCCTAAAAAAGTGGCACAAATCTCACAATCAGTAGCACATAACAGGGAAATTTCGATTGTAACCGCATGCACAATATGTCATGTGTGGGGTTGGAGCCTTTAACCTACATGCATAACGTAGTAAAATGATGCTTAGAAAATTGTATGTGTGAAAGAATGATTGATGAATCATTTTACACATAAGGACAAATGAATAAGTATAAGAAATGCGGAAATTATGGTGTAAGCCTTGTGGAGGTGCGCTAATATGTGTGGAGTGGTGGAGTATTTCTGCACATTTCACTTGAGAAATGACTAATTCAAGAAAGATTTTGGGGATTGGAAAAATAAAATATGAGTGAAACAATAAGCCAACACATATATAAGTAGTTGAATTTAATTTTATTCAATTTTATTTGAAACTTTCAATTATTTTGTGGGATATGGACATTTCATTAATGTTTCCCTTTTTGTTGGTGTGCTAGTCACATGGATTGTGTAAAAGCTTGTTTTGTGGTCATGATCTTTTGATTCACATATTTTTTCCTCTTGTCCTTAATTATCTTGATTTGGAAACTTCTCCATTCTTTAATGCATGACAGTTTACTACCATTGCAGTTATTTTATGATATTCAAATAAAGAAAAAAAATTCTAAAAAGCCATGAATAGGGATATTTATTTTGTGAAATTCATCTAAGATTTTCACTCAGATATAATTTCTATCATAATAATATGCATACAACAAGAATGAACTTCACTGAAAAGACTAGTACGCTCACAGGGTGATAACATCTCCCTTCTTTTTCCAACCTGGCAAGCCAAGGCTAACAACTTTCAAAATATTTGGATTTTTAAGAGTTGCATTATCTACTTTCAATGCTCTTCTACAACAATGTGTTACTTGATCTAGCATCATAATATTCCACATTGGTTGAAGGAGTCTGGTTCAATCTTAGATAGAATTGAACTTCTTAGCTTTTATTTATACTCTTCCAATTAATAACATTTTTTTTTCTTTTTTTCTTTTTTTTTGTGGTGGTGGTGGTTGAGTCCCAATTTTTTTGGGACATTGGTTCTTATCCAGGGTCAAAATGGGACACATTGTGTTCATTTCTGTATTTTCTCCAACTTTCTCTCTTATTGTCCAATGGAGACAAGTAGTATTGTATTGCCTAAACTTGTTGGCACAAACTATTTTTTATTGGAGCAAGCACATGTAACCCATATTCATCACTAAAGATTTGTTGGAACTTGAATTCAAAGGATTAAGTCATGATGAAAAGAAATCTCTTATAGAACTCATTAAGAAAGACAATGAAACACTTTCACCTCTAGGAATTATTGTTGAAGAATCTATATTTCCAAGAATCAGTGGTGTAGTATCATCTAATGAAGCATAGGTTATCTTAAAGAATAAATGTGAAGGTGTGGTTGTAGCTAAATTGCAAACATTAAGGAGGAAAAATGAAAATTTCCGCATGCAAATTAATGAATCTATTCATGATTAAATCACAAAAATAAAATATCTTATTAATCATATGAGGTCACTAGGTTGTTGGCTTGTTGGGGCCTAACCAAGGTTTGGAGTTAATTAGCCAAACAAATCCCTGTACTACTGGCCCTTTTCACAACATTCCGCGGAGTGTGGACTAAGGTCTCACACGAAGTAGTATGGGAGGGTGCTGGAACCGGGTTTCCGCACCCTTGGGATGTCTGAGAGGTTCAGTTGGTCCCACTGTTCGTCCCTGCTGCACAGGTCACTTCGCACACTTCCCTGTTCCTCGCGCCTTGATATACTACCTTCGCGCAACCCTAACTAGGGGTTGTGGAGCTTCCACACTGCTAAAGCAGTGCTCTTCACTATTACCCGAGATCTTACTTATCTTCTTGTACCATTTAATTATCTTCGCGTACTTGGATGTCTTATGTTATATTTATTTATACAAAGCATTCATATGAGTTCACACAACAAATAAATAGTATACTTGCAGATTATACCCAATCATACATTAAAACAAGAAAAGATACACATAAATATGGTAAACTTCTCTTTATTGATTCTCCCAATGGCTACAAACTCAACCTGCCCTAGGCACTTGGCTGCAGAGGTCTATGCACTTAGCTGCAGACTACTAGGCCTCTGCGCACCAACTTTAGAGCCTTCTCCAACTCTACGGCCCAAAGACACACTTCACACTTCGACTCAATCACTTAGACTTCTCATCCTCTTATCCTATCCTCTATTAGTTATCTTATACACTTACAGCCTCACTCTATTTATACAATCCCATGGTCCACAGGTCTATCTAACCGACAGTACATTACAAAAACTAGGGCGGACAACCCTGTGACTCTATCATGATTTCGCGCTCCATACCCACAATTCGCGGAGCTTTTACAAAAGGATTTGGTCAAAAATTGGGTATTAAGCCCCAAAACATGCCTTGGAGGGATTCCATGCCCAACAGGCCCCCAACATAAACATCATGACTCACCCTCGAGTCACTTTGTCAGCACGGAGATCTTCGCACGAAGTCCTTCCAACTCTGCTCAAACTGTTGCAAGATCGGTAGCACACTGAGTTGTTGCCTGCTGGATCTGTTGTACGCATTGTTTCGAGACCGCGGTGTTGGAATTTCTTCTCTACATCTATTCCTGTATCCCCTGCATTTGTGCGAGCTTGCCTTCAATTTTTGTTGTGATGGTGAAGGCCTCGTTGATCCAAGGCTGAACACGTGCCTTCAGGACTGCTTCCTTATGTCATACCGCGTCCACCTGTTCTTTCAGCACTTTGGCTTGTTACATCCGCGTGAGCCTCTAAGTGAGGGCCACCATCTGCGTAGTTCCTTTGACGCTGTCATATTGCTGTTGGAGTTCTCGCGCCTCTGTCTCTAAGCTCTGGATGTTGGGATCCTCCTGCAAATTCGTGAGGACCTCAAATGACTCTTCCAACAAGCTAGTGTAGTCTCGCACTGCACTACCAATCTCATCTAGTCCCGCTGTAATAGCGTTGGCGTGTTGTTCTCTGACTTACGGAGGGGTGGACAGCTGCGCCTTTAACCGCAGCTCGGCGATATGAAGGTTCAGCTCCAACTGAACCTTTTTCATTTCCTCTCGTGCCTCACGCACCCCTGCTGCTAACCTGTGGATGCGCGCCTCTGCTGGTGTGTCTGCTGGGATGGCCAGCTCTGGGACGCTTTGACAAGCTTCATCTATTACCTGTACCAGTTGTCAATTCTGTGACACCACTTCATCGTGCTACAAGGTCAACTGTTCCATGTTGATTTTTTGCTCACTGAGGACTTGCAATGCGCGACTCTCCCTAGCCCGTAGTTCTACAGTTATCCCATCCTGCAGAATGTATAAGGTCTCCCGTGGGAGTGTAGCCATGTTCATGCCAAGACACTTCAACGTGCTAACCATAGGCCTGTCGGTCTCATTTATTGTCGCTAGTGCCCCTTCTGGAAGCACTATGGTATTCATCACTCGAGCACGCAACATCTATTCTGCTGCCATTGTTCCGACTGCAAGCATGGTCGAAAGGGTACTAGCCTGAGGAGGGCACACCTACAACTCCAATAGCTACGCTCTGAGGGCCCCCAACATAATCTTGTTCTCCTGCATAAAATTTTGAAGGGCCTCGGAGGTGACATCATACACTATCTCACTGATGTCATGCAGATCACCCTTAGTTAGTGTGATCAGGTCAATAGACAACTTCGATGCCTTGACCTTCTTGCGCGGCCCTGTCTGCTCGGTTGGGTGCTAACACTTCAACTATGTTGACGTGGTTTGTGGGTCTGTGCCTCCCTCTTCTTCCTCTTATTCCTGCCCATGCGAAGGAAATGTTTGGCCCTCGCGGATCCTATTGGCATACTTTGTGGCCCAGAGTGAAGCATACTTCGCGGCCTCTGGCAGATCCCTGTCAAGTGTGGGGAATTGATTATCTTATAGCAATTCCCCTGCCACAAGTACTATGGACAGCATAAGCCATTCATAGTGGAACGTTTTTCCCTGTTCCTAAGCTTTGTAGCAATTCTCCAAGAATTCCTTTTAGAGGAACTTGGACCAGTTAAACTGGACCCCCTCCACGCATTGTTTCGCAAGTGCTACCACCGGCGTGGGTACTTTGTTCGCATGGCACTTGTGCATAACCTTACCAGCCAGTATTTGGGTCACCACTTTCACTTCTTTATCACTGATGATGGATATGGCGTAGCCCCTTTTCTTCTTCGCCAGCTTATATTTCTTCTTCATGGCCTCCGTGATGGCCAAGTCACTTCTCTTCCCCTCCGAGATGTTTGTGAGGTCCTCGCCTTTGCATGAAAGCTGGGTAATGCTATGAATCAAGTTTTCCATGATGGGGATGGGCTCCTCTAGCCACAAACACCCATCATGCACCAGGCAAAGCAGTTGCCTGATGACGAAAATTGTTATTGGGGCATGGTGGAAATGTGGCACCCAGAGCAGGTTAAGTAGCCCAGCCTTTTCCACTCCGTGCAACCACTTTCGTGGCTCTAATTTTGTAACCCCCACCATGATGTTCTACTTGGGCTTCATGAGGCGCGAGGTCTCAAGGTGAAGGAACTTCTCGTGGTCAACGGAGTCCCAATCTTCAAATTTTAAACTCGGCACTCGTCCTAGGTGCGTGCGCTAAAAAATGATGTTTTCTGGGAGGAGCGGGTTCTGGAGCGATCTCTTGGTCTCGTCAAGGTCCTTGGGAACTTTAGCCTTCCCTTTCTGTAGGGGGACATAGGCAGTCAGCTTTGTCGAAGGGTGCGCAGGCTCAGTTTCCTCCTCCATGCCTTCATCCTCATCTTCTTCGAGGATAAGGTCCTCCAAGTCTTCTTCTTCCTCATCAGTCTCTATGGTTACGACTTTCCCCTTCTCCTCCATCGACAGTTTGGTGCATAGTGGGTTCCTTGGAGACACACATACGGGAACCATTTCTTGTTTTTTCTTCCTTGGCCTTGGCGTGCGTGGTGATTTCGAGATTTCTGCCACAATCCGAGCGCCTTTTGGAGCATCCCCCACAATCAGGTCCTACGCAGCCTCTGCGGAAGTCATTTTTGTTATTTTCATAACTTCCTCAGATGTTGCCATTGTGTTCGTCTAGAAATCTATCACTTGCAAACTTAAGGGCTCAATCAACGCTCAACACAAAACAAACAGGGCTATGCTCAATAGCTCAATTCGCAAATTACCAAGTGTTGTTTGTCGGGTATCTCTTTGTAATTTATAGCCCTTTTTGAATTTGAATTCAACCATTCCCCCCAAATCTAGTTCATTAATTCTCCTTTGGCGATAGATTTTCCCAAATCTTGCCCATAAATCGTGTCTTAAATGCCCACCCCCCGCTCCATTTGGTCTCAAGTCGAGCATCCCATCATGAATAGTGACTTCAACGGTCACTTTTTGGATAACCCACGTGGCAACATAGCCCCCCATGTGCAGTCGTAGACCTTGTGATTCTTTGCTTCTGTGCGCAACTCCAACATTGCGCAGCTCCTAGGGAGAATAACTTATAGTCCCACGCTTCCTTTCAACTGCCTGGAGCGCTAAGGCTGTACTTCCCTCAGCTAGTCAGGTGGTCGCACCACCTGTATAGAGTTTCATCTTGTCATCCATCATTTTTCCTGGAAAATACGCACCTTTTATTATTACGAGCAGTGTCGCGCACTTTATCATCCGCAACTCACTACCCTGATTGATTCGCTTAGTAATGTGTGGTTCAAGCCAAGGCGTCAAACCGATCAATTCATGGGGTTAGTCCTCAAACTTATCAACATGATTGTGCACATCCTGTCTTATCACCCTGGTCTTTTTACCAAGAAAATCATCCTTTATCTCATCCTCCAGATTCTTGAATTCTGCATCTACCAGAGCGCTTTTCTTCCTTAATTGCACCCTTTCTTTCTCAAGTTCTTAGAGCCTAGAATTTCCCTGTTGGATTTCTTCTTCTAAGGCTCCGCAAACCGTCGTATCTACCAGTGCTATCATGCATGATCTAAGCTTTTCATGTAATATAGGGCTTAGAGTGATCGCTTTATACTCTAGCCTTGGTTGTGCCTGCACGATCAAGTTCTTGTGCGCGGTCCTATAAGCCCATAGAACTATTGGTATGCACAGGTCCCAGTCAATCTGCTTTGCATTATGGACCTTGTTCAGCACTTCGCGTACTTTTTTAAAGGTCTCCACATGGATATCCTTCTGCGCACTTGGTCTTTCCATACTCCGTGGTTCCAACCAGAGGGGTCGTTCATGACATTGCCTTGCCCACACCTACTTATTGATCGTGTCTCATACCGCAAGGACTGTGTGCATTTGTGTAGGTTTCACACCATATGCCTGTATCCACCTGGATAGGTGGGTGCGCAGACCATTTCATCCGACAATCTTGTTTGTTAATCACATTTGAGGCTTCCCAAACTATGTGTGCATCATCCTTTTGCAGTCGCGCCAATCCTAAAAACTTCTCTGTTGTGTACCCCACCATCGTGCAGGTGTAGCCCACAGTACCCATTTCAGAGCGTCGAAGCATTGTTGTTCCGACACTTCTCTTTCAAATCTGTTCAAGATGTCATCCACCTCACTTAACCTGTCATACATAGGTAGATCTCTTACCTTTGTTGCTACGTAACGCAGTGATCTTGTCATCATGTTACAATTGAGCGTGGTTATCTCGTGTAACCGGTTCTGCCATCGTTCTATCTCCTTGTTAGAATCTGATGTGCAGGAGCTTTCGCGCTCCCATGACATTCGGCCATCTGTGGTTTGATTTACCCAGTCTTGGTCCTGCGTGGTTATCTTGTAGATGCAATTTAGTTCGTCGTCATGCACTGGCTCCGTGTAGCATGATCCTTCTACAGGGTCTAAAGGTACCACTACGTGCAGAGACTTTTTCTCAAAAATAATCTTGCGCTTCTTTAGATTTATCACTCCATTCATGTCAGTGGCCCAATCTATTCCTAATAGCGCAGGGTACGGATTGTTGTCATCAACAATCTCTATCACTTCAAAATCGACTACTGCGCTTGCTCCTTCGATATCTATTGTGATTCCCTGCAATCTCCGCTTAGGTGGGATCTTTTGTTGGTTTGCCATTCATAGTTGGATAGGAGGCCATTGCAGCGCAGGCCTGCCCATGCGCTCCCATGTCTACTTTGGCAAGATGTTCACATCCGATCCTAGATCTACAGTCACTTGGTTCATCTTATATTCCCCAATCTGCGTGGTCATCTCATCTCCCTTCCTGTTCGTGTTGTGTGCTTCACGAGCTTTTGGACTACGTGTGGTTCTCCTGGCGCGGTCCCAATGCATCTAGTTATGAGTTCTTGTAGCCCCTTTATAGCCTTGTTGTCGCACAGCAACTTCATGCATGTCTCCAAGAACGTAGTGAGCATTGATGGGTCCATTTCCGGCTCTAGTCTGTCTTTACGTCCTGAAGCGGAGGCATCAGCAAAGCTCCTCTTAGCTTCCATGAAGGTCTCCTTAGAGCGCTCCAAATCAAATTCTAATTCCTTCGTTGGAGCCTTGTGAACCCAAGTACTTTCTTCAGGCTGTTTTCCTTTGTCATCCCCTGTCGTAATTCCACTCCAGAGCACGATATTTACATTAGGGTCTTCCTCATGCAGCTCAGACCTCAGCGTTTGCAAGTTCTGTGTCGGGGGAGGTTGGAGTGCTCCTTTATTGCGCAACCTCGCTATCAGTGTGGGACAATCCTCCATCTCTAGATCAAATAACGTATAATACAAGCATGATGGTCACGTTAGATTTGTACAATCATGGGCATAATGCCTTGGCCCTCCATAATTGTAACATATCAGCTTTTCACTACCTCTTCCTGGTCTATCTCCACCTCAGCCTCGTCCGCACCCCTGAAATCTGGTGCATGTCATTCCTGCATTTTGATCGAGGGGTTGTGTTTTGGCCTAAACTCTGTATGTAGGAGTTCGATCTATCATCATCTCATAACTTCTACAGGTGCACTCATCATATCCCACTGACCTATAGAAATGACAGAACAACTACTATGAATTCTGCATATACTTTTGTAATAGATGGCATTTATCTGTAGCATGCTTTCTTCTTACCTAACAAATCATGCACCATAGTGCAGGCACCGTGCTTGGTCCTGCTTGTGCCTCTGGTCTTAATAGCATTGACCCTCCTCCTGCAAGGTAATTCATGAACACCGGGAAGTGGCCCTTGTCATGCCCCTGGCCCTTACATTTTATGCACCATATATCATTACGCATCTCTAACGGGTTGTCCTGTCTTGTTTCAAACTCTGCATCTCAAGGCACATGTTTTTCAACTGCTCGTGAATCTACTGAACTCCCAGGTTGGGATCTTGTATCGGGGTCTCGTGCAATCTCATTGTGACCTCCAAGGCCTCAGCCTGAGTGGTTAGCCTCAGTTGTGGTAGCGCGTTGCGTAGCTGTGACATTAACGATGCAATAAACCATTCGTGGTGTTGCCCATCTATTAACGTCATGTTAGCTTCTTGAATTATGCACTTTTGTATTTGATCCAACTCCCAAGGGGTCTTGCCTAGTAACATTGTGATTTCCTTGAATCTAATGATTGACTGTACCTTGGACTTTGGCCTACTAAATTTTTTGTTTAGTGAAGCTTGGATATCCACGATCCCTGGTGGGCTCCAGTATTGTAGCAATAATGCTACAACTCCTGGAACTCCCTTCTTTAATTTTATCAACCCGGTAGTTCGTAACAAACTTGGAAGCGACGGTGTTGTATGCACAAGTACTAGCTCTTGCCGCGGCTGTCACTTGGTCAGCTGGCACAAGTCCGCTAGGGGCTCAAGCCAACTTCTATGAGCTCTTAGAAGAAGATTTTTAATTGATGGACGAAAGCTAACTCAAAGGAAGCTAATCTACTTGCGGAAAGAAACTGAAAGCCAACAAGAAATACAAACCCTAGCAAACCCTAGCAAACCCTAATTCTACCAACTAGTCCTACTGATGCAAAGGAGAGCATGCAAACTACCGAAAGAGATGCCATTACTTCTAAGAAGGTAAAATGCATGTGTCTAAGGTATCATTATCTAAAGAAAACATCTTTTTGTATTTTTGCTTAAGTTGTTGAAATTATCATGCATGTGCTTCTAACTAGTTTTCCACTGTGCAAGGATGGATCAAGGGATGAAATGCTTTGGGAATGGTTGGGATGGTACAAAGAGGGTCTAAGGGATACCTGACATTCTCTCTGAGATTTTCACAAAGTCTGGATGACATGCAACCGTGTTCATGAACTTCTACAGGAAGTCTGCAGGGGTTTCTACAGGATGTTCTGCAATTCTTCTACAAGATGTTTCGAAATGGGATGTTTGAGGATGGATGGTTGATGGAAGATGCATGGATGGTTATGGAGGTCGGATGGGGGTCTGAAGTGACCCAGGAACTGATGGATGGAGTGGTGAGATGATGTGGAAGGTTGACTTGCATCAACGAAGGTTTAGGCAATGGAAAAGCAAGAAGGTAGGGTTACGTGGCAAAAGAGCAGATGGGAGATGAGGAAACAGACTTGGTGATGGAGGAACTGATCTGGACTAGGATCAGATGAACGAGGAGGTGATGAAGGTGATAGAGATGCCCTGCACAATGCTCATTCAAACAAATCAATGAATCCTTGCAAACAAACCAAGTCCTAGCTAACTTAATCCAACTGTCAAATGAAATGAATAAACAACAGCTTTGTTTGGAAAGAGAACCATGTAAATCACGTGAGTAAGAACATTCAAAAAGATCTAAATGCATGACAAACTCCTACCAATCGATTCTAACCATAAAAGGCTACTTTAACCATCAAAAACAACCAAAATAACAAAGCAAGATCTAAAGAGCAGATTTCATTTTAAGAACGCAGCAAACACATAAAGATAAACAAGGGAGGTACTGAGCACTTGAGATGGGCCCAACCCCAAGAGATACAGCGTCCCAAGAGAGATTTAGAGCTGGTGCAAAGCTGGATTCATGTTTATTAATCAAGAATGAAGAGTTACATCAAAACTGTCCACAAGGGGAACTTGAAAATGAGATGAAAGCAAAGCTAATCTATTGCCTAAAAATCGAATTACAAAATGACTAACCACTAGCTAACCAAAATGACTAACTGAAATGAGGTCTTAAGCCCTCTTATTTATACAATTTGAGGACCCAACAGTCCTCCTAAAATTTAGGGACTTGGCTGCCCAAGACTTGTAGTTAACAACAGTCCTACTTGACTTGCTTGGCTGCCCTTGTGCTCATTGATTTGGTGGCCTTTGAACTCCTAGCTGATGGTGGAGAATTCGAGGTAAGGGCCCATAAATGAGGGGGACACCTTCCTACAAATCCTCTAGCTTGTTCTCCCACGAATTTGGCTACCAAGTGCTCATTAAGACCTTCAATTTTGTCTCCAAGTGGACCAAAAAGGCTACACAAAGCACCCATTAGACTTGTTGGCATAATGACTAACCAAATTCACTCTATTAACATAAAAATAATCAAAAACATGCAATAAACCAATGAGAATGGTGGATTAAGTCAACTTAGGAGGTTGAATGAGCCCAAATAATTGTCCATTTTTGGGGCTCATCAATCCCCGCATTCGGATTGTCATTGGAATGCTTAATGTACCAAGTCAGCGTGTGATCTTGCAGAGCGCTAACCAACATTTCCTTCATGATACTGTCATCCATGACTCCGTGTGCTTCCCATACAGCTTTTATTACGAACCAAAACTGGTCCAGATCTTCATTCCCTAATCCCTTGAACACTGGTAGCTTTACTGAACTTGCCATACTGCTTCGCGGTGGTGGCGGAGGTGGTATGGGCAAAGACGGGAGTGAAGATGGTGAAACTGGTAGTGGTGTGGGTGGGGGTGGTATGTGCGGAATTCTTTGCCTTATCAGATTGATCGCACTTCTTGGCGAGACCTTCACGAGCTCTTCTTCGCCCCCTTGTGGAGGTGAAATCAAGGGGCTAGTTTCTAGTTCTATGCTACCTTCATTTCTAAAGATTTTCCCGCTTCCCATAGCCCCAAACATCAATTTATTCGCATAAATCATTTTTCACACAGTAGCATTTTAATCCAATTGTTCAAAGATTTAACGTACTTACCTTGCGATCCTTTGAGGAAGCATCGTTCTACCTCACTATAACTGACTAAAGTATCTACCGCAAATTCAGTCATGAATCCTCCTATGATTCGATCGAGCCAGTGATCGACAGCGTGCACAATCTTATCTTTTGTTGCTTCCAGTCTGTGCACCAATTCTGGAGTCCACACAATAGGTCTGTGGAGTTTACACCTTCCTTGGCTATATGCTAACTTCGCAATCCACTCATACAATTCATTGGGGAAGGATGCAAAGAAAATTTCATGGATCTCTGTATGTAAGTAGCAGTCTAACCACTCTTCCTTTGATAATCACAGATTCATGTTTTCTTGCACCACGAACTTGTGAATCTTCCTAAACAACCAATCTTCAATTCCTTTCTTTGTCGGATTCTAGTGATATGACATCATACATCTCTATGCAGATCCCAGTCCAGACAATGGAACCATTTGTTGGCTTATTGGGGCCTAACCCAAGTTTGGAGTTAATTAGCCAAACAAATCCCTGTACTACTGGCCCTTTCGGCAACAGTCTGCAGAGCGCAGACTGAGGTCTCACCCGAAGTAGTATGGGAGGGTGCTGGAACCAGGTTTCCACACCCTTGATATGTCTAAGAGGTTTGGCTAGTCGCACTATTCGTCCTTGCGCACAGGTCACTTCGCGCACTTTCCTATTCCTCACGCCCTAATATACTACCTTCATGCAGCCCTAACCAAGGGCTGTGGAGCTTCTATGTTGCTAAAGCAGCGCTCTGCGCTATTGCCCGAGATCTTACTTATCTTCCTGTACCAATTAATTATATTGGTGTACTTGGATGTCTTATGGTATAATTATTTATACAAAGCATTCATATGAGTCCATGCAACAAACAAATAGTATACTTGCAGATTATACCCAATGATACATTAAAATAGGAAAAGATACATAGAAATATGGTAAACTTCTCTTTATTGATTCTCCCAATGGTTACAGACTCGACCTACCCTGCGCACTCAGCTGCAGGGGTTCGCGCACTCAGCTTTGGACTACTAGGCCTCTGCGCACTCAACTGCAGAGCCTTCTCCTACTCTACGACCCAAAGATACACTTCGAACTTTGACTCAATCACTTAGACTTCTCATCCTCTTATCCTATCCTATATTAGTTATCTTATACACTTAGAGCCTCTCTCTATTTATACAATCCCATGGTCCACGGACCATGGGTACGTCTATCCAGCCGACATTACATTACAAAAACTAGGACGGACAATCCTATGACTCTATTATTATTTCGTGCTTCGTGCTCGCAATTCGCAGAGCTTTTACAAAAGGATTTGGTCAAAAATTGAGCTTTAAGCCCCAAAACATGCCTTGGGGGGATTCCATGCCCAACATAGGTGAAGATGTTGCAAAAAAAAGGCTAATTGAGAAGATTATAAAAATTGATATGCCCAAGTTTCAGATGGTCACTCTCCAAAGACTTAAATATAATTAAAATTGATGAATTAAGTGGATTTCTTTTGACTGTTGAAGAGAATCAACCATCTAAGAAAGTAGAACATGCCTTCTCTAAAAAGCATAGAGAAAGAGGGAGGAGCAGGGGTCATTATGATAATCATAATCAAAACATAGATAAAAAAAGGTTCACAAGGAAATGCATCTCCTTTAAGAGGCAGAGGGAGGAATTCTAGTCAATTCAGAGGAAGAGGAAGAGATGGATCTCGCGAAAGAGGACAAGGAAGGGATGGAGGCAGAAATGGAGGAAGAGGTGGAGGACCACAGTATTATTATTGCCAAAAAAATTTCCATCTTGAAAGAGATTGTTATGCAAAAATTCGAGATTTGGAGAATAAGGGTGCCAATACAGTTGTTGAAGAAACTAGAAATGAGAAGTTATTCATCTCAAGTTTGATGGCACATAGGGAAGCATGGTATATCGATTTAGGATTTTCAGGTCATATGACATCTCAAGAGGAGGTTTTTACCAAAATTAAGGACTATTATTCTGGTAAAGTCATGTTTGGTGATGATAGTGTTTCCGAAGTGAAAGGGAAAGGCACAGTTTCAATGCCAACATTGCATGGAAATAAGAAGTTAATTGAGGACACTTTGTTAACATCAACATTGAAGAAGAACTTAGTTTCTATAGGACAAATGATAGAGAAAAATCACAAGTTAGTGTTTGATAATAAAGAGTGCTTAATCATGGATAAGTTGAGTGAAAATGAAGTTGTAGCAAGAGGTGAAATGACTGAAGACGAAATTTTCAAGCTCTCTTTTGATTCAAGTAATTCACAGAGTTTCAAAGAAACAAAGAAAGAAAAATAGTAAGCTTTGGCACTTAAGGATGGGACATCTAAATTTTCGAAGTTTGGTGTTGCTAATAAAATAGAACATGGTGAATGGTCTTTCTTATAACAAGTTGGATGATAAAGTACGTGAAGGGTGTACTTTTTGGAAACAAAATAGGGTAAGTTTCTCAAATAGAACACGGAATACTAGAGAATGTCCAGCATTGATGCATTTAGATTTGTGTGGGCCAATGGATACTATGTCATTTAGAAAGGCATGTTATTCTAGGAAGACATGGGTGTATTGTTTTACAAGATAAGTCTGAAGTGTTTTCTCATTTTCTTGAGTTTAAGGATTTATTTGTTGAGAAATGGAATAAGAAAGCATCAATTTGATTTTTCCTTGATCAAATTGACAAAATTCGAATTCCCACATCAACATACAACTTAGATGTAGTTAACTAAGGTGACATGGATTTTTTCACTCACTTAGCTGAGTAAATTCGATTTACAGGAGTTGGATTTTAGTTAAGCATGTGTGATTGCTAATTTGTACCAATAAAGGTGAGTTATTTCAAGTTGTTTTTAGTTAAACTAGTTCTACCTATTGGAGGAATTCGTGGAAGGTTAATTATGGAGTGCGACTTCTGTCTAACTTAGTGATCATCCAGTTAACTAAACAATCAACCCAAAATAGCTAGTGCATGTAGAGAATTTGAGTTCCCCAGCTGTGGTGGAGATCCAAGGTAGTGTAACATCAATTGTAAACTACTCTTGAGTGTACAGGTGTTTCATGTAGTCAGATGATCAGCCTTGGGATTCACAATCATTTTGGAGGAAATTCCTAAATAATAGGGGCCTAATTTCCTCAGGAATTGTGCAAGGAAACATGGGTTCAATCAAAAGCACAAATTGACTGAGTCTGGGTCAAATCTTCTCAGTGATTAGAGAGATAGGTTATTAACTTGCAGTTTGTGCTCAATATACGAAAGCAATTGTAATACATCTCTATTCATCATATTAATGCAAGTAGGAAAATGGGTTTTTAGCAGATTGCTTTCCCCTGGGAAAATATTGTGTGCATGTGTGTTGTTTCTCTTTTCATGTTTGCAGGGAAACTTTTAGGGGCTAATATTCGCAAGTGGGCTAATTTTCTATACTTTTTCTTAAAAAAATATTCACCAATTTCCATTTTTCCTAAAAATAACTCGCCCAAGTTTTATAGTATGAAATTATTTTATCTTAAAAATCACCAAGATCTTAGATATGCTAATACAATATAATCAAAATTTTATATTTTTGACAAAAATATAATCAAACATTTTACAATTTTTCTATTATAGATTACTAAGATTTTCCAAGGTTTCTAAACTTTCAAATAGATATCCATCCTTAAAATTTCCCCTGCATGTTTGTGATTTATGTTCTAAAATGCATTTTGTAGAGCAGTAGAGTAGGATTGTGCCTTGTGATTTAAATTAAAATTTCATGATAAGTTACAATTATACATCATAATTTATACATGGTATCAGAGCAAGATTCACATTAGAACAAGAATATCAAAGTTGTTTCTGAGGAGTTTCGAACATGTAGTTCAGTGTAGCAGGATCTCTTCAGAGTTGGGAAGATTACCTTTAACGGGTTGAGACTAGAGAATTCCTTGGAAGAAAAATATAATTTCATTGCATGGAAGAATCACATGGAGGCACTGCTTGATGACAATGGCTTTCTAGAATACATCAACAAAGATGTTCCAAAACCAACAAAATTTGATGCACAAAACCTACCCCAATGGAAGATAGATGTATCCAAGGTGATGACAATGATCTTGGAGGGAGTAGGAGACCACATTGTCTCAAATATCCATGTGAAAGAAACTCCATTCTCAATCTGGAAAGCATTGACAGAATTTTTCGAGAATATTAGTGACCACAAGAAGCCGATGCTTAAGGATAAACTTCGAAATATCAAGATGCAAAATAATGACACTATCCAGTAGTATCTGAGTAGATTTACACAAGTTCATGATGAACTTAGTGGGGTTGGTGTTAATTTTGTAGAAGATGACTTGGTAATCCTAGCTCTTCTAGGCATTCCCAATAATTGGCATAGCTATTGTTAGTGTCAGTCAGTTCATCCTGTCACTAGTGATCAAATATGCTCTTACAAGGTGTTGTTAGGGTGTCAAGTCAATTTTTTGTCATTTCAGTGAGTTTTCAAATAAAAATTTGGTCACTGGCTATTGTGTCTAGGTCACTGCAGCTCCCTTTACTTATGCATGGTCTTCATCACTCATCATGGTCATTGTCTTCTTCGAGGTATCATATCTTCATTTAAGTGTCTTGGGTCATGAAATGATTAAATTCCTCATTTTAGTTCATGGTCTAGGGTTTCACTCCATGTGTCATCATGATACCATATGTGAAAACAAAAACATGTCCATCATGTAATTCAGTGGGTGAAGGGAGTTAGCAACATAGGGAAAGAAAAATAAAGGTAAAGGTAATGTTTTATTTCAAATAAGATAGTGATGTAGTACACTACCTCATCTCATCATTTCTCATAGGGATAGTTTTGCTTCAAAATATGTTTCTGACCAAATGGAGAAGAATTTTACAAAAATGAAAGAGGTTTTTGTCAATTATAGTCCAAGGAACAAAAATATCCTTCATTTTATGCACAGGTGTTATGATTTGAGATAAATGGCCAAAATACACTTGCTACAGAAGAGTTGTTCCACTTCTGGATAGTTTGACTTCAAGACAATTTTTCAGGGATTTGGAGCAAGTGTTGGCAGTTCTTAAGGACTCTATTGTGTATTATACATCATAATATTTCCAATCATACCACTTTCAGCCCAAAAATCCTCTAGGAAGGGAGTCAAAGGTGCTCTGCAAGTTGGTGTTGTGATTTTTTCAGAAGCATGCTGTGTTTTTGGAGTGACCTTGGGAAAACTCATATTTCTCAGCCTTGGAGAGGACATTTTACATGCTTAAATACTCTTTGGACAACTAGACATCCTAATATTTCCAATAGTACATTCAGATCATGATTTGGATTAGTGGAAGGCATGCAAAAGTTCTTTTCAAGATGGAGCTATGCTTTTTTCAGAGACACCCTGGGTTTTTGGAATGACCTTGGGAAAATAAATTTTTCTCCTTGTTGGAGTGTCCACATTACATTCTTGAGGATTCCATCTTGTAGTAGACTTCAATATATTTCTAACGAACTATCAATTTCACAATTTGGAGCACTTTAAGGCCTCCACAAGCGGGGTTCAAGTTGGTGCTTTGTTTTTGGAAGTGGTCTTGCGCTTATGTGACCTGTGTTGTGCTTCTAGAGGTGGAACTGCGCTTCCATGAACTATGTCGCTCTTTGGTGTTAAGCTTCTTCCAACGGCATTGTGCTTAGGATAGAGTGGCCTGAAACTTGACAAATCTCACCCAAACTTCAAATCTCATCTTGCATTCTGATTTCTTGCTCTTCTAAGCTGTTCAAAAAGGTTTCTATCATAATGGAGGGAGATTCTTCACCATCGGAAAGGAGAAAACATCATAAAGGAGCTAAAATCCTGAGATATGAGCCAACCAACTACAATGAAATCAACTCATCACCATTCATCAAGAAGTACTTTGAGGATGTCAATTGTCTATGGTTTTGTCAAAGGGTAGGTGAAGTAGGTTTCCGTGAACAATTAACTCATTGGATTGCCACCAATCTGAAAGGAGAAAAGGCCATCATAGCAGGGGTTGAATTTACATTTTCAGCAGCTACCATTTCTCTTGCCACAAGGATACCTGATCATGGAGAATACTAGTTCAAAGGCATGAGCTTGGACCTTGGACATTACAGATCTTTCTTGAAATCACCCTCTAGAGAGGCCAATACACACATCATCCCATTTAGGTACCTGTTGGAAAATCATGCTCCATTAATGAAGGTTGTAATGAATTTTTTCACCTATGAGGAAAGATTTTCCAGATTGCATGCATACCACATTAGGCTTCTAATGTATTTCGCAACTCTAAAACCTCTCAACATGTGTAATTATTTATGTAGACGCCTTATTAAAATGTCTGAGAAGTAAAAATGAAAGGAAAAGAACATCACCCTAGTCTTTTTCGTCACAAATCGATAAAGATTGTATTTCTAAATCAGCTAGTAGAAAGGAACATGACATGGGATTCATTCATAGAAACAACATTGCAATTGGATGAAACTACTTTTTCAGTTCATCATCAAGACGTATCAACACAGCAGGTGGAGGTAGGATTATCAAGCAGGTCAGTGGAGGTTCCCAAGGCACCTAAACCTGAGGTGACTAGAATCTATCCAAGAGGAAAAAGGCTTGTGTTTACTTCTCAAGTTGAGAAAAGGGCCAAGCCTTCTACATCAGCAAAACAGGGATCACATGTATAGGATGAAGACCTAATTGAACATGATCTTGAATTGGTGGACTTGGAAGCAGAAAATGAACCTTCAAACATGCAATAGATTATCAAAGAGAAGGATTCCAACAAATCAAAGAGCTCATGGACAATATGGCAACAACAAGGTTCATCATTTCCTTCCTTGAACAAGAGAACAATTAGCTTAAGGCTAAACATATCATTATGGAGAAAGAGAAATCCAAGGTACTGTAGCAAGGAGGCAAAGGTAAAGCAGTGGTGGAACCTGGTGAACATGAGAAAAATGAAAAGAAAGTTGAGAAAAAGAAACCAAGAACCAAAGGACTCAAAAGAGCATTGAAGGAACAGAAAGAGCATAACCTACTAGATGAAGACTTAGACATGGAAGAAAAAATTTCCTTGGAGATTAATGAGGATAGAGAGTATTGGTTAAGTAAGGTAAATGACCACTTATGACAACTTCTTGACAAATCCAACAGGGATAATCAGCTATTGAGGCACATGACCCATCATTATCAACCCAGAAACATGATTCACAACATCAACCTCAAGCAGTTGAAAAACAAGCTAAAGGAAACCCTAAAGGACAAAAATGAGAGGGATAACTTGGAGATTCTTGCTGAAGCATCCATAAGGGCATGACATACCTCATTTTTCAATTCATGACCAATTTTGAAGGTTTTCTGAGCATTTTTTGTTTTTTGAGAATTTTGGTTTCAAATTCAAAAATTGGGCTAATCATAGTTCCTCAGGGCTCGAAATGACAAGTGGCTTAAATTTTTAGATATATGATGACCTCCTCTCAAAACCCATTTCATAATATTTCTCAGAAAGGGCTCATATTTTGAGAAAAATGAGAAAAATGGGTCAAAAAGCATCATTCTGCCACTCATTTTGACAGGCGTTGCGCTTTTGGAGACACCTTGGGAGAATGAGTGTTTGAAGGCCTTCCCATGGGTAATTTTCAAAAATTCAAGGTGTTATAGAAACTAGACAAGACAGGCTAGTTGAATTTTCTCTCAAATCACATTTTGGACTTCAGGAAGGCACCTAAAAGTGGCCTCAAAGTTGGCACTACACTTTTGCGAATTTATGAGTTTTTATTTAAAATTTCATTGTGTAATTTCCTAGGTTTTTAGTTTGACTTGGTCAAAGTCAAACTCATGATGTGACTTCAGTATTTCAAGGTTTATATGTTGTAATCATGAGTAGATAGACATGATAGGTTGTTTTTTATGGTTAATTAGGCCTCATAAAGGAAGAAAAAGTCAAAACAAAGTCTAAGAGAAGAGTTTGTATTTGGCCTTCTCACTCTTCCATGTTAGTTGAGAGAATCTTGGAAACAATTCCACCACTTAGGAATTTGACTCCTGAAGGTGGGGAAGCTATTTGATTGAGTCTACATGTATTATTTCCCATTCAGTAAGATGGGTTGGTCTTTTGTGGAGAGGCTTGTATCTTATGTTCGCTTACAACTAATCAAGGAACAGTTGCAACTATATTTTAGGAATACTTGTTCAGTGAGTCTATGGTGTTGTTTTCCTTTCAGATCATTTTCTAATTGATGAAATCAATTCTCTTTTCATGATTTACCTTCTTCTTATGGTTTTCCTTGCAGTCATATAGACATAATTCTTAGATTTAAGCTCTGTTTATGTGGAAAATCATGCTTGTGTTTCTTTTCTTTTATAACTAATGAATTCATGCTTATACATGCTCATTATGTTCTCCTAAACTCTCAGACCTATACCACAATAAGAAAATCTTAAGTTCACCATAACAAACTGATATCTAGCTCCTCTTTATACCTGTTACTGTACACTTGAGGCCTTGACCTAATTACCTGCTCTAATCCCTAGTCCAACAAATTAAAAAACCTTAAATTCTCAAATACTCAAACAAGACTTGTATATCTAGCCTAAAACCTATTTATTTTCAGTTATTCATTGACAAATCCTTAGAGAGATCCATCTCTAGTTCAGTAGGGCTAGCTACTAAATTGAAAGTGGTTCGAGGTTACCACTTTCGATCTCCTCCTTAGCCTAGGAAATTGTAGGGGATAACAGCTATGAGGACTTAGTGAATGGAAGGGAGAAATTTCAAAACTAGGAATGCTTATGGTCTGATTTGGTACAAGAGGAGATAAGGTAGAATACTAGAGATGGAACCTCATCCAAGGGCAAGGATGAATAAAAATTTGCATTGGTTGAAAATGGAAAGAAGGGAAAAGGGGAGAAATCTCAAACTAAACTAGAATCCAACCAAGGGGGCAAGAAGAAATACTTTTCCAAAATCAAATGCTTCAATTTTCATGAATTCAAGAACAATGCCACAAAGTGTCCATACAAAAATTCAAGCAAGAATACCTTAGAAGGAGCAATGGGTGAAGCCTTGGCTTCTCAATTCAAGCTTGACTTCACCCTTATCATATGCATGGATAGCACATTGATGGGGAGCATGTGGTACTTGGATTCTAGTGCCTCATTCCATATTACAATGTGTAGAGAGATTTTCAATGACCTGGAGGAGAAATATCTCCATATGCACATTGATATGGAGGATAATGGAAGGTACAATGAAAATTGAATTTGTACAGTCACCTTTTAGAGGGAGTTAGGATCCCCTCTCAGACTCAAGGATGTCATGTTTGTTCCAAGTCTAAAGAAGAATCTCATGTTTATAGTAGTTTTGGAGGAGTGGGGTTATGATGTGATCTTCTACAAAGAGAAATCATTCCTGAGACACATAACCATTGGACATGTGAAGTAGATTGAGGTTCGTGTGAAGATATTGTATAAGTTGGACGTGGAAGTTTATGTTGCATTAAGCAGTAAGGTAGAGAAAGTGTAGAGCCATGACGTCAGTGAAATTTGGCACAAAAGTTTGGCCATTTTCATCATGGTGCCTTGAATATTATGTAGCAAATAACCACGAGCCTCCCTAAAGGAGCACTTGAGCAACAAGATGTATGCAAGGGTTGTACCTTGGGGAAGTATGTGAAATCCACATTCTATGATCTAGAAATCAAAGCACATGTAGTCTTGGAAAGAGTCCACTTTCATGTCTATGGACCTTTCTCGACAACCGCCACTACCATACATAAGTGCTACGTTATATTTTTTGATGATTTCTCAAAGAAGTGTTAGATCTTCTTCACATGGAACAAAGATGAGACATTATCAAATTTTGTAGAATTCAAGTCACTGGTTGAGAAAGAAACTGACAAGAAGGTTAAGGCTCTCAAGAGTGACAATGGAGGTGAGTATGTATTGAATGAATTCAAGGATCTTTGTGTGAAATAAGGCATTCAAATAGAGCTGACAACACTCAACAACATGCATCAGAATGGCGTAGCTGAGAGAAAAAACCACAACCTTGTTGGAACTGTGTGATCTATGCTACATGACCAAGGCCTACCATGACATTTGTGGGCAGAGGCATGAAACACAACAATCTACTTGCAAAACTGGAGTCCTCATCGAATTTTTGGTATGATCATACAGGAGGAAGCTTTCTTGTCGAGAAAGCCAAATGCATTGCACTTTGGGATTTTTGGAGCCTCTGTTTACTACCATGTCTCCAAAGATTCGAGGAAGAAGCTTGAGCCAAAAACATATTTGGGAATATTTTTTCATTGAAAAGAAACTCCTCACAACTACTGGGTGTAATTTTCATCCCTCAGAATGATAGTTGTGCGAAGGGATGTAAATTTTGATGAGGAGAAAGTGATGTGGTTCTCTCTTAAGAGGGAGCTTCAGATGCCACAAGAAGAGGAGATTTTAGATCCAAAGGAGGAGCCTCAGGAAGTTGTGGAGCAACCACAAAGTGAGGAGCAGAGTGGAGACACCCACTCAAGCATAACCATCCATAGAAGGTAGAAAAAGAACCATGGAAGGATGGGAGCGAGAATGTGGGTGCTCCTTCAAATTTGTGGACGCAAAGATGGTCACCTGAGAGGTACATTGGCTACACGTCTCTAATGACCAATCTTATAGAGAATGATCCATCCTCTTTTAAGGAAGAAAGAAAGTAACTTGTATGGGTTGATGCAATGGTGGAGGAGTGCAAATCCATTGTAAAGAACAGTGATTAGGAAGTGTTCCCAAGACTGGCAGATAAATCATTTTTGGTTTGATATCGATCTTCAAAGTAGAGCATGCAAAAGATGAAAGCATAAAGAAGTATAAGGCCAGATTTGTGGCCAAAGGATTCAGTCAAGTGGAAAGAATTGATTATGAGGAAAAATTTTCTCCTACAGGATGATATTCGTCCATTAGATCAATTCTTTCACTAGCTACGCAAATGGGGTGGAAGATCCACCATATGGATGTAAAAACAACATTCCTCAATGGGGTTATTGAGGAGGAGGTGTACATTGAGAAACTAGAAGGTTTTGACACATTTGATCAAGAGTCTCATGTGTGCAGAATCAAGCAAGCATTGCATGATCTCAAACAAGAACCTCATGCTTGGTACACCAGGATCGACAGTTATCTCATTGGTTTGGGCTTCACCAAAAGTGACGCGGATGTGAACCTCTATAATATCTTGGTAGAAGGTAAATTGCTTATTATTGTCTTATATGTTGATGATTTGTTTTTAACTAGTGATGAGCAGCTGATCAAATCTTACAAGGAGGACCTCTCAAGGGAATTTGAAATGAAGGACATGGCTCTCAAGCACTACTTCCTCAGGTTAGAATTATTGCAAGGTGATGGGGAAATGTTTGTATCTTAAGGAAAGTATGCTAATGAGATACTACAGAGATTCTGCATGGAGAGTTACAAACCCATAGAGATACCTCTAGCAACCAACTGGAGGAAGGAGGATGCCACTTCAACTAAAGAGGTAGATAATAGAGTTTAGGCTTTTGTGATCCATATTAAGTTAGAGAAAGATTTCGGCGTAAATCACATGAAAAGTCATTTGTCGACGCGTTTCGAACCAACCAGTGTGGTTCATCGTCAGGACAAGATGAACCACACTGGTTGGTTCGAAACGCGTCGACAAATGACTTTTCATGTGATTTACGCCGAAATCTTTCTCTAACTTAAAGAGGTAGATGCTACCGTTTTTCTGCAACTGGTGCATTCACTGATGTATATTGTGAACATGCGACCAAATATGTGCTATGCATTCAACCAGTTGAGCCAAGCTATGGTTAGGCCAAACAAATTATATTGGAAGGTAGCTAAGCATGTTTTACTGTACCTCAAAGGAACTACTCAGTGTGGGTTATGGTATAGACTAATAGAGGGAGTGAAGTTGTGTGGCATCACAGATGTAGATTGGGTAGCGAGTTCATTTGACTGAAAGAGTACACCAGGAACAATTTTCAATGTTGGGTCCACAATTCTTTCCTAGTACAGCAGGAAGTAAAGATCTGAGCCACTCCTCTCAGAATCAGTAGAATACATGTTTTCAAATCAAGAAACATGTGAGGTGATATGGAAGAGAAAGATATTTGTGGGACTATTTTGTTAGACAATGGATCCAACTGTGATCTACTGTGATAATCAGAGTTGCATCAAGCTCTCTAAGAATTCGGTATTTCATAGTTGATCCAAGCATATAAATATCCCATATCACCATTTACGGGACTATTTGCAGAGGCAGATAATGTTGCTACAATAAATTCCAACAGAGGAACAAGATGTTGACATTTTGACAAAGACATTGTCAAGAGGAAAGTTCAAGTTCCATAGGTGCAGGATAGGGGTGGTTGATAATACCTTTCTTGCTAAGAGGGGGTGTTGAAAAATGCAGCAAGAAAGTCTCAATTTGATTTTGTCTTGATAAAATTGAGAAAATTTGAAATTCCACATTAGCAAACAACTCAAATGAAGTTAATTGAGGTGAAATGGCTCTTATCACTCAGTTATCTCAGTAAATTCGAGTTACAAGAGTTGGTGTTCAGTTAAACATGTGTGATTTCTAATTCGTAGCAATCAAGTTCAGTTATTCCAAGTTTTTTTTCGTTAAACTAGTTCTAACTGTTGGAGGAACTAGTGGAAGGTCATTTGTGTAGTGAGACTTCAGTCTAACTTATTGATCATCCAGTTAACTAATCAATCAGCCCAAAAATATCTAGTGCATGCAGATAATTTGAGTTCCCCAGCTGTGGTGGAGATTCTAAGGTAGTGTAACATCATTTGTAGACTAGTTTTGAGTGTACAAGTTTTGCATGTAGTTAGATGATCAACCTTGGGAAATGCACAATCATTTTGGGGAAAATTCTTAAATAATAGGGGCCTAATTTCCTTAGGAATTGCGCAAGGAATTAGGGGCTCAAGCAGAGGCAAAAATTTACTAAGTATGGGTCAAAGCTTCTTAGTGATTAGAGAGATAGGTAATTTACTTGTAGGTTGTGCTCAGTTTGAGTAAGAAATTGTAATACATCTCTATTCATCATATAAATGCAAGTAGGCAAAGAGGCTTTTACTAGATTTCTTTCCCCTAAGAAAAAATTGTGTGCGTGTGTGTTATTCCTCTTTACATGTTTATGATTGATGTTCTAAATTGTGAGTTAAATTCCAAAAATCAGTAGAGTATGATTGTGTCTTGTGATTTAGATTAAAATTTAATGAGCAATTACAATTCTACACCATAATTTCTACATTAGTTGGAAAGCAAAGTGGTTTGAAAATTCTCACCCTAAGAACAAATAATGGAGGAGAATACAAGTCAAATGATTTTTTCTTTTATGGAAAGAATAATGGAATAAAGAGAGAGTTTACCAATTCGTACTCTCCTCGATAAAATGTTATTGCAGAAAGAAAAAATAGGACCATAGTTGAAATGGCTAGAAGCGTGTTAAAAAATAAGTCTCTTGGAAATGATTTTTGGGTTGAGGAGAGACACACAACAGTATACACTCTTGATTGATGTCCTACAAAGGCAGTGTTGCATTTGACTCCAAAAGAAGCATGGTCAAGATATAAACCAAGAGTTGCACATATGAAAGATTTTGGTTGCACTGCATACACACATGTTCTTAAGGAAAAGAGGAAGAAATTGGATGATAACAGTGTGAAGTGTATCTTTATTGGCTACAATACTGAAACAAGAAGTTACAATTTATTTGATCCAGAAGCCACGAGGATGATAATAAGAAGAGGTGTCATGTTTGATGAGTAGGGAATCTACCCTCTAGAACATGTACAATTTGAATAGAAGAAAGATACAATGAATATTGGTGATGAATCAAATTATAAGTTAGTAAAGATAGATGAAGTTCAGAAGAAGCCTAAGTGTCCTGAAATGAGACATTGAGAAAGTAGCATGTTGGATAAAAAATTTGAAAGAAGGATTACTAGATCCCAAAGTTCTCTAGTAAATTATGCACTTATGGAATAGGTAATGAAAATAGATGAACCAAATAATTGTGTAGAAGCATCAAGAAATAAGGAATGGAATGAAGCTATGCAAGCAGAATTGAATGCCTTGGTGAGAAATGATGCATGTGATTTAGTTAATTTACTAAATGAAAAAGATTTAATTGGCACTACGTGGGTTTATAAAACCATAAGACTCATTTAGGTGCAAAGGGTTATGCATGTTGGGTGTGGGGCCTGATTATCTTCTTTATTCAAAGGTATCATCGAATTGGACCCCAGTTCATAATGTGGCGGCAACGCCGCCTGTAATATTTACGCTGTAAGGGAGGTCCGGGGGGGGGGGGTGACTATGACCTTTGGGAGCCCCACCCCCCCCCCCTGGTGGGGGATCGGGCACAACGCCCTCGAAGCTAAAAATAGATGTAAAATTGCCTTGTAAAATGTTGTAATTTCATAGTCAATCTGGGTCGTTCATTAGGCGGAGATCTGACGGTAGAAGTTATGTTTAATTTAGCGTTTTTTTCCCTAGAAGGCAACCCCTCGCTATATATGAGGAAAGTTTATTGCGTCTATGTAGATCAGTATTCTAAGTGAGAAAGAGAGAGGAGATTGTGTGAGAGCGAAGAGGGTATTACACCAGATCTGTTGTACGTTGTATCTCTTCAGCTTTTTTGATAATATAAAACAAAGGATTGGCTATTTCTCCATGGACGTAGACCAAATTGGGTGAACCACGTATAACTGTGTCTCTCTTGTTTTATGTGTTTGTATTTCTACAATATATTTTATGTGTTCCGTTGCTATATAATATATAATTTTCTAGCAGCTGGTATCATAGTTGAAGGCCTATTTTGTTGATAAACTCGCAAGAGAAAAGGGTCCCTAGTTCGAGTGGGAGCAATGGCAGAAGATGGTAGGTTTAGGGTCGAAAAATTTAACGGCCAAAATTACCAACTGTAGAAGATGTAGATGGAATATTATTTGTACCAGAGAGATCTGTACCAACCATTAAGTGGAAAGGAAAAGAAGCCGATGAGTATGACAGACATAGAATGGGATATTCTCAACCGAAAGGCACTTGGAACAATACGACTATGCATAGTGGTGTTGGTAGCCTTTAATATTTCAAAGGAAACGACAACAAAGGGTTTAATATCAACATTGGCCAAACTATATAAAAAACTCTCGGCCTCAAATAAGGTATTTCTTATGAAGCATTTATTTAATATGAAGATGTCAGAAAGTGGATATGTTGTTGATCATTTAAATGAATTTAATACAGTTACCAGTTAGTTAAGTTCTGTAGGGGTAACTTTTGATGATGAAGTTAGGGCTCTGTTATTTCTGTGCTCATTTCTAGAAAGTTGGAATGGTTTCGTTATGGCCATTAGTAACTCTATCTCTAGATCTAGTACTTTAAAGTTTGATGATGTTGTCGGTGCAATCCTTAACAAGGAAATGCGACGGAAAATATCCAGTGAGACATCAGGTAATGCTTTGACTGCAGAGACTAGGGGAAGAAAAATGGAAAGAGGAAAGAGCCCTGGATATCGCAATAAGTCAAGAAAAGGTAGATCCAAGTCCAAACCAAGGATAGTTTGCTGGAAATGCGGGAAAAAAGGACACCCGAAGAAAGACTGCAAGTCTTGTAAGGGAAAAGAAGGAGATGCACAACAAGAAAATAATCATGAAGCTAATGTAACAAGTGATGTGTTGCAATATGCTTTGATTCTTTCATTAGAAAATATTATTGATGCCTAGGTGTTAGATTCAGGGGCCTCATTCCATGCCACACCTGATAGGAAACATTTTTATGATTATGTTCAAGGAGATTTTGGACAGGTTCGATTGGGTGATGATAAACCATGTAAAATCATTAGAATGGGTACAGTTTTCATAAAACGACAGAATGGAAATCAATGGCTATTGAAGGAGGTAAGGGATGTTCCAAATCTGAAGAAAAATATGATTTCAATAGGGAAGTTGGAGGTGAAGGTTGCATAACTACCTTCACAAATAAAACTTGGAAGGTCACTAAAGGAGCCCTCGTAATAGAGAAAGGAGAAAAGGTTGGTATATTGTATTTATGCAATGGTATTTCTAATTATATTAATGCTTTAACCTCTATAGGAGTAGATACGACATTGTCACATCATAGGCTTGAGAACATGAGTGAGAAGGGGATGCAGATCCTTCACTCAAGAAATTTATTGCCAAGTTTGAAGCATGTTGATTTGGAATTCTGTGAAAATTGTGTTTATGGAAAACAAAAGAGAGTCATATTTCTCAAAGTTGGGAAAGAAAAGAAGAGTGAAAAATTAGAACTTGTGCATACAGATCTATGGGGACTTGCTCAGGTATCATCTCTTGGTGGCTCTCACTATTATGTTACTTTTATTGATGATGCAACCAAAAAAACCTAGATTTATTGTATTCGAAATAAATCTGATGTATTTGATACTTTCAAGAAATGGAAAGCTTTGGTTGAAAATGATACATGAAAAAGGTTGAAGTGTCTCAGATCAGACAATGGAAGTGAATATTGCAGCAAAGATTTTGATAGGTACTATTCAAAAAATGGAATTCACAGAGAGAAGACAGTTCCAGAAACGCCACAACAAAATGGTGTGTCATAAAGGATGAATGGGGCAATCATGGAGCATGCAAGGTGCATGAGATTGCATGCAATATTGCCTTTACAATTTTGGGCAAGTGCTGTAGATACTGTTGTTTATCTAATAAACAAAGGGCCTTAAAGTTCCTTGGATGTGTTGTGGCCACAACTACCACCCTATCGAAACATACCTCTGATAGCAAATTTTCAATGGGTCCCCCTATTGATTTGGTCTTTCATCCCTCCGAATGATCTATTTCATCCCAGTGATTTTAACTCTGTGGAGAGCCCAATCTTCCATTCACAAATGGGTAAAGCCCTTTGACAAATCCCTCGCTTAAGCCCTTCATTCCTATATTTATCAGGATTTGTTTAACCCCTCAAAACCCTCATTGCATTACTATTCCCATCACCATGCCTTATAGTGGAAATCCTTCATATATCACACTTGAATCACCCCTTTCACTCATTGCACTCTGCATTGATCAAAGGGCAAAGGGCTGGTTTATCATGAGTGAATGAGAGCGATGTGAGTAAGTCCCCATCGCATCACAAATCGCCAACCGGCCAAGCCCCAAAGCCATATATAAAGGGCGCATAAGCATTCCGGACCCGATGGGCATATTCACAGAGGTATATTGTGTTTTGGATCCAGGACTATCGCTCATCACTATCAGCGGGGTCTAGGATCTATGTATATGGTGCGCCCTAACCACTCAGACCCACCGATGATTACAAACCCTGGCATAATAATTTTCAAATCCGCCCCAACGACCATACGTAGGTCTTTCCATATATCCATGTGTTGGCGATGAAACATTAAAGTCGGAGTTTTCCAAAGGAAATGGAAACATTGCGGACCAAAAAGGACTTATGAACATTAACCTATATGTGTTTTCGGGTCCACCTCGCAATCACATATCACATATCGGCAGAGCCCCGGGCCTTATACATATTACGCACAGCAATAGTGGACCCGCCGATCCTATCAAGCACATCATATAATATATTGGGTATGGAGTTAATCAATTATCGCTATCGGGAGGCACAGGGCTTATATATATGGCGCGCTACCATCTACTAGATTCGATGGTTTTATCAACCACGATATATATATATACATACATACATATATATATATATATATATATATATATATCTATATATATATATATATATATATATATATAGATATTTCAAGTCGGGAGCATTTCGCATATCACAATCAGCTCGGTCCAAGGTTTCATATATAGCGCACCATAACCTCCTGGACCCGCCGATGATTACAAAGCCTAGCATATAAATTTTCAAGTCTGCAATCTGGATTCGGCTATGTGTTTTCTGACAGTTTTCAGTGTAAACCAAGTTTGGCTCGATAGGCTTAATCTATGCATAAAGCTAAAACCAGGGGCCGATTCTTTCGCATTTGACATGATAAACATTCAATAGAGGCAATGTTCATGTTTTAAAGCATTTTGTTGTATTTTTTATAAGCGTGACTGGTGTCTCTTATTTCTGTAGGCCAGGAGTAACGAATGCACAAACGGATCCGGAAAACCCTTATATGCAGAGGTGTTTTGTCGAAAGCGCCAGCCTTTGACATTTTCTAGGAAATTGCAAGGCTAGAGAGATTGCTTGCATGTTCCAAAAATGAAACCGCTCAAGATCGTATCATGAACGAGACATGCAGTCATCCCCTCTAATCAATGACCCTTCAGTGCCCAGGAAATGAAGCGCCCTAATGACAAGAAACACCCTTTACGTGTCAACAGTGACACCAACTATTTCACCTGTTTGTTCTGATCGACATAATGAAGGAAGGAGAGGGAAGGTGAAGAAGTAGGGAAGACTAAGAACGAGAAGCTTTTAGCATAAATATTTCCTCCGAAGAGGGGAAATGGCTTTTGATTTTCGAGAAGAATAGTGTTGCTTTATTGTGAATGAGGAGGACTATTTTTGAGGGAAGAAGGAGACATTAGTTTCAGACTCATTGTATTGTTTTGGATCAGAGTGTTGTAACTGGCATGAATGTAAATGTGATTTATATTTATGCATATCGATGAATTACAGTTCACTATTGGTCTTGTTAAATTGAATGTGATTCAATTTCATGGTTAACTTGTGAATGGTCTCTGATTTGAAACTAAGTTAAACATCAGTTGCACTTTTAATTCCATAGAAGAATGTGGATTCCTATATGAGTTATTGGATTGAAATTTAGGTTTAATACAGTCTTGTCCAGCTATGAATTCAGTGATTGATTCATTTGGATTTGAATCTATGCATGATGTTTAACCTTCTTTATCACGCTCCTGCTGAACATATATATGATGTTTAAACCTCTGTATCATGCTCTTGCAGGATAGATTAGAGTAGTTAGAAGTAGTATAGATAGGATTTAATATATAGAGGTTAGCTGTTTAATTTTGTTGATTTAATTGAAATCTTTCTACATGTTCAAGCGATTTACGGGGTCCCTTAAAACCCGTCGGAGCTAGCCAATCCAAACGAAAGAGGGTCTAATTGGGGCTTGCGATTGGGTTAGTTCCCCTTGTTGGCATAGCAAACATTTTCCATGTCAACAAATTGGCGCTAGAAGGAGGGTCTGAACCGCCCTCTCCAGCTTTTCAAAGATTTCATCTATAAGTTCCATGAATGAATTCAAAAGGATTAATGTATGGATCGTAAAGGTTGGAGAGATCCTGCTACACATCTGAAAGAGCCTCATTTTGATGAAACAGATACCCCTTTAAGTCCTATTTCCAGGTCACCCAAGGAAGAGAGACAGTGGGAGTATCCTGTCACTTAGGAACAACCAGTCAGAGCACTTACTCAAGCTTACGCTCGTTCCCTCGCTCAGCTTCCCATCTTCCACTCTTTACCTCTGACAACTAAGAGAAAGACAAGGATCTTTACCCTGAGTGAAGATACATTAGCAGCCATTTCTCTCGAATACATTGCGCTAGAATCCTTACAAAGTATCGACACCCCTTGGGAAGAAATTCCTGAGGATTCCCCTTCTAAGGGTAACTCCTCGCTTGATTTTGAGAATCCTAGCGGAGAAGCCTCCGACCAAAACTTCCCTGCCCATAATATGGCCAACGTTCCTCCTCCAGGTGGGAATCAACCTCCACCTCCTCCTCTAGGTGGGAATCAACCTCCACCTCCTCCAGGAGCACTCCCTCCCTAGCTTGCATAGGATGTTGTAGCGGTACCTAGGCAGCAACATCCCTTACCCAAAAATACAGAAAGAGTGTTACCCAATTTCGACCCTGAGTGGGGAGATACCACTGATAACCATATTTGTTCTTTCTTCCTAGCCTTGCCCAGGTTGGGGATCACCGATGAAGATGTGGTGTGCCGCCTGTTCTCTTTTACTTTGACGGGTGCTGCCTCCACATGGTATTTCAGCTTAAGAATAGGGTCAATCACCTCTTGGGATGCTTTTCAGCATGCCTTTTTAGACAAGTTTGATGATGAAAAAACACCTACGACCTTAGTTTTAGAACTATCTCATCTGAAAATGGAAACCAAGGAGAAGGTTAAGGATTTTAACATCCAGTTCAACACCTTGTTCAACAGAATCCTAGCCATCGTTAGACCTACTGAAGAGGTGCTAATGTAATTCTATATCTCTACTCTCCCTGTCCCTACAACGATGTGGGTTAAAAGGAGTAATGTGCAAACCTTACAAGGTGCTATCGACGAAGAAATGAAAGTTGAAAATGAAATGATCAACCTCACAGCATGCCACCCTACAACTGGAGAAAAGAAATCCTCTCGGACATCCAAGAAGAATAACGGAAATGATAACAAAGGGGCTAAAACTAAATACAAAGACACCACGGATGTGGAAGGGTTGCATCGGATTATTAAGAAACTTATGAACACAGTCATTGATATGAGAAGGAATCACGAGGAGAGTAATAGTGGTAAGGGAGGAGAGTATAATAACAGAAAACCCTTCAAACCTTTCTACCAGAAGAAAATAGACGGTAGTCATGGTTAGCTCGTGTTGCCTGCTCCACCTAATGAAGGGGCTTTAAACACAGAAGAATTGGCTCTGATTGGATCGCTCCTCAACAAAGAAGAACCTATACTGGAGCTCGGGCCAGAAAAAGGAGATGGAGAGGAGCACCAAGTAGAGGAACCCTTGGATGAGGAAACCCAAATTAATGTGTTGTGGGATTTCCATAATGATGAGAATGACAACAAGGGAGATGACACTGCAGAAATTAACGCTAATGAGATCCACATGTGCAGTAAAGGGCCACTTCTAGGTGCGATAAAACCCATAGACTGGATCAAGCAAGATGCTTGCCCTGTGAAAACATCTGCTCCTGAAGTATCTATTGGAAAAGATAGATCTAGTGGTGATTCCAGGAATACCCCAGTTGCAAATCATCCATAAAAGGATAAGACGTCTCCCACTGCAACTAAGGTGACACGAGATGGTAAACCCCCATCAAAGAATGGCAAAATAAGTATGTTTACCTTGCCCTATCCCATTTATAACATTGAATACAATATTGTAGATGATCTCAAGAAGTCAAGGGCTAATATCACGTATTTTGACTTGTTAAAATTAATGCAGCAAAGAGATTTGTTGCTGAAAGCTATGAATGAGAAAAACTGCAAAACCCCCACCACCTCAAGCACCCAAACCAAGAAGCCAATGTCCAAACCTACTAGTACCACTAGCGTAGCCCAAATACCATCAGCTATGGTGGCCCCTCAAAACCCTCATCGCATTATTATTCCCATCACCATGCCTTATAGTGGAAATCCTTCACAAAGCACACCTGAATCACCCCTTTCGCTCATCGCACTCCGCCTTGATAAAAGGGCAAGGGGTTGGTTTATCATGAGTGAATGAGAGCGATGCGAGTAAGTCCCCATCGCATCGCAAATCGCCAACCGTCCAAGGTCCAAAGCCATATATAAAGGGCGAATAAGCAATCCAGACCCAACGGCCATATTAACAAAGGTATATTGTGTTTCAGATCCGGGACCATCGCTCATCACTATCGGTGGGGTCCAGGATCTATGTATATGGCGTGCCCTAACCACCCAGACCCACCAACGATTATAAACCCCAGAATATTAATTTTCAAATCTGCCCCAACAACCATACATAGGTCTTTCCATATATCCATGTGTTTGCAATGAAACATTAAAGTCTATGTTTTCCAAAGGGAATGGCAACATTGCGGACCCAAAGGGATTTATGAACATTAATGTTTATGTGTTTTCAGGTCCACCTCCCAATCGCATATCGCATATCGGTAGAGCCCCAGACCTTATACATATTATGCACAGCAATATAGCGGACCCGCCGATCCTATTAAGCACATCATATAATATATCGGGTCCGGAGTTAATCAATTATCACTATTGAGAGCCACAAGGCTTATATATATGGCATGTTACCATCTACGAACCTAATGGATAATATATATATATATATATATATATATATATATATATATATATATATATATATATATATATATATATATATATATATATATATATATATATATATATCGGGTCCGGAGCATTTCACATATCGCAATCGGCCCGGTCCAAGGTTTCATATATAGCACACCATAACCTCCCGGACCCGCCGATGATTACAAAGCCTAGCATATAAATTTTCAAGTCCATAATCTGGATTCAGCTATGTGTTTTGCGACAATTTTTAGTGTAAACCATGTTTGGCTCGATAGGCTTAATCTATGCATAAAGCTAAAACTAGGGGCTGATTCTTTCGCGTTTGATGTGATAAACATTCAATAGAGGCAATGTTCATGTTTCAAAGAATTTTGTTGTATTTTTTATAAGTGTGACTGGTGTCTCTTATTTTTGTAGGCCAGGAGTAATGAATGCACAAACGGATCCAGAAAACCCTTATATGCAGAGGTGTTCTATCGAAAGAGCTGGCCTTTGACATTTTCTAGGAAATTGCAAGGCTAGAGAGATTACTTGCATGTTCCAAAAACAAAACCACTCAAGATCGCATCATGAATGGGACACGCAGTCATCCCCTCTAATCAATGACCATTCAGTGCCCAGGAAATGAAGCGCCCTAATGACAAAAAACGCCCTTTACATGTCAACAGTGACACCAACTATTTCACCTATTTCTTTTGATCGGCATAATGAAGGAAGGAGAGGGAAGGCGAGGAAGTAGGGAAGATCGAGAACGAGAAGCTTTTAGCATAAATATTTCCTTCAAAGAGGGGAAATGGCTTTTGATTTTCGAGAAGAACAGTGTCACTTTATTGTGAATGAGGAGGATTGGTTTTTAGGGAAGAAGGAGCCACTAGTTTCAGACTTATTGTATTGTTTTGGATCAGAGTGTTATTACTAGCATTAATGTAAATGTAATTTATATTTATGCATATCAATGAATTACAGCTCACTATTGGTCTTGTTAAATTGAATGTGATTCAGTTTCATGGTTAACTTGTGAATGGTCTCTGATTTGAAACTAAATTAAACATCAGTTGCAGTTTTAATTCCATAGAAGAATGTGGATTCCTATATGAGTGATTGGATTGCAATTTAGCTTTAATACAGTCTTGTCCAGCTGTGAATTCAGTGATTGATTCATTTGGACTTGAATCTATGCATGATGTTTAACCTTCTTTATCACGCTCCTGCTGAACATATATATGATGTTTAAACCTCTGTATCATGCTCTTGCAGGATAGATTAGAGTAGTTAGAAGTAGTATAGATAGGATTTAATACATAGAGGTTAGCTATTTAATTTTGTTGATTTAATTGAAGTCTTCCTCCCGGAAGCAATCTTTCAACATGTTCAAGTGGTTTACAAGGTCCCTTAAAACCCGTCGGAGCTAGCCAATCCAAACGAAAGCGGGTCTAATTGGGGTTTGCGATCGGGTTAGTTCCCTTTGTTGGCATAGTGAACATTTGCCATGTCAACAGGATGGTGGTATACCAAAGGAGGCATGGACAGGTAAAAAGGTAAACTATTCTTTTTTAAAGACTTTTGGTTGTGAAGCCTTTGTCCACATTAATAAAGAAAATAGAACAAAGCTTGAGGCAAAATCAAAGAAATGTACCTTTATTGGATATGGTGTTAATGATTTTGGTTATTTCTTTTATGATTATGAAAAACATAAAATCATTAGGAGCAGAGATGTCATATTCAATGAAAATGTTTTGTATAAGAATCAGTTGTAGGAAAAAGAAAACAGAGAATACACAGTGCTTGATGAGATCACAGAAAAAGTGATGGTGCCTAAAGATCGTAATGATCAACAGCCATAACATCAACAACTACCACAACAGCAACAAGCACCTCAAACACCTGAAAGTGGTGTTAGAAGATCTACTAGGATATGTAGACCCCCTGAACGATACTCTCATTCATTATATTATGTATTGTTGACTGATTCTGGTGAACCAGAATGTTATGAAGAAGCAGTTCAGGTAGAAACTAGGAAGAAGTGGGAGCAAGCCATGAAAGAAGAGATGGAATCCTTAGCACATAACTAGACTTGGGACTTAGTCAAGTTGCCTGCAGGTAAAACAACATTGCAGAATAAATGGGTTTACAAGTTGAAGGAAGAAGATGGAGGTAGAAAAAGGTATAAAGCTAGACTTGTGGTGAAGGGGTTTGCACAGAAAAAGGGTATAGACTTTGATGAGATATTTTCTCTTGTTGTTAAAATGACTTCAATCAGAACTATTTTAAGTCTAGTAGCAGTTGAAGATTTACATCTTGAACAGTTAGATGTAAAGACAACCTTTCTCCATGGGGATTTGGAGGAAGAGATATATATGCAGCAGCCACAAGGATATGAGGTAAAAGGTAAGGAGAAACTAGTGTGCAGATTGAAGAAGAGCTTGTATGGCTTAAAACAGGCTCCAAGGCAGTGGTATCTAAAATTTCATAGGTTTATGTCTGAACAAGGTTATACTAGATGTCACTCTAATCATTGTGTTTATCTCAAAAAGAAAAATGATGGCAGCGATATTATATTGTTATTGTATGTAGATGACATGCTTGTTGTAAGTTCTAACATGTAGGAAATAAATGTGCTCAAAAAAAAATTAGCAAACTAATTTGCAAACAAAGATTTGGCTGCTGCAAAATAAATCCTTGGTATGAGAATAACTAGAGATAGGAAGAATCGAAAATTAACATTGTCTCAGAGTGAGTACATAGAAAAGGTGTTGAAAAGATTTAATATGCAGAATGCAAAACCAATTAGTATACCTTTGGCTAGCCATTTCAAACTAAGTAAGGAGGTGTGTCCCAAGACTCAACAAGAAATGGCTGATATGTCTAAAGTTCCATATGCATAAGTAGTTGGAAGCTTAATGTATGCAATGGTCTGCACAAGGCCTGATATTGCACATGTAGTGGGAGTTGTAAGTAGGTACATGAACAATCCAGGGAAAGAACATTGGATGGTGGTGAAGTGGATTCTCAGGTATTTGAGAGGTACCACAAATCAAGCATTATGCTTTGGTGGTTCAAAAATTGCTCTACAAGGATATGTTGATGTAGATATGGCAAGTGATAGAGATAACAGGAGGAGCACAATAGGGTATGTGTTTACTGTAGGTGGAACAGCTATCAGTTGGGTTTCAAAATTGCAAAGTGTTGTTGCACTTTCAACAATGGAAGCAGAGTATGTTGCTGCTACAGAGGCTAGTAAAGAAATGATTTGGTTACAAATTTTTCTAGATGAATTGGGTATGAAGCAGGAGTTGGGCAGGTTATACAGTGAAAGCCAGAGCGCCATACATCTTGCAAAAAACTCTACATTTCATTCCAAGACAAAACATATACAGCTCAAGTATCATTTCATATGGTCAACATTGGAAGATGGACAGTTGAAGCTAGAAAAGATACACACTAGCCAGAATCCTGCAGATATGTTAACAAAAGTTGTAACCAGGGAGAAACTAAGATTTTGATCAGTTTCAATTGGTCTTCAAGTATGACGAGAAGAAGAGAAATAACTAGGTCCAAAGTGGAGTCATTGTCCAGCAAATCAAGCAGCGGTGAAGTTTCTATAATCAGTCTCCAAGTGGGATATTGTTGGGTGTGGAGCCTGATTATCTTCTTTATTCAGAGGTATCACCACATTGGACCCCAGTTCATAATGTGGCGGCAACGCCGCCCGTAATATTTACGCTACAGGGGGGGTCTAGGGGGGTGGCTGCAACCTTTTGGAGCCCCCCACCCCTAGCAGGGGATCATGGGGCAGTGCCCCCAAAGCTAAAAATAGATGTAAAATTTCCTTGTAAAATGTTGTAATTTTTTAGTCAATCTGAGTCGTTCATTAGGCAGAGATCTGGCAGTAGAAGTTATGTTTAATTTAGGGTTTTTGTCCCTAGAAGGAAACCCTCACTGTATATGAGGGAATTATATTGCGTCTATGTAGATCGGTATTCTGAGTGAGAAAGAGAGAGGAGATTGTGTGAGAGAGAAGAGGGAATTACTCTGGATCTGTTGTAGGTTGTATCTCTTCAATTTGTTGGATAATATAAAAGGAAGGACTGGTTGTTTCTCCATGGACGTAGCCCAAATTGGGTGAACCACATATATCTGTGTCTCCCTTGTTTCATGTGTTTTATGTGTTTGTATTTCTTCAATATATTTTATGTGTTCTGTTGCTCTATAATATATAATTTTCTAACAATGCACAGAAAAAAAGAGTAACACTGAGACATTTTCTCCTGTGGAAAAATTAGATACAATCACGATGGTTCTTGCATTAGCTGCACAATATAAATGGTAATTCTTACAGATGGATGTTAAATAAAATTTTCTAAATGGTTATTGTAGAAATTTTGCAAATTCTCTACAAATCTACCTTTGAGATCTCTGTAGAAAATCTAATTGGAGATTAACCCGATAATGCAATATAACCAAAGCAAAATACTATAATATACTTCTACTATCAATTTTTGGAAGCTAAAATATCAAGCAAGATCGAGCTCAACACTATAATCAGAAGAAGAAGAATCAATCGTCCAAGACACATGAAAATACTTTGGGGAAAGCCTCAGCTAAAAACCCCACTATCTGTATTATCATACAAGGTGGAAATACATAGGAATTATACAAAGCCTTAGCTCTCACAGCTAGCTAGCTCTCAGTACAATCCTCACAGATGCTCACAGGAAATCCTGGCTTCTCACAAGCCTTCTCCTCTGCCCTCCAAGCTCCTATTTCCTTGCGCTGTTCCTAGTGGATGATTCTCACCTCACCAAGTGGATGATCACCTGATCACACACACTGTCAGAACTACGCAATCCTCAAGGAACCTTCCCTTGGATGCATGCATGAGTTTCCTTTATAGGAAAACACATGAAACCGATAGTACACTGACCTTGAAATTTAGCTCAACTAGGTCTTTCTCAGAATAGACATGCATGAGTTACTGATGGGGGAATCTTTAGTTATCTGAAGTACACTGGTTGAGTGCATGCATGCATCAACTGACTGATAACTCACAACTAGTTCCTCAAACAGTTTGGAACTAATTTAACTGGACTTAATTGAGTTAACTAATTACAACTCAAATATAACTCAATCTTATCTCCTTAATTAAGGGATAATCTCCTTAATTTAAGGGATAATTGTTGCCTGACTTCAGAAAGACTTCTAACTTGAATTTATCCAACTAATTAATCCATAATGAATTAATTAATTATTTCCAAGCAGCTGGTGAGACTAAATTCGATTTTAATTCACAATTTTAATTCAAGGACAAATTAAAATTGGAATTTCTGGATTCTATTTTTATCAATTCTTGTTGCTATTTTCAACAGTTATGTCGATGAAGAAATTTATGTGGAGTAGCCTAAGGGTTTTGAAGTGCCAAAAAAGGAATATTATTTTTATAAGTTGAAGAAGACCTTATCCAAGGGCATGCTATTCTAGAATTGATAAGTATTTTCATGATCATGGCTTAGTTAAAATTTTATCTGGGCCCAATCTCTATATATTCCAGTCAAGATGAGACATTCTAATAGTTGTCTTATATGTTGATAATTTCAGATACACATAAAACAATTATGAACTATTTTAATAATTTAAGTCACATATGATTGATGGGTTTGAGATGACAGATCTTGGTGAGTTGCATTATTTCGTGGGTATTGAAGTTTGGTACAAGGAAGATGGTATTCTCACGTCACAAGCTAAGTATAGTTGGGACATTTCAAAGAGGTTCAAAATGTTGGGGTGCAAGCTAGTAGTAACTCCTGTGGAATTTGGGTTGAATTTATATGGACATGATGTCTAGTTCAATTGATGTTACTTTGAATTGTTAATTTGTTGGAAGTTTGATATAATTAACTACAACTCAACCAAATATTTCTTTTGCAGTTAGTATGGTATCAAGATTTATGGTAGAACCCAAAGAATTGTAGCAAAGAGGTATTCTAGAATTGATAAGTATTTTCATGATCATGGCTTAGTTAAAATTTTATCTGGGCCCAATCTCTATATATTCCAGTCAAGATGAGACATTCTCATAGTTGTCTTATATGTTGATAATTTCATATACACATAAAACAATGATGAACTATTTTAATAATTTAAGTCACATATGATTGATGGGTTTGAGATTACAGATCTTGGTGAGTTGCATTATTTCGTGGGTATTGAAGTTTGGTAGAAGGAAGATGGTATTCTCATGTCACAAGCTAAGTATAGTTGGGACATTTCAAAGAGGTTCAAAATGTTGGGGTGCAAGCTAGTAGTAACTCCTGTGGAATTTGGGTTGAATTTATATGGACATGATGTCCAGTTCAATTGATGTTACTTTGAATCGTCAATTTGTTGGAAGTTTGATATAATTAACTACAACTCAACCAAATATTTCTTTTGCAGTCAGTATCGTATCAAGATTTATGGCAGAACCCAAAGAATTGTAGAAAAGAGGATTTTAATATATTTTCATGGAATAGTTGGATATGGTTTGGTATACAAATTTATAGAAGATTTTAGGTTGATTGGTTATACGGATTCACATAGGGTTGGATTCATGGATGACAGGAAATAAAATTTTGGGTATTATTTTAGTATGGGTTCAACAACAACTTCTTGGAATACTAACGAGAAAACCATAGTTTCTCTCTCCATAGCAGAAGCAAAGTATAAAGCAGAAACAACAACACGTGAAGTAGTTTAGTCGAGAAGAATTTTAGAGGATCTACTTGAGCAACAAGAGCAATCCATTTAGTTGATATGTGATAATCAAAGTGCTATTCAGATGACCAAGAATCCAATTTTTCATAAGAATACAAAGCATATAGATATTCAGTATCATTTTGTTCTGGATTTGGTTCAACATGGAGTGATAAAGATTGAGTACTACAGAATAAATGAACATGTCGCTGATATATTCAACAAAGCACTATCTAAGGAAAATTTCTACAAATTCAGAGATGATCTTGGAATATTTCCAAATGATCATTATGGGGGAGAAATGATGGAATAATGAATCATTTGTTAAATATTAAAGTTTTTATTTTATGTGAGAGAGATTTATATAGAGATTCGTGGAGTGATTTGTGGAATGATTGTTGAGAAATTATAGGAAATAATTGAGACATTTGTGGAGATGGAAGATTTGAAGGCCTCTCTTCATGTATAAATACATGGTCTTGATAATGAATATGTTGGAGTTGGCATGTTATTGTTAAATTTTTTTGCTCTATAATTTCCTTTTTACTGTGTTTTCTTCAAATTTAATAGTTACAATATAACAAGATTGTTCACCATGAATATTCATCTCCTTTCTACCATGGATATTATTAACTTCTAAATAGACTTTGTTACAATACCATGGGGCAATACCACAAGTGAGAAAACCATAACTCATTTCAAAATCAAAATATTTTATAAATATTTTATTTTATAATATTTTTTAAATTAAGACTTAATATTTACACCAAAGGTGTTCCTATGATGGGTTTGGATGGATAGATTTAGCCAATCAAAGTGGCTCAATTTCATTCTCCTCCGGCCAACCATTTTTTTACCACATCGCAAAGTACAACGATTAGATTTTGACTGTTGGTAGGGATCCCAGAGTGATATCTGGAAATGAACTAGAACTGAACAAGGTCTAATAGATAATGCATAGCTCAGTAAACATCTGACACATTCACAATGTGTTCTTTCCCAGCTGATTGGTTTCCAAAAAAATATTCATCAATTCCTCAATATATGATGTGAAACAACTCTCCAGTGCCCCCACTACATCATGGTCCTCCTAGCAGCCCGATCATGGTGAAATTTCTTAGCGGTCTTGGAGCATGACCAACAACTAGTCTTTAGCAATGGTTCCAAGACCATGTTAAATGTAGCGCATTATATGAAAAAGGGCATAATCGTTAGTCTTTTGCATTTTGGTGTGTAAATTGGAAACCTTTGTTTGTTTTCATAATCTGCAAACATGTATCAAGTGGTACGCATGCATTGATGAGTTTAATGATGTTGTGATCTCATTTAATAAAAAAGTTGCATCTTTGCTCGAGAGCTTGAAGCCGCATTTCCTGGTCTTAAAATGGGGTATATTAACATATATGATAAGCTACTTGACCTGATAAAGAATCCCAATAAATATGATAAATTATCTCTTTCTAACCCCTTCATTATTCAATAAGTTTAAGGGAATCTATGGGTAGAGCTTGCTAATTGTTTATAAATGAAGGTGTGGAAGCCTTTGAAGAAGTAAGGAAAGGTTGCTGCAAAATAGGTATGCTGGAGATAGCTACCCCATGAGCCCTCTATGCTCCAATCCATAAAAATACGTGTTCTAGGATTCTTTCCATCCAACAGAAAGAGCTTAAAATATCCTCACCCAAGTCATATTCCCACAGGTTGTTTCGATTTTACATATGTGAAAAATTCACTCGAAAGGAGAGTTTCTAATATATTAGGAAATCCTAAATAAGATGTCCATAGATGATGGGAAACTAAATCAATAAAACCAGCACGATTAAGTTTGTTTTTTAGAATTTTACTTGTATATTCAACAGTTTATGTGATATGCTAAAACATAAGACAATAATCTAATCTACTCATCAGCGAAAACAAAAATTGATCGATGAAAACACTAAGAAGAAAAGGAATAATTTCAATCACACATAAAACAATATGTTTCTAGCGAAGGAAACTTCCTAAAACCTCGACTATCTATATTGCATTAACCAGAAGATCTAAGAAGAAAATACTTGTGCAAAGATTGTTCGGGTTGAACTGGGTTGAACAAGAATTGTATTTTCTTCTCAGATCTTCTAGTTAATGCAATATAGATAGTCGAGGTTTTGAGCAGTTGCTTTCCACAGAAAAATATTGTGTTATGTGCGATTGAAATTCTTCCTTTTCTGATTACTGTTTTCATCGATCAATTTTTGTTTCCATTGATGAGTAGAGTAGATTCTTGTCTTATGTTTTAGCATATCACATAAGTTGTTGAACCTGTTATCACTCAGGTTGTTCCCAAAAGTTGTAAGAAAGGGAATATGGCTGAGGTAACCACAAACCAATCTTTTAGATACAGAATCTAGCCAATCTATATCCAGAGAGGGCTCTCTCTTTATGATTTAACTTTGTTTTGAAAGGTATTATGCTAGTTATGAGGTTCAAGGGTTTTGTTTGATTTTTGGATGGTGAGATTCAATAGAGCAGAGGTGTAAGACTGAGCAGTTCAGTCCATTGGGCTAATGGAGTCAACGAGGATGGTTTTCTGGATTTGTTTTCTTAACATAGGATGGTTCCACAAAGCAAGGTAGTAAAACAAGGAACAAATAAAGAGTTGAAATAGATGGAATGGTTTCAAATTGGGTGAAAGGCAGTTAAGAATCTTTCAACCTATTTAAAGAGGGAAAGTGAATGATTATTGCTAAGGAGCAGTTAAGAATTCTTTAGCAAATAATCAACATGAAAGAATTAGGAAATAGGAGCAATTAAGATTTACACTGCTTATTCTAATTCTGAAGAAAACACAGAGAATGATAACGAATGAAAACTAGAGTGCAATCAAGCATATTCTGAATTAATCTTTATCTTTATCATTTAGATTCTAAAACACAGGTGATATAAGAAAACTAGGAAAACTTTAAAACATGAGATTAGGGACTTATTGGTCCGCTCTTTGATTCAAGAATTCTGTGACAAGTCCTTTTCTTCAATTAATCATCCAGTGAGCCCAACCACAGTTGATTCCAACAGCTCTCTATTCCAAAAATAACTCAATATTACAGCAAAGTCTAGGAATAATCACCAACCAACCCCAAATACTTCGTTTGGGGGGGTATTTATACAAAATATCTCATGGAGATAATATCTAGTGATGATTCATCATTTTTTACAAAAGATAGAGACAAATAGTCTTGAAAACAGGGAAAAGATAAACTGATGTCGTACTGGATGCATCGTCTTTGTCGGATGTGCTGGAGGCAGACTCTGCGAGTCGGTTTACAACTGTCTTCCACTGATACTCTATGTTGGCTGCTCCATCTTTTTTGGATGTACTTTTAACCCCGATATGATGCAATTTGACCTGTTTGACCCTCATCCATCTTTGTTTATCTTATCATGGAAAAATAGCCCAAAGTTTACGTCTTACCCAAGAGAAATTTACAAAATTTCTAACATATCCTCCCACCATTTCTGTTCTGGTAATTTATGCCTCTGAAGTTTCCTAAGAGTTTCCTCAGTCTCTGTATATTGGAAGAAATTAAGCTGAATGGTGAATATATGCTTTACCTCGTGCTCGATGTAGAATAAATTCTCTAAGCTATCATAGAGAACTTGGCCAGATGGAAGTGCTTTCACTCCTAATGCACTTGATGATGTGCTAGCTTGATTGCTAGCATACTTATTCAATTTGTCAACATAATCAATGTGTTTCATTAACTTATCATTGATGACCAAAGGATTTGGTATCCCTTTACTCAGAAAAACTGTGAACTTTTCCATAAATGCATTGACCTCCTCTTGCATATCTTGGCACCTTCTCTCTAATTTCTACATTAGAGTTCTCTTGGTTAGAACTCTTTTGATTTCCAAAATTGTGTCTGTCCTATCTGGAATGCCAATTTGTTCTAGTTGTTCTGCATTGTGGGTATTCAAAAAATGTATAAGACGATTAGCTTCCTCGGGCATTTTTCCTAACTGTGTTCTTGTCTGCTGAATTACTTCGTGGGCTATGTTTATTAAGTCAATCTGCTCATAGATCACTTGGATAGATGGCCATATTTCATTTATAGATTGGGTGACATTTTCCCAAAGGATTCTTCTGATCTCTATCAAGGGCTTATTAAAGGTGAGCTCTTGCTCTAATCTTTTGATTTTACTTTCTAATGTTTTAACCTCCCTTATTTTCTCTGCCACATTCATCTTGGATTTTTCATAACTTTTTTCTACTTTCACCAATTGCTCCTTCACTTGTTTCAATTCTGACACTTGTAGCTTTAATTCTTCCATGGCCTTTATCAATTCTTCTGTGGTCATATTAGTACTTCTGCCTGGTGTTGTTCCTGCTGATGATGTACCTGGGATTACCTCTGTTGTGACTGCTAGGACACTTGGGGCCAATGCTGATCCAATTGTTGAAGGGACTGCAGTTGTTATTATAGGGATTACCTCAGGTGGCTGGGAGGTCGACTCTCCCTGCTTCTCTTTTAATTCTTTTTCCAGTGCCTGCTCTGTATCAGTTAATCTTTCATTAAGTTTCATGAGTAGTTCCATCATGTCTTCTTTGGATTTCTATTGTACAACTTCTGCAGTCTGTGGATGCATGGAAGGAGGCAGTTTAAGCTATTTCCTCAAGGCAGCAATGTCTTCCTCTTTCTTCTTCATTAGTGCCTTTATGCCTTTAGCATCTTTGGGATCATGTCCAAGTTCAATGATGATTTCTTCTAAGGATTTGATCCTGTTGTCCTTGGCTAGAGAAGAGGCTTTCTCCAAATGTAATTGAGCAAAGGTATTGTCCAAGGAGTTTTGTAGTTTATGGGCCAACATTGCTTTGTCAGCCAATGTAGAATAAACCATTTCTCTAGTTTGCTTGTGAAGTTCCATTTGGTCCATTGGATGAATGTCTTTGACTAGGACCTCCAAGTTTGTTCTGATGTAATCTGATGCTAACTGGGGTTGTTGCACCTTGGGCTTAAAGTAGCTCATTATCATTTTTCCCTCTTTAATGTCATAGGCTGACATTAATCTCTGTTGGTTGGTGGGGGCCATTTTAAGATACTGATTGTAAATTTGAAGCCTTACCGAGTCATTCCTGGCCTTTATCTCTGTGAATGTCCTTTTGATGTTGGAGGCCTATTTGCTTTGTGGCCTAGTGGATGAAACTTCTACACTGTGTTGTCTTTCTAGCTCTTGCCTATGTGAGCTAGTTGATGTTTCTATCACCGGGGAAGTCTGCTGGCTGACTACCCTTTCACCTCTTAGATTGTCTGTTGTTTCTTCAATGATTTCCTCTTCTGACAGAGGATTCAGTCTTTGCCTTTTTGCCCCAGGTTGTTCTGCAGGTCCACTGATAGGTGTGGGGTCTTCTCTGTCTCTCTTCTTGCTTCTTTCCTCATTTAGAGGAGTTTGCAATGCTGGAATTTCTAGTGCTTTAGTTTGGGCTGGAGGAATTTGCCCTGACTCTGTTCTTTTGACATTACTGGCTGATCTGTCATTATAGTATGCTCTATGATATCTACCTCTTTGCCTTTTGAAGTCCCTGTAACTGGTGGGCTAGTTTTCTGTGCAGGCTGCTGAGAAGTTCCAACAGAGGATGTTCCAACTCCTGATTGTTGAGGCAGCTTGAAAGATACCTATCCAAAAGATTCCAGGTCAAGACTTTTTTCAAGATCTTTCATGGCATTTTCCATCTTTTCTTGCTCACTAATTTCTTCTATTAAAGTCCCTTCTACCCATTCATCCTGATTTGCAAACTGTTCAATTTCTGGGATATTATGATGTATATAAACTGACAGCCTGTTTCTTACCCTTCTGTCACTTATGAAGGTATTTGGGTCATATGGCACCCACCAAAAACTCTTCCTCAATCTAAGGTGTTCCCCTAATATCTTCTCAGCGTCTTTCCATACATCCCTAGAATTGATGACATAAGGGCCTAACTGGTTTTCTATTCTCAATTGAGCTTTCTTCTTTGCATTAAAAAAATGGATTAAGTCGGCATTGATGATCTGTCTAAAATACTCTAAGCAAACAATCTCATGGGCACATATTTAGGCAACTTGAATGGGCAAAGTTCACACCCATACATTCTGATTTCTATGTGATTTTGGTACAGGTACCAATCACCTATCTTGTATTGCTTAGAAAGCTGCAAAATCTTCTTCATGTCACCAGTGAGCCTAGGAGGAGGAGCTCCTATCAATAGAGTGCAAGCTGGATGTACAAATAAGTCAATGAATTTACTATAGGTATAAAGGGAGTCACAGGTAGCATGGAAGACTAAGCTCCAAAATATTACAGACCTCCGATTTCCTTTTGAGTCCAAGTTCCTGATGGGGAAAGAAAAGTTGTCTGGATGATGATATAACAAGATATTGTATATAAAAGAGGTATATTTGAAGACTCCTTCTCTATCCAAATTCAGGAATTGGTCATGGATCCTGTTGGCAATGAAAGTGGCATAGTCATATTTGATAGCAGGAGGCTGGCCTGGGGTAAACATTGGCACCAGAATTAGGGTTATCTCATCAACAAATTCACTGGTATTAAATCCCAAGATCAGGTATATCATGTCAACAATGAGTCTTCCAGTTTCTATGAACCAGCTATGCAAATAGGGAGGTGGGTCTTGGGGCTGGCAGTCCAGTTTCATGAACATATGAGCAATACGGGTCATCTCTGAGCTGGAAAATTGAGAAGCTTTCTCAAGTAGATACCCCATGGAAATATGAGAAAGGGGTCAGTGGAATGGAACTGTATCATTTCATTAATAGACTCTGTAGCTATGGAAAAAAGAATGGTTTGGGATGGGGACATAACTACTCGGTGGACAGGGTCATAGTTGGCACAGCACTGATGAATAATGTCTGGGAAAACATGAACTGAGGGGAGAAAATACATGGGAAGGTTGGATTCCCATATTCCAAAAATATCAGTGTTGTTTAGATGATTATCCCTGACTTGGTAGAAGGCCTGGAGATGGTTCATGTCACCAGATAACTCTTTTATTTGGAAATCTTTGTCGGCTAGGGGTAAATAATCTAGGTCTTTATGGGGGGCATTCATTGGCGCGAAATTCAGGGCTATGGGAGCCTCCATGTTTGGTTCTTGTGTATTCAAATTGGAATTTTGACTTTCTGTAGAAAATACGGACTAAACAGTAGACTTGGGGGTCTTTTTATGGAAGCTTCGGAATGATTTCAACTTGAATTGGATCTTTTAGGTAAAATTCTCAACGGAAAAAATGAAATTACAGGTTCGTGAAGTGAATTGGGTAAATACCTATTTTTTTAGAGGAAAACCGTGTAATTCACAAGTTAAATGATGAACTGCAAAGCTCGACGTTGGAGTTTCTTGGCCGGGTGGCGAACTGGACGTATTTGCATGGAGCACAGTTCACAGGGAATAAGGGCGAAATTGACATTTTCCCATCAATTTAATGAAATTTGGTGTGGCAGGACTTTTTTGGCATTTATTGAGCAGCTGACGTCAGAGTGATGGGACATTTTGTCGTCACGCAGAGGGTGGTAAGCGGTTTTCCCCGCACCGCTTTCGGAGCTGGGCAGTATTGGACGGGGAGGGAGCGAGCACCCCAGATGGCCGACACGTGGCAAAGGTACGGGGACAAAACCACCGGTTCCCCGCGAGTTAATGTGCGGTGGTGGAGGGGTTCGCGAAATGGATGTGGACTGTTGGATGTGCGAGGAGTAATCGGATGGTAGATGCACTGTGGAGATGACGTGAGGTTAACACTATGGGCCCGACACAATACAATGTGTTTTTAAATGGTTCTCGGGTGCAATTTCATTGGTTCGGGGTTGGTTATTAATTAACCATAGGTTAATTAACCCTTTAGCATGGCGGGGAGGTTCTTAACAAGCTCCAGATGAACTTAGTAACCCTCATTTGTATAGTAACTATGGTTATAGTTAACCAGGGCGGGGATATGTAATATTTTTGGGTTTTTTATTATATATACATATTACGGGAAAGGGAATAATTTACATGGGATTTATATAATAAAATTAGAATTAATATGAAAATATGTGAATGAAGACGCTAAGTTTAAAACCAGCTGACCTATATTTTAGACTTAGGCTAAAAGTGGGAATGGGGTTTATGTGAGAAAATATGGCCATTTTCCCTAAGTAAAATAGGTTTTTACTTAGGCAATGATTTTGAAATGGAATGAGTGATTTTAATGATATTAAGGAGATCTTAATACCTTTGGGGAAGTTAGTAAATGATTGGGGAAAAAACATGAAGGGAAGTTAGTTATGAACTCTGCCTCGTTTGAGCTACATCCAAAGAATATCTACCATGGCACTTGTGATAAAAGTGAAAGTTAACACTTTTTGAAGAAATATAACTCATCACAAGTCTCATTCTGCAACACCAATCTACCTACTCTGCCTGCTTTGCCTAGCATTCTTTCTTCTTTTCTGGGTGCATTTGGACTAACAAACCCTCCTCATATTCTTTTTCTTTACGTTGCCTAGTAAACCTACCTAAGTCTGCACTTATAACATCCAAGGGCTCAAATTTAACTGTTGAGCTCCTTTTCTTCTCTACCTATCTACTTATCTACCAAGATTAAATAGTTTGGTCAGATTTTTATTCTCTATCTAAAAATAGGAAATTCAACCATAAACTTGCTAAGATTAAGTTGTTTGGCCCTTCATCAATTGTGGCATAAATCAACAAGCTGCACACAATCGGATTATTACAACAAATAAAATAGTAGTGGCATTTTGGACTTGCACACTTTCCTGGTCTATTTTGTTTGGGGTTCATTTCTTTCATTTTTTTTACCATTTCATTCCTTTTACCCTTTGATTTTTCTTTTAGGGCATACCCTCTTTACATTTTTTAAATTTTTTGATTTTTGACAATATGGAAAACCTTTGCAACAAGAGAAGTTATGAACATATTACAGAGCTCATCAGTATCAATCATGAAATATGACACCTATTGGTATAGGAGCATAACAGAACCTACAAATAAAATCTACATGTGTTCATCGATAAAAGTCATCAGTGTAGATAAACTAGTGTGAGTAAGTTTCTATCATTAATAAGAACCACTAGCGTGTAACTTATTCATGACCAAGTCAGAGGCGTATACTTAATCGATCAACAAATTCACGGGTGTGTAGCTTATTCAACGATAAAATTCAGAGGCACATACTTATTCGATCCACAAAATCACTAGCATATACTTATTCAATGCCCATATTCAAGCGTGACTTCTCTATTCAACCTTAGTGTTTCTTTGAGAAAATATTACTCTATTGCAAAAGCTAAAGTTGGAAGCTTTAAATAGGAAATTTAGATAAGTAGAACACGTCACCAACAGTGAGATACGAATGAAAATTAAGGAAAAATACCTTTGTTGGAGACAAACGTATGATAAAATAGTAAACCTTTAATAAACATACAGAAGGTTGTGAGTTCGAATCTAGTGATGTCATTGCATCCCAATATTCTATATGAATAAAATATCGACCACAACCCGCACATGATTCCAATCACGTCACTTTGATCGATAGTTAAACGAAATTCTTCAATTGGGTGCCGAACACATCACTTTGATTGATGGTCAATTGAGAAGGGGCTATGTGGTGTGAGTACAAAAAATCCTTCTATCAGACGTCTTATGTGAAGTTAAGTGTTTAGGGTTCTGAACATTTTTCCATTTAGAGTCTACATTTGTTTGGATGGAAGCCTACTTATTCCATGTAGAGTCTAAGTTTATTTTGATGAAATCATGTTTGAACCTAAAGAGTTTTTCCCAATGCTTCAAATTGGAGAATTATTATAAAATTAAAAATTTTGGTTTATTATTACACAATTTTACTTAAAGTGTTTGATATCCTAAAATTTAGACTCTAAGATTCAGTTACTCCTTTAGGAAATAGTGATCGAGGTTGAATTTTATAGTTAAATATGGGAGGCTCTGCCACAAAGTGCATGAAACTAGCAAAGAATAGATGGATTAAAAATACAAGGCAAGGGAGCGCTCCCTCTTAGAGGAGGAGGCAAGTAATGATCCGTAAACTGCCATGGATATTCCACTCGACTATTCATCACAACAAAACTGATAATACTATGTTAAAAATATGATATTGTACACTATTACAATTTTATTAAACTTTAAGATCTGTAGATTTAACTGTAACTATTGCATGCATGCGAATGGAAATTATGCAAAAAAGTAGATAATGACAAAATAATCACACACACAAGACACAATATATGATCTCTAGGAAACTATTTCGGGCGAAAACTCATATGGAAGGTGAGGCCTCTTCACTCTCTTTCTTTGTATGGAAATATGGTTGTAGGTACAAAGAAGTAATGCATGTAGCCTGTGAGCTGCTATAGGGCATAGATATTCTTGTGTTATCTACCTTTTATCTCTCCTGACTATCTTTGCTCAAGTATGGAACAAAATTCTCTCAAAAGAAGGGAATGTCTCTTCCTCCTAGTGACTTGGTTATAACATATCCCTATAGTGTACTAGTGATTAGTTTTGACTACATCAACTCTTTTGTACCTCTGAGATAGTAGTAGGTCAAGCTACCAATGCCAGAGCATCTAAAACAATTGTTTTGGGGGTTTTTTCTTTTAGTTTTGGAAGACCAATGAAAGAAGACAAATGTAGAATTAATGTAATTAATCCTTTGGGGTATATTAATATCTCAACAGAGGGTTGCTATAAAGCACTACACAGTGATATAGATCAAAATAGTGGTGAGTAGAAGATAGCAAAAAATATGATTATCACAGTTTCCAGACTGTAAAATAGAACAATCACAAGTTGGAAAATCTTTTAAACTACGTTCCAAAGGTTCAAGACATTATACTTAATTCTTACACAATATGCTAATGATTTATTCATTAGAGGGGATTAGCTAAACAAATAGTTGTATTAATCCATTCTCTTAATAGATGATCACTTCAAGAGCTTATAGGAATCAACTGAAACTCTAATTGTTCCTACCTAGATATCTTTGTAAGTCATAAGCATATGAAGAAATAACACAATGATTGATAACTAGAAAAAATTACAAGATAACACAAAACTATGTAAAACCAGATTCATAATCCTCTACTTTGTATTAAGGTTCCAGAAAGACCGATTACATCAAATGTACAACAAAAGCATCCTTCAAAGGTGGCTTCCAGGTTCAAAGTAGTATAAACAGTCAAAGACATTTACAAGCAGTGAGCTATGAACCTTGAACTCCGAACCCATAACATCTCGAGAAGAGAGTTATTTATACAATGATAAAACTAAAAATATCTTAAAACTATTTAAGATTTATTTAAGGAAAGGAAAAGATCTTCATGCAGGAAGATAGGGGCAGCTCTTGAACTACTTCTCGATGTCCCCTTTATTCAGGTTGTGCTAGCTTTATTGGTTGATATTTTTCCCTTTAGGCTGATTGATTGTTTGAATCCTTTGTGCTAGTTGACTCCTTCAGTTTGATCTTTCATTTGTTATCCTTTAAACTTTGTAAATCTCCTTTAACCCTGCAGAGTAACCTTTACTGTTTCCTTTTAGGTTTTACTGTGTTTTTCAACAGTAAATCTTCATATTGTGTCTTCCAACTGTACACAGGATTTTTCTTTGTAAGCCTGCAACAAAAACTTTACCTGCAAAGGACAAGGTTGGATAGTTGTACTTAGCCCGGGAGCGCAGAGGAAGCGCAGGGAGGGAACAGGAGCGCAGAGGAAGCGATCAGGGTTTGAGTCCTCTGCAGGTTTCGCCCCATGGAGGGGCTCAGATGAGGGAGTTCTACTCCTTCCTACAAGGAGGTAATGGCCAAGAAACACAAAAAACCCCCGGACAGTGGCAGAGGTAGCGATGAGGAAGGAAACAGAAATAGGGAAAAGGACTCAGATGGTTCCATATCAAAGGAGAAGGAAAGCACAAAAGACAAAGAGGAAACTGACAAAAAATAGGGAACTAAAGACAAAAAACAGAAGGGACCATGCAAACCCAAGGCTGAAATCACTCCCAGAGTGGTATTAAATAATCCAGAGCTGTAGGCGCACAGGGAACACATGCAGACTTACGCAATCATATGCAAATTCATGAAAAAACATTGCCAACTTGGATCAGGTATCACTGGAAGCCTAAAGGAAGCATTGCTCTTCACCTAGGGTCCAAGGGTTTCTTCACTGTAGTGTTCACCAATATTGAGGATAAAGATAGAGTGTTTGAAGGTGGGCCCTACTTTTATGCAGCAGCAGGGCTCTACATGAAGCCATGGATGATGAACTTTGTTCCGGAGAGGGAAACTTTCACTTTAGTCCCGGTTTGGGTAAGACTCTATTCTCTACCTCTTGATTATTGGCAAATAGAATCGCTAGCTGGCATAGGCAATAAATTAGGAGGGTTTGTCAAAGCTGCTGAAGCCACAAGGAGGGGAAAATATACTTCCTTTGCTAGGATCTGTGTTGAGATGGATCTATTTAGTGCTCTCCCGAATGAAGTCATTTTGGAGGTTCACGATGAGCACTGGGTACAGAAAGTAGACTACAAGCATATTCCATTCAGATGTCATAGATGCCATGAATACGGGCACCTTCTAAGAGATTGCCCTCTCTCTAAAGCAGAAACCAAAAGAAATACTAGCACAATGAAAGACGCAGACAGTTTTCACAAAGTAGGTCCTAAAGGCAAAAGTGGCAAAAAAGGGCCAAAGCAACACCAAGTGGGAGGACAAAAGGCTTATCAGAATCGGTTCCAGGTTCTGGAAGAGGACGAAGAAATAGCAGTAGAAGATCAAGCAATGAAGGAAGGTAATGAGAAGAAGGATAAGGGAGCAGAAAATGACCACACACAGGAAAATGAAGAACGGAAGGAAAACATGATGAGTGATTCAGATCTAGAAATGGACCAGGAAACGAACCAGAGTGAGATGGAAACTGAAGATAATGAACTACAAGAGATCCTGAACAGTGAAAACCTAGATTTAGAAGGGTTCTTAAAGTAGGGAATCTCGGGCGGGGTAGAATCGATACCACAAGAAAAGATAAACAGAATACAGCAGTTATTCCTATGGTAAACTCAGGCCAAGGGTTTAGAGGAAGGAAACAACACTGAAAGACAGAGAAATGAAGGAGGGAAAGCAGTCAAAACGACTCCAGGGCTAGCACTGAGAAATCCAGGGAAAAAAAGAGGCAAAAAAAAGCAGAATGAGCTCCTAATGGAATGTGGAAAGCTCATGATAGACTCAGGTAAGATGAAAGATCTAACCAGTTATTCCTTTACCAATCATTAATCATGAATTTCACAACTTGGAATATTAGAGGTCTAGGCAGTAAAAGAAAACAGAGATTGTTGAATAACAGAATGCAGCAAGCAGCTCCGGCTATAATTTTCATCTAAGAAACGAAATGCTCTATTCAAAAGTTGAGACAAATACATAGTAAATGGCTCAATAGTTTTGAGTTTCTAGAAGTTAAAGCCAAAAACATAGTAGGGGGCATCCTCACTCTCTGGAATCCCCAAAAAATTGGAATAATGGATGCAGAGGCAACAAGGAATTATTTATCAATGGTAATATAGCCTGTAGGAGACAAGGACACTTACCTAGTAACGAATGTTTATGGCCCCCAAAGGTTAGATGAAAAAATCCAGTTTTTAGATTCCTTGGTGGATCTCTGAGCCAGACATCAAGGGTTACATTGGGTCATAGGAGGAGACTTCAATATGATTAGATCTCTCTCGGAGAAAAAGGGGGAACTAGAGCTCTAAATAAAGATTCTTCAACCTTCCAAATCTTTTCAGAAAACATGAAGCTGGTGGACATAGAGACAAACAATGGCTTCTGCACTTGGAATAATAAAAGAGGAGGGGACTCCCAAGTCGCCTTCAAGCTAGAGAGATTCATGATCTCTGAGGATCTCATGCTTTTAGACAAGGAAATAATGGCAGAAATTCTACCTTTTGGAGGCTTAGATCACTGGCTAGTTCAAATGGAGATCAAAGGCATAGGTACCCCAAGAAACCGACCTTTCAAATTTGAAAATATCTGGCTCTCTCATCCAGATTTTAGCAGTAACATTGAAAAATGGTGGTCGAAAGACCTGTAGATTCAGGGATCTCCAATGTTCATGCTACACAAAAGATTAAAGCACATTAGGATGAGGCTAAAAGACTGGAACAAAAATGAATTTGGAAATATTTTTGTAGGAAAGAAAGCAGTTGAAAATAAAATCCTGAAGCTCAACCAAGCTCTGATCATGGAAGGATTGTTAAGGAAAAAAATGATTAGGTAGAGAAACATCATCAAGAATGGGAGAAGTTATACAAACCAGAGGAAATATTTTGGAAACAAAAATCTTGAGTTCAATGGCTAAAGGAAGGTGAACACAACACTAGATTTTTCCACAAATCCACCATAGCCAATCAGACTCATAACAGGATCTCTTCGATCAAGGATGAGGATGGACAGAATCACCAAGCCCATGTGGATATAGAAGCTATATTGGTAAGACACTTTCGAGGTATTGCCCAGGAAAACTCCTTAGTAAGGGAACCTTTTATCAAAGACTTCGCTAAACACATCCCCAAGTTGGTTTCCAGAGAAGACAACAAAAATCTAAATAGACCGGTAACGAAAAGGGAGGTCAATGAGGTTCTTAAGGAAATGCAAAATGGCAAAGCTCCAGGTCTGGATGGATTCAAAGTGGACTTCTTCAAAGTTTGTTGGAACATTGTCAAAAAGGACATTGTGAGGGTAGTGGAAGATTCCAGGTTGAACAGAACTATTTTGAAAGCTCTCAACACCTCCTTCATTGCCTTAATTCCGAAGTAGGAAAATGCCCAAACACCAAAGAAATACAGGCCCATAGCCGTATGTAATGTAGTTTACAAGATAATTTCCAAGGTAGTGGCCAACAGACTCAAATCCTTGCTACCTACACTGGTTGCAAGGGAACAATCTGGGTACGTGGAAGGCAGACAAATTCTAGATAACATCATTCAAGCTCACGAAGTAGTTCACTTGTTAACCAGTAAAAAGAAGGCAGGTATGATAATGCAATTGGACATATCCAAAGCTTATGATAAAGTAAACTAGACATATATCAAGAAAGTGCTCAGCGCATATGGTTTTGATCATAATTGGATCAGATGGGTCATGGCCCTGGTGACTACCTCCAAATTTTCTATTTTAGTAAATGGTTCTGCCTCTGAAATTTTTCTTCCTTCGAGAGGACTCAGACAGGGGGATCCGCTCTCTCCTTTTCTTTTCATCCTCATGATGGAAGGGTTGGGGCGGTCCATTAACCATGCCAAGGCAACAGGAAAAATTCAAGGACTCTAATTAATGGAGAATGGTCAAGTCCTAAACCATCAATAGTTTGTAGATGATACCATGTTACAGGGAATTCCCACAGTCAAGGAAGCGTTATCTTACAAACAAATTTTGAATGGCTTTTCCATGGCTACAGGTATGGAGGTCAATCTTACCAAATCAAAGAAAAAAATTCTTTAATACCCACATTGGCATCCAGAGAAATGTTTCCAGAATTCTTGGCTTTCAAAGAGAATCCCTCCCCTCTAAGTATTTGGGAGTTCCTCTAACAGCCAAACCTTTACACAAGAGCATTTGGGAACCATTAATAATCAAGATGCAAGACAAGGTCAAAAAATGGACTTTCAAGGCTTTAAATTTGACCAGTAGACTGGTCCTTACAAAGGCTGTGCTCTAAGTTATCTCAATCTTTATGCTTTCAGTTTTCCCAGTGCCAAAAGGAGTCTTACAGCAACTTAGGACTATACAAAGAGACTTTCTTTGGGGCAAGGAGGAAACAAGAAAAAAATGTGCTTTAGTGTCATGGGAAAAGATCTGTAAACCTAAGAACCAAGGAGGTCTAGGACTGGATGATCCAAAGATTCTCAATAAGGTTCTTGGGGCCAAGCTTTGGTGGTGGTGGGTTCAGGATCCCAAGGGTCAATGGGCAAGCATCTGGAAAGAAAAATATGCCAGCTCCTGGCATTCTTCTAAGCTAATAAGAATGTTTGGGGATATAAAGGGCTCTCCCATCTGGAACAAGGCCTGGGAAAACAGAGAGGTGGTTCAAAATAACAGTTTCTGGGAAATCAGAGATGGTGATCAGGCACTATTCTGGGAGGATAAATGGCAGCAAGAACCAATTCTCTTGAAAGAGGAATTTTTGGGCCTGAAGCAAGAGATAGACAACCGAGGCTTAGTAAAGGTAAAATATTTTTGGGACAATGCTCACATTACAGGTAAATGGAGAACATGGAAGAAAATAGATAGCAAAGAGGGCAGTACCCTCAACAATAGAGCAGAGACCCTAAAAAGGATGATGGATCAGAGGATGATTCTTGTTACCAAAGGGAAAGATCAACTAAGATGGGGTAGCAACAAAGAGGGAAACTTCAATATCATGGAAGCAAAAGATATTCTCCTAGGGTTGGACTCCCAAGGCACGATCAGAATTTGGCAGAAACTGTGGAAGAGTAAAAGCTGGACAAAGATCAAACTCTTTATGTGGCTGGTTCACCATAGGAAAATTCTAACATGGGACAATATTAGAAAGAGGGGTATTTTGGGTCCCTTCAAATGCCAACTCTATGGAACACAAGAGGAGACTATGGAACATCTTCTCAATAGCTGCATTTTCACCTCCAGGTTATGGGATTTTTTCACCAACATTTTCAATAAGTCAGATAGAGACAAAGACAGTATCACTAACACCCTAAACAATTGGAGAAATTATGGTTCAGATAATGAAGTTCTTAACTCTGCTTGGGCTCTCTTGCCAAGTTTCATAATATGGAATGTGTGGAAAGAGAGGAACAAAAGAATCTTCAAAGGAGAGAAGAACACCTCCTTTTGCCTGTTGGAGCAGATCTTGAAACAATTAAAAGAGATAGTTAGTACTTACAGTTAGGGATTTCCCCAAGAATCCTCCCTCCAAAATAGAATTGAGAATACTCATGCAGTTAAATTTGCAGGGGCTCATTCCTTTAGAACTGGACAGGATGATAAACATGAAGGAAAAGGCCAATGAATTCTGGAACCCCCCCCAGGAAGGTTTTCTGAAATATAACATCGATGGAGCATCGAATGATAACCCGGGAATTGCTGGCTTCGGAGGAGTTCTTAGGAATGAACATGGTAGCATTATCTCCCTTTTCCATTGTCATTTAGGAAAAGCCACCAACAACATGGCGGAACTAATGGCATTGGAGCAGTGCTTAGAACTTCTAAAATAGGATAACTGCCAAAATGTTATAATAGAAGCAAACTCAAAGATAGTCATCAACGTGGCCAAGAAAATTAGTCATGGATCAATGCTGGAAAAAGCCACAAAACACTGGAGGTTACTAAGGGTGCTCCACAAAATTCAGGATCATCTGCAGGGACTACGCACACTTAAATTCTTCCATGTGCGTAGAAAGGCCAACAAATTGGCTGACATTCTAGCCAACCAAGGGGTAACATGCAAAGATTGCAGAGTTTCCAAGAGCTAACTGGCAATGCACAGAGTGACCTAAAAGATCTTTGCCATAACCAGGCGGAAGAAGACAAAAAAGTGTATTAGAACAACACTAAGGAAAGAGACAAGCAATGAATAGATTGATCAAGAATTTTTACTATTGGTCTGATGGGTCCACGAAAGTTAGAACAATAGAGATGGTCTCAGTAAAGAGGGTTGGCGCTTCAATGAATATCCTCAAAGGTGGGCGTATGGTCCTCACTATCAGGAGAAAGGCAGAGAAGAATGACCGATGGCCTTGCTTTAACAGCTTCATCCCCAACGTTTTTCTAGGATCGGGAGTTAAAACCAGATTTCAAGTGGCTTCGGAGCGATGGCACCGCTCTGAAGCCAAAGGCGGTTTAGCAATTAGGGCAGTGATTTCTTACTTCGGTCATTACTAGAGTGTTGCAATTCCCTACCTTACTTTTCCTCACTCGGGCACCGATTCCTTACAACCTGCCTTTCCTCACTTGGCAGAGATGCAAAACCACCTTTTGGGCAGTTATGGTGCGATCGCACCGCCTTTCGGCAGAAGGTGGTTTCATTCATTGGGCAGCGAAACCTTTCATCGCTTGCCACATGGATAGGGGACGGATCGAGAAACCACCCTCATCATGGAATAAAATTCTTGCAAGTTCGAGTGTGCGATATTTTGCTCCACCGTCGATTTTTCTCTCGTCTGATCAACGCTCAGGATTAAGTGAGGGTTCGGTGGGATCAGAGGGTTGTCTTGCACCACATTTTGTAATGTTTGTTTTCAACAGGAGAGGTCTTCACTTAAGTTTTGGGAGGCGGATTTTCTTTAGCAGTTAGAAAGCGGGTTAGCACGGGGTTTTAGCCTGTTTCTCTTTTATTTCGATGCCCGAGAGTGTGTGATGTGGAACTCTTTGGGGTTAGAAAGCTTAGAGAAGGTTGAGCATCTTTTTATTGATGGCTCTTTGTAAAGTATTGTAATTATGTTTGTTTTAATAGGAAAAAAGGCACGACTCTTTCTTAAGCAAAAAAAAACTTTACCTGCAAAGGACATAACCTGTTAAGAAAAAATCAGTAGCAGAGGAGGTTGGTGATGGCATTATAGAGCTCAAAAAGCTACTGGAAGGAGTCCAAAGCATATCAGAGGGTGAATTCATGGCTTTATAGGTCATAAAGGCTTATGGAGGTTGCGTTGTATAAAACAGGCAAAACAGAGCAAAAAATGACTTTTTATGTGTTTAATGGAAAAACAGTGAACTTTTTAACTATCGGGAAAAGATGAATAGTAGTGGAGAGAAAGAAGGAATACAGAAGGATTAATCATGGCGGGAATGGCTTAATCATGGTTTAAAATGTGATTAGCAATTAAAATGGAGTTTCGGGTCATTTCTATGTTTAAATCGAAAAAACGATTTTACACAGAAATCCTTTACAAATCGCATATGGTGGACTTGAAATTTATGTATTCGGATTGATAATGGCATCAGGTCTAGGAAAATATCGCATATCACAATCGGAATAGGCGAGGGTAATTCCATCGCAAAGGCATATAATAATGGGCGGACGCAACATGGCGGTAAACTATAACATATATTTGGTCGGGTTCGGGCCTCATCGTAATCGAAGATCACAATGAGCAAAGGGTTATGGTATAGCGGGAGGCTGCGATGGGCGGATGCGATGTGGCATGAGTTGCAATATATATATGGGTATGGTCTGGACTTTCCATCACAATCGCATTTCGCAATGGCGAAGGCTTATTGCTTATTAGTAGGACTTTGCGTTGGAGGCGGACACGATGTGATATGAAACACAATATATATTAGCCTCGGGTCCGGGTCTATGACATATCGCATATCGCAATCGGGGGTAGGTGTATTCATATGAAAAGTGCTTGCAATCCCGCCGATGCGATATATTTTTAAATACATAGTTTTATTAATAAAACTATGGTATATGTATGTTTTAAAGGCCCGTGGTCCCACCGATGCGATATATGTTATATCATAGTTTTATTAATAAAACTAAGGGTTTTCAGGGTATTATATAAATGGAGCTATTATATACGGGAAAGGGATTTATTAAGGGTTTAATACATTATGTTAATGTTAATATGGAAAAAGGTAAATATGAGCGGAAAAGAGGAATAATACTGAGTGTAATGCCTTTTATGAATGTTTTGACTTTTCATATAGCATTTATACTTAGGGTAAAGGTATTTTTTGGGTTTTTTATGTAAAAAGGATTTTATATGGTAAAAAGGGAATTTATATGGTAAAAAGGGATTTTTCATAGTAAAAAGGGATTTTACATGATGTTTTTACTTTTCCTAGGTAAAAAGGGTTTTTACCATAGGAAAAGGGATTTTTAGAGGAAAATGAATGAATATGAATGTACGAAGGTAGGAAGGGGAAATTAGTGAATATAGGGATGAATGGGAAGTTAATTAATCGATTTTTAGACCTTCATTTGCCTTGTGTAATTGCCTCCTGGACATAGAAACATGATAAATATTCATTTTGTCTAATCAACCATTAAACTTCTGCAACCTTTCTTTACTTACCCTTTGCTTATCCTATCATTTTTTCCTTCACTTAATGGGTGCATTTAAGCTAGCAAATCCTTTTCCATTCTTTTATTTAGCAAAAGAAAACTATCTGAATCTACCCTTACAGCAATCCAAGGGCTCAGATTAAACTGATGAGCACCTTATTATTCTCTACCTAGTTACTGATCTACCAAGATTAAATAGTTTGGACAGATCTTTATTCTCTAACTATAACATCGAATTTAAAGCATGAAGCAGTCAAGATTAAACAGTTTGACTGTCATGGGTTGTGGCATTTAAAACAAGCTACACACAACCATTATTTTGTAGAAACAAAGTAGTCTATTAGAGCAACTAACCTAACATTTTATTTTGCCTTGATTTTTTTAGAGCAGCTAACCTAACATTTTCTTTGATATGGAAATCATCATCGAGATTTATTTTTCAACTAACATTTTATTCACTATTGTTATGTCCATATCCTAACTTAACATTTTTTGAAATATTCTATCTAATCAAAACCAAAAAATGCTACAACATTGGCTCCATCTAGGGATTTCTTTCTCCTGTAGAATGCAGAGAACCTGTAGATCCATGTGCCTTCTCCTCGGGCTATGGAGTCTTTGCTGTAAGAAAATCACACTGACATCTTGGAAAGGGAAAGAAAACTAGAGTATTTACAATGAAAACTATTTCAACTTCTTAGTACTGAATGTAATGTTTGAGAAACCTTCCATTTACAGGATAAGTGGAATATTTCCCCTCAAGATTCTACAGCACAAAAGTGTTGTTCCCCTTTACTTCAACAATTTCTAAAGGTCCAAACCAAAAACTATCGAATTTGTCATGCTTTCCTTTCTCTTCTCTCTTGGCATCCCATCTTAGAACTAAATCACCTTCCTTAAAGTCCCTTTCCCTGGCTCTTCTATCAAACAAGACCTTCATCTTATTCTGATATTTCTGCAATTTGTATTGAACTTCATCTCTATTTTCATTAAGCTCAATAATCTGATTGATTCTTCTAGAAAAATCATCAGGTTCATCTGTTGAATCCTACTGAAATTTTAGAACAGGGAAAGCCAAATTGATAGGGAAAATTGTATCTTTCCCATAGACTAGCTGAAATGGAGATTTTCCTGTTGACCTCTTTGGAGTAATCTTGTTTTCCCATACTACATAAATCAAATGTGAGTCCTAGCTCTTCTTATGATCAGCTAGTGTCTTTTTGATTACCTTTACCAGACTCTTGTTTGATGATTTTGCAAGGCCATTACCCTAAGGGTAGTATGTAGTTGAATGATGTAACAAAATCTGATATTTCTGGAGAAAGTCAATCATTTTAACACTAGAAAAAGATACTGCATTATTAGTAACAATTTTAGTTGGGCAACCAAATCTAGCTAAGATATTCTCCTCAATAAACTTAATTACTACTACATCAGTAGCATTTCTGACTGGAATTGCTTCCACCCATTTATTAAAGTAATCTATTGTAGTGAGGATCCATCTATTCTGATTACTTGAAGTGGGATGAATCTCTCCAATAAAATCTATTCCCCATTGAGAAAAAGGTGTTGAAACTATTGATGGAACAAGTGGAAGAGCTGCTAATTTCTATTTTCCAGCAAACATTTGGCAAGGAACACATCCCTTTGCCCCTACTTGTAAAAATAATGTGGGCCAATAAAATCCTCCCCTCAGATTCTTGTATGCTGTTGCTCTCCAAGCATAATGTCCTCCACAAAATCCTGTATGGAACTGATAAATGATGCCTTCAGTTTTTGATTCTGTTAAACATAATAACAAAATTTTAAGTGGATCTTTCCAGTATAAATTTACATTTATAATGCAGTACTTGACTAATTTTAAGTTGAAGGTTTTACACTGTGTTTTGGAGAATGATGCTAGACGCTCAAAATTGATCAAGAAATTTACAATATCTTAATACCAGTTTGACAACAAATATTTCTCATCAATATGTATAGGACTGATTTTCTCTGAAGGTGGAGGTTCTTGTGGATTCTCCTCTTCTGCAAGGACAGAAGGTTCTTGTGTATTCTTCTCTTGAGACTGAAAGGAAGGTTCTTGTGGATACTTCCCTTGTATTTCTAAAACAGAATTGATTCCAAGTACTTTGCAGTTGGATTTAGCTAGAAGCTTAGCTAATCCTTGACCTTTTACTAGCTTGGTGGTCTTGATAGTACGATCAAACTCCAAAATTTGAGTGATCCATCTACCTATTTTCCCATCAATGTCTGGTTGGGTTAAGACAAGTTTTACATCACTATTAGGGACATAAACAGTAATAAGTGAATGTAAGGCATACATTCTGAATGATTTTAGGGCTTGAATAAGGGCATAGGCTTGCTTCTCAATGATGTCATACTTAAGCTCTGCATCTCTCATAACCTTGTTGAAAAAGGTTATGGGTTGGTCATGGGAATCTTCATTTTTCTATAAAAGAACAACAGCAAAGGTTGTTTCATAGGCAAAAGAGAAAATACTAAATCGTTTGGTATAATCAGGGCTAGCTAAGGTGGGAGCTTCAAAGATTTCCCTTTTTATTTGTTCAAATGCATGCCTAGACGAAGGATTCCATTTGACTTCATGGTCCTTTCGGAGCATGTCTATTATATCCTTCACTATCTCTGCATAATTGGGAATGAATCTCCTTAGAAAATTAATCTTGCACAGAAAATCTTGAATCTCCTTTCTGTTTATAGCCAAGGTCAATGCTTCCATGGAAGATACTATTTTGGGGTCAATTAATACTCCTTCCTTCAAAATTATATGGCCCAGTAGTTTTCCTTCTTTGACAGCAAACAAGGACTTCTTAGGGTTCAATGATATTCCAAACTTTCTACACCTATCAAAAACCTTCATCAAGTGCTTTAAATGTTTCTGATCAGACTTAGAAAAAACAGTTATGTCATCAAGATAAATAACCACAAATTTATTTACCTGACCCATAAAAGTGATGTCCATTGCTCTCTAAAACGTTTCTCTAGCATTGGTTAAGCCAAACTGCATCCTAGCGTACATGAATGTACCCCAGGGTGTAGTAAAAGTTGTTTTCTCTCTGTCTACTATATCAACGTTCACTTGATTATAACCTGAAAAACCATCAAGCATAGAAATTCTTTGTGCTCCTGAAACCATTTGCAGTAGTTGATCCATTTTGGGCAAAGGATAATTATATTTTAATGATGCTTTATTCAGATTTCTAAAATCCACACAGAGTCTTATTTCAACATTTTTCTTTCTAACAGGAACTAGATTTGCAACCCAGTTAGAGTATCTAAGAGGGATTATGATCTGAGCATCTAGCATTTTCTTAATCTCCCTTTCTACAATTGGTAGAAGGGCTCGATTTATCCTTCTCAGTTTCTGCTGATATGGTTTTGCTTTTGGCTTCAAAGGAATCTTGTGTTATATTAACGATGTATCATAGGTCTTTAAATTAGCGTATGTCCAGGCAAAAACGTCCTTATAATTTTGCAGCAACTTAAAATACTGAGCTTTGATTTCTGGGTCTAGAGATGTGCACAATTTTATGTTTTTAATATCTCCAACAGTCCCAATGTTAATCTCTTCTATGTCATCTTCTGAAGAAATGGACTGAGGGTTTCAGAAAACATCATTTTGATCAAATAATTTTTCTAAAGGAATGAGTCCCTTTGGAATAAAATTATTTAATAATTGAATAATGTCGTGATTAGCAATATGGGCTTTAAAACCTAAAGTATCATTCCCTTCTGCGATTTCATTTATTTCAGTTCTATCTTCATCAATTTGTAGAAATGAGAAATCATCTACTACCTGCAGAAATGATTTCAGTGGTTCATCATCTTCAAATATTTTCCAATGTTTCAGATTATCAGGGATAGATGGCCTATATTTGACTTGTATCTAATAGAGTACATCAGTATGATCAGGAATTTTAAAATCACTAGCAGAGACAGCTAAGGCATCTCCATGAATATTCTGATCTCCAGGAATATGAGTCAAATTAAAAGCATCAAATACGTTTTCCACGGAATCCCGTACTTCATTTCGATAGGACCTAAGTCTTGGGTGCTTGGTCTGGCAAACATTGTTTACTTGCTTAACAATAAGCTTAAAATCGATAAAAACGCTTAAGTTTTGAACTTTTAGGCTTTTGGCTAAATTCAGTCCTAAAAGGAAAGCTTCGTATTCAGCGACATTATTGGTAACTTCAAAGTCTAATTTACATGATTGTGTTATATTTTATTTTTCAGGTGAAATTAAAACTACTCCAGCTCCTGCCCCATCTTTCGTGCATGAGCCATCAAAGAATAGTTTACAAATATCAGTTTGGTTTGGTTTAGGGCTTTCAACTACTTCTTCAATTTAGACTTGAGTTTCGTGTTGGTTTGAAGTGAGCTGAAAACAACCAAAGTCTTGATCTATTGCATAAATTGGATGGTTCCTTGACTAGTCAATCTTACAAACAGTATGTGCAAGTCTTACCTCTCTATATAATCTTAATTGCTCTCCTCCAAAAACATGAATAGTTGCATATGACATATCCATCTGTAGAGTTCCCCCTAGTTTGGCATAGCATGACCTATAAAGGAGCATTCCAAACCTGGGAGGGATATCTATGAAAACAATATCAAGTACTACACTTTTCACTGGAATTTGGGAAAGAGTAACCACTAGATCTTTGATCAATCCTGAACAGGGCACCCTTTTGGAATCAAAGGTGTACACATCATCGTAAGATTTAGTTATTTCAAGTTTCAAATGGCCCATGATAGATTTCGGCATAAGATTGTGTGATGCCCCTGAATCAAGCATACAATCGTATGACATGGAATCATTTGTTTTAAGAGTTACATAGAAAGGAGGTACTATCTCATCTACCATGTCTGAATTAGGGCCAAAGACTACTACTGGTTTTTCATCTTGGAGACTTATGACATTACCTTCTGCATCAACCGAGGTATTTTGAATCCATTTAGTGACTTGGATTTTCTAACCAGGGTTTTTGGAAAGTTCTGACAATGGAATTGGGATCTTAACCCTCTCTAATTCTTTTTCAACATTAAATGCAGTCAAAATTTTTTTACCAGCTTGGGAAGTATCAATTGACTGATCTAATGGCTGGATAAGAGTTGTTTGAGCTTCAACAATTTTGGTACATGGTTCAATCATTAGAGCTTCCTTTGGAGGTCTCCCAGGACCAGGCCTAGGCCTAAGATCATAGCTTTTGTTTAATTTTACAATTAAAAATTCAGAAAAAGCATGATATTTAGATAACTGTGTAGCTCCCTGTTCTTCTTGAACTTGATTCTATTGTGATAGAGGAATGATGGTTGTTTGATTAGAAGAAGAATCCATACTATTAATATATTCAGTAATTGTCATAGTATTATCATCAGGTTGTTGGTCATCTATCAATAGAGGAGTAGGAACCTGTTGATCATTGGTAGGTCTCTAAAGAATTTGTAGTGGTTGGTTTCTTTTATACTGACCTTGATTTTGGTTTTGGGGCCTAGTAACTATTTGTTGTATTGTCCTAGGTTGGGTCTCAATCTTTGAAATCCTATTTGATAGGTTTCTAAGAAGAGATGTTATTTCATCTATTTTTGAGTCTTCTGATTTAGTCTTAGAGGAACTAGAGGCTTCTTTAACAGATTTAAGTTTTCTTTGGGCCTTTTCTTCCTTAAGCTTTAAAGAAGTTGAGGCTGCCCTATTTGCTTCTACTTCTATAGCGTTTGTTCGCATATCTTCAAGAGTTCTTGAAGTTCTCTCTCATAGCATAACAGCAAAGTCATCATCGAAAGCTTTAGAAAATCTAGATTTAGTTGCTGCTACAGTGGGCTTACAATCAGCAGGCATTTTGTGATAGAGTTTGTTGAATATTTTGATAAAATCTGCTATTGGTTCACCAAAGTTCCTTTTAAGCTCTTCAAATTTTGTGAGGAATTAAAGAGGATCCTTTTTCACACCCCGTTGATTTTTGAATATGGTTGTAATCTCTTCCCAATTTCTAATGGTAGCTGCTAGCAACTGCCAAAACCAAATCCTCGCATTTCCTTCAAGTGACTGTGCAAACAATATCATATAAAAATTCTCTTGCTCAATATTCATATTGTCTACAAAATCTAGGAAAGCTTGAAGATGGTCCTCAACTGAGGGACCAGTTTCTTCATTGTACTTGGGAAGGTATTTTAAGTATCCAGGTGGGAATGCATCAAGGTTATTAGGTAAGACTAAGGTAGCATATCTAGCCTATACAATTGGTCAGAAAGCCATGACAGCAGGTGGTGTATGAGGTGCTTGGGGTATATGAGCTTTTCCAGGTGGAGTATGAGGTGTTTGTGTGGATGTAGAGGATGAAGAAGAAGTAGAGAAAGAAGATGGTGTTTTAGGAGTTGGTGAACTAGTTGGAGATGAAGGAGGAGATGAAGGAGGAGATCTCTTGAAAGACTTAAAAGGAGTCTTGAGAACTAGATTTGGGACTTGTAAAGGAATAACTTCTTTTGTTTCAAAGAGAGGATTGATGTATATGGAAAAGGTCTCCTCAAATTTTTTGGAAGAAGAAGCTTCAGGTCAGTCAAAAATGGAAGGAAATGGATAGATGGTAGCAGATATGAAATCTGTGGGTTTATATTCAGGTAGATTGACACCCAAATCAGATTCAGTTTTAGGTGATCTTGGTGGTAGTGTGGATCTGGGATGAGATTCTAATGAATGAATAAGGTAGGTTGACTTAAAATCAACTCCTTTATTTAGAAGTTTAGCAACCCTACGAGATAAATGGGAGTAATCAGGATCATATGGGATATTACTATAGGGGTCAAATGATTCTAATTCTTCAAATTGTAAGACTGAAGAAGAAGAAGAAGAAGATGGTTTGTGTCCCCTTTTAGATCTGGCTTTTCTTAGAATCTTTTCAGGATCTGACAAAGGACTAACTATGTCACCTTCCGAACGAGATCTGGTATGTTTATAAGGTGTCAGCTTGGGAGTGTGGAGTCACCTATGTGAATGATTTTAACCTTTCTAAATCCTTTAATCACCTTTAAAGGAAAATAATGAAAGAATATCATTGTCCCAAGGAAAACCTAAATAAAATTCGAATCCCTGGCAACGGCGCCAGTCTGATGTTGTACCTCTGAGATAGTAGTAGGTAAAGCTACCAATGCTAGAGCATCTAAAAGAATTGTTTTGGGGGTTTTTGGTTTTAGTTTTGGAAGAACAATGAAAGAACGAATTAATGTAATTAATCCTTTGGGGTATATTAATATCTCAACAAAGGGCTGCTATAAAGTATTACATAGTGATATAGATCAAAATAGTGGTGAGTATAAGACAAAAAAAAATATGATTATCATAGTTTCCAGACTATAAAACAGAACAATCACAGGTTGGAAAACCTTCTAAACTACATTCCAAAGGTTCAAGATAGTATACTTAATGCTTACACAAGATGCTGATGATTTATTGATTAGAGGGGATTAGCTACACAAACAGTTGCATTAATCAATTCTCTTAATAGATGATCATTTCAGGAACTTATAGGAATCAACTAAAACTCTAATTGTTCCTACCTAGATATCTCTGTAAGTAATAAGCATATGAAGAAATAACACAATGATTGATAACTGGAAAACCTTACAGGATAACACAAAACTGTGTAAAACTAGATTCAGAATCCTCTGCTTTGTATTAAGGTTCCAGAAAGACCGATTACATCAAATGTACAACAAAAGATTCCTTCAAAGGTGGCTTCCAGGTCCAAAGTAGTATAAACAGTCAAAGAATTTTACAAGCAGTGAGATATGAATCTTGAACTCCAAACCCATAACATCTCGAGAAGAGAGTTATTTATACAATGATAAAACTAAAAATATCTTAAAACTGTTTAAGATTTATTCAAGGAAAGGAAAAGATCTTCATGCAAGAAGATAGGCGAAGCTCTTGAACTGCTTCTCGTTGTCCCCTTTATTCAGGCTGTGTTGGCTTTATTGGTTGATATTTTTCCCTTTAGGCTGATTGATTGTTTGAATCCTTTGTGCTAGTTGACTCCTTCAGTTTGATCTTTCATCTGTTATCCTTTAAACTCTGTAAATCTCCTTTAACCCTGCAGAATAACCTTTACTGCTTCCTTTTAGGTTTTACTGTGTTTTTCAACAATAAATCTTCATATTGTGTCTTCTAACTATATGTAGGCTTTTTCTTTGTAAGCCTACAATGGATACTTTACCTGAAAAAGACATAAACTGTTAAGAAAAACTCAGTAGCAGAGGAGGTTTGTGATGGCTTTATAGAGCTCAAAAAGCTACTGGAAGGAGTCCAAAGCATATCAGAGGGTGAATTCATGGCTTTATAGGTCACAAAGGCTTATGGAGGTTGCGTTGTATAAAACAGGCAAAACAGAGCAAAAAATGACTTTTTATGCGTTTAATGGAAAAACAGTTAACTTTTTAACTATCGGGCCAAGATGAATAGTAGTGGAGCGAAAGAAGGAATACGAAAGGATTAATCATGGCGGGAATGGCTTAATCATGGTTTAAAACGTGATTAGCAATTAAAATGGAGTTTCGGGTCATTTCTATGTTTAAATCGAAAAATTGATTTTACACGGAAATCCTTTACAAATCGCATATGGCGGACTTGAAATTTATGTATTTGGGCTGATAATGGCATCGGGTCCAGGCAAATATCGCATATCACAATCGGAATAGGCGGGGGTAAGTCCATCTCAAAGGCATATAATAATGGGCGGATGTGAAATGGCGGTAAACTGTAACATATATTTGGTCGGGTCCGAGCCTCATCGCAATCGGAGATCGCAATGGGCAAAGGGTTATGGTACAGCGGGAGGCTATGATGGGGCAGATGTGATGTGGCATGAGCTGCAATATATATATATATATGGGTTAGGTCCGGACTTGCCATTGCAATCGCATTTCGCAATGGCAAAGGCTTATTGCCTATTAGCGGGACTTTGAGATGGAGGCAAACATGATGTGATATGAAACATAATATATATTAGCCTTGGGTCCGAGTCTATGACATTTTGCATATCGTAATCGGGGTAGGTGTATTCATATGAAAAGTGCTTGCAATCCCACTGATGCTATATATGTTTAAATACATAGTTTTATTAATAAAACTATGGTATATGTATGTTTTAAAGGCCCGTGGTCCCGCCGATGTGATATATGTTATATCATAGATATTAATAAAACTAAGGTATATACATATTAAAAGGCCTCGGTCCCACCGATATTGCGATGCGATATGTTTATAACATAGTTTTATTAATAAAACTAAGGGTTTTCGGGGTATTATATAAATGGAGCTATTATATACGGGAAATGGATTTATTAAGGGTTTAATACATTATGTTAATGTTAATATGGAAAAAGGTAAATATGAGCGGAAAAGAGGAATAATACTAAGTGTAATGCCTTTTATGAATGTTTTGACTTTTCATATAGCATTTATACTAGGGTAAAGGTATTTTTTGGGTTTTTAATGTAAAAAGGATTTTATATGGTAAAAAGGGAATTTATATGGTAAAAAGGGATTTTTCATAGTAAAAAGGGATTTTACATGATGTTTTTACTTTTCCTAGGTAAAAAGGGTTTTTACCATAGGAAAAGGGATTTTTAGAGGAAAATGAATGAATATGAATGTATGAAGGTAGGAAGGGGAAATTAGTGAATGTAGCGATGAATGGAGATGAATGGAAAGTTAATTAATCGATCTGTAGACCTTCATTTGCCTTGTGTAATTGCCTTCTGGACATAGAAACATGATAAATATTCATTTTGTCCAATCAACCATTAAACTTCCACAACCTTTCTTTACTTACCCTTTGCTTATCCTATCATTTTTTCCTTCACTTAATGGGTGCATTTAAGCTAGAAAACCCTTTTCCCTTATTTTATTTAACAAAAGAAAACTATCTAAATCTACCCTTATAGCAATCCAAGGGGTCAGATTAAACTGATGAGCACCTTATTATTCTCTACCTAGCTACTGATCTGCCAAGATTAAACAGTTTGGACAGATCTTTATTCTCTAACTATGAAACCCAATTTAAAGCATGAAGCAGTCAAGATTAAACAGTTTGACTGTCATGGGTTGTGGCATTTAAAACAAGCTACACACAACCATTATTTTGCATAAACAGAGTAGTGGCATTTAGACTTGCTCACTTTCAGAGTTTATTTGTTTTCTTTCTACCTAACATTTTCTTTTGCCTTGATTTTTTAAAGCAACTAACCTAACATTTTCTTTGATATGGACATCATCATCAAGATTTATTTTTCAACTAACATTTTATTCACTATTGTTATGTCCATATCCTAACTTAATATTTTTTGAAATATTCTATCTAATCAAAACCAAAAAATTCTACAACAAACTCTTAACTAGAGATACATTATAGACTATCCTAGAGTGTTTTGCATCATAATCACATGGCTATCCCATTTTCCATGAATAATGGGAGTTGAAATGACATCCTCTCTAACTATAGGTGTGAAAACAAGAAGGCTAACTTCTTAGTGGCATAAATTTTGCATAAATACTTTGATTGACACACTTCTTGCATCATTGGAAAGATATTTGTGTGTAGAATAGCATGAAATGGTGTTGTTCTAAAGGTATAAAGTTTTACCCCCAAATAACGTCATTTTATGCTTCAAAATGCTCTCGGAAGGTTTCAGACCTTGTTTTGCCAAACTGTGTCCCGCCGATAAAAACAGTCCTGTGAGTTGTTTCCTCCACTTTCTTCCACTCCAAATGCATCGACATGGATGAAAAACAATATAATGATCTAATCCAAATCAAGTAAACAATAAAACCCAGTTATTTCACAATAGGTGAGATGTGCTACCTATTTCAGTTGAGTTTCTCTTTTCTCTTCTAAAAGGACTTTTATGTTATCACAATTCCCATATTTACAAAACTAAGAACATAGAAGTTCAAAATTAGCACAGAAATGAACTTAAAAATAAAATGATTAACTAAATTAGGTTTATTTTTCTAGAAGAGTGTCCCTCTTTCCACTTCTAGAAGAACATCACTCTACTCCAGTTCCACCTCTGTTTTCGTTCTCGTGCCTCTTTCTCTAGCTATAGACTATACCGAAGGAATTGACAATGACATCTTTCTGAATACTGAAAATGCCTTCTTCAATCCTAATAGCAACCTACCAAAATTTCCTTCTAACATACTAATAGTTGTGTAATTCTTCTCATCGGTTGTTAAAATATAATAGGTGGAGTCTTGTTTAGATATTTGTATGCCCCTTTCTAATGTCTCTGAGTAGCTTTACATTTCTATAAACTACATATTCTTATCGAGAAGAAATCTTTCTCCACTAATAGAAACGATTAATGATGCTTGCATTTGAGTGAGTTGTGAGATGATCTTCCCAAATCTTTTATTCTTTTGTTGTACCTTTGCACCTTTAGGGTAAATTTCTAGTTACAATAAACATGGTGCTTGATCAAGGTGGATATTGGTGGCTACCCACCTATTCCACTTAGACCTCCAGTTGGTTTCATTTGTTTCCGTGTTTATTTGAGCATTTACTATTTTTAGCAATTTTCAATTCCTGAACTTCTCGAGTAGTTTTGACCCCCTAAACGGTGTTTTCTTAGGTCCATTGTAGGCCCATAGCCATAGGCAGGGGCCTATGGAAAATCTTGTAGTAATCGGAGAGACCTTTCCAACAAGGTATCGTACACACCAAATGGAGATAATATGACCAAGTTATGACCCCAGGAAGTTGAGTGCCCAACTAACCCCAACGAGGCCCACAAACTCTTGGTGTTACATCTCCTAGGGTTAGGGTTTTGGTTTTTTAGGGTTTTCACATTTTTTACAATAATTAATAGGCCCTTGAGCCTCATTGTAACACAGTTTAGAGGCAAGTAGTTGTCACATCTCTTCTCAGAGATAAGCTACCATCATTTGAGCTAGTCTTATCTCCATTCTATTTGTAAGCATATTTGAGTATTTGATATTAATGGAATGAAGTGTTATTTACATTGCATTTATGTATTTATGGTTATTGTGCTGAGAGGTGCATTCTATAGCCCAGTATGACCCTGATGTGTAAGTATGTCATGTCCTCAAAAAATAATAAATTTAATTTTGGCTAATAACGGCCAAAACATTAGCTTAAATCTTAAACTATATTTAAAATGGATCTTTAGATTATATATAACTTTTTACTAAGATTAATTACTAAAACATAACTATGTACTCTTATATACAATTTTAAACTCATTCTTACCATATGTGTGACATTGAATGGATCATAAATTTACCTTTAACAAAAAAAATTACTATAGTAACTATTCCAAATTAGGTAAATTTTTAAATATTTTTACTCTTTACTAAAACCGATACCATTTCATAAATCAAAAGAAAAAGGTTAAATCAACACAAAGAATAAAAAATCTTGGTCCAAAATCTTTTAATAATGTTTTTAATTAAATATTTGTAAAATGAATCTTTAAAAGGAAAAACCATATCCTATGGATATATTAAAATATTTAAAGACATAAATATTTCCACATCAAAGTTGTAATATTTGAAAATATTAATTTGATGTAGTTTTATTATAAATTTTGTTATCATGCCATGTAAAAAAACCATTAAATCTAATATTAATATTAAAAGATTAATAATATTATTATCATTAAATATAATATTGATATTAATATATTATAATATTATTAAATTTAATAACTTTGGTTTAATACAATATTAAATTTAATATAATATCCAGTTTTTCATATTATAATATATATTAATATATCATGGCATATATTAAATCTAGATATATATGGAGGGAAGAAAAAAAACATAAAGTGATAGAGGTGGAGAGATAGAGGGAGTGACAATGGAGAGATGGGCATGAAATGAAGAAGAGGGGGTGGGGAGGAGTGAACAGAGAGAGAGAAAGAGAGTAGTGAGAGAGGGAGAGAAGGGTAAGAGAGAGGGAGAGGGAGACACAAATATGGAGGGGGGAGAGAGAGAAGGAGAGAGGGAGGGAGATAGTGACAAGGTGAGAGGACAAAGAGAGAGAGGGGGGGAAGGATTAGAGAGAGGACTTGAAAGAGAGGATAAGAGAAGGAGGGACAAAGAGGGAGGGATAGAGATATGGATTTGGAGGGGGAGAGACAGGGGGTGAAGAATAAAGACATAGAGAGAGAAAATTGGAGAAAGAGAGAGGGAGTGAGAAAAGATATATGGAGAGAGTGTGTGTATTTTTTGGGGTGACATAGAGAGACAAAGAAAGAGAGATGGAATGAAAGGGGGAGAGAAGGAGAGAGGGAGGGATATAGTGACAGAGTTCGAGGGAGAAGAGAGAGGGTGGGAGGGGAGACAGAGGGAGGTGGGAGAGAAAGGGAGAGAGAATTAAGAGAGAGAGGACGTGTGAGAGAGAAGGAGAGATGGAGAGAGAGAGATGGAGTTGGAGGGGGAGAGAGGGAGGTAAAATTAAAGACATAGAGAGATAAAGGTGGATAGAGAGAGAGGTAGTGATAAGGGCGATAAAGAGAGGTAGTGAGGAGAGCGGGAGGGAAGAGAGATAGAAGGGGGAGAGAGGGAGAGAAGGGGAAGAGAGAGGGGGAGTGAGAGGAAAAGGGAGTGAGCAATAGCCAGATATGGAGAAAGAGTGTGTATGTATATAGAGAGACAAAGGAGAGGCAGAAGCAAATAGAGATATAAATGGGAGGTGGAGAGAGGGAAGAATAGAGAGATAGAGAGAGGGAAGGAGGGAGGCAGAGATAGATATATATGGAGAGAGAGTGTGTGTGTGTGTTTGTGTGTGTTTGGGGGGTGAGATAGAGAGACAAAGAAGGATATATGGAGGGAAATAAATATATAGATGGAGGGAGGAGAGAGGGGACAATATTTCTTGCACTAGACACATTGATTTCAGTGTAGATGACGATTTCTAATCCTATTTGATTGCTTGCATTAGATGAATTGATTGCAGTGTACATGTTGATTTCTAATTAAATTTGATTGCCTCCACTAAATGCATTGGTTTCAATGTAGATGATGATTTCTAATCCTATTTTATTTCTTTCTCTAGATGCATTGATTTCAATTTAGATGGTGATTTCTAATCCTATTTTATTGTTTCCACTAGATGCATTGATTTCAGTGTAGATGTTGATTTCTAATATTATTTGATTGCTTGTGATAGATGCATTCGTTTAGGTGTAAATGATGATTTCTAATCTTATTTGATTGCTTGAATTAGATGCATTGATTTTAGTGTAGATGTTTTTTTAATCATATTTGATTTATTGCATTAGATGGATTAAATATTGTTAATCTTGAAGTTGATTAGATGGAGGGGGTGAGAGGGAAGAATATTTCTTGCACTAGATGCATTGATTTCATTGTAGATGATGATTTCTAATCTTATATGATTGCTTGCATTAGATGCATTAATTGCAGTGTAGATGTTGATTTCTGATTATATCTTATTGTTTGCACTAAATGCATTGATTTTAGTGTACATATGGATTTCTAATCCTATTTGATTGTTTGCACTAGATGCATTGATTTCAGTGTAGATGTTGATTTCTAATATCATTTGATTTCTTGCACTAGATGCAATGATTTCAATGTAGATGTTTTTTTATAATACTATTTTATTGCTTGCATTAGATGCATTAGATTTTATTAATCTTGAAGGTGTAGACTATTAAAGAAAAAATCAATATATATTTATTATTACCTAGAGGAACACTATTAAAAACTAATTCATTGTTAAAAGTTGTGATACCTAGACTTAAAATGAAATAGATATGCATAATCAATCATCCTTCAAAGTGTAAATTAATCCTTCACAAGATCGTTTCCCTTCTTCATCACCAACTAATTACTAATAGACAAGTATATATATTCAAAACTACATATATTCAAAATTACTAATAGATAATTGCATACAAAAATGTATTCAAAAGTTTTATAAGAGGAAAATATATATTTATAAACATTCAAAATAAATAAACATATTCTTGAAGGAGATGTTATAATTGTTTGGAGAAAAAAATAATGTAAAAAGTTTATAAATATGACCACTCGTTAAAAAAATGCATTATTTCTTGACTTTGCTAAATAGACTATAGAGAAAAAAAAATCATCAAAATATTGTTGAAGGAAATAAATTTTTTCAAACATTAGCAAAGAAACAAATTATTTCAAGAGTAATCTTGATGTAGTAAATTATTAAAACTACACTTCAAGTTATATTTAGCAATTCCTGGAGGGAAACTAGTAAGAATTAATTAGTTGTCAAAATTTGTGATACATATAATTAAATGAATAGATGTTCAATATCAATCCTCCTACAAATTATTGACAAGATTGTCTCCTATCTTCATCACCAACTAATTACTAACAAATAATTACATACACATAAAAATATAATAAAACTGTAAAATTCACTAACATTACCATCCAAATCCAAACACATAAACACACAAACCAGTCAAAGCATCCAAACATAGGCATATAAACCATTCAAAGTAAGAAACACGGACTAAATTAAAGAAGAGCATGATATGGTCATCCCAAGCAAAGAAAACATAATGTGAATTTTGAAGTTAATCTGAAACATATACATAATAATTATAGTCTAAAAATGTTCCATTGATGCCCTCAAATGCAACTAGCTTAGATACATCTAACACTGGATCTATCATGCACCAAGAGGGATCAAATTCCTCAAATCTTAGACATTTCCTCAAGTTCTACACTCCAAAAAGAAGGTTTTCATCTTTAGGGATTTGATCCCTCTCGACGCGTGATAGATCTAGTGTTAGATGGATGTAAGCTGGTATCTATAATTTGTTTCATTCATGTTTAAGTTCGGATCAGTGGTATCAGAGCGGTTTTCTCTTTCTCTGTTTTTGTTTGCATGTCCCCAACAAGGTCACGATATAAGAAGTTAGGGCTTAAACTCGTCGAACCTTTGCAAGACTAGCCTCGCAAATACCAACAACCTCCCATGGTAGAAGAGAAGAAAGATGAGGGGGCAAGAGATCCTTTCAAAATATTTCTCAAAGAAGCCCTTGAGTGACAAAGAAACACGATGATGGGTAAATTTTCCCATATCCTTCATCGACTACCCAAAGGTGACGCATCTACTTCTGGCAGCTACTCTGGAAGTGCCACACCCTTCAAGGTAGAAGTTAAATTTGACATCCCCATACTTGAAGGTCAAATAGATGCATATTCCATAGATAAATGGTTAAATCGGCTAGAAGGATTTTTTTATGTTCATGATTTTTCTAGTCTAGAAAATATTACTTTTGCACTTCTCAAATCTGCCCCCCACATCAAGGACTAATGGGAAACCTACTATGAGAAGAAACATGAAAGTACATCCTCACTGTTTTCAGCCGCACCCACTTGGAATTCATTCAAGAATGCCATCAAGGAGCAGTACTACCCTATTGGGAGCTATGAGGATAAATACATAAAGTGGACCATGCTATAGCAGGGAAGAGACTAGGATGTGTCGAAGCTTACCAATGTTCTCCATACCCTTCGCACAAAGTTGGGTATCAAGGATTTTGAGAAACATTTGGTACTCAAGTACCACAGCTTCCTACACAAGTACATTCAGGATGAGATGGAGTTCTTGAACATCTCCTTGATGAGCACGGCATATCGGTACACTATTAATATTGAGCATAAGTTTAAACAAAAAAAGCAAGACTTTGGATCTATGAATCCAAAGCAAGGGAAAGGCGCCCCCAAACCACAGAACAAAGGGAAAATCCAAGGTGGGGAAACCCAGGATAACTAGCTAAATCCGCAAGAAAAAAACAATACCATGAAGAATAAGAAGGACACGAGAAAGTCATGTGAGTTCCATAAGAGCTCCACTCACAACACAAGTGAGTGTCAGGCCAAGCAGTCACTGGTGGCCTAGTTGAAGGCTTCTGATTCAGATGCATGTTCCAACTCTAAGTTAGAACCCAACAAGGGGAATGACAAAGGCAAGAATATTATTGACGTAGAGCTCAGTGTCACTATGGCCACCATCAAGGTCTAGAAGATCGAGCTTGAAGATCCAGAAAAGGGGGAACGCCTATTCCACTCACAGAAGAGGGTGAAGGGTTCTCTAATACAGTTCATTGTCGATAGCAGGAGCCAAAAGAAACTTATTTCAACGGAGGTCATGAAGTGGTTGGGCCTACCGACTACAACACATCCACAGCTATACACCATCAGGTGGCTTCAGCAAGGATGAGATCTAAGCATCATCGAGCAGTGTTTTCTTCCCTAAAGCATCAAGCCCTTCATAGGTGAGGTATTGTGTGATGTTTCTCCTCTAGAAGTTTGTGATATATTATTAGGACAACCATACTTATGGAAGCAACATGTTTTATATGATTCTAGACCTCACTCTGTTATTATTTCTTTGGTTAGTAAGTTATATAGGATACTGTAGGTAGCCCCACCTACCGCCATCTCCTTGATCTCTACTAAGCAATGCAGTAAGGTCAAATCCCAGGCTAGGAAATTTATTTTCTTTCTAATTCGCTCTCAGAATAAGGAGAAGGTCATAGCCACATCCATGGCCCCTAGGAAGGGTTCCTCTAAGCAGCAAAAGCAAGTGGATATGCTCATGGAAGAATACAGGCACATATTCTCCTCACACACAGGGGTACCCTTGCATTGTTAGGTCAAGCATTCGATCGATCTGACTCCCAAAGCACCTCGACCCAACAGGCTAACATATTGTCGCTCCATTATGGAAAATGAAGAGATCAAGTTGCAAATCCAAGAGCTGTATAACAACCCTGGTGAAAATTCCATGTAATAAATGTTAAAAACAATAACCATGGATGAGTGGGACGCTTCTTCCAAGCTGAATGTTGGGTGAGACATCATAGGGGGTGTTCATTTGGTTGTTTATGGCTAAGGAAATTGGCAAAGGCAATGGCTAAGGCATTAAAATGCATTTTGGCACATTTATTTATGAAAATAATGGAAATTAAGAGAAAAAGGAGGTGAAAGGTCACAAGTTGCATGTAAGGAGGAAAATGAAGGAAAATAATGGAAAATGAAGAAAATAGAGGCCTCCTTCATAATAAGGCTTCTGGGGATCAGTTGGTAACCTTTTGTTAGTTCAATGTTGGAGCTCTCTCACATTATTCTCTCTCTCATACTCTTGGATACTTAGAGATTTCTTGGAGCACTCTTGGATGGTGTGGCATACTTGGATTTTTGGAGAAAGAAAGCAAAGGAAGAGAAGGAAAGCACAAAAAGGCATCGACATCAACAACTACATTAGATTTTCTTGCAGTTACCGAATTTCATGTAAGATTTCTTCACTAGTTTTGGCATGCATGACATATGCATGTGGTTTCTTGGTTGTGATCTATCATTGACATGGAGGATTTCCTGGATCGACATTAGATTTCCTAGCCTTTCGATTTCATCGATAGCCATGGTGATTGTGGGTTTACTTCCATTATTTCGTTTTAGTTGGTTCTCATGTTCCTTAGCTTGGGTTGAGTTACTAGTCTTGGAAGCCCTAGTTGAACAAATGCTTTCGAAGCCTAGTAACAGCTTGGGTTGACTTACTAGTCCTGGAAGCCTTGGTTGGACAAACGATCTGGAAGCCCTTGGTGGGTGAGGTACTAGTCTGTAAATCCTTGATTGGAAAAATGCTCTGGAAGCCCTTGGTAGGCTAAGTTACTAGTCCTGGAAGCCTTGGTTGGACAAATGCGCTAAAAGCCCTGTATAAGTTGTGGGTTGAGTTACTAGTTCTAGAAGCCTTGGTTGGAAAAACGCTCTGGAAGCCCTAGAAGGCTTGGATGGAGACCAATCTGATGATGGTTTTGGTGATGTCTGACTGTGAGGTGGAATCAATGGTTGATGGGTTTGAGGTGGATGGCCTCTGGAAGCCCTAGATGAGTTTTGATTAATGTGTTCTATCAGATCCCACATTCATGCTTGGAATATGGCACGGGGGTTAATGGATGAACAGAGATTTGGTTCATCCATTCTATGGTTGGGTGCAACGTGGTAGTCCCATCTCCAGTTGGTTCATTGCATTCATTAATGAGAAATCCTTTCCTTGATTTCCATGTGTGAAGGTACTAATGTATTTATGGATTTGATGGTTGTCATGTTTATTGTGTTTTTGTTCCTATTATGTTGGTTATATGCACATTTTATGACATCATTGATGTATGGATCTCAGCATGTTTTTACCATTATGTGAATGAATAATGTATCTATGACCTAATAGATGATAATGCAGCAAATGGCATGGGGAAACAATGGTTGATATTGATTCTCAGATAAGTATGATATCCCTATTCTTAATTCTATTATTTACACCTGTAGATTACATGTCGACGATATGTTTGACGAAATGCCTGCCATGGCTAGTGGGGATCTAGTCAAGGTCTTGAAAAAGTATTTTCTTTAATGTTTTCATTTCCATGTTACTTTACTAAATTGAAGAGATGGATTAGTTCTAGGCAGTGTCCTGGGCTATGAGCTTGAAAAATGTGCCTTAAATCCCAAGGTTGCTGACATAGCACTGAAAATTTTGGTCCATAGTCACTGACAGGCAGGCCTGTGAGAGCGAATTTAGGTTGTTGGTCACTCACTTTCCCATAGCATGAGAGTGACTATGGACCAAGAGACCTAAAGCAACAATGGGACCTAGGGACAGGCTATCTGAGTGGTTGACTTGTCTTCTAAGGGTTTTGTTGATGATGTTGGATGTCTGTATGGTGTGTTTCCGTCGGTTCCACTTCCAGAATGTGACTTAGGAGGTCGAATCATATCATAGTGGCCTCTCATTGAATGTTTATCCTGGTTGGATGGTTTCTTTGGTAGATGTGGGAGGAGGCTATTACAAAGTGGTATTAGAGCATGGTTCACCCCTCAAACTGGATAGGCTATGTGTTGGTCATGCATGCATGTCAGTTGCATGTGTGTCTCTTACACTTATATACTTGTTACACTTACTTGATGATTGATTAGGGTTGTAGTATGGTTATCATGAAGAATTTGGTATTGATTTCATGCAATGCAGTGTCATAAGTATGTGATTGACTATGTGTGGATTTTATGTCTCTTACATGTTGATTTTATGGTGCCTACCTACATCCTTGCATGTTAGGTTACATTCTTGAATATTTGGACTACATGTATCAATATTATAGGTCAATTACAAGATTTGATCGTTTATGTTCGACTACATGCGTTTATGTGTCGGTGTAGGTTATTTGGCATTTCTTATGCATACTATTGGTTACATGTGGAAATGGGTACAATGGAGTAACGGTTGTTGTCATGCATGAGGTCATAGCATGCATTTTTGATATGGCCTTGCATTGATGACTAGATCCTAGTTAGAGTGATGTTTATGTGTTGATACATTTATTGGTGTATGTCTATATGTTGTTATGATTATGTTATACATGTATCACGCTGATTTGGTGATTTTGCAGACAAGTATCCTCCACGAGCTATACTAAGGTACGTTGGTTTGTTTTGATTTGGTTTATCTGACATATTATGCCTTGTAGGAAGAAATATCTAATGGTTATCAAGATGGTTGACTATAGATACTCTCCCTACGAATTCGAAGAGAAGTATGGTGTTGGGAACCCCTCTGACTTGGAATTTACATTGAGAAGTTTAAAGGAGGAGATAAGGAGTTGTAAGGAAGATAATGACAGAATCATAGAGTCACAGGAAAAGTTAGTAGAGGTGGATGTAGTAATACTTCAGAGCTTGTTGGATATTTAGATACAAGGACCACTACAGATCAGTCATGAGAAGAAAGATAAAACTAATGGGGAATATGGTAGTAGATTGCATGGTGGTCATAGATCAGACAAAGATGATACAGTTAGATATGAAATATTTTTGGACACTCCGGAGGGGAGGAGGGATAGACACACGTATGATTCTAGTTTTGATTTAGATAGGCACTATGATCGTCATTGCTATCATCCTTACAAGAGGAATGATAGGATATAATTCCCGGAGGAATTTAAGAAGGCAAAGCCACCTACTTTTGATGGAGAGATAAAGAGATCACAAGATGCAGAGGCATGGATGCTTGGTATGAAGAAATTCTTTAGGTTGCATGACTACTCAGAGAACATGAAAGCTAGAGTGGATACTTTTAGTCTTAAAGGTAAAGCAGACATCTGGTGGGAAGATGTGAAGAATGTCAGAGATATAAATGAGGAAGATCTGACTTGCAATGAGTTTGAGTGGCTATTCAAGAAGAAGTATTTGTCAGAGATATACTTCGATGATAGGGAAAAAGAATTCTATGAACTTGTTGGCTTAAGGGGGACTGACCCAGGTTCAGCATTAATTAGCCAAACAAATCCCTACACTACTGGCCCTTTCGGCATCAGCCTGCAGAGCGCGGACCGAAGTCTCACCTGAAGTAGTATGGGGGAATGCTGGAACCAAGTTTCTACACCCTGAGATGGTTATGATGTCATTTGATCTCTTCTATCCCTTCCTTTGCATAGGTGATCTCTCTCTAGGGCTTGTAAGACAAACCCTTTATTCCAGCTTTCAGTACCTTCACGAAAGTATACGATCGACCTTCGCGCAGCCCTAACCTGGGGCTAAGGTACTTTCGCGTTGCTATGGTAGCGCACCGTGCAGATTCCTCAATTATCCTTAGTGATTTTCTTATTTCGCTGAACACTTTAAGTTTATCATCGCATAATCAGATATTCGTAATTGCGTTAATTATTCAATGTAACTATATTCATTCGCGCAACATAATAGCATAATAAATTAAATTTATTGATCTGAAAATGGAATGTACTTGTTTAAGGGTGCAAGGTATCCATTTTCATTTATGTAAATGAGTGCACAAATACTCCAAGTTTAAATCTGCAAATATGTGCACTTCTTATTTCTAATACAGAGATTGACTGTAGGGGAATTTGTTTAGATAATCTTCGGCAAAATCACATAACCAATCTTTTGTCGACGCGTTTCGAACCAACCAGTGTGGTTCATCATCAGGACAAGTTTACTGGATATGTCACCTCTAAAGAGAGGATGAGATCCAGAAGCTACTTGGCCCTCTACAGACTCTACCTAAAGAAATAAAAAGTAAACACTCATATTCAATTAAAAACAAGACCTTGCTTGAACTTGACATTATGCGGAATCTTAGCTTGAGAGAGATGTATGTATTTTCTTCTGTTTATGTGTTTTAACTTGATTTGTTTCAGCTAATATTAAACATATATATTAGACATATAAGGCAGCAAATAAACATCACACATAATAGCAAATTTAATAAGGATTTCACCCCAATCTCATGGGCTACGTCTCCTGTGAGCTCTAGTCAACTAGACTTGGCTCTTTGGGATTATGGCTTGAATTCTTTTACAAGTTCCACACTCAACTCCAAAAGGTTATTGACTAAATCTATGGGTTTAGAAAAACCATATATATCCCTGTCATGGTTGTCCACTTTGTGCATGTAGATCTAGGCTCCCTTGGACTTGATTCCTTCAGTAGGTGCACTAAGCTTCCCTGAGCTTCTTAATGGAAAAAACTCCTTCAGAATGCTTCAAATGTCTTTGAAACCTCTGCTACTATCTCTAGAACATATCTGACATAAACAAATGACTGTTCATTAGCTCAAAATGAGCACTGCATCCCCAATCTAGGCCTTCTCCCATGGATGGCTCTAGGCTGCCTGAAACTTCTCTTCAGTGTCTTGGCCTTTAGAAGTCTCAAAATTCTTCTAAAAACACCTTCATTGGATTAATAAGGTTTCTTACAGTAGAAATAGGCTTTTGTTTCACTTCAAACAGATGAACCTAGCCTAGCACAGCTCAATCACTGAAATGGCCCTAGTGGCCCTGAAAGCTTCCCTGAAGCTAAACAGTGAGAAGAATGTCTCCACAAGAAAAATGAGCTATAGATATGGATTCAAAACACTGAATTCATTTAGAATGGACCTTCGTTCCACTTTCAATGGCTGCACATATCCCAATGCAGCTCCAAAACTGATTTGGCCCTCGTGGCTCCTGGAACTTCGACGAAGCAAAAACACCTGCAAACGACCTTATATGGCTATGAAACCTCTACCAATGGCTTCAGAAGGTCGAAGAGACCCAAAATAAAAAAAAAAAATTGTCCAAAAAGGACTTTCCTAGCCAACGTTATGGCTCATTGAAGATTTCCTCCAGTGTGGCCTAAAATCACTCCAGCTAACTGTAGTGGAAGTTCAGTTAGCTCCGCCAATTATGGCGGGACCGCCCAAATTTGGAGGTCCGCTAAAATTCCCACCAGTATAATCGTGCTTTAACCGTTTGCAATCACTGTGCATGGGAACAAAATTCTGGCGGTGGTTAAGCGCCTCGGATTCTGTGCTGACTGGTTGTTTAACGCACCATTTAACCCGCATATGTGAACACATTGCAATACAGGTGGTGACCGTTGTTTATGGCACCGGCGGTTATGGTAAGGCCCACGGTTCCAAGCGAGAGGTCACATATACATGGGGGCTGGCCCTCTTGGGGCCCCGCCCATTGAAGTTTAAAACTCATATCGAGTTTCCGCCGCTCAACAAATAAGTTCCAACCATATCACTCATTGGTAAGATGTGGCCCTTGTTACTCTGAGGTCGCAGAGTCGAACCTCTCTGCCATCAATATACCTTGACATATGCCATCCAAATCTGTTGACGTCACTATGCCACATGGCGGACTCTGAGCCTGCCACGTGGCAGCTTCTGATTGGTTTGCCCAAAAGCAATATTCCAAAGAATATTCTGCGAAATATTCTTTTTTTTTTATTTTTTTGAAAAAAAATTCAAAATTCAATGTTATTGGGCATTTCTTCTTTTTAGCATAACTTCCTCATACAGAGACCGTTTTTTGAACCGTTCACGGCGCCGGAATCAGGAGGATCAGACCTATCTATTTGTTTAGGTTTGAACCAATTCTAATCACTTTCAAAATTGAGAATTTTCGACACTTGGTCTTGAGCTCTTGATCAACACAAGCTGGGTGACAAGAGCTTAAATGATGCTAGGGAGTGTATTGCAGCAATAATGCTGCAACTCCTGGGACTCCCTTCTTTACTTTTATCAACCCGGTAGTTCGTAACAAACTTGGAAGTGACGGTGCTATATGCACAAGTACTAGCTTTTGCCGCAGCTGTCACTTGATCAACTGGCACAAGTCCGCTAGGAGCTTAATCCAACTTCTATGAGCTCTTAGAAGAAGCTTTTAACTGATGTATGAAAGCTAACTCAAAGGAGGCTAATCTACTTGCAAAAAGAAACTAAGAAGCTGAAAGGAAACTCAAACCCTAGCAAACCCTAGTTTTACCAACTAACCCTACTGATGCAAGGAAAAGGATGAAAGCTACTGAAAGAGATGCCATTGATTCTTGGGAAGGTTAAGTGCATGTGTCTAAGCTACTTCTGAAGTGAAATCTGAAAAGAAACATCTTTTTGTATTTTTGACTAAGTTGGCAGAATTATTATGCATGTGCTTTAACTGTTTTTGACTGTGCAGAGGTTGATTGGAGAAAGGAAATGCTTGCAGGAGGTTGGGAAGGTGACAAGAGGGCCTAAGGGGTCCCTAGCACCCTTCTATAGAGTCTCACAGTGATCGGATCTCGAAAAACTACTCTCGTGAGCTTCTACAGGAAGTCTGCAGGGGTTCTACAGAATGTTTCTACAGGATGTTTCGAAAGAGGATTTTTGAGGGTTTATGGAGGAAAACCAATGGGAAAATGGAACTGGAGGTTGGATGAGGCTATGGAGAGGTCTAAGACCTGGTAAATGAAACCAAGAAGTGATGAAGGTGGTTGGATTTGGTTCAAGGATGGAGGGAGCAAGGTTGCACAAGAATGTAGAAATTAGGGCAAATGGGAAAAGTGTGGCGGATGAAGGGAAGGAATCTAGAATTAGGGGTTGGAGCAAGTGGTATAATGGAGGAAAGGTAGGCAGGGAGGTAACACAGGTGTTTTTCACATTATTTTCCAAAACTAATCAACAAAGATTAAGAAAACCAGAGATCTAGCTATTTTGACCTAATTTGACCTAGAAACCATAAGCATGATGAATAGAAGTTTATTGGCAACAAATAATGTAAGATAACTATGAAATTTAAGAAAGAATAGATTCTAAGCATGCAAGTACAACTGGTATTAACTTTCCTAACTAAAAATCTAACACTAGCAATTGCATGAAGAGGCAAAAACAATGTTTTTGTGGCAGCAAGTATGCCTTGGTCTCAGCTCATGGTCCCAAGGAGGGAGAGATGAGATCAAGGATTTCTTGGTGGCCTTTTTGCAGGTCTTTTCCTTTACCAAACTATCAAATCAACCTGAAGCATGAAAAGCTATTTCAATCATCAAAAACAACCTAAGTAACAAAGCAAGATCTTAATCTAGATAATAGAAATTATTCTATGAATGCAGCAAAGACACATAAAAGTACACAAAGGAGGTATTGGGCACTTGGGTTGGGCCCAACCCTAAGAGCTACAGCCTCCTAAGGAAGATTAGAGCTGGTGCAAAGCTAGATTCATCTTTATTGATCAAAAAATAATAGTTACATCCCAAAAAATGTCTACAAGAAAAACTCAAAAATGTGCTAATATAGGGCTGCACTAAAGTGAATACTGCAATAATACTGCAACTCCTGGGACTCCCTTCTTTAATTTTATCAACCCGATAGTTCGTAACAAACTTGGAAGCGATAGTGCTATATGCACAAGTACTAGCTCTTGCCACGGCTGTCACTTGATCAACCGGCACAAGTCCGCTAGGAGCTTAAGCCAACTTCTATGAGCTCTTAGAAGAAGATTTTAATTGTGATGGATGAAAGCTAACTCAAAGGAGGCTAATCTACTTGTAGAAAGAAACTAAAAGCTGAAAGGAAATGCAAACCCTAGCAGACCCTAGCTTTACCAACTAACCCTACCGATGCAAGAAAAGATATGAAAGCAGTGGGAATGGATGCCATTGAATTTTAGAAAGGTAAAATGCATATGAATAAGCTACTTCTGTAATAAAATGTGGAAAAAAAATATTTTTGTATTTTTGAGTAAGTTGGCAGAGTTATTATGCATGTGCTTTAATTGTTTTTTACTGTGCAGAGAGTGATTGGCGAAAGGGAATGCTTACAGGAGGTTGGGAAGGTGAGAAGAGGACCTAAGGGGTCCCTAGCAACCTTCTAGAGAGTTTCACAGCGATCGGATCTCAAGAAACCGCTTTCATGAGCTTCTACAGGAAGTCTGCAGGGGTTCCACAGGATGTACTATAGCTTCTACAGGATGTTCCGAAAAGAGGATTTTGGAGGGTTGATGGAGAAAAAACAATGGGAAAGTGGAAATGGAGGTTGGAAAAGGGTGTTAAGGGGTCTAGGACCTGGTGCATGAGGCAGGGGAGTGATTAGGGTGATTGGATTTGTTTAAGGATGGAGGGAGAAATGATGCACAAGAATGTAGAAATTAGGGCAAAGTGGGAAAATGTGCAAATGAAGGGAAGGAATCTTGGATTAGGGATTGGAGCAGGTTGTATGATGGAAGAAGGGTAGGCAGGGATGGATTATAGGTGATCTGCACACAATCTCTCAAAACTGATCAAAGAAAGACTAAAAAATCAAAGATATATCTACTGTGACCTAATCTGATCTAGAAACCAGAATCATGATGAACAGCAAGTTGTGAACAGTAAATCATGCAAGACAATTATGGAAACCTAAGCAAGAACAGATCTAAATATGCAAGCATAACTGGTAATACATTTACAAACACCTATGCATGTATCATGTACAATGAACTATATACAGTTTGACAAATACACCTACAACATCTATGTATAGGTGTAACTTCAACTCTTCTTTTGCAAAGACCAACAGGTACATCAACCCAATAAAAACGCATATGGGTGACAAGAGCTGAAATGAAAAACATTGCTACAAAACTAGTGAGTATCATACTCATCTTTTACCTTCATGGCGAAATTTTTGCAACAACATAAAAAAACATGCATACATCCAAAGTTTGTATGTACAAAAGGAGTATGTCTTACTGTGTTAAGAAGTCCGTCCACTTCTTACCAAGCCATTTCAATGGTGATTTTTGCTGCTGCAATTCTTCCTCATGTGAAACTTCCCTTTCCACATCAATAATGGAATCTGTGGTTCCACCTTGCCAATATTCTTGTCATCCTACTGCATGCATGTGGGATGACAAGTTGGATGTAAAGTCCAACAATGAGAGACAACATGTCCCTTCTGTTGGCAAAAAGTGCAAACCTTATGCACCTTCTTTGAAGGTAGTCCTTGCTTCATCTATTCCCTGTATGCTTTCTTCCTCATCCAGCATCTTGAAACATGATGGTTAAATTGACCACAATATGTACAAGGAAACTTTCTTCCATTAAAGCATGTAAAATTTTCATGACTGGCAGAAACACAATCGAATTGATCATGAGAAGATTTATACCTCTTGTGCTACTTTGCATGTTCATCCTTTTTGGCTCCATGAGGAGATGAACTAGTAGAGGCTTCATCTTTCTTTTGTAGACAAACATCTTCGTTCTTGTCTTGAAAATTGCCTAACATAGCATGCTTGCCATAAGCTACATGTCTACCATCTTCTTGCTACAAAAAAGGATTAAAGCAATGGCAATCATCTTTGAAACAAATTTGACATATTTGTCTCATGGAACTTGGGACAAAAGTTCTCTTTGAATTAGCCTCACATGCCTTCATGGCTTTTGAGTCTTTGCCATTAGATTGCACATAACCCAATCCAAGATTCTTGGATCGTTCCTCAACAGAAATGGGTTCAATCATGCCCTATGCATGCTTCCCTAATCCTTTGCCTTCATAACCCATCTTAATCATGAGCTTGGATCCTATTCCCCTTGTATGCTTTTCGAAAGATCCAACACATCTTTCTAAAGAGGAAACTGAAGACAAATCAGAATGGATTACCTCTTTCTCAAGCATGTTCTTGGCCAAAGCCTCTTGGGCTTGATGAAGCTGCAACTCCATATCATGCAATCTTTGAAGAATTTCTTCCTTCTCCTACTTCATGGCCAACAATTTCTCATGAAGCACTGTGCTTTCTCTTCTATCCTCAAATAGGATCTGCACCATATCCTTCAATATAAGGAATTCATGCTTCATATCCTCATCGAAGAACCTTGTGAAGGAGAAATCTTCACTTTATGAAGTTGTCATTGTAACATCAATGAAAAAATTAACTTCAACAATGTGCTTAAATCTTTTCAAAACAAGTGACAAAGCTTTTTCACTCAAATGTCTTTACAGCCATAACATTCAAGCAGCCAACAACACACAAATCAAGTGCAAATCTTGTTCAAGAAGCCAACAACAAATCAACTCAAGTGAAATGCTTGGAGTGGTTTTGAGGTCCTTTGGGGTAAGGAAAATATCTGTTATTACTTTTTGTCTTCTCCAAGACTTAGCTAATTAGTAGCTATCCCCAAACTTCAACAAACTCAAACAACATGCAGTTTGCAAAATAGTAAAGCAATCAATCTTCAACACTGCTTAAAACACCTTTCAAGCTATACAATCAAGCTACTGTGATGTCAATCAAGCAAACTAAGTGCTCTGATACCAACCTAATCTGAAAATGGAATGTACTTGTTTAAGGGTGCAAGGTATCCATTTTCATTTATGTAAATGAATGCACAAATACTCCAAGTTTAAATCTGCAAATATGTGCACTTCTTATTTCTAATATAGAGATTGACTGTAGGGGCATTTACTGGATATGTCATCTCTAAAGAGAGGATGAGATCCAGAAGCTACCTGGCCCTCTACAGACTCTGCTTGAAGAAATAAAAAGTAAACACTTAGATTCAATTAAAAACAAGACCTTGCTTGAACTTGACATTATGCGGAATCTCAGCTTGAAAGAGATGTATGCCTTTTCTTTTGTTTATGTGTTTTAACTTGATTTATTTCAACTGATATTAAACATATATATCAGACATATAAGGCAGCAAATAAACATCACACATAACAGCAAATTTAATAAGGAGTTCACCCCAATCTCGTGGGCTACGTCTCCTATGAGCTCTAGTCAAGTAGACTTGGCTCTTTGGGATTATGGCTTGAATTATTTTACAAGTTCCACACTCAACTCCAAAACGTTACTGACTAAATCTATGGGTTTAGAAAAACCATATATATCCCTATCATGGCTGTCCACTTTGTGCAGGTAGATCTAGGCTCCCTTGGACTTGATTCCTTCAGTAGGTGCACTAAGCTTCCCTGAGCTTCTTAATGGCACAAACTCCTTCAGAACACTTCAAATGTCTCTGAAACCTCTGCTACTATCTCTAGAACATATCTGACATAAACAAATGATTGTTCATTAGCTCAAAATGAGCACTGCATCCCCAATCTAGGCCTTCTCCCATGGATGGCTCCAGGTTGCCTGAAACTTCTCTTTAGCATCTCAACCTTTAGAAGTCTCCAAATGCTTCTAAAAGCACCTTCATTAGATTAAGAAGGTTTCTTACAGAAGAAATAGGTTTTTGTTTCACCTCAAATAGATGAACCTAGCCTAGCACATCTCAATCACTGAAATGGCCCTAGTGGCCCTGAAAGCTTCCCTGAAGCTAAACAGTGAGAAGAATGTCTCCACAGGAAAAACAAGCTATAGATATGGATTCAAAACACTGAATTCATTCAAAATGGACCTTCGTTCCACTTTCAATAGCTGCACATATCCCAATGCAGCTCCCAAACTAATTTGGCCCTCGTGGCTCTTGGAACTTCCACGAAGCAAAAGCACCTACAAAAGACCTTAGATGGCTGTGAAACCTCTGCCAATGGCTTCATAAGGTCGAAGAGACCCAAAATCAAAAACAAAATCGTCCAAAAAGGACTTTCCAAGCCAAAGTTATGTCTCATTGAAGATTTCGTCCAGTGTGGCCTAGAATCACTCCAGCTAACTGTAGTGGAAGTTCAGTTAGCTCTGCCAATTATGGCGGGACCACCCAAATTTGGCGGCCCACCAAAATTCTCGCTAGTCTAACCGTGCTTTAACCATTTGCAATTACTGTGCACGGGAACAAAATTCTGGCGGTGGTTAAGCACCTCGAATTCCATGCTTACTGGTTGTTTAACGCACCATTTAACCCGCATATGTGAACACATTGCAATACATGTGGTGACCGTTGTTTATGGCACCGGCGGTTATGGTAAGGCCCATGGTTCCGGGCGAGAGGTCACATATACATGGGGGCTGGCCCCCTTGGGGCCCCGCCCAATGAAGTTTAAAACTCATATCGAGTTTTGCCGCTCTCCAAACAAGTCCCAACCATATGGCTCGTTGGTAAGACGTGGCCCTTGTTACTCTGTGGTCACAGAGTCAAACCTCTCCGCCACCCATATGTTTCGACATATGCCATCCAAATCTGTTGACGTCACTATGCCACATGGTGGCCTTCGAGCTTGCCACGTGGCAGCTTCTGATTGGTCTGCCCAAAAGGAATATTCCAAAGAATATTCTAAGGAATATTCTCTTTTTTTTTTATTTTTTTGAAAAAAAATTCAAAATTCAATGTTATTGGGCATTTCTTCTTTTTAGCATAACTTCCTCATACGGAGACCGTTTTTTGAACCGTTCACAGCGCCGAAATCAGGAGGATGAGACCTATCTATTCATTTAGGTTTGAATTAGTGCTAATCACTTTCAAAATTGATTATTTTCGACACTTGGTCTTGAGCTCCTGATCATTTATACTCAAAATATCCAAACCCATCAACAGAACAAATACATAGAAATTGCAGAATAACTCCTTTTATTAATATCTTCCAAGTATTATAGGCTCTGGTCATCCTCCCCACACAGCTGCAAGGGTCTACGCACTTAGTAACGGACTTCTTCCCTAGGCCTTTGCACACTCAGCTGTAGAGACTCTACCTACGCTACAACCCAAGACTTAGATTTCTTACTCTAAATTTATGACCCTCTTACATGTTCTTTTTTACTAACTACTTAGAGTTTAGCTCTTTTTATACAATCCCATGGTCTGCGGACCATGGGTAGATCTCTTACAGCCAACTTTACTTTACAAAACTAAGTGCGGACTACCCTTTGTGACATATAATACCTTCACGCTCCGCAACCACAAAATGTGGAGTCTTGACAATAATATTACAAAAGCTTGACTTAAACGTGGGCTTTTAGCCCCAAGACTACCCTTGGGGGATCTCGCTCCCAATAGGCCCGCAACACAAACATCATGACTTGCCCTCGAGTCACTCGGTAGGCGCGGAGATCTTTACATGAAGCCTGTCCAACTCAACCCTGATGATCACAACTTCGGCTCTGCACTGAGCTACTGCCTACTTTGCATCTTCGACTGTCTTCTCAATTACTGCCCCTGTGCTGTCAACCTGAATCTATTGTTTTGTTGCTTGTAGAGTCACAAGCTTTCCTTCATTGTTTCCTATCACTGCATAAGCTTCCTCCAGCCAGGGCTTTAGTCACACCTTCAGCACTGCTTCCTTGTGCAACGCTGTGTCCACCTGTTCCTTGAGCTGCTTGGCTTCCTACAGCTTGGCTAGCCTCTATGTCAGCATGATGGTTCACACTATGCCCTTAACTTCATCAAAGCATTCTTGGAGTTCGCGCACTTCCATCTCGAGCCTCTGGATGTTTGAGTCCTTCTGCAAGCCATTTAGGACCTCAAACGACTGTTCAAACAACTCGGTGCAATTGGCTACTGCACTCTCCACTACCACAACTACTTTTGTGATAGTGGCCACCCATTGTTCCTTTACGTCTGGCGGAATTTAAGGTTGAGCCCTCAACTAGAGTTCTGTATTCTGTAGGTTCAACTCCAACTAAACCTGCGCCATCTCCGTCTGAGTGTCACGCACCCCTGTGGCCAATTTATGAATGCGAACCTCGACTGGCTCCTCCTCTCGAATGGGCAATTCCAGTACCATTCTATAGGCCTCCTCCACAACCTGTATGATCTTCTTACTCTGGTTGGTCACCTCAGCCTCGGCGGTGATGGTAGCATCCCTTTATAAGGCCATCTGCTCATTTTTTATTCTCTGTTTGTTGATCACTTGGAGGACGCAACGCTCACGGGCCCTTAGCTCTGTAATTACTCCATCCTACAAGGAGTGGAGTGCTTCGCACGGGAGCACTGCCAAGTTCAATCCCACTCTCTTCAAGGCGGTGACAGTGGGCCTATCAGCCTCATTTTCTTTTGTTAGTGCTCCATCCGGCAACACTAGCGCATTGGAAGCCTTCGTGTGCAACATATTGGCAACCTCTAATGTGCTGATAGCCAAGATAGTAGACACCATACCAACCTGCAACACATGGGTTTGCAACTCCTATAGTCCCATCTAGAGGGCCCCTAGGATGATCTGTTGCTACTTTTCAAATTGCTGCAGAGACCCACGGTGACATCTCTGACTGTGTCACTGGTGTCTTATAAATCTCCCTCCATTAATGTGATAGGGTCCAGCGAGGTCTTGGTCACCTTGGACTTATTTCTGGACCCTCCATTTTTCGGCTCTCTCGGGCGCTTAATGCGGTCGGACGTTTCCTGAGGGTCTGCGTCATGTTTCTCTGTATCCTCTTCTTCAGTTGCAGGTGAAGGCAACCGAAAGTCTTTGTCAGAGCCCCGCTCTGTGCCACCTGATTATTTTCCTACCTCCTTTCCTGTCTGCTCTGCCTTGGCCTTCTCAGCGATCTCCTTCTTCCTCTTCTCGACCAGCTGTGCCATATTCAGCTTGGCCTCGTCCTTCTTCTTTTGTGCAACAGACTTTCTTCCACCCACTGCTCAGTCTGTGGGGGTGTGCCTCTCTGCCAGCCATTTATCCAATGCCACATCGATGGCATCATCCATGGCTAGGTATGGTAAATCGTACCACTTCTACGTAGGGTCCTCCCACGCCCCGATTGAGATCCGATGGAAATCATATTTGAATTTAGAATAGCTCTATAGGTTAGCTTATACTATGGGTGACAATAGCAGCTTGATATTGATAGCCATCTTGATATTCATTTCCATCAGGATCTAGAATATTTTGTTGTCCCAAATGTGTTCTGTGTCCTTGGTCACCCATAGTGAAGCGTACTTCGCTGCTTCAAGAAGGTCTGACGCGACCGAGGGGAATTGTCTCTCTTCTGGTAGCTCCCACGCTACAAGTACAATTGATAGCAAGTGCCACACTTAGTGGAATGTATTTCTTTGCTCTTGCGCCTCGCGGCAGTTTGCCAGGAACTCAATGCAAAGGTAGTCCGACCAGTTAAACTGGACTCATTTTGCGCACTTCTATGCGAGTGCGACGACAGGTGTCGGCACCTCGTCGATAAGACACTTCTACATCACCTTCCCTACAAGGATCTGTGTTGCCACCTTCACAGTGGGGTCACATATGCTGGAGATTGCATACCCGCATGACTTCTTCACCAATTTAAACTTCTCTTTCATTAATTCTGCAAGTGCCAGCTCGCCACCCTTACCACCAAAGATCATAGCTATATTTTCGCCTGTATACGATAGGCATGTTATGAAATGAATCAAAATATCAGTGATGGGTATCAGCTCCTACAGCCACAGACACCCATCATACACCAAGCACAACAGCTGCTTGATGACTAAAACTGTCACGGGGGTGCGATTATAGTGCGACACCCAGAGCAGGTTGAGTAATCTTGCCTTCTCTACTCGTCTGAGCCACTTACGTGGCTCCAATGCAGTCATCCTCATCTTTGTGTCTATGATGCGGCACATCAACTATTCGGTTGCCAAGTGCAGGAACTTCTCATGGTCCGCCAAGTCCCAGTCTTCGAGCTTCAAAATCATCACCTGTGCCAAACGTGGACCGTCAAAAGTGATCTCATCTGGTAGCAATGGGGTTTGCAAGTGAGTCTTACCTTCATCAATGTCCTTTGGGACCTTGGGCTTAGGCTTGCGTGGAGGGACATACTCTGGCAACCATGTAAGAGGGTCCACACCCTGGGCTTCAACCTCCTCTATTTCCACTCCCACATCCTCATCGTCTATGGGGATGTCTTTGATATCCTTTTCTTCTGCCTCTATGTTTATAGCCTTGCCTTTCTCCTGAGCAGTGGGCTTTGTTGGGTTTCATCTTAGTGACATGAACACTAGGATGGTAGGCTACTTTCCCTTCTTATCTTTCATGGTCTCCTTGGTTGGGGTTGGCTTTGGTCTCAGCATTCTCGAGGATTTAGGGACCTCCGCCAATACCTCAGTCATTTCTAGGGCGGCTACTTTGGTCCCCATATCAATTTCCTACACATTTTCTTCGCCTACCACTCCTTCAATGGTCATAGCTTTTGCACAGGTTGACATGATTCTCTTTACTAGTGCTTTTGTCCATCTTGACAATTGTTCAAACACTGGACTCGCTATTATGTCTTGAAAGAATTCATAGTTCATGTGCACCTGGGAGTGCAACAAATAAATTCTCAAAATTCCAAGTGTTTTTCCTTGGGCAACCACTTGTAATTTATAGGGCAATTTGAATTCAAATCCAACCCTTCCCCCCAAAATCGGTTCATTAATGTCATATTGGCGGCAGATTTTCAAGGATCTGAGCCATAAATTTTGTCTTAAATGTTGACCTCCTGGTCCATTCGACCTCACTTCTATCGTCTTTTCATGAACAATGACTTTAATGGTCACTTTCCAGCTGACCTGCGCAATTTCTCCCTAGGTAGCGCAGCTCCCTCTCAGCTATCGTGAACCCAGTGAAACATCCTTGCTTCACACCATCTTCCAATTGCGCAACTCCCCAACTTGTGCAGTGTAGTTTATAGTCTCGTGCCTCCTTTCAGCTGCCTGTAGTGCTAAGACTGTGCTACTTTCATTTAGTCACATGGCTGGATCGCCAATGTATGGCTTCAAGTGACTACCATTCACCTTTCCTGGGAAGGGTTCTCCATTTAACTTGACCAACTATACTGCTCCTCCATCAATAATCTCCTTAATAACATAAGGCCCTAACCAGTGCATCCTGAATTTTCCGAGGAATTTATCAAACTTACTTTCATACAAAAAAACAAGATCATTTACCTTAAATGTGTGCAGCTTGATGTGTCGATCATACCATGCCTTTTCACGTTGCTTTTCGACCTATTGGTGAAATCCAGCCAAAAAATATTTCTTCTTCGAGCTCATCCAGCCCGCGAGCCTCTCTTCCAGGGCTCTATGATCTGTCATACCTATCAACACTACTGTGCACAGACTAGGCATGATGTATTCCATAGGCATTACAGCTTCCACACCATAGAAAAGCCTAAAAGGGGTTTGTCTCGTCAACTTCTTGCATGTCGTTCGATAAGCCCACAGTACTGCAGGTATGCATAGGTCCCAATCACATCGCTGAGCATTGCAAATGTTGCTCAGCATATTTTCAAGCACTTTGTTGTACACCTCTACTGTCCCATTAGCCTATGAGTGATAAGGTGTTATCTTCTAGTGATATACCTGAAACTCCTCAATTAGTGCACTAATCATCTCATTCAATAACTGTGTACCACGATCACTCATCAAGATCCTTAGACATCCAAATCACATCAGTACATGCTCAAATAGGAACTTCACAGTCGTTGTGCCCGTGCAATCCTTCACTGGTTTCACTTCTACCCAACAAGTCAAATACTCCGTCGCAGTGATAATGTACCTTGCTCATGTCTTCCCTTATGGCTGGATGGGTCCTTCAAAATATATTGCCCACTTTTCGAAGGGTTGCAAAGTCATTTGTGGATTCAAAGGCATTTCATCCCTCCACGATGGCTTGCCTGTTCTTTGACATTCATCACACACCTTGCAATATGCTTTTGAATCTTGTTGAAGGATTGGCCACCACAACCCTGCATGTAGAATCTTCTGTGCGGTTTCTCTCCTTGCATGATGTCCTCCTGCGGTGCCCCAATGAGCGTCTGTGAGGATGCTACTTCATTTGAAATCAGGTACATACCGTCGCAATATCTCATTAGTCCCCATCTTGTATAGATGCCCAGCAATGACAGAGAAATTTGTCATGCGCACCACTAATTCCTTCTTTTGCTGGACAGAGTATCCTTCCGGTGCAGTTCCTATTGTTAGGAAGTGTATTATATCCTCAAAATGACCATCCGCGACATGCACTACAAATAGTTGCACGTCAGGAAATCCTTCTTCTAAGTTAGTAGGTTCCTCCCCTGTTTCGATGTGCGACAGATGGTCTGGTCTTGCGTTCAATCATCCAAGCTTCACAACAACTTCAAAATCATACTCTTGGAACAATAAGAACCATCTGCAGATTTGCCCCCCAACACAAGCTTATTGACCAAGTACTTCAGCGCGGAGTGATCCATATACATCTTAAAATGGCCTCCTAGCACGTAGTGTCGGTACTTCTGGAGCGCATACACCATAGCTAGCCCCTCATGTTCATTGGTATAATAGTTCTTCTCTACTTTGGATAATCTGTTGCTTGCGAATGTGATAGGATGGTCCATGACTTCTCCACCATCCTGTGTTAGAACTTTCCCCAGTGCTATACATGACGCATTGACATGTACATGAAACTCTATCTTCCAACCCGGGAAGACTAGAATCAGCGTGGTAACCATCTTTTCTTTCAATATATCTAAGCTTTTATTGTAGTCATCGTTCCAGCAGAACGTGACATCCTTCTTCAACAATTTTTCCATCAGTGCAGTGATCTGGGCATAGATTTTAATAAACTTTCTATAATATCCTGTATGTCCTAGAGTAGCACACAGCTATTTCACACTCCTCAAAGCTTCCAATTTCAACATCCCTGTGATCTTCATGGGGTCTACTATCAGTCCTTGTTACAAACCACATGCCCCAATAGGTTCCCAAAAGGAATGAAAAACGGACACTTCTTGAGATTGAGCACGATTTGGTATCTTCGATAGGTATCTGGCATCAAGTGCAAGCTTGCTACGTGGCGCTTAACCAGCCCAAATACAGTCCAATCATCAAAATATACCTCCAGGAACTTATGAATAAATTCCTTGAATGCTACTACAACCACGCGCGAAAATATTACAGGCGCATTCTTCAATCCAAACGGAATTACAATGTATTGAAAACAACCCCACTCAGTCGCAAAGGTTGTCTTGCTCCTATCCTCCGACACGATTTTGATTTGGTTGTACCCAGAGAACCCATAAGTGAAGGAATATGCTTCCTGGGCACCTACATTGTCCAACACTTCATCTGTGAACGCAGTCGGGAAAGGGTCATGCACACAAGCGTCATTCAGTTTTCTGATATCCACGCATATCCTTATCTCATCTGTCTAGTTCTTATCTTGCACCACCATTGGTCTTACCCAAACAAATTCTTCCATAGGCTCAGTGATGCATGCCACTCGCATCTTGTCTATCTCTAAGCGGACCTTTTCCTTGTATTTTAAATTGAGGCGGTAAGGCCTTTACTTAACTAGTTTCGCATCAGGCTTTAACATGATCTTCATCGCTCCTAAGTCTCTGATTATTCCTTTGAAATCCATAAACTTGGTAGCGAATAGGTCCTGGTATTTGTAGAGCAATTCAGCGACCTTATCCACCATTGCGTCATCCCAGTAGTCTCCAATCTTTGTGAATTTCAATTCTTCCTCAGTACTAATGTTCACTTGTTTCATTTTCACCAGTGTGGTTATATGAGGGTTGTCAATCTATAGTCCTTGAACCTCGCGGTGGCCTTCTGTTTCTGGAATGTTAATCTTTCGTTGATCCTCATCCTCTACTTCAGTACTTACATTATAACATTCGAGCGCGTGACTCACCTAAGTAGCCCATTCACGTTGAATCAGGTCTAAAGGATCCTGCAGTATCCTAAAGATCGCTGCTTTCACCTCTTATAGCGCTTCATCAATACTGTCAAACACATCGTCAAAACTAAATGTCATCATGAATCCTTTGTGTAGGGTATCCCATTCACCTATCCCATGGTGGAGCTCTGTTTCTATATACCAATTCATTGGGATAACATCAGGGTATGACAAAATAGGTGCACCCACTCAGGTTGGGGCTTTTCTCCATAAGTCTGCGTCCATTTGGCCAGATGCATGCTCAGATCATTCTTCCCATCATACTTGTCTATCAGTTACATCTTATTCTTCCCAAATCATGTTCTCATCATCCTCCTACATTCGCACCAATCATCAAAGCTTCCCTTGTGCGTACCCCACCATCTTGCGGGCGTAGTGCGCAGTGCCCATTCCAAGGCCTAGAAGTGCTGCTTTTCTAGTACCTCTCTTTCAAATGCATCCAAAAATATATCTACCTCATTTAGACCATCTTAAATAGGCAGATTTCTTACCTCTAACAACACACAGCACAGCGACTCGGTCATCATGTTGCAATTCAGCGTAGTTACTTCATGTAACCAATTCTGCCAGCGTTCTATTTCTTTTTCGAAGTCCGAAGTGTAGGAACTCTCGCGATCCCATGTAATCCATCCATCTGTGATGGGATTCACCCAATCTTGGTTTCGTATTGTTATCTTATACATACAATCTAGATCATCATCAATCTCATAATTGCAGACTGGTTTCGTATAGCGTGATCCTTCAGCAGGATCGAGGGGTATTATTATGTGCAGCGATTTCTTCTCAAAGATCATCTTTCATTTCTTTAGATTGATTACCCCATTTATATCAGTAGCCCAATCAATTCCTAGGAGTGTAGGGTAGGGATTTTTGTCATCCACTATTTCTATTACTTCAAAACCAACCAGAGCGCTCACTCCCTCAATATCCATGGTCACCCTTGCAGTCGCCCCATGGGGATGATTTTCTGTTGATTCACCATCCTTAGCTGAATCGGGGACCATTGCAGCGTAGCGCAAGTCTCCCCATTTGCTCCCAAGTCTTCTTTGGTAGTACATTCACATCTGACCCCAAGTCCAAAATGACTTGATCCATTTCATACCCTCCTATCTGTGCGGTCAGTCTCATCTCTCGTCCTGTCCTTGTTTTATGCTTGCCAATCTTTCGTACTACACATGGCTCACTTGTCGTGGTTCTAGTGCATCTATTGATGATTTCTTGTAACCTTTTCACAGCCTTACTGTTGCACAGTAACTTCATACAGGTTTCCAAGAAAGTTGTGAGCATAGAGGGGTCCATCTCCGGCTCAGGCTTATCCTTGCTTCCTGAGGTGGAGGCCTCAGCGAAACTCTTCTTAGCTTCCATGAAGGTTTCATGAGCACACTCCAAATCGAACTCAGCCTCTTTTGTTGGGGCTTTGCGAACCCATGTACTGTCTTTTGGCTGTTTCCCCTAGTCATGTCCCGCCGTGATTCCACTTCTGAGTTCTATATTTGTGTTTGGATCTTCCTCGCGTAGCTCAGATCTCATCGTCTACAGGTTTTGAGTCGGCGGAGGTGGTAGCGCCCCTTTGTCACGTATCCTAGCTATCAACGTAGGATAATCTTCTATTTCATGATCAAAAAATGTGTAATACTTGCATGATGAATGCGTTGTATTAGTGCAATCACGGGCATAGTGTCATGGTCCTTCATAATTGTAGCAAATCAACTGTCCTGGACCTCTACTAGGTCCTCTTCCACCTCGGACTCGTCCGTGCCATCCCTGCATTTTGGTCAAGGGGTCGCGTTTCGACCTCAACCCTGTAGGCGAGAGTTCTATCCATCATCAATTCATAGCTCCTACAAGTATGCTCATCATGTCCTACCGACCTACAAAAGTTACAGAACAGCTATTGTGGTGCTTGTACATACTTCTGTAACAAGTGACAGTTACATGTGGCATGTTTTTCGGCTACCTGACAGATAGCACACCATAATGTAGGCCTCGCACTAGGTCTTGCTTGGGCTTTCGCCCTTAAAGGCATCGGTCCTCCCCCTGCAATGTAATTTGCAAATATCGGGAAAAGGTCTTTGTCATGAACCTGAATCTTGCATTTCAAGCACCATACCTCCTCGCATACCTCTGGCCGAACTGTCCTCTCCTTCTTTAGACTTTGCCTCTCAAGGCATAGATTCTTCAGCTGTGCATGGATCTGCTGAACTCCTAGATTAGGATTTTTCATTGAAGTCTCATTTAGTCTCATGGCAATCTCCAAGGCCTCTGCATGAGTTGTTATCTTTTGCTGCGACAACGCACTCCTTAAGTATGGTAGTAGCAAAGGCACAAACCACTTGCGATGTTGTCCATCTGTCAAATTCATGTTGGTTTCATGGATTGTACACTTCAGCCTCTGATCTAGTTCTCAAGGCATCTCGCATGGGTGGATCACGATCTCTTTGAATCCCACAATCGACAACGCCTCAAATTTAGGCCTGCTAAATTCCCTATATAGTGCTGCCTGGATGTCTACTACTCCAGCGTTCAGGTTATCGTTAGAGTACTTAATATACCAGGTTAGCGTGCAATCTTACAAAGCACTAACCAATGTCGCCTTCTTTATATGATCATCTGTAACACCTTCAGCTTCCCATACAACCCTCACAACGAACCAAAATTAGTCCGAGTCCTCATTTCCCAAGCCTTTGAACAAAGGTAACTTCACCGTATTTGCCATACTAAATCTCGGTGGAGGTGGAGGTGGTACGGGTGAAGTTGGAGGCGATGGTGGTGAAGATGGAGGTGGTGTGGGAAAAGGTGGTATTCGTGGGAATCCTTGTCTTATTAACTGACTAGCACTTCACGTAGAAACCTTCGCTATCCCTTCTTCGTCTCTTCGCAGAGGTGAAATCAAGGGACTATACTCTGGACCCTTTTTTCCTTTGTTCCTGTAAGCTTTTCTACTTTGCGTAGTCCTGAACATCAAGGTAGCAGCATAACCCGTTTTTTCGCACAAGAGCATTTTAATCCAAGTATTCAAAGATTTTACGTACTTACCTCGCAGTCCTTTGAAAAAGTGTCGCTTCACCTCACTATAGCTGACTGAGCTGTCGACCACGAATTTAGTCACAAATCCTCCTATGACGCGATCGAGCCAATGATCAACAGCATGGGCGATATTATCCTCTGATGCTTCCAACCTTCGCACTAGCTCTGGGATCCACACAATAGGATCGTCAAGTTTCCACCTTCCTTGGCTATATGCTAGCTTCACAATCCACTCATATAGCTCATTAGGGAAGGAGAAGACAAAGATCTCGTGGATCTATGTATACAAGTATCAGTCCAACCACTATTCCTTTGTCAGTCACGGGTTTCTATTCTCTTGTGCCATGAATTCGTGGATCTTTTTATCCAACTAGTCTCCAATCTCCTTCTTAGTTGGATTCCAGTGATATGACCTCACACATCTCTTATGCAAATTCTCGTCCTGGCAATAGAACCATTTGCTGGCTTGAGGGGGACTGACCCAAGTTTAGCGTTAATTAGCCAAACAAATCCCTACACTACTAGCCCTTTCGGTATCAGCCCGTGGAGCACGGACCGAAGTCTTACCCGAAGCAGTATGCGGGGATGCTAGAACTAAGCTTCCGCACCCTGAGATGGTTGTGATCTCGTTTGATCTCTTCTATCCCTGCTTTCACGCAGGTGATATCGCTCTAGGGTTTATAAGACAAACCCTTTATTCTGGCTTTAAATACCTTCATGAAAATATATGATCGATATTCGCGCAGCCCTAACCTAGGGCTCAGGTACTTTCGTGGTGTTATGGCAGCGCGCTATGTAGATTCCTCAATTATCCTTATTGATTTTCTTATTTTGCTGAACACTTTAAGTTTATCACCGAGTAATCAGATATTCATAATTGTGTTAATTATTCAATGTAATTGTATTCATTCGTGTAACATAGAAGCATAATAAAGGAAATTTATACTCAAAATATACAAACCCATCAACAGAAAAAATACACAGAAATTGCAGAATAACTCCTTTTATTAATTTCTTCCAAGTAGTATTACAGACTCTGTTCACCCTGCGCACACAGCTGCAAGGGTCTGCGCACTTAGTTGCGGACTTCTACCCTAGGCCTATACGCACTCAGCTGCAAAGCCTCTACCTGTGCTACAACACAAGACTTAGACTTCTTGCTATAAAGCTATGACTCTCTTACATGTTCTTTTTTGCTAACTACTTAGAGCTTAGCTCGTTTAATACAACCCCATGGTCCGTGGACCATGGGTAGAACTCTTACAGCCAACTTTACTTTACAAAACTAAGGGCAGACTACCCTTTGTGACACATAATACCTTCGCGCTTCGTGACCACAAAATGTGGAGTCTTTACAATAATATTAGAAAAACTTGACTTAAACATGGGCTTTTAGCCCCAAAACTTCCCTTGGGGGATCCCACTCCCAACAAAACTAAAAATAGGATCCATGACATATGATGAGTACACTCGTAAGTTCTTGGAACTATTGAGGTATGTGCCTCACCTCAAGGAGGAAAAGGCTAAGATTAAGAGATTCATTAGTGGAATGCTAATTGCATTCAAAGACATGATTGAATTTGATGAGCCTAGATCATTGGAGGAGGCCATTTGAAAGCTAAATAATTGTTATGAACAATCAAAGCATAGAATTGAGAGGAAGCTAGACTGGAGAGGTAATGTAAATTACAAAGGAAAATGGGATAAAAAGTAAGCAAGGCCACAGGGTATAGATAACAAGGAGAATGTTGCACCACCTAAGAGGTTCAATGCATTAGATAAAGCATAGGGACATCAGTTTGAAGAGAAGAACAAGCATGGAGGTTGGAAGCCCATAGACTATTGGACATGTGGCAAATATCATCACAGGGGAGATTTTCCACAAAATCGGGGTGTAGACCCCATATATACATTGCACAAGAGGCACAGACTATTCGATATGTTGGCCAAAGTACTCCTCGTATCTATGCAGCTGTGGAAAACATATAGGTAGAACATCAAGCATATATTAGTGAGATGGACAGTAAGCTTTGTGATCAAGTTATTTCTATTTTGATTTACCCTAGATCTAATTATAGCTATGTTAGTACTAACTTGGTGGATAAGTGTGGGTTGAATAAGGACTTCATGCAAAGTCTTGGTTAGTTTAGTTGGCTACATGTACGAAGAAGCGAGTTCACCATTAGGTAAGATCTTGTGCATTTGATTTAAATGGTATGCCTACCGCAACACATTTGAAAGTTTTACCGCTGGGTTCATACAATATGTTATTGGGCATGGATTGGTTGTATATACATAGAACCAAGGTTGACTTCTATAACAAGGCCATTGAATGTGTTGATGACAATGGAGAACCAAGAGTCTTGTAGGGTAAGAAGAAAGCCACATCAGTTAGGATGGCGAAAGCTATGCGAGCAAAGTGTAGCTGTGGGAAAGGGTGCAAGATATTTGTAGTACATATTTATAGTGATAAGGGTAAGGAGTTTGAGGATGCAAATGTGTTGAAAAAGTACCTAGTTTTACAATAGTTCAGGGATGTATTTCCTAAGGAAATTATAGAGTTGTCACCTCATACAGAGGTAGATTTTTCTATTGAGTTAGTGTCAGGGGCAGGTTCGGCATCGAAAGAACCTTACAGGATGAGAACACCTGAGTTGGTTGAGTTAAAGTTGCAGATGAAGGAAATGTTGGAGAAGGGGTACATTAGGTTAAGTGTCTCATCGTGGGGCGCACCGGTCTTGTTTATGAGGAAGAAATATGGTACCCTTAGATTATGCATTGATTACAGGCAGTTGAACAAAGTGACTATCAAGAACATATATCCTTTCTTGAGGATTGATGACTTGTTCGATCAGTTGAAGGGAGCAACATTGTTCTCGAAGATAGACTTGAGATCTGGATACCATCAGGTACGCATCAAAGAGGAGGATATATACAAGATTGCATTCATGACCAAGTATGGGCATAGTGTGTTTGTTGTTGTTCCATTTGGCTTAACGAATGCTCCAGATACATTCATGTGTTTGATGAATAGTGTGTTGCATCCATATTTGAATAAGTTTGTTATTGTGTTCATTGATGATAAACTGGTATATTCTAAAAATGAGGAAGAGCATACTGAGCACTTAGCAGCAGTGTTGAGGTTGTTGAGAGAGCATTAGTTATATGCTAAGCTCAACAAATGTATTTTATTTCAGACCGATGTACACTACATGGGACATGTTGTCTCCAAGCAAGGAATTTCAGTAGATCTAGAGAAGATAAGGGCCATCATGGAGTGGGTAGCTCCTAAGAGTGTGGATGAGGTGAGATCTTTCATGGGTCTAGCAGACCATTATAGGAGATTCATTAGGAACTTGTCACAGATTGCTTATCTTATCACATCTTTGCAAAGGAAAGGTAAGAAGTTCAAATGGACAAAAGAGTGTGAGGCTAGCTTTGAGTAGCTTCGGTAGTGGCTAACACATGCACTAGTGCTACTGATTGCAGATTCGGACAAAGAGTTCATAGTATGCACGAATGCTTGCAAGAGCAGACTTGGTGGAGTCCTTATGCAATATGGAAAGGTGGTATGTTATGAGTCCCAGAAACTAAAATAGCATGACCAGAACTACCCGACGTATGATCTCGAGTTGGAAGTGATTATAAATGCACTCAGGATGTGAAGGAACTATCTTTTGGGCAGGCGGTTTGTGCTTATGAGTGACAACATTGGGTTGAGGTATTTGTTTGAACAGCCGAATCTGAATGCTAGGAAAGCTAGATGGTTGTCCACGATCAGCAAGTTTGACTTCGAGATCAGGTACATCCAAGGTAAGGAGAACAGGGTGGCAGATGCTCTCAGTAAATAGATACAGATGAATCAATTAGAATATATGAGTTCTTATGGGACAAATTTAAAAGACAGGATCTTGCGGGTAGGACAGTAGGATGTCAAATATATTAAGATTGTGCACAGGTTGTAGCAGAGTACAGGTACATGCATAGGTGGTGGTACAAATACAGGTACAGGTAGTGGTACCAATAGAGGTGCAAGTGCACAGGACTTGGAATATTGTCTTACAACAAATGGATTGGCCAGGTTCTGAGACAGGATATATGTACTAGATAGTAGTGAGCTCAAGAAGGTGATCTTGAGGGAGTTTCATGTGAAACCATATTCAAGTCACCCAGGTTATCGGAAGATACTCACAGTGGTGAAGAGATATTACTATTGTCCAAATATGAAAATGGATTTAGCAGAGTTTGTGGTGAGATGTTTCGATTGTCAACGAATGAAGGGAGAGTGCAAACATCCAGGTGGTTTTCTATAGGAAATCATGATCTTGGAGTGGAAATGGGAGGTCATTTCCATGGACTTCATTATAGGGTTTTGGAAGACAATGAAGCAGCATGATTCCATCATGGTCATTATGGATAGGTTAACAAAGGTTGCACACTTCATTCCTGTGAAGTCTACATTCTCAGCTAGTGACATGGCACATGTATTCATCAGAGATGTGGATAGACTACATGGTGTCCCAAAGAAGATTGTGTCATAAAGGGATGCAAAGTTCACTTCCAAGTTTTGGAAGGAGTTATTTGTAGGTTTGGGCACAAATTTGGCCTTCATCACAGCTTATCATCTGCAGACAGATGGACCGAAAAACAGGGTCAACAGGATATTAGAGGACATGTTGAGGTTGTATGTAATGCATGAGTAGAGAAAATGGGAAGAGTATCTCCCTTTGGTCGAGTTTTCATACAACAATTGTTATCAAGATTCACTGAGGATGAGTCCTTTTGAGGCATTGTATGGGTGGAGTTGTAACAGTCCCATTAGTTCGAGTCATCTAGTTAGAAGAGTATTGATTGGACCAGATATCTTGGAAGACATGGAGCAGGAGATGCAGGTGATCAAGAAGAATCTCAAGGAAGCACGTGATAGGCATAAGAGTTATGCAGAGAGAAACAATATGTTTAAGGCATTCTAGGTTGGGGAACATGTGTACTTGTGCATCAAACCGAAGAAGATGTCCTTTCAGATTGGCTCATGTTCGAAGCTGGCACCATGGTTTTGTGGACCCTTCAGTATTATTGAGCAGATTGAGCCAGTAGCCTATCAACTTGCACTACCTCTGACAATGAAATTCCATGATGTTTCCCATGTATCTTTAGTTAAGAAGTATGTTAAATATGATGATCATGTAATTAACTGGTATGTATTGCAGGTGGAACCAAATAGAGAATTCAAGCTGGAGCCTAATTTTATGTTGCAGAAATGGTGCTCATGCTCTGGAACTGAGCAATAGAGCAAGTTAAAGTGAAATGGAAGCACTTTCGGCCTAATGAAGCTACATGGGAGATGGCAGATCAAATGCAGGCCATGTATCCTTCCTTGTCTGTGATTGAGGCAAAGCAACTTTGATATGGTGGTTTGGTGATTGCTTATGGTTGTTGATAGTTTCTTCATGGTGGTTTACTATTTTCTTATGATGGCTTGGTATATGCTTCATGGTGGTATAGTATTTTCTTTATGTTGGTTTTGTATATGCTTTATGGTGATCAATATATGCTTTATGATGGTTGATATATGATATATGATGTTTTGATATATATTATTAGATATGATGTTAGTATATGTTTGATATATGTTTGATATATGTTTTGATATATAATTTGGCTTATGTTTTGGTATATATATTTTGATGATGTTGTTGTATGTACACTCGTGTATGGATGTAAATACCATAATGAGTTGTGTTATAAAGCTCCACTATATAGTATGGGTGTTATGTTATTATGCTATCATGTGGTTATGTTATCATGATGTTACGATGTCATATGAGTTGGTACTCAGTAGGATTATCATTTTAAATACCACAATGAGCCGTGTTATAAAGCTCCACTATGAGGTATGTTGTCATGTTGTCATGATGTTATGTCTTGAGCATATCTTTAATTGTAAATACTGCATCGAGTTGTGTTATAAAGCTCCATAAGTAGTATGTCTTCTTTCAGTAGGTTGTAATGTGTGATTGAACATTGAGGATGGTGTATCCCAAGGGGGAGGGTTCTCTACATCCCTCGTGAAAATTCCATGCAATAAATGTTAAAAAAAATAACCACGCATGAATGGAACACTTATTTCAAGTTGAATTTTGGGCAAGGCATCCTAGGGGGTGTTCATTTGATTGTTTATGGATAAGGAAATTGGAAAAGGAAATGGCTAAGTAATTTTGGCACATTTATTTATGAAAATAATGGAACTTAGCAGAAAAGGGAGGTGAAAGGCCACAGGTTGCATGTGAGGAGGAAAATGGAGGAAAATAATGTAAAATGAAGAAAATAGAGGCCTCCTTCATAAAAGAGCTTCTGAGGATCAATTGGTAACCTTTTATTAGTTCATTGTTGGAACTCTCTCTCATACTCTTGGATACTTAGATTTTTCTTGGAGCACTCTTGGAGGGTGTGGCATACTTGGATTTTTGGAGCAAGAAGGAAAAGGAAGAGCGAGAAAGTGCAAGAAGGCATCAACATCAATAGCTACATCAAATTTTCTTGCAGGTACAAAGTTGCATGTATGATTTCTTCACTAGTTTTGGCATGCATGGAATATACATTTGGTTTCTTGGTTGTGATCTATCATTGGCATGGAGGATTTCCTGGATCGATAGTGGATTACCTAGCCTTGACATTTCCTAGATAACCATGGTGATTATCGGTTTACTTTCATTGTTTTGTTTTGGTTGGTTCTCATGTTCCTTAACTTGGGTTGAGTTACTAGTCCTGGAAGCCCTGGTTGAGCAAACGTTCTAGAAGCCCTGTAATAGCTTGGGTTGAGTTACTAGTCCTGTAACCCTTGGTTGGACAAACACTCTTAAAGGCCTTGGTGGGTTGAGTTACTAGTCCTAAAAGCCTTGGTTGGACAAACACTCTGGAATCCCTGTATAAGTTATGGGTCGAGTTACTAGTTATGGAAGCCTTGGTTGGGTAAATGCTCTGGAAGCCCTAGAAGGCTTGGATGGAGACCAATCTAATGATGGTTTTGGTGATGTATGACTGTGAGGTGAAATAATTGGTTGATGGGTTGAGGTGGATGACCTTTGAAATCCCTAGACGAGTTTTGATTGATGTGTTCTATGAGATCCCACAATAATTCTTGGAATATGGCACGGGGGTGAATGGCTAAAGAGAGATTTGGCTCAGCCATTCTACAATTGGGTGGAATGTGGTAATCCCATCTCTGATTGGTTCATTGCATCATTAATGATAAATGTGTTCCTTCATTTCCATGTGTAAAGGCACTGATGTATTTATGGATTTGATGGTTGTCATGTTTATTGTATTTCTGTTCCTATTATGTTGGTTATATGCACATTTTATGACAGCAGTTATGTATGGATCTCAACATGTTTTTACTTGTATGTGAATGGATAATGTGTCTATGACCTAATAGATGATAATGCAGTAAATGGCATGAGGAAACAATGATTCATAACGATTCTCAAATAATTATGAGATCCCTACGGTTAACTATGTTATTTACACATGTAGATTACATGTCAATGATATGTTTGATGAAATGCTTGTCACGACTAGTAGGGATCCATTCAAGTTATTCAATAATTATTTTATTTAGTACTTTCATTTCCCTGTTAATTTATTGAATTGAAGAGATGGATCAATTTTGGGCAGTGTCCTGGGCTCTGAGCTTGAAAAAGTGGCTTAAGTCCCGGGGTAACTGGCACAACACTGGCAATTTTGGTCCATAGTGGCTGGAGGGCAGGCCTCTGAGAGAGAATTTAGGTTGTTGGTCATTTCCTTGCCCATAGCATGAGAGCAATTATGGCTCGAGAGGCCTAAAACAGCAGTGGGACCTAGGGACAGGTTGTTTGAGTGGCTGACTTGTCTTCTGAGGGTTTTGTTGATGATGTTGGATGTCTGTATGGTGTGTTTATGTCAATTTGACTTCCTTAATGTGACTTAGAAGGTCAAATCATGTCATAGTGGCCTCTCGTCACATGTTTACCACAACTAGCCAGTTGCTTGGGTAGATGTGTGAGGAGGGTGTTACAAGTTGTTGCAAAAAGGGCACATCCAACCAAGCTCCTCACCTTCTGGGAGCCCAATTGTACGTGTATAGAAGAAGGATAGAACTCAAGGCTCTGCATTGATTATCGGGCATTAAAAAAAATCATTGTCAGGAACAGGTATCCAATCCCACTGATTAATGGCTTTCTGGACCAACTCAAGGGGGCCAAATATTTCACCAAGATTGATCTGAAATTTGGTTATCGCCAGGTTTCAATAGAGCCCATATATGTATGGAAAACTGCATTTAATTCCAAGGAAGGCCTTTTCGAATGGTTGGTTATGCCCTTCGTGTTGACAAATGCCCCTGCTAGTTTTATGAGGCTAATGGATGAAAACTTGCATCCCTTCACCAACATGTTCGTGGTGGTTTATCTAGACGACATCCTCATCTTCAGCGAGAGTTGGGAAGAACACTTGCAACACATTCGGCAGCTCCTTCAAACCCTTTGGCAACACAAACTGTGTGCCAACTTAGAGAAATGCACCTTTGGCATGAGCGACGTCCAATACTTGGGTTACATTTGTTAGGGTCCTATAATTTATAGGATCTCAAGGTAATTGAGTGATGTATCTCAGGATTCATGTTTTGTAAATACTTTTCAATCTGCCAATGATTTCCAAATAAAAAGAAAAAATGAAATAAAAAATGAAAAGAGAGTATAAAGAAGAAGAATAAAGAAAAAAAGAAAAATATTGAAAAAAAAAGAAAAAGATTGAACCCCACCAAAAGAAAGAAAATCGAAAAGAGAATAATACTGAAAGTGTTGCAAGTCTAAATTCCACTACTCATGAATAGTTTTTGGCTTCATTTCTGTAAAATAAAGTTGTGTGTAGCTTGTTCAAAATGACACAACTAATTGCTTTAGTTTAATCATATTGCTTAATCATGATTAGACTTCTTTAAATTTCTATAAATTAGATAGAGAATGAAGGTTTATCCAATAGTTTAATCTGGATAAATCTTTAGTTAGGTAGAAAATGACATTAACCCAATTGTTTAATTTGGGTCAATAGGAGAAATAAGGGACATGTTAGATAGTTTTTCTTTCTACATAAAAGAAAATAAAAATGGGTTTGCTAGTCTAAGTGCGCCCTAAAGATCAAAATAAAAATACTAGTCTAGCTAAGGGCAGGTAGATTGGGTGGTTTTCTTAAATATCAGCATGCATAAATTTTATCCTAAGTTTTAGGATAGGGAAAAAAGTGCAGAAGTGCAAGCTATGCATTATGTATGTCAAATGTTTATTATTAATCCCTTATCCTAATTTTAAAGGATAATTAATGCATAGGAAAAAATTATTTCATTACCTTATACTTCCCCCCTTATCCTAAGTTTGAAAATAAAATCATGTGAGCGCAAGCAGACAAAACAATTTGTCATTTGTGATTAAACAATTTTCGCCTTCGACACCTTGGGATCTGGTCCCTTGCTCCATCCACGGCCCACGTCCTTTTTCGCCCCCCCCCCCCCTCACATTCTCCCTTTACCACCGAGGAGGGGTGTTTGGAAGGCGGTTTCTTCTATTGGGCCCTACCCCCTACATGGCACATTGCGGTCATTTCGCCACCCCCCCCCCCCCCAATTGATACCGCTTACCGCCCATCACCCCCTCAGGAAACCGCCTATCCCGTATCCATTCCTGTCGCACCCCCACGACTCCTCCTCCACCACTCTCTGCGAGCCACCTGTCTCACTTGTTGCTCCAATTAAATGCCTTCCTGCTTAATACTCATTCCTCATTTAATTTTCCCGAGTAACTGTCCAATAAAGGCCCCATGCCATTTCCAACAGGAATCTGCCTCTGCATTTAAGTAAATCCCAAGCCTGTCATGCTCAATCTTTACTTCTCATTGCCTAAGATATTCATTATTTCTTGTAGTGACCTTAGCCAAATTTTCTTCTTCACCAGCATCCCGACAGTCGCTAACCTCCCTGTGCTTTTTCACCTGATAGACTATCTTCTCTGAGCCTAGTAAGCCTTCTTTGTCTATCCATTTTGTTCATAAATTGATACAACAATGCCTCCTAAAGTTAAGACCCATAACCAAGCCATTATCTTGTTAATTCCACCTTCTGTAGACCTATATCACACACCATTCGCAGACCGAGATTACTGAATAGCTGAGACACTTTGCGACTGTGATTTCCTCGAGTTATACTACTGGTTAGAGGATAAATACTCTGATAAAACTAATGAGATATGACTTTGGGAGTCAAGCCTCCCCCACTATATCTTTCCTCTGACATTTCAAGCCCCAGAATTTACCAAAAGATGCCAAGCTTGCTATATCCTTGCCCAAAGAGCCATAATTTCACCTACAGGTGACATCCTTTCCACCATCATAGCCAAATCTATTGATCAAATGATGATGGCCCCTTCTGTGGAAAATGCTGCCCCTTTCTCCCTAGAAGCCCTCACCTAACTTTGTCAAAAGTTGGGTTTTGCCACCAGAGCTAGGATTTTTGGGATTTTCATGCCAGAGAATGCCCAATTGCCCAAGAAGAATCCTCCTTATCCTTCTTCCATTTTCCCTGATCAAGCCAAGAAAATTATTTCTATCTTTTCTCACATCCTAGGCTACCATTATGATCAGCGGGTGGTTGAGCCTATTTTAGGATTCCTTTCCACATTTCGACAGATAGCAAGCCCTCTACAATTTTCAATTTCAGTTAATTCTTGGCTGACAATATCCATGAGCAGTTCATCAAGTTTCCCACAGAGCAAGTGTTCAGTTACACTTCTATTTTGATTTACATGTTCATCTATTATCAAGCAGAAAAGTTCACTTCTGCACTGCAGAAATTGGATGAGGTAGGGGATCAACAACCAACGATCTTTTGGACCTCACTAGTCATGAAAGAAAAACAGGAATTCACCTACAAGAAATTTATAGAAGACTTCGTTCATCCATCTATGAACATTCTCTACAGTACAGTACATCCCAGGATTAATGAGGAAATCAAATGAATACTACATCTATTAGACCAAGAAAATACTGGAGATTGGTACCTGTACCAAAACTACACAGAGATTAGAGTCTATGGATGTGAATTGGCCCCCTACAAACTCCCCAAGTACCTCCCAATGAGGATCTTTGCATTAGAACACATCAGATAGATGTTTAACTCATATGAGATCCACTTTGTATTGGAAAAGAAGAAGGCAGTATTCAGAATTAAAACACAGGTGGGCCCATTTGTATGTAACACCGGGACAACAGGTGAGGAGGCAGATAAAATATTGAAGGAGATGAAATTCAACTTAAGTTTCACATGGTCTTATGACCCGTATGGCATCATCTAAAAACTTAGAGTGGACAATAAGAACACTCCCTATATCCATACTTCTAGGCTAGACATAGAACAATATGCCAATTAGTAGGAATGGGCAGAAAATACCTTACAGGAAGTTGAAGAGTAGATTGTGTCCACTTCCAGTTTGCAGACTCATGTTCCTCAAGAAAAATCCAGCAAAAGGCAAAGGGACAAAGGGTCATCATCTACAACAGGGATGAAGCCAGGGAATTTAGAATCAATTATAGAAAGAGACCCAAGGTGACTCACAAACCAAAAGTAGATAAATAAATGGAAGAACATGCAGTTATTATCATCACATATTCTCCACCAGCAACCTTGAAGTTCACTACTTCTCCTTCTTGACCTTCATCTTCATAGGGTCATAAGGAGACCAAGCTGGAACCACACATTGTCCATACAGAAAAGGAGAAAACAGTGTTTGATAGGTATAGAGAAATAAAGATCAAAAATGAAATCTTGAAGAATAGCACCTACAACCAATTCCGGAAGTAGACTTCCAGTTCACAAAGTAGACTTTTGTCAGTATATGATACTGAACATGGATGAATGCAGATAGCCTTCCTTGAGTCCCAGACTTCACAACCCAAATCAGCATCTGACTACAAGAGCATCGCCTTTGAGTTCACCACAAAGGACATACATCCCATTGATCAAACAGAGATGCACAAACAACCTCGTGATATGATATCCTCCACTCTCACTAACACTGTCATGTCTTTATCCAAATTGCAGGTCTCTTTTGCAAATGTGCAGTCACAGTTGAAGATGGAGAAGGTCTCCTCCTTAGCCAAAGACAACAGGATCAAGTCTCTCGAAGACTTGGTGATCAAGATAGGTTATGACCCTAAGGATTTTATTGCTACTTAAGAAATTATTAAGAAGAAAAACTTGGACATTACAGCATTGAGGAAACAACTCAAGTTTCCAGCTACAGAAGATCCAATGACCAAGGCCATTGTAGAAGGTGAAGCTCAGAAAGTAGACATGATGAAACTAATTATTTACCAAAACATATAGATTAAGCAGATGGAATCAGAGTTGGAAAAGCTGATAAAGGAAAAGGAAGACATCTTGAAGATGGCCATTGTTCCCTTGCATGATGTACCTCTTTCTCAACTACCATCCACAGGAACAACTACTACACCTACTACTTCTACTCAAAATCCCAGTGCTAAATAGGTCACACAGACATTGAAAAATATGTCTTTGCAATCAAAGGAAATTGAGACCTTACAGGGACAACTCAAAGCTTTGGAAGCCCAAAAGGCCAAAGATGAAGTTGCTCGAGCTAATGAATTGGAGAAATCTCTGAGACTTTTAGAAAAGTTGTGCTAGGTAGAGAGAGACACATTTATTGTCCAAACCTTGGCCCAAGCCAAGGAAACAATTTGGATGAACATACTAGACTCAATTAATGAAAATTGGCCTTCTATTCAAATTATATTTGAGCAGAAAGAGTTAATAGAGAAGGTCACTGAGACCATTGTGCAAGGAAGGGAAAAGCTAGGAGAAATGCCAACTTAAGCCACCAATATTATCAGATTCTTAAATTCAAAGTCCAAATATGAGCTGGAGGAAGTGGGAGTCAGTGATAGAACTGCCACCATTATGGAGGTCAAGAAAGTCTTGACTAAGAGAAATATTATTGACCAGTTGGAGGAAAGGTGTGAGACCTTGGAGATACAAGTAAACAAATTTACAAACAAGATTGAAGCCTTAATGTAGAAGGGACTGCCCAATATCTATGTCATCAATGACAAGCTGATCACCCAGGAGAACTACATCTAGAAGATGAAAGAGGTAGCCAAAAGAAGCATCAAGTTCAGTGGAATCAAAGGGAGTATGTTATGAAACCAGCTCACAAAAAGATTGAAAAGAGAGATCAACACCTTAGAAATAAGCCTCTTCGAGGGAGCAACCTCCTTTACATTACACAAATGAACAATTCTTGGATGATACAAATGACAAGACCTCCTTTCTATATATAGGAGTCTAAGGGGTCATAATATAATCAAAGCCGACATAATAATAATAATGTAAGGGCACAATAATAACAATATGGGGACTACATGGGTACAACAATATAATAAGGGGGTTGTACTAATAACAATAAGGGGTTACACTAGTAGTATAGGGGCCTAACATGCCCCTCTCCTTCAAAAAGTGTTGTCCTTAATGCTTGAATAGTTCTTGATGCTTTTGTATAAAATTCTTGTCCTCCCATGTGGAATCTTCAGCGGATAAGTTCTTCCACTTGATGAGATACTCTAAAATTGATTGATTTCGTAGCTGTCGGGTTCTTGTTTCTGTGACTGCTCCAGGTTCCAATATGATTTTTCCTTCCTCTTCAAGTTCTGGAAATATTGTTTGAATTGGGATATTCTGCAACTTTTGAATGAGTGGCCACACTTCGTTGTCCTTCTTCCATTCATCCCTTGCTTCGTTTATCTAATCTGGTTGGATAATAGAAATAGCACAAAACAATGCTTCCACATCCTCATCCATTCTTGAGAGTGCATCTGCAACAAAAATTTTCTTCCCTTTTCTATAGATGATGTCAAAGCCATAACCCAACATATTTGTGACCCAATTTTTCTATTCTTCTAAAGATAATATTTGTTCTAAAAAGTATTTAAGACTATCATGATCCATTTTTACCTTGAAGTGTCTTCCCATTCGGTAAGGTCGCCATTTCTTAAGTGCATGTAGTATTGCCAACATTTCCTTCTCATAAATAGCTTGCTTGAGATGTAGCCGTAAATTTACCCAGTCACCTCCATCAAAACTTTTCTCACTGTGATGTTGATCTACCTGTTGTTTCATTCGATTCTGCACCAAAGTGGCATTATCCTTTAGAAGTTGGAGAACTTGTTGTTGATGCTCAATGTGATCTTTCACTGCTTGAACCTTTTTCTTCTTGATATGTCCTTCTATCTTGAGACTTTGAGGAGTGGTAATTTCTTCTAATGCTTCACAAGATATGGTCAGATTCATTTCTTGATGCTCAATGTGATCTTTCACTTCTTAACATTTTTCTTCTTGATATTTCCTTCTATCTTGATAGTTTGAGGAGTATAATTCCGGCCAATGCATTACAAGATATGGTTGGATTCATTTCTTCTTTCTTGATGTGATCTTTCACTTCTTGAACCTTTTTCTTCTTGATATGTCCTTCTATCTTGAGAGTTTGAGGAGTGGTAATTCTTGCCAATGCTTTACAAGGTATGGTCAGATTCATTTCTTATTTCTCTGGGGTTGGGTCCTAGCATATATCCTCTTCTTTTGATGTTTCTTGATCCTTTTCTTCCTCCTCTTCATACTCTATGTAAAATAATTTCTTCTCGGCACACTTATGACCTTTAGTGCATTTTATATAACAATTGTAACAAAGTCGATTTTCTATTTTTCTTCCAATTGTTGTGGTGTAAACCTTGTAGGTTTTGGAAGGCTAGGAGAAGAAACACTTCCATAATTATAGTCGTGAGTGGTGGGATTCCTTGTTTCCATAATTTCGCTTTCAATTTTTCTTTCCCACCTGAATGCCTTCTCCAATGAATCAGGTTCCTAAAGACGAACCTCATGTTGAATGTTATCCTTTAAAGTGCCTATGAAGACATCAATCCTTTGCTTCTTTGGAATATCATTTACCCTTATATTCAATTTTTGAAAGTCCTCAATGTGCTCTACCATTTAACACTTTTATTTGAGATTTATCAATTGGCTAAAGAAGGTGTTTCTCTTTGTATCCTCATAATGTGCTATCATTTCCTCCGTGAAAATTAACCATGTAACAAGTGGTTTACGAGAACAAAGCCCTTTATATCGTAAAAATTGATCTATTTCAAAATATGAAAATTCAATATGTACCTTTTGTAACAGTTACACCTCATGTAGATCAAAATATTTCTCCATCTGTAGTATCCAATTTACCGGATCCTTGCCATCAAATTTCCTCATATCACCTTTTCTTGATTTTAGGAGCTCAATCTTGAAACGATTGTAACTATATAATTTTGGCTCCTCTCATTCTGAAATCGTGACCTGAAGTAGCTCTATGTGTCCTCTTTCCAATGGCACCAGTCTGATCGAAATTGGATTCTCCAAGAAAGAGTTATGCACAATCTCCCAAGATGACCTAATTATATACCTTTTAAGAAGAGCGAACTTGTATGAAGTGCCACGTGTCACTGTTTTGACCTATGGATCTGAAAAATATACAAAGGAAGCTACATTCCATCCTCTTTCTGTAACTTCTTACAAAATTTCAATCTGATGCTCAGAGAGACAGTTATGACGATTTTCCCAAGGTGACCTGTTTGGAATGTAATTCAGGGGTCTGCAAAAACCCTAACTTCCTCAGACTATATCTCCGAAACTATAGCAAGACAGGATCTGAAATTCGAAGCTGAGGTTCAGACCGATTTCTTCTCAAATGGTTTTTTGTTTTAGCTTCTAAAACTTCGTAGCGAAAGAGTTATAACGAACATCCCACGATGACCTATTTTAGTTGGAATCCTGGAGCATGCAAAAACCCTAAATTCCTCAGACCATATCTCCGAAAATATAATGAGACAAGCTCTGAAATTTGGCTCTGAGGTTAAGTGCGATTTCGTCTCAAATGGGTTTTTTTTTCCTACTTCTAAACAATCGCAGAAAAAACGTTATACGAAAATGCCACAATGACCTACTTGGAGTAGCGAAACCCTAGAATCCAAAGCTCTGATACCAAATGCTATGAAACCAGCTCACAAAAAGATAGAAAAGATAGATCAACACCTTAGAAATAAGCCTCTTCAAGGGGGAAACCTCCTTTGCATTACACAAATGAACAATTCTTGGATGATACAAATGACAAGACCTCCTTTCTATATATAGGAGTCTAAGGGGTCATAATATAATCAGAGCTGACATAACAATAATAATGTAAGGGCACAATAATAACAATATGGGGAGTACATGGGTACAACAATATAATAAGGGAGTTGTACTAATAACACTAAGGGGTTACACTAGTAGTATAGGGGCCTAATAGAGTATGACAACAAGGGCTTTTCTGGAGACCATGTCAAACGACTTCCATGTGCATAATGAGGTAAAACACATTTTTATCGTGAAACCAACTTTCGCTAAGTATACAGAGGTAGATGAAATCTACCATGGGGTGACAAAGTTAATAGTGCCAAATGAAAAGATATGGGAAGAGTTACTTGATTTACTGGACTAAGCAGTAACTCAACAGCAGTGAAAATTTTTGCCAGCACAACAACCAGCACAAGTTTCAGTTCAGCATCACATTCTGTTTTGAATGACTCAGCAACAAAAACCACCGAAACAGGGCCACCGTTTTCCTCAACAGCCTATGTGGCATATTTTTGCCAAGATTAGATGATATTAGTTTGTAACTAGGCTAATAATACATTGTTGGTTTGACAACGATTTTGTAAAGCATTATTGTAATTTTTATTATAAATACTTCATTGTTTGAAGTATTAGTGTTGATTTCCGAATGTAATTTCTGCTACATATTGTAATTTTGAAGTATTGGAGCATCAATAATACAGGGACCTTTCATAGGATTCATGTGGTGTCTTAAATGGTGATGTGTTTCTTGTCTTTATCTATTTAAACATTGTTATTTATTTCCTCTATTTTTCTAAATCTAAATTAATCAATGGAAACTGTGATAAATAGGATTCGTTATCAAGAGCGCCCTATTTTGTCTATTGTTAGTTTTAATGTTTTCCACTGAACTCAGAATAAAGAATTCTTAATTTCTCTTTGTTCTCTACTGAAACTTTACACTTCTACTTTTCCACCATTCATTTAAACTCTGAAAGATCCGTTTACTGCAACCTAGCTTGCCCTGTGAGAACTCCTTTAAAAATTGAAGAACAAACTCCAGTTTTAGTTTATAGACTCCACAGCCCAATGGAATTATAGCACTCAAACCAACCAAACCAATCAAACAAAACAAACAAGCACAATCATAACTAGCCTAAAATATACATAAAAAAACAAAGCTAAATCAAATAGAGAGATCCCTCTTTGAAGTTGGCAAGGCTAGATCCCAGCTTCCAAAGTGGTTTTGGTACTATCCTATGTGTTTACTCCCTCAACCTAAAAAATAAAGAATGACAACAACATTATAGATGAGTGTGGCATGCATGTGGACCCAACTAAGATCCAATTCATTCGGAATTGGCTAGCCCCGACCACTCTAACAGACCTTTGCAGCTTCTTCGGCCTTGCAAATTTTTGTCGGAGGTTCATGTTGGGATTCTCCCATATTACTTTACCTTTGATTCGTACTATTTATCAGGGCTGGGAGTACTTTTATTGGCCCAAACCCCGATTGGATGTTGGGAAATATATCAGATCCTGCACTATCTGCACCATTGCCAAGCCAACCATCAAGAATCAATGCATGTACACTCCTCTACCTACTCCCAACTAGCCATGGGAATCCATCTCCATGGACTATATGTACGACATCCCTTCTACCAAGCTCATGAAGACAACTACCTTCCACCCCCAAACTAATGGCCAAGTGGAGGTCGTCAATAAGATGATAGTGCACATACTCCGCATGTACAACTGCAAACATCCTCGAACCTCAGATGAGAGTCTTCCATATGTCCAACACAATTATAATAGAGCTCTCCATAGCTCGACTGGCCGTAGTCCCTTTCAAGTGGGTCTAGGATTTCAACCATTGTGTCTGATTGATGTTGCCATGCCTCATGCAACTACATAGACATAATCCACACATGTATTGTCCAAGGTTGATAAAGCAACCAAATTTATTGAACACATCCAACACATCCGCCATCAGGTTCACAACATACTGGAGAATTCAAATGCCAAGTACAAGTAGTGACATGATCAACATAGGGTGCCACACAAGTTTTAGGTGGGCGACAAAGTTTGGTAAAATTTGCAGAAAGAACATGTTACTATAGCCCATCAGAAGCTCAGACAACTCCAATATAGTCCTTACGCAATTACCAACATTGTGGGAGACAATTATTTTGAGCTTGGCATTCCCCCATTCCTTGGCCTATACCCAATGTTCATTGTGGATTGCCTTTGACCATACTTCCCACCATTACTCGACACATTAGACATTGCAAAAAAACTCACACCAACAAAGTTAAATCGAAACTTCATGGAACAGGCCACAACTGATTGTATTATGGAAACATAGGTCAAGACCCTCGCCAACAAAATATCCAACTATATTGGGTTGTCAAAGCTGGCCAACTCCTACACCAAGGCATGTAGCTCACCAGGGACTAGGTTCAATAGAAATTTCCGCACCTCATGCAGGCTCTACATGCAATGGAGACCATTTCTTACTAAGGGGGGAGGAATGATCTAGGTGGATATTGTTGTCCACCCACCTATTTCACTTAGACCTCCATTCGGTTTCATTTGTTTCCTTGTTTATTTCAGCATTTATGATTTTTAGCAATTTTACCCCCCTAAACAACGTTTTTGGGGTCTGCTACAGGCCCATTGCCATAGGCAAGGGCCTGTGGATGATCTTGTAGTACTCGGAGAGACCTTTCCAACAAGGTATCATATACACTGAACGGAGATAATATGACCAAGCTATGACCCCGGGAAGTTGGCTGCCCAACTAACCCCAACGGGGCCCACAAACTCTTCGCGTTACATCTCCTGGGGTTAGGGTTTTGGTTTTTTATGGTTTTCACATGTTTTTCAATAATAAATAGGCCCTTGAGCCTCATTGTAACACAGTTAAGAGGTAAGTAGCCACCACATCTCTTCTCATAGACAAGCTACCATCACCTAGGCTAGCCTTATCTCCATTCTATTTGTAAGCGTATTTCAGTATTTGATATTAATGAAATGAAGTGTTATGTCTCCTGCATCTCTATATTTATGGTTATGTCTATAATTTTTTGTGTTCCTGTTTAAGTTCAGATCAGTTCTTAACCATAGATATTCACCGCCATTTTATCATGGATATTATTAACTTAATAGGCTTTGTCACAATACTATGGGCTTATCAATACCACTTTCCCAAAAACCATAACTCCTTTCAAAACCAAAATATTTAATTTTAATTTTATTTTATAACAAATTTTTAAATTAACTCTAAAACCGAAAATGTATGGGGAGATATTTTCGTGGTGTAAATGTTTGGCAAACGCTTCCTATTTCAACTTAAGATGGATGAGTATCTGTTAACTTTTTATCTTTATTTTTTTAATTGACAACCTAAATTGATTCTCAAGGGAATATGCTCAGCATATGATTAGTTTGGATGCTTATCATTATCACAGAAATTGTTAGGTTGCATTGACATTTTATAAATTTAAAAAGTTAGATTCATGCCATGTGGCTCCTTGCCCACCAATTTCCTAGGGATTTGAGATTATTCTAATTCTAATAAGTTCATATTCTAATTAGAAAGAGAAATTAATATAGAAGGAAATTTTATTTAGAATAATGGTCCATTTTACAATAGGATGTATAATTCCTTTTTTCCCTCAAGTTAAATTAGATTCTTGTCGGCTAGCCCACCAATTTGCTATGGATTTGAGATTATTCCAATTCTAATAAGTTCATATTCTAATTAGATGGGGAAATTAATATATAAGCAAATTTTATTTAGCAAAATGGTCCATTTTTTTTTAATCGGTCTTCTATTCATTCTTCAAAAAAGTGTACATCGTTAACAAAAACGCCAAATAGTCTCACCCCGACCAGGTTTGTTGACTACTACTAGTAGCAAGTGACAGTTAAATAAAACAACAGAAAGTAACGAAGACCATAGTTGAAAGGGCCAAAAGCAGCAAAAGACAAGGTACATAAAACACCTAATATCATATCAATCGTTAGAAGTGATGGAGGTTGGGTTGTCCGGGGTTGTTCTAGAAGGCGGAGAAGGGCAGAAGGTGCATTGCACATGCTCTTCAAAATGGACCATCCATGCCTCCAACTTTTCAACTTTCTCAGAGAGTAGATTCTAGTTGCACTAGACCACCACCACACATTTCCGGGTATGGCACTGAAAATAGTGCATCTTGTTCAGTGTCACGATAAGCTCTACATGGTCCCCCTGCCTCACATGCTATGTGGTAGCCAATATATCCATAATTTTCTGGATGAGGTCCTGGAAACAATCCATTCAGCATGTCTGTTGTTGCCCCCTTCCTCCACGGCATGCCACCCCCTAACTCCATCCTCCTTCGCGACAAACAGAACCTCCTCAATGTCAGCCTCTCATTGTGTGGCCACCTCGGCCACTAATTGAAACTCCCATGCCTCTACCTCTTCAAACCTTCGAACCTCCAAACCATCCTTGTGATTGCGCCAGATCTCCCTCCCCCATGGCTTGCTGAAGTCGACAAGGAAAGATTTCCACCCCTAGAACCACCACACCCTCTATCTTTTCCAATGGATGTCAACGCCATCTAGGATAGACTCCTTCCACCCACGGGTTCTATCAAATTAGGCTTCGGACGGGATGACCTACACAAAATGTGAGGTGTTGGCCTCAGTCCAATCCACCATAAAACAGTGACTGAAAGAGAAATGGAGGGCTTCCCTCATTCCACCACTAGGACCGTCTGCCTACTATCCAAGCCGAGTTGTTGGGAACTTGGTCCCACCAACAACATAGAACCAACGACGCGTGAGGGGAAAATGTTACCTGCCACCTAGTATTCACCCACTGCGCACTCTGCCACTAGGACAAAATTAACCTAGCTAAAGAACTAGTGAGGGCACCAAGAATAAAGTCTCTCCACGCCTGAACAACCCTAATTGCTTAGCAAAAAAATTCCCCACCCTTTGCTAAACCATCGTTGCTCCAGGATAAAATAATTATCCTGACAGTTGCTTTGACCCACTAAATGTATGTGTAGGCTTAACAAATACTTCACCAAGATATACCCTCTTGTGAGTCGGAAGGGCCCTTGATGGTAAATCCACCACCTTTCCCACACTAGCTGCACTTGCGACCTAGCAATTTTGCTCCTCTCCAACCTCACACACCAGTAACCATAATAAAATTATTCACCATGTAGGATTTCGAAATTGAGTCAGGTCGTGTCTAGGTTATAATGGGCCTCCTCCCTGACCATAAATGCTCCCCTAACGCCACCACCTACAACGTACCCTTCGAGCAAATTTTTCACACACTCAAGGTCCAATGCCCCAGATCTCAAGGTACTTGGAGAAGGCCTGGGGGAAGGCCTTCGTACCTACATCCGTGTGACCATCATTAATCCCCACGCGATCCTTCAAGGATTTCAATCACGTCGTTCAACACCCCCATTGAGGAGGCCTCCCCTGAGGCCACAATTTGGCTAAACTTTTCCAAAATACCCTCCTAGGGCAGAGAGGGCCATCCACTAACAAAATCCTGAGCCTGGTGACCACTACCCTGATTGGCGAGCTTATCTGCAGCTTTGTTTCCCTCCCGATCTACATGTTCGGTGATGATATAATCAATGGAGGAGATTCTTTACCTAATCTTCTCCCTGATGTATTCCAAGCACTAGCTCTTGATCACCTTCTCTAGGGGGGATCCATGAATTAGTTTCTGCAACACTGATATGCAAAATTTTGAATCACTTGTGACCTGTAGAGTTAACACTCCTTGCTCAGCAACTATTTGAAGTCCTTTCTCAAACATCAAGAATTCAACCACATTGTTAGTGGTGCTGCCACATGAGGTTTCATAGAACTTTATGACATGCCCCATGTCTTCTTGAATGACTCCTAGGATTCCTGCTGGACTCGGATTCCCTTTGGAAGTGCCATAAAAATTAAGTTTGTGAAATCCTTTTGGAGGAAGGAGGAAGGAGTTTGGTGAATGCTCCTGCATATGTTGAATGTTCGTTGATCCTGCAACAATGGCCCCTTGGGCTAATTCTAATGCTACCAGGATTCTTTGTTCATTTCCTTCCTCTTTCTAGTCCTCTTCTTTCTGCTGGCCTATAAATATGGTTTCTTTGATGTTTCACATCATTGTTGACAATATCTGATTGGTTGGTAGACTTTCCAAGTGGAATACTGCATAGTTCCTTTCCTTCCAGATATTCCAAAGGATGAAGCCTTGATAGAGACACCACACCCTATTGACGATGGGATTTTCGAAGAGCGTCCAGCGTCGTGCCTCTAGAGATTTAGCCAAGCTATTCAGTGACCTGTCGCATACCCCAAATAGAGATGCAACCTAATCCCATAGAGTTTTGGCCTTTGGGTGGGACTTTAGAAGATAATCTGTTATTTCCTCTTTGGTTGCATATAGAGGGCATCTAGATGGGTCACAAAATCCTTTCTTCCTGATCTTTTCCCATGTAAGGAGTTTGTTTTTCTATATGAGACATAGAAAGAATGCTAGCTTTGGCCACAAATTAGAATACTAAATCCTTCTCGACAAGGGGAGAGGAGTCTGGTCACCCGAAACAGATAGAATAAAATATGATCCTTTTAATGAAAACATAACTTTAGGCTAATGACCCCATTGAATTTTATCAGGCTCCCAATTGTTGAAAATGGGTCATTGTCGAAGGATTAGGGAGAGGGCCTCCCAACCCATGGGCGGCTCTCTCTCTGGAAACTAATCTACAGATTTCCATTCCCTCCATTTCGAATTTGGACTGGAAAGGTGCCAGAAGTCATTGACCTTTTCTACTCCTAATTGTATGGTGTAGACTTGAATTTCTCTTAAGTTCTCCTCTTGACGTAATTTAGGGTGGTGCATCCAGGATTCTTACCAAAATTTGGTCGTTGCTCCATTTCTGATCTCCCATAAACTGTGTTCCTGAATGATCACCAAATTATCTTTTGCTCGATTCCATATGGAGAATCCTTTCGGTAGGATAAGATTATCCAATAGACGGTTTTGCTTGCTCTCAGATCCATATGTTCCTAACCAAATCCTCAACCATGTCTCATGACCACCCTGTAGCCACCTCCACCAGGCCTTAGGCACAAGGGCCTGTGATAACATTCTAGGATCCTTGAGCCCTAGAATGCCATGCAGTTTAGATTTACATAGTTTTTCCCATGTGACCAGAGCCCACTTGCGCCCGACCTGCAGCCTCGACCAGAGGAATTTTCAAAACATTGCAGTTAAATATTTGTATATAATTTGGGGGGTTGGGAGGATTGATAGCTGATAAATTGGAAGGGCCTAAAGCACAACCTTTAGGAGAACAAGATGTCTCGAGGTATTCAATGTTATGAAGGACCATCTTGATATTTTTTAATCAACTTGGCCGAGCAAGTCTTTCCAGTGCGAGACCTTAAAGGAGTTTGGAACCAGTTGAATCCCAATGTAGGTGCTAGGGAGAGAACCTATTCAGAATCCGAGAGTCCAAGCCATATGCCTTTGCACCCATGGGTGGGTATTGAAAAAAACAATATCTGATTTCTCACCATTAATCTAAGTGCCCGAACCCTGTTGGAATGCATCCAGGATAGAGCCAAATTTTTGAGCTTCCTTCAAGGTTGGCTTGCCAAATAGCATATTGTCATCAACGAACTGTTGATGGGTGATTGGAGGGACATCTTGGGAGAGCTTGAGACCCTAAAGGGATCATGAGGCCATCGCATCCTTTATGAGTCTACTCGATCTTTCACTAGAAATAATGAAGAGGAAGGGGAGAATAGGGCCACCCTGTCTTAATCCACACGAGCCATGGAACAAGAGGGTGCCCCATTCACTAGAATGGAGTAGAAGTGGGTAATAATCAGGGAATGGATCCAACTTATCCAAGTTGGGGAAAACCCAAAGGCTTCCAAAATTGATAGGGGATATTCCCAATTCAAACGATCATATGCTTTAGAAAGATCCATCTTTATTAACATACCTGCGGTTTTGGATGAGGAAAGATAATGAACCAGGTCATGAGCCACCAAGATGTCGTCTAGGATATGTCGTCCTTCCACGAAACCATATTTCTCAAGTTTGATTATTTCTTTCAGAAGGGGCTTTAGCCACTGGACAATAACACTGGAGATAATCTTATAAACCACATTATAAAGGGTGATGGGGCGAAAGCCATCCGAGTCTGCAGTTGTGTCCTTCTTTGGAATGAGTGTAAGGAAAGTAGCATTTAGTCCCAAGAAATGCCACCCTGCTTTGTAAAACTCCGCGGTGAAACCATTCGGATGTGGAGCTTTGTTCACAGGGAGTGTTAGAACTACATCTTCTACTTCTTCATATGTGATCTTCCTCATGATCGCATTATTCTGGTCCTCTGAAACTATTTTAGGAATACATTGACAAATTTTGGAGATAGATTCACTTCTATCCACTTATGATTCCCAAAACAGGGATTGTAAATGCCCGACCAGTTCTTTTGTGATCTCCTCATGTTGCATGAGGCGGTTTCCATCTGATCCATTGAGAGAAAAGATCTGGTTGACCTGCCTGTGTTTTAACATGGTCCTATAAAAGAATTTTATGTTGCACTCCCCCTCTTCGAGCCATTCGATTCTTGATTTTTTCCTCGACAGGATTTCTTCTTGTTTCCGAAATTGTTCTAATTCGGTTAGGACTCCCCCCTTATGTTCTATCAGTTCCTATGTTCTCCTTTCCAAGGTAATTCTTTGTTGTATTACCTTCATTGCGTCTTCAAGTCTGCACTTATCCTAGTGAATGTCCCCAAAATCTAACTTGTTCCATTCTTTGATTTTCCTTTTCAACTCCTTCAGCTTAAGTTGAAAGGTTTCCATAGAGTTGCACCTTGTTATGCTTATTTATTTCCACCATGCTTCTAGTTTGGTGATGAAGTCCAACTTCTCCAGCCAGAAGGATTTGAAATGAAATGGGCGATTTCTAGGAGCCATCCTTAGGTCAATTTCAAGGCTTATCGGCCAATGATTCAAGCCAAGGCAAGGAAGGATCATGGCTTGTAAGAAAAGATCCTACTCAAGGATGTTATCAAAGATGAGAAAGCACTCCAACCGAGATGATATCTGGTGTTTCCCATGTTATCTATTATTCCATGTGACGGAGCCATTCCCAAACTCAATATCTTCAACTTCCAAGGCTTGGATGGTCTCTTGGAAGGCGAGAGATATTGGGTCCAGTCTTCTGATGCCTCCATTTTTCTCGCTTAGTTCCTTGATCATAGTAAATTCCTCTGCCATGATCCAGCTTGAGCTTTCTATTATGCTTTTTAAATATCTGAGATTCCTTAAGAACCCATTCTTGGCTCCTGGTAGTGTAGGGCCATACATTCCCGTGAGCCATACTTTCTCTACAGATCCGATGCACGTGAACTGACCAGAGAGGGAGTTTGGAGAGGTGATCCAGCTTTGGAAGAAGACAGATCTGGGATCCCAAAGCATTCCCATCACCCCTGCACAACCCCTTGCATCCAGCGCCATGCACTCCACTATCAACCAACTTCTGCTAGTGATGTCTTTGATCTTTTCCATTGTTACTTTAGTTCCCTAGAGTACTACATGATCCAGATTTAAGCAGGAATGCAATAGATTACAGATATGCAACAGAAATACAGAGATGCGATAACCATAAAAACAGAGATGCAACAGAAATAATACTTCATTTCATTAATGGAGAATACTGAAATATGCTTACAAATAGAAATAACCCAGCTAGGGCGATGATAGCTTATCTCTGAGAAGAGATGTGTCGGCTACATGCCTCTGAACTGTTTCAAACTGTCTTTTCAATGAGGCTCGAAGGCCTATTTATTATTGAGAAACAATGGAAAACCCTTCATTCCAAAACCTAACCCTAGAAGATGAAACGCCAAATTGTGGGCCCTGTTTTGGGGTGAGTTGGACAGCCAACTTCCTGGGGTCGCGAATTGGTCGTATTATCTCCGTTTGACGCGCATGATAGCCCGTTGGAAAGATCTCTCCGAGGACTACGACGGAAAAGACGATTTTTATCAAAAAAAATCGCTGGGAGCGAACCAGATAGAAAATAAATTTCCTAGTCTGTGAGATGAGCTTGCTGCTTTTCTTAGCAGTGATCAAAGAGGTGGCGGTAGGTGGGGCTACCTCCGGTATCCTGTATAATGAATTATCCAAAGAAATGATGACAGCGCGAGGCCTTGACTCATACACAGCATGTCGCCTCCACAAGTATGGCTGGCCTAATAGTATATCACAAACATCCAGAGGTGTAACATCACACAATACCTCATCTTTGAAGGGCTTGATGCTGTAGGGAAGGCGGCACTGCTGGCGAACTTTGAGATCTCGTCCTTCATGAAGCCACCCAATACTATATGGTTGTGGGTGTGGCGTAGTTGGTAGGCCCAACCGCTTCACGACCTCTGCTGAAACGAGGTTCTTTTGGCTGCCACTGTCGACAATGAATTGCAGCGGCGAACCCTTCACCCACATCTGTGAGTGGAAAAGACGTTCCCCCTCCTCTGGCTCTTCGGGCTCATTCTTCTGGATCTTGGCAGTGGAAATAGTGGCACTAGGATCCGCATCAATGATTTGCTTCCCTTTGCCGTCCCCCTTGTCGGGTTCTGGCTCAGAGTCGGAACATGCATCTGATTCGGAAGCCTTCAACTCGGCCACCAGCGACTGCTTGGTCCGACACTCACTTGTGTTATGAGTGGGACTCTTGTGGAACTCACACCACTTTCCTGTGTCCTTCTTCAGCTTCGTGGTGTTGTTCTTTTCTTGCAGCTTAGAGGGGTTGTCTTGGGTCACCCCGCCTTGGCTTTGTCCTTTGGGCTTCGGATTTGTAGATCCAAAGTCTCGCTTCTTCTGTTTGAACTTTTGCTCGATTTTGACAGCGTATCGGTATGCTGTGCCGAGTGAGGAGATGTTTAAGAACTCCATCTCTTCCTGGATGTATCTGTGTAGGCAGCCGCGGTATTTGAGTACCAGATGCTGTTCAGAATCTTTGATACCCAACTGTGTGCGAAGGGTATGAAAAATATTTGTGAACTCTGGTACATCTTGGTCTCGTCCCTGCCGCAGTGTGGTCCATTTGATGTATTTGTCCTCATAGCTTTTGATAGGGTAGTACTTCTCCTTGATGGCATCCCGGAAGTCATTCCAAGTGGGGGCGGCTGAAAACAGTGAGCCTGTACATTCATCCTTCTGCTCGTAGTATGTTTCCCACCAGTCCTTGACGTGGGGGGCTGCTTTGAGAAGAGCGAAAACAATCTTTTCCCGACTTGAAAATTCGTGAACAGAAAAATACCCATCTAACATATTTAACCATTTATCTACGACATTTGCGTCTATTTGACCCTCGAAGATGGGGATTTCAAAATTAACTTGGACCTTAAACGGTGTGGCGTTTCCAGAGTAGCTGTTGGAAGCCGATGCGTCGCCTCTGGGTAGCCTCTGAAGGATCTGCGCAAAGCTATCCATCATCGTGTTCCTTGCCGCTCGAGGGCTTCTTCGAGCAAGATTCTGATAGGATCTCCTGCCCCCTCGTCTTTCTTCTCATCCGCCATGGGAGGTCGTCGAGACTTGCGAGGCTGGTCTTGCAAAGGTTTGACCAATTCAAGCCCTAACTCCTTATATCCCGACCTCGTTGGGGACATGCAAAGAAAAACAGAGAAAAAGCAGACCGCTCTGATACCACTGATCCGGATTTATGCAGGAACGCAATAGATTACAGATATGCAGCAGAAATACAGAGATGCGATAACCATAAAAACAGAGATGCAGCAGAAATAATACTTCATTTCATTAATGGAGAATACTGAAATATGCTTACAAATAGAAATAACCCAGCTAGGGCGATGGTAGCTTATCTCTGAGAAGAGATGTGTCGGCTACATGCCTCTGAACTGTTTCGAACTGTCTTTTCAATGAGGCTCGAAGGCCTATTTATTATTGAGAAACAATGGAAAACCCTTCATTCCAAAACCTAACCCTAGAAGATGAAACGCCAAATTGTGGGCCCCGTTTTGGGGTGAGTTGGACAGCCAACTTCCCGGGGTCGCGAATTGGTCGTATTATCTCCGTTTGACGCGCATGATAGCCCGTTGGAAAGATCTCTCTGAGGACTACGACGGAAAAGACGATTTTTATCAAAAAAATCGCTGGCGGGTGGATTTCCCAAAAAACGTCATTTAGGGCCTGAACACGGCTCCGAAAGTTTAGGACCCGAAAAACTGCTAAAAATAGTAAACTGTGCTATAATTAAGGAAACTGAAAGAGACAGTTGTGAGGGTCCAAATGGGATAGGTGGGTGGCCACCAACATCCACCTGGATCACTACAATATCCAGCTTCTCTTTTTAGATCATATCCTTTAGGTACCTCAACTTCCCCTTGCAATTGAGTTCCCTTATGTTCCACGATACTAACTACATTGAGGAGCAGATGAGATGGAGTGTTGATAGTACTCTGTCAAGAGATTAGCCTGTCTTGAGTTAACTAGGATCACCCCTGCCTTGCAAATCACTTCTCTGGTGGGTCTCCTGTATTTTTTCCTGGTGCTCGAACTAGTTCTTGACCTTCTCCCGAGCGGATCACCTTCCCGTATGGTCAGTGCCATCTGGGGGGTTGGCTTAGGTGGGGCATCTCGTTGCTCCCAATCTCTGTATATATTATGAAATTGTGCCAGCTGATCCTGAGGTATTTCCTCTGAGCCACCCTTAGTCCAAATCCACGAATAGGGAACCATTACCCTTTCATCCAAGTTAAGTTGCTCCAATTTGAAATGTTGTTCCAATGCTTGCCTCACTTATGTGAGGACTTGTTGAATTTATTTCCCATCGTTTGTTTTTCTAGAGCCTTGTGTTTGCTAGCTTGTTTGTTTTTAGGGTTTTCTATGTTGGTCTCCACTTCCATAGTTGTTTGAGTTTCCAGTGTTGCCTTAGGCCCGACTTGTTGCTCAGTTTCACTTGCCTTTGCCAGGAGGGCAAAGCATCTAGTGGCAGGGTGGCTGGAAGTTGTCAGGGAGGTCCTGGGCAGCACTGGAGGAGGGCCAAGAGGGGCTTGAGAAGGGACTCCTTTACTGGATGGAGGGTGTCGCCTTGATACTTTCTGAAACCCATATGAGCAAGGATTCGTTGGGGCGGCATTGGCCCATTGAGGACAGTCACAGAATAAATGTCCATACTCATGACAAAGCTTGAATTTAAAGGGGTCACGTTCATAATCTAATGACTACAACCAAACCTCATCCTAGTACTCAATCTCCACTAACTCAGGGAGAGGTTGGGATATATTCATATAAACACAAATCTTGGCATAAGAGGAGAACTTGCAGCATTTGATAATCTCGGAGACCTGCATAAAATCCTCGATGGAGTTACGAATTGATTCCAGAATATCCATTTCCCATAAGTCTTCTAGCAGGGAGTATAGTCGAACCCAAATAGGGGTTGCAAGGAACTATTCCTTCTCCGAATTATAACATGGTTCCGAGTGTCTCATGAAGAGGCTTGCACTATTCATAAAGTACGACCCATTATTCAGGATGTGTTTGTGATCCTCCAGATCTTCGAAAATCATATTGAAGAACCCCTTTGCTTGGAGTCGTAGGTCAAATGGTGCTCTCGACTACCATTTTAGCCGGATCCATCCTAGAATGCTTGATTCCTGGGGCCAAATGCCCCATGAATTTGCAAATGACCACATGGTCATGCATAACTTGTTAGGACTGCTCCAGTCAATGGCTGGGTATTACCACCCTAAGGTTTTTAACGGCTTTGGGCGAGCATTGACCTCGAATTCGGGCTTGCCATTGCGCTCCCAAAGTTGGTGTCTCTGATGTGTTGCCTTTTCGCGGCCCTGAAGAGGACGGATTGTGGGAAGGGTGATTAGAGCCCATCAATATGGATTTGAAGGAGGGGGTTGATCCCCCTTCCCCGGAGGGCCCGACATGCGGCTACCTAGTTAGTTAGATGTGGTAGATCAGAGTTGTGTGGGAGAAGGTAATCTAGAAGGGAGTTGAAGCACTCTGATAAGGATCCGAGACCCTTGCAGCATCAAAGTAGATGAGAAACCCTAGCAGAGCAACGCCTTCTCAACTCATTGAGTCTCGATTTTTCAGCAAAATGGTCCATTTTATAATAAGATGTGTAATTCTTCTTTTTTTCTCAAGTTAAAGTTGATCGATAACCTTTCTATACATGGTTAATGAGGGAAATGTGTGCATTGGTAAGACGTTCTTTGTGTTGCAATAGTTTTTTTGTTATATTTATGTAGCATTTCCCTATATCAACCACATTAATATTTTTAATGTGGTTGTACTAGTTATAAAATAACAGATTTAGATCCATCTTAACTTTGGATCTACACACGGAGAGAGATCAAATAAATCTACTACGTATAAATATTTTTAAAATAAAAAATGATTTAATCTCTCTTAACTCTTGATAAATCCAAATTTAAAATAAATTTAAATTTATATTAAAAAAATATATAAAAAATACAAAATGTAAAATACTTTATATCAAATTACAAGAAAATGCAAAATCAAAATAGAATTTCCCCACTTTTTCTCTTTCACGTCACGTATTCACTGGTTTTACCGTCTGAATGAATTTATATCAACTAAACAAAACTCAAACGATTGAATTTCTATGTACTCAACAAAATTCCAGTGTGGATTGAATTTCTATACACTAAATTTCTGTGAAGTTTAACTCTCTTTTTCCCGGTCAAGTCGAGACGCCTATTTTCCCCCTTTTTTCCGAATGTTATATGAATTACAGAAAGTTGCCAGAAAGATCTTCCGCCACTTTCTTCACTCCGTTGGCCCCACAGAATCAACTCAATACACCGACATTTTCCTTTTTCCCTGGATTTTCTCTTTGCTTTACAATTTTCCAACTCAAATAATTCCATTTATCTTTTTCCACATTTACAATTTGCGGTTCCATACTCCGTTTACCCTCAAGTCAAGTCAATACATTTATTTTTCTCACCCTATTCTATCCTTTGTTCCACATCTACACCATTAAATTTCTATCAACTGCACCCTATTATTTTTCTCACCCTATTATTTCCTTTTTTCCCATTTGTAGAATTGGAATTTTATATGAATTATAGAAAGTTCCCAGAAAGATCTTCCGCCACTTTCTTCGCTCCGTTGGCCCCACACTCAAATCATTTCATTTTTGTTGGCTTTATCTTTTTGCTTTTTCTTTTCCCACAATTTGCGGTTCCTTATCCTTTTCTATTCTTTGTTCCACATCTACACCATTGAATTTCTTTAATGGAAATTTCTATTAAATTTCCAATGATAAATTCTATTAAATTTCAAAGTCGAATGCCCATTTTCCAGTTTCCACATTCTTTTTTTCGAAAATCAAATCAATCAATACAATACATTTATTTCTGTGTGTTTTTCCTTGCGTATCTACACGGTTAAATTTCATTCAATATCTGGAGCATTTTTCGGTCTCCATTCTCCTTTTTCCGAGTCAAGATCCTTGCGTGTCCATAGGGTTAAATTTCTATCTATATCTCGAAGATTTTTCGGTCTCCGGTCTCCTTTTTCCGCGTGTCTATATGGTTAAATTTCTAACAATATCTCGAAGATTTGTCGGTCTCCATTCTCCTTTTTCCGAGTCAAGATCAAAAGGCCCATTTTTCCAGGTGCAACAATTTGAATGAAGTACGAATGCTTTTCCGGTGCAACAATGTTTCCTTTCCCGAATCAACAGTCCATTTCTCTCTCTGTCTGAGCATGTAGAATTGCATTTATGTGAATGACACAAAATTCCAATTAAGCTTTTGAACATTTTCCACCGCTTTCTTTACCATCTTGACTTCACTCAACAAGTCAATACACCGCCATTTTCTCTTTTCTCCGAATTTTCTCATTGCATTACAGTTTTCACCCACAGGCCTTTTAAATGACAGCTGCTGCTGTGAGTGGATACATTCCTGAACCGTTCTCTAAACTATATAGTTTTGCTGTTTTGGGTGTCTCATCTAATAACTTTTGTGGGCCAATCTTTGGGGAATACAATTTTCCACATTCAGTACAACATCATTTCAAAGGAATAAATGCTTACATGGGTGTCCTTCATGTAATGGAAAGGAAAGCCGAGAGAGAGAAGCTCACAATAATAGTAGCAGTAGCAGTGTTAAAGTGGGATCGCTGGAGCATCTAGATGACAAGATGTTATTAATGGTATTGGGAATTGGGTTTGAAATCCGAATTTGGGGAACAGCTGGTGTGCATCTTTTACAAGAGAGCCAAACTGTGGGTGTTGGGTCTACCACCTAATAGACCACGACTCTTCTATGGATTGTATCAATTCCCTACATAGAGATTCAAACAATAGTTGTTGGCTCTATTATGTGGTGAATTAAATTGCCATGTAAATGCTAAATGATATTTATGATGTATTATCTTCTCACCTATCAAGTTTTTGCATTTTTAAATTATTTATATCTCTTATTCATTTTTTATCACATTGAATTAATTTCTAATCAAATAGCATAAATATTATTTTATATAAAATAATATATTTAAGAAAAAAATAATAAATATATTCCCAACTTAATTATCTATTTTTATTCATATATATTCATTTTAATATAAAATATTATTATTCATCACATATTTAAAAAAAAAACACAATTCTTTCACTATCTTTTTTATTAATTACACATATTTTCCTTATTATGAAAGGTGTGAAATGAAATTATTATATTTAAAATCATAATATAAAAGAAAAAAAAAAATATTTATTATTACTTTTTTATTTCTTTAATAATGGAATTGATAATTAAATTTATGTTTTATAAAATGAAATGGACTTTTTTCACTACCATTACAAATATTAAAAACATCACAGTATTTTTTAACATAAAAACAATTAAATAAATAAAAAAAACATAATATTTTATACACATTACATTTTGTATTTTTTTATTTAAAAATATAAGCAATATATCAATTAAATAAATAATTTTTAATAAATTATATATATATATATATATATATATATATATATATATAGATATATGAATGATGATAATGATGATGATGGTTCACGTCCAGAGACAAAATTTTGATCTATGGAACCTAAAGAAATGAATTATTTAGTTTGATTTAAGATTTTATTCTTATGCTCAAAAAGCTTGGAGAGAAGCCTCTATAATTTTGACAACGTAAAAGGCTAGGAAGGTTAGTCAAAGAGGAAGTGATTTTCATCCTTGATGTTCGTATTCTCACAGAGATGGCAGAACCTTTCCATCCATGGTGTTTTAGGAACTACCCAACGACTCGTTTCACTATGGAGCTCATGAGAGTTCGTTCTAATCTTGGCTATATTAATTTTCTTCTTTGAGCTAGTTAAAACAGAGAGATACTTTTGATCTTCTAGGGTGGGGTTGATGACCTCCTTATAATATCTTAATTTTCTTTTAGTTGTTAAATCTTTCTCAAACCAAATTTTTTCTTTGAACTTAAAAGCAACAATATTTTTAATGTTATTAATGTTTTGCAATGCAACGTTCTTATCAATCTCCCAATAGTTTAACCAGGCCCTAGTGTCTTTATACCAACCTCGTTTGAGCCTTAGGTGGTTTTGGCTGGAATTTATAGCTAGCTTAGGAAGTCTATGGTCTCCTATGTTATTGATTTTGTGCTTGTACAACAGAATTCCTAGTCCTAGCTAGGCTCTCGATAGGGAAAAGACCCACTTCTATAAGGAGAATAGGATAGGGTGTGTTGCTTTTAATTTTGAAGTTATACATTATAAAACGCTTCTGGATTTGCTCAATCTTTATGCGGGATTCTCTAGAGATGCTACAACCCCAAACCTCACATCCATATAAGATAACCGGAGTGACTAAAGTTTCAAAGAGGAACTTCTTTCTATCCCTCATTACGAGATTTATCGTTTTACAGTTATTTTCAAGACCAAAATAAGCTTTCCATCCCCCATTAATCCTTTTCTCAATGCTATAGTTCCAGTTGAGCTTGTGATGAATATCAATTCCTAGGTACTTGTAGGAAGACACTTCCTCCAAGTTACTATTGTCATACATAAAATTAGTGTAAGTGTCCTTCTTGGATTTGATAATCATAACTTTTGTTTTGTCAATGTTAACAATCATACCCATGGTAGAGCAGAAATACTTAAGAAGTATAAGTTGCTTATCAAGATCAAATGGGCACCTTGCAAGAAGAACAATATCATCAGTGTAGAGAAGAAGGATGATGACTATCACAGCTAAGATCGTGCCAGCACAACCTGCTTCCTCTAAACAACCTTCTAGCTTGTCGATGTAAATGCCAAATAGGGTAGGGGAGAGGGGGCAACCTTGTTTAACTCTGATATTACACTTGATATCTTTTGACCACCCCTCATTGCTCTTTAACTTGGAAATTACATTCTCATATAATCTTATAGCAGTAGCTCTCAACTCAAAAGGAACCTTTGGATCTTCTAATCTATTACAAAAGTTGTTTCTAGGAACCGTATCGAAAGCCTTTCTAAAGTCCACAAAGCAACAAAAGGGATTGGATTTATCATTGTGGCATTCCTCCACAATGATCCTAAGCATAACGAGGTGGTCTGTTGTTGAGTGTTGCTTTCTGAAACCCACTTGGCCTTTAGCTCGCTTACCTTCACTTTCAAGCCATATGCTCAACTTCCTTTCCAAAATAATACCATATAACTTGGCTAAGAGAGGGCTGATTATAATTGTCCAATAATTAGAGGGGTTATTTGTATCCTCACTTTTAAAAATAGGGATAATGAGGTTTTGAGTCCATGGTTTAGGGAACCCTTTCTTGACTGCTTGATTGAAAAGCTTGTGAATGTGGGGGATGAGGGTAGGACCTCCAATTTTTAAGATTTCCGCCTGGTAACCTTCAATGTCCTTAGCTTTCCCATTAGCCAAGCGATTAACCCTAAAATCAATGTCTTCTAATGAGAAACTTCTTTCGTTGTGAGAAGGGTTTCAAAGTTATCCATGACATTTGGAGATTCATAAAGCTTTTTAAGATAGGAATTCCAGTTGTGTAAAGCAATTTTATTATTATCTTTAGTTTTCCTTGTTAGAATCTACCTCCAAAATTTCTTAGGAGCTACCTTAGAGAGGTGTAAGAGATTCTCTTGTCTTTTACGAATATACTGCCCTTTTTTTCCTTTTAGTTAGGGCTTTGTATATTTTTATCTTGCCAATTTTAAGAGATTCATCAACAACTTCCATCTCACTATTCAGATCAGTATATCAGTCTTTTGGGGTCCAAAAGATTTCCAATGGGGAGGTGTGATCAAAAAATGATCCTAGATGACTTTTTACTCAAAAATGAAAGTCAAAGGATGCTCTTGGAAATAGTCTCATTGCATAGATCTTTTCATTCTGAATCTAATGCAATTTGAATGGACCAAAATGGACTCCGGATGAAGGAGTTATTGTAAATTGAAAATTGTCCAATGTCCTTAGAAAATGAGACAATTTCTTATTAAAGCGGACTTAAGGGTTCCTTAAATAAATCACAGCATAAAGGTTCAAAGGGAGGACTTAAACAAAGGTGGAAGGAATCCCCAATTGTGATCTCCAATATATCGCATCGGATGAAGGCCTTCATGCGATATCGAAACAAACCCCGGGCTATTTACATGTGTGATCAACGACGACGATATCAACAATCGGTGATCAGAGGGGTAAAGCACCAAACCTCATACCCATGTGAAAATGTGATATGCAATTGCGATCGGCGATCAGTGTCGGTGATCGATGATCGGAAAAAAGGCCTTATGCCATGTGATATGTTGAAATGTGATAGCGTCAATATCGGCGATCGACAATCGGCAAATGGGATCGCAGCCATATGAAAGAGCCATGCATTGCGACATGCGACTTGCGATATGTGCAGACCTGAAAGGATTATAGATGCGGCTGAATTTAATTTGAGTTCTAGCTTTAGGCTCAAGGTTGGGTTTCCGTGAAGTTTTCCTGTGTATTCCATTATTGGGTTCTATTTCGGGATTTATGCCAGAGGAAGGCCGAACGGTTGGGTTACCTGTGCCCGTCATTCCTTTCATTTGTAAATTGATTCTTTTAATGAACAGTTGGTTCACACTTTAAGCAATTGTTGTAACAGAACGTGTTATAAAAACACGATGAACCTAGAGATGCTCTAAAGGAAGGATAGCCACCAGAGGTTGGGAGGCAAAGCTAGAGTGCTTAAGGGAGGATAGCAACCAGAGGTTGGGAGGCAAAGCTAGAGCACTTAACAAAGAAAAGCCACCAGAGGTTGGAGGCAGCGCCTAAATGCTTCAGTAAAGTATCAGACAATAAAGAGATCGAAGGATCAAGCTATTGCTGGTGTATGTTGTGCAGAAGATAGAAGAAGGAATTCCAAAGATAGTGCAGAATTCTAAGGGAGTCAGAGAAGCCAAAAGCTCAGAGCACTGATTGAAAGAATTAGTCCAGTGTAATGCCCCACTTAAATCTTATCCTGCAAATTTTGTAAATATTAACATTATCTAAAAATATTGATAAATATTGGTATAATATAAAATTCATGATTTCTATTATTCAAATTCCCAACTTACCTTCTCAAATTGAATCTTAGGAAGGATATGGTCTCCTTCCATTATTTCAAATAATATATGTATTCATCTCACATTCCCCAACATACCCTCACATTTACTAGGGTGAAGACATGGTCCTCTCCATTTAATTACATCCCACATTCTCCAATGTATCCTCTCATTTACTTGGGAGAAGACATGGTCCTCTCCAACTCATTATCAATATATATATTCATCTCACGTTCCCAAATGTACCCTCACATTTACTAGGGAGAAGACATGGTCCTCTCCATATATATATATATATATTCATCTCACATTCCCCAATGTACTTTCAGATTTACTTGGGAGAAGACATGGTCCTCTCCCATTAATTTCCCAATTCTATATTCATGTCACATTTCCAAATGTACTCCCAGCTTTACTTGGGAGAAGGGAAGTCAACTGTAAGGATGGATGAGAAGTTAATGACACTAATGATGGGTGGTTGACATGGAGAAGAGAGATAGGGTATAAAAAGGGAAGGGGGAAGGGAGAAAAGGGGGGGTTGGGGGTCTTGCTTATGATTGTGGGGTTGGTTGTGATTTGAGGACTTGTGTTTTTTGGAGACCTTAGGAACCTGTGGATGTTTCTTGGGTTATTGAGAGGAGGGAAATATTGTTATCTTCGTCTAGATCATTCATCTTGGACACACACATTACATCTTGTTGGACTTAGGCTCAGAGGGCTAGGGAACCTGTGGAGGTTTTCTGGGCTAGGGATTATTTCCTAGTTGGCTGAGGGGTAAATCTAGTTGGGTCCATCAAAATAAGCGTTCAGCAGGAGTAGCAGGACAAATGCATCTCCACCAGCCACCAGTATAGGTATTCCTCCATAGTTTACTTATGTAAATTTTATTAGAATGTAAATGGTAAAATTTTATTTGTCTAAAAGTCTAATAAGTGAGTAAACTACTGCCTCTTATTGCATTTATTTTTTTTAGAAATAGATCAGTTAGCAGACCTTAGGATACGTCTCTTACACATGGTATCAGAGCTTTGGTTCAAAATCTAGACCCAAAGCCCACTAAACCCCAAATACCGATATAAGGGCTTGAACCTCCGACCTTGTGGCTGTTAAGCTATTGTGGTTCACAGCCACACGCTCTAACCAACTGTGCTATTCCTACAGTTCCTATTCCTGCAGTTCATTCTCTTGATCCATTAGAGAGGCCTTGAGATCTGCCACTTCCATCTTGCTCTTTTCTAATTCTTCTTTTGTGGCATTGGCCTTGGCTTCAGCTTCTCTCAGAGTTGCCATCGATTTACCCTCTCTTTCAGTAAACTAAGCCATGATTTCCTTTGCTTCTAGCTTATACTTCTCAATGGCTTCTTTTCTTCTCTAGCACCATTGTCATTGCTATGATGCAATGGATGTCCATGCTTATCATTGTGCATGTAATGTACATGCATATGCCCACTATCTACTCCCTGAATTTGGGCTCCTTGATGTTTGTGAGGATCTCCCTCATTTTGGCCTTGCATCATTATCCCATGCATAGGGGCATGGTGTGCAGCTACATGAGCATGTGCATTGATAGCATGGATCGGCGCTCGTCGATCAAGATAGAAACTATGATGCTGTCAGTGGTTATGAATAACTCAAGACTCTGGATCAAGATTGTCTGTGTCCGACATGTTTCTCGCATAGCTATGCACAGTTCAACTAGAATTGCATCTGTTAATGGCGGCTGAAGGTGCAAGTCATAGCTTCTTTGACATGTTCTGCCTCCAACCTAGCCTCACTCGGCATTGCTTCAAATTTTCCCTCTGTGGCTTCCAAAGCAGCCCTCAATTGCTCAGAAATTACTGAACCATTTGATATTGGAATCCATAAGCGTGCATGTAGGAAAACATTTTTTAGAGATGTGTATGCCAGACTTTCTTGGTATTCTGTAGATGCTAAGCCACATAAAGAGCATCCAGTGGTTCTGTTGTATGCCGCTGCTGGTTCTAGCTATGGGTAAAACAACTCTAAACTGATAACATGGAATGTTTTTGCAACATGGGGTCTACGTGAATCAATCATTTCCTTTTGACTCCTCTCTTAGTATTCATGTAAGTTGCAGCAACAACAAAGTGATTCCTCCTTTCTAACAGTGGAGAAGGTAGTCACAAATATAGAGTAGTGGAGTGCTGGCCTTAGTTACAAGTGGTAAGTCTCTTACTTTTATGATTTTTGGAAGCCCCTGTCAACATCAGAATAGTAAAAATGACTAAAATTCTAGTGATATAAATCATACAACTGGTCGGGTTAGTGGTTTTAGTTATGTATGTGATTTTCCTGACCGTAACTGATTATAGAGAGCTTGGAAGGCGCAAAACATGTTAGGTATCCTTCCCCTGTTATGGAAAAGAGGTGACTGTGGAAAAATATATTACTTGAATTTAATTTCAACAGCAATGTTAGCACTCTTCCAAGTCCAAAGTTGATTCAGATTTTAACTCTGCTCTTTCAGGAAATTGAGTAGACTCTGGCTCAACCCAAGTCAAACACAGGTCAGAAATGTGAATCACACTTGTTTTCCTATCTATAAAAGACATGGGATTAATTTACAAAAGAAACAGAGCTCATTTTTCTTCTTTCAGACTTCCAACACAATTTTACAATAAAAACCTAATAGCCCTGTCAAAGTGTCCAAAATTTGTCAACAAGGTCTTCGTTTGATTGTTAATAATGGGTGGTCATGTTCCTCCCACCAAGGTTCAATTTCCCCAATCATGGTTTTCCCTTCTGGTTTGTTTCACCAATTTAAGAAAGAAATAGGAATTAAAACCAATATTTGTCCTATTATATGCTAAAGTTGTCCCTTAAGAAACTTGTTGGCTTCAAAACCACAGTTGAGGAATGCTACCCCTATCACTTGCAGGGCTCCTCTCACTTTAATGTCCAATATTTTTCTGATTCAAGTATGCGTCCTTATGAAAAGAAATTATGTGATTAAGCATGCTTGGCACAATGGATACATTTTGTGATAGGCTTGTAGTGAAGTTTCCCACAAGCTAGCAGACACTATAAGGTTTCCATACACTTGAGTTGTAGTAACTGTGCATGTGGTCGATTATTAGGAAAAGAAAATATTTCAATTTTATAAAATACTTGAGGAATTTTGGTGGTCAAGACTATTATGTACTGAAAGAGTGATATATGGATTCCATGGGAGATAATGAAAAAGTGTTGAGCTATGGTGATGTTGTGTTAAGGAGATCTAATTTGAAGATTCTTCAAGGCCGTGATTATCTTAATGATCATATCAATGAGTTTTATTTTTCTACTTGTATTCCTCCACCTCTCCTAAGATCCTTCTTCTTGCACCTTCAATATCATTCTGGATTGTGAATGCCCCTGATGCTAGTAGCCTCCAGTAATTTGTTGATCCCCTAAAGCTTCTAGAAAAGGAGCTGGTTATCTTCCCTATCAATGACAATGAAGACTTCAGTGAGGCAAGTGATGGTTCACATTGGAGTTGCTTGTATACAGTAAGAGAAGGAATATCTTTGAGCATTATGACAGTTCTACACAGTGCAACGGAGTGTATGGAAGAAAATTATTTGAAAAACATTAAGAGTTTTATGGGTCCTCCTACACGATCTACCACATTGGCCTTGCATTTCACACCTCAGCAAATAAATGGCTATGACTATGGTTTATTTGTCTTAGTCATAGTGAAAGAGTTGTGTGTATGTGAAGGAAACATTTCTGGTGATGATTGGGAAGCTGTCTTGAAGAGCCAAGTGACAACATCTACAGTTGGAGAGATGAGAAACCAAATTTAGATATTATCAATAAGTTGTCTAGCAAGAGATGCAAAACTTGTTCTTGTTGATTTTGATACCATTAAAGTGAAGTGCATTCATATAGTATTTGCATCTTTTTTTTTAGGGTCACTTTTTTTTTTTTTTTTTTTTTTTTTTTTTTTTTTTTTTTTTTTCTGGAAAAGCATCATGTTAACTGTTTTATGTAGTTGCAATGTTTAGCCCTGTACAAATGCATTCATGTTAAGTTGCTTCAAAATAACTGCCATTTGTTTTATTAGGATGCTTATTGTCTTTTTAAAACCTAAGATGTTGTGCGGAAAGGCAACATGATAGATAATTCTAGCAAAAGTTGGCTTTGAGAGAATCTTTGTAAATCAACAACTACACTCATTAATTTCTTAGAATGTGATGCTTGATACATGAATAGAAATAAATAGTTATCTTTTATAGTCATTGATTATCTGTTTGAAGAAATGCATGACAGATAGGAAGACAACAATATAACTCTAAATATCTTGGCCCCAGTGCTTGAAATAAAAATATTAAATGCATCATTAGGAGCAGCTACCTTTTATGTTTGCTATAACTAGAGTTGGATTTTTTTTTATTTTTTTTTTTTTTGGTTGGAAAAGCATCATGTTAACTGTTTTATGTAGTTGCAATGTTTAGCCCTGTACAAATGCATTCATGTTAAGTTGCTTCAAAATAACTTTATTAGGATGCTTATTGTCTTTTTAAAACCTAAGATGTTGTGTGGAAAGGCAACATGATAGATAATTCTAGCAAAAGTTGGCTTTGAGAGAATCTTTGTAAATCAACAACTACACTCATTTTCTTAGAATGTGATGCTTGATACATGAATAGAAAGAAATAGTTATCTTTTATAGTCATTGATTATCTGTTTGAAGAAATGCATGACAGATAGGAAGACAACAATATAACTCTAAATATCTTGGCCCCAGTGCTTGAAATAAAAATATTAAATGCATCATTAGGAGCAGCTACCTTTTATGTTTGCTATAACTGGAGTTGGAATCCAATTCCCAGAGACTTCAAGAAAACTCTTAGAAGATAGGTTGACTGATATGGGCTCTTTATTTCTCATAATATGAGATAATTACAACGAGAGATTGTGGAAGTACAAAAATATGAAATAATAGATTGCTTCTGAGTTTAAATAACTTATCTTTATTACCAATAGAGGAGGTACTTTGATGGGTGGAAGGTGCCCTGCTTAGGGTCTGTCTAGAGCTGATCCTTTAACCGCTTTGAGGATGTATGGAATGGTGTACGACTCAACATCCCGAAACTAGTTTCGTTGATATTGAATGATCTCCAAGATGGGGAGGCTAAGGAACCCACTACTTGGTGTACTCCGTTACTATGCTCGTTGCTCTAATTCTATGGATCAACGCATGTGTTTGGTGGGTACCTCATACACAAATAATCATGAATAAAATATACACTTTTGTGGTTACAATTGTGGTGAGAACTGCACTTTATAGGCACTAGGGCTAAAATCTAGACAACCATTTTGGACTTACTATTGTCTGGATTAGCAGTCTGGTAAAGGTTCGGCAATATGCTAGGGCAGCACCACAAGGACAAGTGTCCACTGTCCACTAGGCATGAGTCCTCATTGTTTAGGCCATCTCCTAAAAAAAAAAAAAACCACATGAGACTTCCTTACACAAGACAAATCCTCCACCACAAAATCAAGAAGGCTAGTGCCTATGGAATCTTATTTGGGTGATTGTGTCTAGGAATTAATTTGAACAATTGCCAATTTGAAAACGATTTTCTACTCCAGAAAATCACAGACCAGCAACCAAAACACTCAATAAATTAAAGAATAAACCTTTGGAAAAGAACCAAATTGATTGTTAACCACCCTTACTAATCTTAGGATGAATGGAATTGATGTTACCTTTGGTATGGGGCTGAAAAATACAACTTAGCTTGCTAATTAGACCTGCAAACCTGAAATTGAGTAGAAAAAACAAATAAAGCTGTAAGTTACAACCTGCAACTCACTTTGGGGCCTCCCCCAAAACTTAAAATGTGCAAGAAACTCAAGGCTATGGGTTGGAAGTGTTAATATTGTGAAATATGAATCCAATGAGCCCACTAACACTTCAAAAGATTGAGCATGTAAAGAGATTCAAATCTGAAATTTACTACTCAGTTTTAAGGGTTAAATCCCCACTAGGGTCAATTCCTGATTTTTATTTATGTAGATTTTTTTTATCCTTGCAAGCTTGGGTTTGATTATTCACTTCAAATAATGATTTCTAGACTTCTAGAAGTGAAGAAAATGAAGAGGATTGAAGAGATATACGTTTAAATGCAAATCCCCTTGAAAGGACTTCATTTACCATGTGAAATGGTGGCTGTAATTTGTTGTTATAGACCTGCAAAACCATTGGATAACAATGTGAAATTAGCTCTCCCTGCACACACTATATCTTTTGGGGCCAGTTAGATAAAACCTTTGAAACGAAACCTAAGTGCCAAAACTAGCTAAATGATGAAAACTTAAGATAAAGCTAGTAAAATACATTTTGTTTTTGTGTTTTCTAATTTTTATTTTCAAATAATAATATACAAGTAATTGTAAAAGATCTTGAATTTTGAAATTTGATGAGGTGAAGATGAGACTTACCTTGTGCCCCTCTAATTACCTTTTCCAGTGTCAGATGGTGATCACAACCCTCTTTAAATTAGCCCCTAATTATTTGGACTTGTGAATTTGGAGTGCTTGTCTAAGACTTGTTGGCATTATGATGCATGTGTTGTACTTGATGGCAACCCACTTGTAGAGGAACAACTCACTTACATATAACTAGATGAATCTATAGAAGAGATAACATATGTGACAGAATACATGGGTTGCAAGATAGCTCAAAGGGATCATTTCAGATGTAATGAACAATGATAACTCATTAAGTTCTCAGTATGGCAAGTTAGCTTTGCCATCAAGTCCAAAGGGGGAGATTGTTGGCATTATGATGCATGTGTTGTACTTGATGGAAACTCACATAGATGACATATCATAGTGTAGCAGGTCAGTAGCAAAGAATTGATGATCAGACTACAAAGAATGAAGAAAGAAAAGTATATACGCAGGTTCACTATATACAAAGGCGCGTATACATGCGGGATGGATGATCAAAAGTCGTGTATGCGTATGCATGCACTTTCATGCATGGAAAAGCGCATACATGTGGGAAAGCTTAGTTTTGGGTCCGTGGTATTTAGACCTATGGTTTTGGACCTTGGTATTGCATCCGAAGTAGTGAACCCAGTTGTTGGGTTCCTAGTATTGGTTCTAAATGGCTTTGCACCATGGTATTGAGCAAGGCCTAAGACTATAAAAGGAGAAGAAGATCATTAGGCAAGTGCACGGAGAAAGTCTTGAATATCTGATGAAGTAGGAGATCCAGTATGCAGGTTATGGGTGCATGATGCGTTACTTGATTTGAGCTAAGGAGGAATCTAAACAATTGATGGAGAACAAGATCTAAGGATAGATTGGGATCTAATGGCTTGGAATGAATCATCTCTATACAGTTTGATCTTGCTTATTCTAAATCTATACACTGATGCATGAAATGTTTTGTAAATATCATGATCTAAGTATAACTCAAGTTTGGAATAGCTGCAAATCATGAACGAATATTTACATAGATATACGCTGGTTGACTATGTTAAAAGCGCGTACATATGTAGGTTAGATACATCTAAGTAGCATATATCATATGAGCTATGATGTTTGAAGTTGCAGGTGTTTCTGGTTGTTGATGGGTTCTAATGACTGTTTACTGGTGTCAGTATTCTGCATATTCAGATTGATTGATTATGTTTAGCTTCAGTGTTGATGGATGAGATCTATAATCAGGATCAGGATGACTTATCTTTATTTGATTTGATGAACTAGATCTGATTGCTAACATACATATTATCCTTGTATATGTAATGATCTGAGTATGTTTGAAGTCAGGAAGTGCAGCGAAGTTATAAGTAAGTAATTAATGGCATATACGCTGGTTCGCTTTGATGATGTTGCGTATACACGCTGGTTCAGCACTTCCAAGTAGCGTATGCACTTTGTTGCATGATTTTTGATGATACAGTTGGTTCTAAATATTGTTGCAGAGTTCAATGGTATGCTCTGTGTTCTAGTGACTGCTTTTTTGTTGACATAGTTCAGTGATTCAGTATTGGGTGTTTTAGAGATTGATGATGCAAGTGGTGATTGTTTTGTGCTTCAATGATATTGATGGGTCCATTATGAAAATTGGATGAAATGTGGCCTTCAGATTATGATGTTGTGTTCCATGAGTATCAATTTTGAAAATGTATGAAATGTGGTACCTGGAGGAAGAAAGAGAAGGTTGTAGCCTTATGTAAGTCGGCACCTACGTACTAGTACATCAGCTAGTACAAGAGCTAAGGGGGTGGTAGCTCCCTTCCAGTAGCCGCTGGAAAACGAGTAAAGGTTGGAGCATCTTCAGTAGGCTAGCACCTACGTACTAGTAAATGGATTGGCTAGTACAAGAGCTAAGGGGGTTGTAGCTCCCTTCCAGAAGAGTCTGGAGAATGAGAGAAGGTTGTAGCCTTCTACAAGTAGAAGCCTACGTACTGGTATACGACTGCACTAGGACAGAAATATTGTAAAAAGAAGTTTCTTATTAAAAAGAAGATTGAGACGACTTACAGCAGGTGGTTTTCACCCACATTGGGTTTCCACCTTACATCATGGTGTTCATATGTGCTTCTTGTGTGTGATGATCTGTTCTATTTTACTGCTCTTGTTTATTGTTCATATGGTTAATAATGTTCTGATGCACTCATTAAGGATCAACTAACTGTCTCATAAGTTTACTGGATATATGTTGGTTGCATTACACACAGTTGTGTATACACGCAGTTTGCCTTAACATAAGTAGCGTATATGAATCTTAATATGGAAATGAAAAAGTTATATTGATTTGATAATACTGATTCACCCCCCCTCTTAGTATTATTTCCAACAATTGGTATCAGAGCAGGTCCTTTGGTAGAAGCTTGATCGCTTGAAGGAGATCCATAGAACAATGGGAAAGAAGCTTAAGAGGAAAGCGCCTAAGAAGAAGAAGACATCTTAAAAGAACTATGATAGTGGGAGAATCGATTGGGGAATATATGGAAGAAGCACTTCAGATTCATAATCACTTCAGAATGAAGATGAACAAGCAAAATAACTATCATGTATGAATTTGTTATTCTCTGGTGATACAGTTATCTATCCATTTGAAGATGATGAAAGTGATAGCGAAGCAACTGAAATTGCTCTTATGGGTGAGCAAGAAAGATATCAAATAGAGGCAGAATTTAAAAGGCTTACAGACAAAATTAGAGATCAACAAGATCTATTGAACAAAAGGGAATGTGCCTTCAAAGAAGAAGCTACCAAACTAAAAGCTCAACTAGAGGAAGGAAACAAGGTAAGGAAGTTATTCAAGGACAAAGAAGATCAATGTCAAAAGTTGCAGGATGAAGTGACATCATTAAGAAATGAAGTCAATGAAAGGAGCACAACAATCAAGAAACTCAGAGATAGATCCAGTTACTATGAAAGTCTTGAAGCTACGATCCTCTCGCTAAAAGAAGATCTTGAAGAATCAAATAAGTAGAATAAAGAACTACTCCAAGCTCTTGAAAAACAAGAAAACGAAGTTCTTGAACTAAGACATCAGTTGGAAGAAGGAAGAAAAGCTGAAGAAAACATGAAGAAGCAGTATCTTGAAAAGGAAGAGCAACATCAGGTTGAGGTAAATATTCTAAAAGATAAATTAGAAGAAAAGGATAAGCTCTTACGATTTCAAGATAGTACTAAGATCTTGGATGATATTCTTAGTAGTCAAAGGTCTCCTGCTATCAAAACTGGTCTTGGTTTTCATGAATCTATTGAAGGAGAATCTAGTTCACAAAATAAGACAAGGAACTCTAATGCACAATCTGAAATACTCAACAAGGAGATGAGAAGTCAATCCCACCATCAGCCAAGGAAAGAAATTCTTCAAAGAAAATCTTTTACTCCTTCGATGAATAATGTTGAATGTTATGTATGTCATAATCTTGGACATATTGCAGCCAAATGCAAAAGAAGAATGGTTCAAGACCATCATGCAGAAATATCATCACGTTCCAGGTACTATATTGTTTTTCTTGCAATATGTTTGGTCACAAAGCTGTTGATTGCTACAGAAGGAATATGAAACATGTAAGATGTTATGCATGTAACAAGCTTGGACATACAACAAAGGAATGCAAGAACAAAGTACGGGCACCATACCAAAAGGAGAAAACATCATCACACTTGAAGATATGGAAGAAGAAGGAAGTACAGTCAGAAAGATGTGGAACAACATAATATACAGACATAACAGACTCAGAGGGAGCTGAAAGTGTAAAACTTCAGTGTCCTAAATTTCATACGCAAGTTTCATAGAGGGAAGTCGCGTATATACGTGAGTTAGTCACTGCATAGTTGCATATATGGAAAAGCACTGGGACATGCTCAGGAAAAAGGGTCTGATATGATTCAGTTCATTATTTTCTCTGTTTGATGATGGTTATAATTAGCTAATGATGTATAGAAATGTATTGATACTCATAAGATGTTTAGAAGTGTTTTTGAGCCTAACTTGATGATGATGATGTCTTGATACTTCTTGCTGATATATGAATGATCAGATCTGACAGTAAACAGATGGCACAGGTTTAGGGGGAGTTTATGTTTTGAATAATGCATTGTTTGCATTATGGTTGAAAGTCCTTGGTAATGATGCTTATGATACATCTTGCTATGATATGGTTATGAGTTGTCCATGACAAAATCCCATATGATTCTTGGGTTTACATAGTTGATATCAGATTTATGGTTGATTCTCTGATGATGCATATACGGTGCTTACATGGTGATCTTCATGTGGATAAGGATTGTTGTTGTTGATGATATCAAGAAGTCTTGACAAATGATCTTGAGCTCAAGATACATAGTGCTGGATACATGGATGATTACTCAAAGTTGCATTGTTGGAGACATGATGATGATGAATTCTTACCTATATGATGATAGGATGATGCTTACATATGTTGATTGATGCAGATGTTCCCAAGTGATGATACTTGGATCATGTAAATCCTGATATTGATGAGATGGCTATGGTGTTTTCCACATATGATATAATGTGAATGATTTTGTATTCTTTTCAAAAGGATGAGTTGATATCTATATGCAGACATACCCTGTTAAAGGTTGTTGACTTATACAGGTTGCTGGTCTAGGTGCTATTGACAAATGCTTATGGAGCAAATCATACATTGTGTATGATATTTGTTGATGACTATCATGGTTCTATTTAGATGGTTGGTCTCTGTTATAAATGTCATTTAAAGGTCATATCAAGACTCATGATGTAATAGTTTGTCTCTATCTATTGTAGTCATTTGATGAATCCATTTTGGTCATATGTTGTAATGTATACCCCCTCTATGCATGGGAAGTATGATGTAATATTTCGGTCATGTATTTGTATCTGGTGTATTCCCACTTGGTTGGGTGGATGAGTCAATATTGGTATATCCCACTTGGTTAGGAGATGGATGTATGTATGAGTCTTTGGTGATAGGAAGGTCATTTATGATGCATAGAGTCATGTTCTTCTTGTAGAACATCCTTTTGCAGACCTTGCTTACAGTCAGGGGGAGCATGAACAACACACTTCAGCAAAGCAGAGACTTCAGCATGTACTCAGAGGGAGCATGGACAGATTGGTACACCTTGGCATATACAAAGGGGGAGCTCATTCAAATATTTCAGTAGGTACTCAGGGGGAGTATGGACAGCAGAATGTTTATCAAGAATATCTTGGTCCGCCCTTTGCCCTTGATGTCAAAGGGGGAGAGTGATTTTTTGTTGTTGCCATCAAGTCCAAAGGGAGAGATTGTTGGCATTATGATGCATGTGTTGTACTTGATGGCAACCCACTTGTAGAAGAACAACTCACTTATATATAACTAGATGAATCTATAGAAGAGATACTAGATGTGATAGAATACATGGGATGCAGGACAACTCAAAGGGATCAGTTCAGATGTGAAGAATAATGAAAACTCATTAAGTTCTCAGTATGGAAAGTCGTGTATGCGTATGCACACACTTTCATAAACGAAAAAGCCCGTACATGTGGGAAAGCTTAGTTTTGGGTCCGTGGTATTTAGACCTATGGTTTTGGACCTTGTTATTGCATTCGAAGTATTGAACCCAGGTATTGGGTTCCTAGTATTGGTTCTAAATGGCTTTGGACCATGGTATTGAGCAAGGCCTAAGACTATAAAGGGAGAAGAAGATCATTAGGAAAGTGCATGGAGAAAGTCTTGAATATCTAATGAAGTAGGAGATCCAATATGCAGGTTATGGGTGCATGATGCCTTGCTTGATCTGAGCTAAGGAGGAATCTCAGCGGTTAATGGAGAACAAGATCTAAGGATATATTGGGATCTAATGGCTTGAAATGAATCATCTCTATACAGTTTGATCTTGCTTATTCTAGATCTGTATACTGACGCATGGAATGTTTTGTAAATATCATGATCTAAGTATAACTCAAGTTTGGAATAGCTGCAAATCATGAAGGAATATTTACAGAGATATACGTTGGTTGACTATGTTAAAAGTGCGTAGATACGTAGGTTAGATACATCTAAGTAGTGTATATCATATAAGCTATGACGTTTGAATTTACAGGTGTTTCTGGTTGTTGATGAGTTCTAATTACTGTTTACTAGTGTCAGTATTCTGCATATTCAGATTGATTGATTATGTTTAGCTTCAGTGTTGATGGATGAGATCTATAATCAGGACTATAATGACTTATCTTTATGTGATTTGATGAACTAGATCTAATTGCTAACATACATATTATCCTTGTATATGTAATGATCTGAGCATGTTTGAAGTCAGGAAGTGCAACGAATTTATAAGTAAGTAATTAATGACATATACGCTGGTTCGCTTTGATGATGTTGTGCATACACGCTAGTTCGGCACTTCCAAGTAGCGTATGCACTTTGTTGCATGATTTTTGATGATACAGTTGGTTCTGAATATTGTTGTAGAGTTCAATGGTTTGCTTTGTGTTTTGGTGACTACATTTTTGTTGACAGAGTTCAGTGATTCATTATTGGGCGTTTTAGAGATTGATGATGCAAGTGGTGATTGTTTTGTGCTTCAATAATATTGATGGGTCCATTATGAAAATTGGATGAAACGTGGCCTTCAGATTATGATGTTGTGTTCCATGAGTATCCAGTCTAAAAATGTATGAAATGTGGTACCTGGAGGAAGAAAGAGAAGGTTGTATCCTTCTGTAGCTCAGCACCTATGTACTAGTACATTAGCTAGTACAAGAGCTAAGGGGGTGGTAGCTCCCTTCCAGTAGCAGCTAGAAAACGAGTAAAGGTTGGAGCATCTTCAGTAGGCCAACACCTACGTACTAGTAAATGGATCGGCTAATACAAGAGCTAAGGGGGTTGTAGCTACCTTCCAGGAGAGTCTGGAGAACGAGAGAAGGTTGTAACCTTCTGTAGGTAGAAGCCTACGTACTGGTATAAGACTGCACTAGTACAAAAATATTGTAAAAAGAAGTTTATTATTAAAAAGAAGATTGAGACGACTTGTAGTAGGTGGTTTTCACCCACATTGGGTTTCAACCTTACATCATGGTGTTCATATGTGCTTCTTGTGTGTGATGATCTGTTCTATTTTACTGCTCCTATTTACTGTTCATATGGTTAATAATGTTCAGATGCACTCATTAAGGATCAACTAACTGTCTCATAAGTTTACTGGATATACACTGGTTGAATTACACACAGTTGCACATAAACGCAGTTTGCCTTAACATAAGTAGCGTATATGAATATTAATATGGAAATGAAAAAGTTATATTGATTTGATAATACTGATTCACCCCCCTCCCCTCTCAATATTATTTCCAACAAGACTTTCATCGGTGCCTAAATTCAACTAGGTTCAATTCCCTTTGGAATACCTCTAGCCAATGGATCAACTATAGAGCTAGGAGAGAGATAATCTTTTAAGGAGGAATCCTTGATAAGGGTTTGTCCAAAACTCAGATTTTAATAACCATAGTCCAATAAGAAGAAGGTGAGGCATAATTTCCTAACCTTTCTTGTCCATGTGCTTATGTAGTCCCTCTATGGGTCAATCCAATAGCTTTGTGTAATTTAGACAAAAACCTGAAAAATATCTTATGAAAGCACAATATCTTTACAAAAGCCAAGAAAAGAGAATAGAAAAGCCAATCCACAAATTGTATGCAAGGTGTTGCATCAAAGAAGTTTTTATTATTGCATTAATGATCTCACATTTTCACATCATGCTTTGCTAAAGAAGGAGAGCTCTATATTCATAGATGAGACTTTAAATATCTGTCCTCCTTTTTGCTTCCAAATTGGCTAATTTGTGATCCATAAATTACTTGAAGACTAATCAACAATTAAATTTGTCTTCTACATTGCTCAAAACCCTCTAAATAGGTGAGATATCGCAACAAATGGGGGCAAAAATGCAACTAACTAGGCTTGATTTTGCCTAAACCACAACTTTCTCTTAGATCCTTGCTTGATTTGACTCAAGGTAAAATTAGGTGTGCTTGGAATCATCAAGGACCTTCTCAATTGGCTCAATGCTCTTCTAAATTAACCTTGGCATCCTCCTAATGGCTAGTAGAGGTCCAATGATTAACTAGCTTGTAAACTTTTCAGAACTTGCTCCACAAGGCTCCAATGTCTCTCTTTAGAAGTTTGACTTGGCCCCTTTGCTTGAAATAAGATGCTTTCTCCCCTTTTCTCAAGTAACTCGTTGTTTACTTTGAAGAAATTGACTTTGCTTGACTTTCCAAACTTATCTTGGTCGAAAAGTTCTTTTGACTTAGCTTGGAAGGCTCTCCTAGTCTCCACATGTGTGGCTGACCCCTTAGAAAAATAACCACAAGCATAAAACTCCACCACCCTTGTTGATATGAAGATTTCATGACATGGGTTCTTGTAAAAAAAATTGTAGAAGACTTTTGACTGCTCACTTGTCCCATTCGACCAAGATTTGACTTGAAAAAGCCTCTTAGAAGCCCACATGTGCCACAAAAGGAGGATGCCCCCCTTTGAATGAATATAACTTCCTTTTGGATCATCATTTAAAAAAAAAAAAAAAATCCTTTTAGCTTGGGAAGGAGATATATTGCTAATCAATTTTAGCCTTTGTTGACCAAGGACCTTAGAATCTATGCGTTAGGATTCAAAAACTACCTTGGGAACTACAAATTGTTGGAAAATGTGAGACTGCCATGATGAAGAACATACTTGTTTACAAGAGAGTCTTTGTGTAGGTTTCATACCTACCTTAGTGATGTGATTCCTATATGAGGGATTGTACAATCCTGTGTTATGTTCCACATGTCAAGTGCAAGATGTGACCACATTCTTCATAGGATTTTTTTATTTTTTTTTTGAAATTGTTTCGAGAAGCATGCCCCAAGGTCAGTGTTACAATGCATAACATGGACTTCCTTTAGCTTAGGTGATAGGTTGCAGAGTTATCTATCACAATTTTCGCAGAATTTCACCTGATTTGACCCCTTTTCCTCAACATGCATAGCAAGAACCATTAGCATCCATATATAGCTTTACAATGGAGCCAACAATTTATACCCAAAATGTGTCCCAATCAAAAAAAAGGGGAGTCAGATCTATTTTACATATGAAGGTGGCTTTTAATTCTGTTGATAGTAGATTATTATTATCCTTATTTAAGATATAGTATATTTTCCATTCGGATAGTAGGATTATATTTCAGATAGTATATTTGTCATTCTTCATGGAGGAAGTCGTAATAACAAATCTCGAGTCTGAGAAGTAAACGACTATGAAGCACGGGAATTAAGATTAGGATGTGATGACATATCCTACAAGTCACGTTAATGATTATTCTATGGGTGGTGGAATTATCTAGTAAAAACACAGATTGAATACCATGGATTTGTGTAAGGCTTACTATGATAGTTGCTTTAATGATCTTAAATTAAATGAGAAGATCAATTTGTAGAGAATTTGGGATTTTAGAATGGAAGCTTATTTAGTCAATAAAAGACCAGTGAAAATATTAGGATACACTTTTTCCCTTATTCTAGTGTTGAATAAAAATGTCGTGAAAAATAATATGTCTCTAGTTTTGGATAAAAAGGACCCTCAACTTTCTTCACAACTTTTGTGGTCACCGGCCACTTGTGAAAGGAGTAGGCATCTTTAGAAATGCGGTGCCATTTAGAGGGGAAATACTAATAGCAACAGGGAAAAGACAATTATTCCATTCGTTTAATTATTTCTCATTTGTTTGGTCATATTGTGAGCTGTAATATATATCATGAAATTGTTTTAGTACTAGTAAACAATGATTAAATATAATAAACCTTTGACATTTAGAGGACATTTCTCTTAATTAAAAAAAAAAAAAAAAGTATGAAAATCCTAAGGGAAACAGTTTCTGAAGTTTTGAGTCTTTTATTTTCAAGTTAACTAATTGGTTTCGAAGATGAAAAGCCAGCAAATTGGAAGAGTGAGACTAAGGTATTTATACTAGTGCCTTCTAGTAGAATTGATAGTGCACTAATTAGTTGCTTGCCAATAGTTTGGTTTTCGTACCACCTTATAGCAGAACCGGGTTCAAATACTATTTTCCATGGGGACAGTGAATCTGTTTCAACTCTAATTATTATCAAGGGGTTCCACAAGGTTGTCACATGAGCATCTGTGATGCCCATTTTGACTTAGACAAACTACCTATGTTAAGGTTATATGTTGTAGTTCCATATTATTTATTTATAAACACTCTATAACATTGATGCATTTGGTTGAACATGTGAAACTACTTAGATTTGATTTTGATGATGGAAACATTTGATGTATTAATTACTTGGTGATGATTTATCTAGTACATGAATTTTTAGAGCTATTGTTGTTTAATGTATGGCTTAAGTGGATATGATTTATCTAATGAATGACGTAGTGAAATTATGATTGTTTCCAGTATGAACTACAAAATTGACACGTGGATACTAGATTTAATAGTGTGATGATTATAGGTTTTGTTGTTATATAAATGCATGAATGAGAGCTAACCCGCAGGGGGAAAGAACTATATGATAGCCGAGAGCTACTCTTCCATTGAGGGAAGGTCAAGACATCTCATGGGGAAGGTATAACGCACATTGTTCTATTACATTTGGTATCTACTTAATATGCACTCTTATGACGTGAGTAAAATGCAAATGATAGGTGGAAAAGACTACCTGACTGGATTATTCGATGACAAGTCCAACCAGCTCTGTAGTGTGTTCTGTGTTAGGGCATTGACCCTAGTTCTGAAGGAGGGATGGAGGCATTTCCCACCGTGTATCATCTGAAACCTAGAATTGTGGGAGGGCAGTGGTGGACATGCTTCCCTAGATGTTTGATGACAATTGCCAGTTGCCTATTGGGGAAGTTAGGTCGATGTATTCGACACTTCCACCATGTCATTTTATCAGTGGTTAGTATGGTTGTTGCCACTGATAAAGCAGCAGAGGACGGATAGGGTGGGAACGGAAGTAGGTCAGGATGGATAGGAGGATATAGATCAGTTGGAGACTCTTGATGGGAAGTAATGTCATTGTCTGACTTATCAAATTTTAATGCTATAACTCTCTCTGGTTTGCTATGCTTTCAAAATCCTTGTATCTTTTCATTCTAACTTCGGGACGAAGTTTTCTGAAGGAGGGGTGTATGTAATGCCCCACTTAAACCTTATCCTGCAAATTTTGTTAATGTTTACATTATCTGAAAATATTGAGAAATATTGGTCTAATATAAAATTCATGATTTTTATTATTTAAATTCCCAACTTACCTTCTCAAATTGAATCTTAGGAAGGATATGGTCTCCTTCCATTATTTCAAATAATATATGTATTCATCTCACATTCCCCAATGTACCCTCACATTTACTAGGGAGAAGACATGGTCCTCTCCATTTAATTACATTTCACATTTCGCAATGTACCCTCACATTTACTTGGGAGAAGACATGGTCCTCTCCAACTCATTATCAATATATATATTCATCTCACATTCCCCAATGTACCTTCACATTTACTAGGAAGAAGACATAGTCCTCTCCGTTTGATTACATCTCACATTCCACAATGTACCCTACAATTTACTAGGGAGAAAACATAGTCCTCTCCATTTATATCTCTCTCTCTCTCTCTCTCTCTCTCTCTCTATATATATATATATATATATATATATATATATATATATATATATATATATATATATATATATATCACATTTCCAAATGTACTTTCAGATTTACTTGGGAGAAGACATGGTCCTCTCTCATTAATTTCCCAATTTTATATTCATGTCACATTTCCAAATGTACTCCCAGCTTTACTTGGGAGAAGGGAAGTCAATTGTAAGGATGTATGAGAAGTTAATGACATTAATGAGGGGTGGTTGAGATGGAGAAGAGAGGGAGAGTATAAAAAGGAAAGGGGGAAGGGAGAAAGGGGGGTTGGGGGCTTGCTTATGATTGTGGGGTTGGTTGTGATTTAAGGACTTGTTGTCTTTTTTGGAGACCTTAGGAACCTGTGGAGGTTTCTTGGGTTGTTGAGAGGAGGGAAATATTGTTATCTTGGTCTAGATCATTCATCTTGGACACACACACTACATCTGGTTGGACTTGGGCTCGGAGGGCTAGGGAACCTGTAGAGGTTTCCTGGGCTAGGGATTATTTCCTAGTTGGCTGGGAGGTAAATCTAGTTGGGTCCGTCAAAAGGAGCGTTCAACAAGAGTAGCAGGACAAAGGCATCTCCAGAAGCCACCGGTATAGGTATTCCTCCATAGTTTACTCATGTGAATTTTATTAAAATGTAAATGGTAAAATTTTATTTGTCTAAAAGTCTGGTAAGTGAGTAAACAACTGCCTCTTATTGCATTTAATTTTTTTAAGAAATAGATCGGTTCACAGACCCTAAGATAGGGCTCTTACATCCAGAGAAGCCTAGATCTGTCTGCAGCTAAAGGACAACTAGGGGTAAGATGGCATTTGAAGCCCATTGGTTCAGTTGTAAACCTATGGAGTTAAGTCAAAGACTTGTAAAAGAATTCAAGCCATAATCCCAAAGAGCCTAGTCGAATTGACAAGAGTTCATGGAGACGTAGCTCAAGAAGTTTGGGTGAACTCCTAATTATATTGTTGTTATGTGTGTTGGTTATTATTTGCATTTTTGTTGTTATATGTTTTTATATCAGTTTAAGCAAATCAACTTAAAGCACTTGAACAGTTAAAGGCAAGCAAAGCATACACCTATTTCCGGTTCTTTTAATTCTGCAAATTATCAATCATAAGCATAGATCTTGGAAATTGTTTAAGCTTTGGAGTGGGAGAGATTCTTGTTGTTCTTGACAAGAAGCCTTTAGGTCCCGATTTCAAATCAATGATTCAAATATATTTATAATTCATACAATTTATTCGTCCATGCAACCTAGCAGATGTGGATGTGTAGTCTTGGGTGCCTTCTTCCTGAGCTTATAATCAATGAACGTGTTAGGTGTCAGGTATCTTGCTAAGCTTATAATCAATGAACATGTCAGTTGTTATGTTGAATGGACACTCAAGTAATTAATTTGATTTTCGCACAAATTAATGTTTGCTAGTGTTGGAACTAAAGTTTCCTTCACTTTGTCAAACATTTTAGCTACCTTCACCTTGTCAAACATTTCTTTTAGCACAAACTATGGGATGTGATTCTCCGACATGAGAACGTATCATTGTATATTGCTACCATGCTCAATGCGATAATGGTCGAATAAAACTTGGAGCATAACGTATGAATCTACCACTATCATCACAACCAATTTATTTAAGATTACCAATTTATTTTAAAATTACGCGCTCCACATCCTCCATGCTGTTACTTCATTGTTGTCACTACTAGATGTGATTTGTGCCAGCGATGTTTACCACTCTAAGTATTGATATGATACCTAGTGAAATCATTGCAAAATAAGATGAAGACAATAAAATTCAAAAAATAAAAAACAAAATATTTTAATTTTTTTATTAAATGGATAAATAATTTGAGAGATAATAATAAAAATTAAACTCATAATTTAATTTACATGTAATTATAAATAATTATGGTTAAACCACAAATATATTAATATTATATAAAGCACATTGTTTTAAAATTGCACTTTATTCTTCAAATTATCATCTTACAGTTCTCTTCTCTTAATAAAATTAAGTGTGTTGGGAAGTAAATCAAATCTAATTAAACACTAAGAAGACAAATAAATAACTAAAATACACTGAAAATCAAATGCACGAATTCACGTGTCATTTTGTAAAAAGCTCGAATTTGCAAACGTAAGTGCATTTTAATTCTCATTGTAAGTGCCATGTAGGCGATACTCGATTCTATTTGAAGTAGAAATTTGTTTTAAATTTATAGGTTGATTCTTGTTGGTGTACATGCACTTAGACTAGCTGTGTTGGTGTACATGCACGTAGATTAGCTCCAGATAACTTATTGCTTGCATGTGGCACATGTACACATTAACATAAGATAAAGCACACTTAGCTTTAGTTAGCTTTAGTTATTGCATGTACAACTAAGCTTAACTTAGTTGCTTTTATGTATTTATTCTAAAACTAATATTGTAGAATCAATTTTTTCATTCTTTTCTCAATTTTTGCTCGCTTCCTTCCTTCTCTTGCAAGCTTGTTTATTGTTTTGCAGATCTAGATCTGTGTATCTCAAAAATCTTACATGGTATCAGAGCACAGGGATTTGTAATCAGTGCACAAGCAATTTTATTTGAAGGTTCAGAAGATTGAAGCAACAACAAATAATGCAGTCTAAATTGGAGTTTCCACAATCGGCAATTCTCACTCCATATAATTATTTCGAATGGAAGCCAAAGATTCAACTTCATCTCAGAAGTAGAGGCTTATTTCGAATAACCATGGAAACGGAAGTTGAACCAACATCGGCAATGGAGAAAACAAGATAGTTCAATCGCATGGACGAGGCCTTTGACATCCTATGTTTATCTATTTCCCCGGAACTGCTATTTCATGTTGAATCATGTTCAACTCCAAATGAAGTATGGAAAAAATTGGAAGGATTGTTTGGAAAACAGGATGAAATGCAAGGTCACATTCTCGAAAATGAGTTAAACTCATTTGATCCGAGAAACTTTGAGAACATTCAAGATTTTTTCACAAGGTATAAAGCCTTGTTGGTTCAGCTGAAAGGATGCGGGATCGACAAATCCAAGCAAGAAAATCAGTTGATTCTTTCCATTTTATCAAAACTTGGTCCAGAGTATGCAGTATTCATCTCTACATTCCACACAGTCAGATCTGCAACTGGTGCAGCTTGGAAGATGCCCTCACTGGATTCTTTTATTCAGTCTTTGATGCATGAGCAAGATAAGCTCATCAAAATGGGCACACTTAAAAATTCCAAAGCGCATGCACTTACTATGCATGCAAAAGGAAAGGCAAATTCCAAAGACCATCAGAAAGGAAAAGGGAAGAAGGATCTTGATCCAAGAAAGGGAGGACATCCCAAACCCCCTGATGGATCATCTGGCTCAAAGGAAAGGAAAGGAACGAAAGGGCAATCAATGTGCAATTATTGCCACCGTGGTTTTCATCCTGAATCTGCACGAATGAAGAAGACTATAGATCTTATGGCGCAGACACTCCAACAACACAATCTTGGAGACCACATTCCTGAGAATGCTAAGAAGAAGTCTGGAGAAAAAGCACCAGATCCAAGAGGTAACGGGCATGCTTTGATTGCTCTTCATTCTGCACCACAAGAATGGATCATCAATTCAGGAGCTTCACATCATATGGCTTCTTCAAAGGAATCCTTTTCTTCTCTACATGCATACTCAGGTCCTCCCATTCTCATGGGGGATAATTCTGCAGTTGCAGCAACTGGACAAGGAAGAGTGCAATTCGAAGATGGAAGTTTTGAAAATGTCTTGCATATTCCAAGGCTTTCTGTGAATCTTCTCTCAGTGTATCAGATGACACACACAGGCAGCGGAAGGAAAGTGGAATTTTCCCCAGATTCCGTGAGCATTTATGACATGCAAACCAATTTGAAGATTGCATCTGGCAAGGTAAATGATCAATCTCGTCTGTATACATTTTCTGATTTTGTTCCTCAATCAGATTCTATTTTGCTACTTACGCATGCAAATGAAGAAAGTAGGATTTGGCACGAGAGATTTGGGCACTTGAATTTCAGATATATGCAACAACTTAGTAAGCAAGGGATGGTCAAAGGATTTCCAACCATTGAATTTTCAGATGGTGTTTGTAATGGATGTGCTCTTGGAAAGCATCCACAAGAAAAATTCGAGAAGGGCCATGCATGGAGAGCCTCTTCACCTTTGGAACTTGTACACAGTGATCTCATGGGTCCATTTCCGGTGCTTTCAATGAGCAAAGCAAGATATGTGTTGTCATTTATAGATGATTACAGGAGATTCACTTGGGTTTACTTCTTGAAACTCAAGTCTGAAGTTTTTCAACATCTAAAGATTTTCAAAGCGCATGTGGAAAATCAGTCTGGAAAACACATCAAAATACTCCACACAGATAATGGGACGGAATATGTCAACAAAGATATCAAGAATCTTTGTGATGAAGCAGGCATACAGTTGCAGCATACAGTTCCTTACACTCCACAGCAAAATGGCGTGGCTGAAAGGAAAAATCGATCTTTGAAAGAGATGGCTAATTTCATGTTGCATGCAAGATCTCTTCCGTCGAAATTGTGGGCCGAAGCTATTAATTGTGCCTCATACATCCAGAAAAGATCTCCTCATAAATCTGTTACTGGAAAAACACCTTTTGAGGCTTGGACTGGCATGCAACCTGAAGTTAGTCATTTCCGCATTTTGGATCTCGAGCATGGGCCCGCATTCCTCCAGAGAAGAGAAAGGCTTTGGAGCCTCAAAGCAAAGCATGCATGTTTGTTGGATATTCTGATGAAGTCAAAGGGTACAGATTGCTTGATATCCACATTGAAGAGCTCTTTATTGAAAGGAGTGTAAAGTTTGACGAAGATATTTCGCATGCACCAGTAGATGAACTTGTTACCAAATTTTCATCACCACTCATTGATGAGTATGCAGATGAAACTTCAGACCAGCATTCTGATGAAGATGAGTCTTTTCCTGTGACCCCTGTTAGACCACCAGTTGTTGAACATCGAGATCATACTTCTGCATGTAGTTCGGAAGATTCTCGACCACCTTCAACACAAAAATGGCGCAGCATGAGTGATATGCTTGATGATCCTGCCTCTATCCCTCTGTTTGAGGAAGATCCGTAAGCACTCTTAGCTATGGAGCCATCCATGCCCATGCATGCTTATATGATGCATGGATCTGATCCACAAACTTATGCAAAAGCAAATGGGCATCCTGAATGGGAAGCTGCCATGGATGAGGAATATAACTCTCTCATTGAGAACCAGACTTGGGATTTGGTTCCGCTACCTTCAAATCGCAAACTTGTGAGATGCAAGTGGGTTTACCGGACCAAGAAAGCATAAAATGGCCAAGTTAGTCGATATAAGGCATGATTGGTAGCAAAAGGTTTTCAGCAAGTACATGGTGTTGACTATGATGAGACTTTTGCTCCAGTGGCAAAAATGGATTCCATTCGGCTAGCTCTCTCCATTGCAGCAGCAAGAGGATGGCAGGTGCATCATATGGATGTGAAGAATGCCTTTCTTCATGGTGATCTCTAGGAGTAAATCTACATGGAGCAGCCACCGGGATACATGCATAATTCATCTCTGGTATGCAAACTAAAGAAGTCTCTCTATGGCCTCAAGCAGGCACCTAGAGCATGGTATGCAAAGATGGATTCTTATTTGTTATCTCAAAATTTTGTACGTTGAAAATATGATTCCAATGTTTATTTTCTGAAGAAAATTGACTCCTTGTTGATCATAGTACTCTACGTAGATGATCTTTTGATAACGGGTAGTTCAGCTTCTGTCATTACTAACATCAAAACTGCATTGCATAAGCGGTTTTCTATGATAGACATGGGCTTGCTAAATTTCTTCCTTGGACTAGAGATCCATCAGCGTGATTCTGGCATTACCATTTCTCAACCAAAATATGCCAGAGATATTTTGGCACGATTTCACATGAGTGACTGCAAGCCAGCATCCACACCTTTCTTATCAGGGATAAAGCTTGAGAATGGCAAAGACACACCATTGGTTGATTGCACATTGTATCGCCAGCTTGTGGGAAGTCTTCTTTATCTCACTCACTCCCGTCCTGATCTCTCCTATGCTTTCGGAGCAGTTTCCAGATACATGCAGGAGCCACATGAGTTACACTGGAATGCTGCAAAGCGCATCCTTTGATATGTCCAGGGGACAATCACCTATGGGATTCATTATGCAGCCAATTGTTCTTTGAATCTCATCGGGTTCACAGATTCAGACTGGGCTGGCGACACCATTGATCGCAAGTCTACTTCCGATTATGTACTTAGTTTGGGATCTGGACCAATTTGTTGGTCAAGTAAGAAGCAGGCTGCCATTGCTTTATCATCAGCAGAGACCGAGTATAGAGGAGCAGTCAATGCCACTATTCAGGCAATTTGGCTACAACATTTCCTATCTGAGCTTGGGATTAGTGTCCATCATCCAACTGTCATCGATAATCAAAGTACGCTAAAGTTTTGCAGAGATCCAGTGCAGCGGCAGCGTACCAAACACATCGAGATCCACATGCACTTCATTAGAGAACTCATTCATGATGGGATCATCGATCTTCAGTATTGTCCTAGTTCTGAGCAGATTTCTGACATTTTCACCAAGACTTTCTCTGAGCAGAAGTTTTGATTCCTATGAGATCGTCTCGGGGTGAAGGACACGACTGCCTAGCAGTTGTCTTTTCTCTACTTTTGCATTATATTTTGAGGGGGGGTTTTCTTCCCACTGGGTTTTCCCTCTTTCCTCCTTTTTATGCATTGTATATGGGTACCTAAAATGGCCGTGTTGCCGGGACTCATTCATTTTGCATCACACTCACCTAAGTTATGCTTAAGGGGGGTGTTGGTGTACATGCACTTAGACTAGCTGTGTTGGTGTACATGCACCTAGATTAGCTCCAGTTAACTTATTGCTTGCATGTGGCACATGTACACATTAACATAAGATAAAGCACACTTAGCTTTAGATAGCTTTAGTTATTGCATGTACAACTAAGCTTAACTTAGTTGCTTTTATGTATTTATTCTAAAACTAATATTGTAGAATCAATTTTTTCATTCTTTTCTCAATTCTCACTATCTTCCTTCCTTCTCTTGCAAGCTTGTTTATTGTTTTGCAGATCTAGATCTGTGTATCTCAAAAATCTTACAATTCTCTTTAATTTTGATTGCAAGTGTCATGTAGGCGAAGAAGAGCGCTAGCACAAAAGGTATGAATTAATTAGTGAGATATCTACATACTGTTTTAAAAGTTCAATTCCAAGTATATCATGAAAATTGATTGCCTCTATAATCCAGTTAACCATGAGAAGGCGTTGTAACCATCAGAGAGCGTTGTTTTACCATCGCATCAGTCAACTAAGTATTATTACCATTGTGTCTTATTACATAGGACTCCATCCACATCCTCCATTATAATAGTGATTCATTGCAGCGGCTCTGGGCAACAGTGTTCAGTAATGTCAGTAGTGATATGACAGGCTGAAATCATTGTCAAATAAGACGAAGACCAATAAAAATTAAGAAAATACAAAATAATGTATTTTAAAAAATAAATATTTTGTTTGTGTAATGTTTACTTTAGATTTAGATTTTTAATTTTTAGCCAAAACGCTAAATAATTTGGTAGCCAAAGACTTTCCTAATGCGATATACCTGCTCGCGGTAAGATAATATTTAAACCTCACAAACCAATTTAATGTGACTGACATCATTATGTAATAAGAGCATAAAAACTATGACAAGTGGAGAAAAAAATAAAATTAAAATATTTGAAAAATAAATTAAAATGATTTTTAATGTAAACTTTATAAAATGTTGTTAATTTTTTTTTGTCAATTTAAATTAATTTAGAGTCAAAAGTATATCTAATAGGTTAGAGTCAAAAGCATATCCAATACTTTAGACCCTAGGGCAGCAGGGATGTTCATGATTTTTTTGTTTGGTTCTTATTTTTCCCCAAGATGATGGTCTAGTTTGGTAGGTTTTAGAAGAATAATCGTTATTCTAAAGGTCATTTATACAAATCAATCTATCCCTACACTATTTTGTCTTTATGTCATTTATTTTTTCATTGTAAATGATAATTTATGCTTTTGCTCTCTAGAGATGTTCAATACATATAAAATACTTTCTATTTCGCTTTAATTTTGAGAAAGGGTAACTTGTAATTTACACAATAGACTGTTGCAAACCTTTGAGCACTACTAAGAGGGGTGAGGAGGGGAGTGAGGTGAATCAGTAGTTTGGTCTTCTTAATAATTTTACCAATTTAAACTTTAATTGAATTACACATATATTCACCAACACCACAATAGATTAGCTCATGAACATAAATCATATAAGAAACTAAAACAAAGTAACCCTGAGTGCAACAATACAAATCACATAAAAACAAATCCACACAAGAAACACAAGATATCTAGTGGAAAACCCTTCACCAAGAAAAAACAAACCTTACTGCTATTACGTTGCTTTGAATATTTTATTAAGAAAAATGGTCTTTTACATAGATTTGTTGACTCCCATCGGCATGGAGACTCGACCTCATACACAATAGGCTAACACCAATAAGTTAGGCGACTTACTTCTACTGATCATCTCAGAAGAATCTATTCTCACACGGATCTACAGACTATCATATGCTAAAGGCCACCACAATCAACGATCTTCGCCCAACTTTGATTGGACTTTCCAACTCTGGTTGGATGGAGAAACTGTTCCTTTTGTCGAAGCTTCAAAATCACTGCTCCTCTTTCATGAGGTTACTGCTCCTCAACACTATGTGGACCTCATTTCGTAAATTCTCCAATTGGATCCAAGACACTCTACTCAACAATATTTTAGCTCTACAAGTATGCTCTTAGAAACAAGACTCTCTGCAAATCATAATAAAAAAACACCACAAATATATGCTCTCCACTCTAGCAAAATAGTGGCCACAATCCATCCAACAAAAACTGAATAATATCACTAGTAGCTAAAAAAAAACTCATAACACACCCTCACACCAAAATATGAATGTTGAATAATACAATCAACAACATAAGACACTATGGCTATGTACCAAATGCGTCAGGAACTCCTGCAAAAATAAATGTGAGAATCGTTAATATGGAGCTCCATCAATACCAAACTTTGCTACAATTCTATGCATCACAAATCTGAAATATGGAGATCTGAATCAATATTATGCTTCAAGAAATAGATCTGCTCATATTGCTTCCACTAGAGCTCATACACTAAAGCAATCAAGTCACTATTCCTCTGAAGCATACCCACACAATGCATCCTTCTCTAACTCACTCTCATACTCAACCAAACAATACTCAACTCTAAAGTGATGTATATAAAAAGCGTTGATCAAAATTCATCTTAGACATGGGATCAAGGGCGCACAAGTTGGACTAAATCAATACACTAACATCACTACTTATGCATTAGAGGTATTCATATCATTGGAGGACCTTTTCAAACCATTCCCAACAATTGAAACTTATTCTAGAAGTATCTAGGAATTTCCTTGCCAATTTTCATCTGATTTGCATGAGGAATGCGAAGGATTTTTCATGAAAATTCTCAGTCGCATGCACAACACTACCTAAACTCGATTGTAGCCTTCAGTCGCTTGCAAATGCATGTTTCCTAGTGACAAGAACCTTTCATTCACATGGATAAGCCTCCATGGGAGCGACTGGGGTAGAGCATAAGGAAAAGCCACAAGCCCTCATCTCAGAACCTCTACCACCATTTGGATCCTCTTCTTCAACATTTGAACTCACCTCCAAACCTATGCTAAGCTCAGTAACACCTCTACAAGTAGATAAACAAGTCTCCCAAGTGTCACTACCAGGTTGACTTAAAAGGCCAATAAACAAGGTTGGAAAGAGTACCAACAAATCCTCCACTCTCCAGAAAACATCTGCACAAGCTGCAACACCTCTAATAGACTTGCAATATGCTGTAGCACATCTCCATCATCAACATAAGACCACCACACTACAAAAATTCATCGCCATGAGTATAAGCATGAAGACCTAGTTGCCAACTCAGCGAGTGTGCCAACTCATCATCAATCATAACAATTCTATCATTTGTCCATCAATACATCACAAGGTTGACATCAATGCCAACACATTCATCTCAATGCCAACTCAACTAGTTGCAACCATGCTACAATGAAGGCATCCAAAAATCAACTATTCTACAAGGGTTGACATCAATGCCAAAATGAGCTAGCTGCAACCATGAACCAATGCCAACATCAGCTAGCTAGATCCATGCGGACCATAATGCCAACATTCTCCCCCTTTAGCATTAATGGCAACCATACACAAAATCCAAACTAATCTCCTCTGTCACTCCCACTTTGACATCAATGGAAAAGGGTCAACTCCATCTGGTAAGGCAACAAGAACTGAAGCACAAATATTGGAGCAATAAACCTCTACATTTCTAAAAAGTAGTGCATATCAACCAATGACCATACTTTCCACATCAACAACAACCAACACATCACCAACCATCATCCAGAGAAACATACCAACCAACAACCTCTAGTAATAAGCAACAATATGCCAACATAAGGCAACCATACAAGCATCAATTAGAAGCATCATAATGAGAAAAAACATGCAACAATGTGCACATGAGCATCAACCAAAACTCTCCATAACAACTACAAAGCAACAACATCAATCGACCTCTCTATTCAAAACATGAGGTCAAAAACTCCAACTTTCATAGCATAGTATGAGGCACACCATGAACACCTCTAAGTGGACCATGATGTATAATAATGAATGGATGAAATAAAGAAGAGAAAATAGATGATCCCCATGAACACATTCCATCTCTAACATCAGATCCATACTAAAGTGAACTATTCCCATTGCAACATTGCTTCCTTGCCCAAGGAAAGAAGCACAATGTGGACCAAGAGTCCACATGACCATGACTAATGACATATTACAATATATATACATGGTTGTAGTAGCAATACAAAGACCTCATACATGACCAATATATGACCATAACATGACCACATGACTCATGACTAAATAACCCAATGATAGTATGGCATACGTACATGGCTCCATAAGCATTTTACATAGATATATCAATAAATACATGGCTCCTATGATAAACTCCAATGGAACAATGATTGAAATACATAATACATCATGACTATTACATCATCATTAGCCCATACATGTGGCTACAAAATGACTCCATAAGCCTATCACCATGATAACTTGATTTACAAAAGACTAGATCCTCTACCAACATAGAGTGATTGTTACAGATCCATTTGGGCATATCACTCCCATCATCCAGATCAGTGTTTTAGGGCTCATCAAACCCTAATTTCAGTTGCTACATGCCCTAAACAAGTCAACCTTTTGAATGCCTCCTTCCTAGATAGTTTCATGACTTGAAGACATCCTGAAATGATCTCTAAAGGGACCAGCACAGGTAGGCCCATGTAAGGGTGTGTTGCAGAGCAGTTAAGTCCATGCCAGGGTGCTCTGCAGAGCACTTAGGCCCTCTTTGACCTGCACTGGGCAAGATTGAGTGAAATTCACATAGGGTTTTGGGAATATTCTTATCTCTTGGAGTCTTCTAGAAGTTTCCCTCACTTATCAACTACTATGAGCTCGAAAATGGATGAGGAATGAGTTAAGATGCCTCCTATCCTCTCATCCCTTCCTCCATGGAACTAGTTCTAAGTATGGAAGGCCATTCAATACCCCCATTCATGACATAACCGCCTCCATCTTCCTATAAATAAGCACTCATCTAAGTGATCAGGGGCTGGACTTTGATGAGTTGTAAGGAGATAATGTTGCTATGAGAATTGACTTTGAGACAAGTATTGTTATGTTGCCAGAGTGTCATGATTTTGATGTGATGTGGACGGGATCAAAGCTAGAGGAGTGAATTCAAATCAAACTTCATGGTTGTAATTCTACCTTCTATTCAATAAAGTATTTGAACCTTTTTCCATATACTTATCTTGTTATATGATGCTTATATGTGTGAATGTATCTGATTCCATTTACTTGTAATTAATAGATATTTTGCTTTGATTGGTTCTTTGTCTTCTGTTGATGTTTATAGGTACTTCTCAAGCGTGTTAAGTACGGGAAGGAGCGACGAGACCGATACAAAGGAGACAAGAGGAAAGCAAAACTACAAGTAGGTCTTCTCATCCTCTTTGTCTTATGTATTGCTTATAGGAAAAGGCTAAAGTGCTTTAAACTGTTGTTCTAGATATGGCTACTTATGTAGGGAATTAGTATTTATCCGTAGATACCAAATTCTCCAAAACAAATTGGCTACTTCATTGGGGAAGATAATCCTTCCTAGTAGCTTATCCACCTCCTAGGACACTCTTGCACACCCTACTTGTTTTCATTGATTGTATTTCAGCTCTATTGCATTGAATTTTGGTAAAAAACTATGTCAATTTGCCTCTTGAAATGGCTTACTGTCACCAGCGTAGGCTTGTGAGAGACACAGTGCACTGCAGAGCACCCTTAGCTTAGGGGCAATGTTCTGAAGCGCACTGTCTCCCATTTAGGGTTGCGCTGATCCTCCTAGGGTCAGTTTCCCACCTTTGGATTGAGATTTTTGCCAAATTTCTTCTATTTGATTGCTTGTTGATTGGTCAATGAATGTCATGTCTCAGAAAACAAGATTTTATCTCCTTTGCTAGCCCTACTTTGACTTAGTTGATTAATGTTTTTTAAATGTTTTCTTTGACATTATCGATGCATAGTCAAAGTTAGATTATAGTCTATTAATCTTTGTTTGAAAGAAAGTGTCATAAAAGTCTTCTTTTCCTTCGAAAAAGAACTGTCATAAAGTCTTCGTTCTTGAAAAAAATCTTGATTGATTGTATGTGCATTAGTTTCCTATTGTTCATATTCACATTAAGGAAATCGAAAAGAAATACATGCATTTTGCATTAAAAAGGTTTGTGTGTGCTCATAGGAATAGTTGAGGGAAATTGCATTAGATTGTGCTCTTTGCTTTTTGATCGAAATAAATATGATTTCTCTATCCCTATTAGAAAATATTTTCATTGTTAAATTGAATGGAAATAATGCTTATCATAATAAATGGATCCCTAGGTATTTCAGAATACATTGTGTGGTGAACTTGAAAGGAAAATTCCTAAGCAAGATCAACTTAAAATTAACCTCAATTTACCTAATGGAGCATTGTCATTTAACGAAAAAATTTAGAGATCTAGGCTAGAGACATGTTCCGGTGTCGTAAAACATGGCAGCTGTCACTAACTTGTTTGCAGTACATCTCGAATGTGATACCTCATTCCATGTATGTGAGTATATCGTAGCTCGTCCATGTACCTTCGGGTATATAGGGCGGTATTACAGTACGTAAAGTTTATGGGAATGCTCTCACTATGTGATTTTTCATTAGACAACGCTAATACAGATTAGGCTTCCACGTACTTGGGAGGAAAACACTAGGTTGCTATCCATCCTTAGGTAACCAAGTTGGCCACCTTGTACACTGTGATACGCCGAACACAACATTCGATGAGATTATTTGCCCGTACTTCTCGGTTTGCCGGGAGGTATTCTACAGTTCACAGTTTCTTGGTAAACCTTTTTCCTAGATTATCCCTCTTTTGTTTTGTTATGTTACTTTGATTAAAATAAAATTAATTGACCGTGGATAACATCCTCCACGCTCACTCCTTAGTTGATCTTAGGTTGAGACATATGGCAACAAATCTAGAGTCCGTTGATCAAGGAATTCCTTTTGATGGGAATCATAGTCATTTTCCTCCTTTTCGAAATATTGGTGCTCCTTATATGGCTACATTGTACCTTCTGAGAATTACCATTGGCCTGCCAGTATGGTTGTTTTCAACCTCCTTGGTTCAAAATGTCTTTATTTCTCCGCAATCAAGTACTCCTCCAACTGGATAAAATCAACCTCCAGTGGATTCTAAAGTTAACCCTTTGCCTTCTTCCTCAGTTATTTCTTCCTCCCCTTCTTCCTCTTCGCCTGGTGAAAGTATTGGTACTAGTAACTAGGTGGCTAAGAAGAAGAAGAAAGGGAAGAAGATGAAGAAGAAGCAAATTCAGCAAAGGGTAAACTAAGCAACCATTGCTTTGAATGCAACATCTGATGAGAAACCGTCCGTCAAGCCTCATAAGGTTCAATATCCATGCAAACTTTGTACGGGAGGCCATATTCTTCGAAATCGTCTTGATATTCCTCAGATCATAGAAGAATGGTCTTTTTGTTCACATCATCCTGTGTCATCAACTTTTAGAGATCATGCTGGTGACACACCATCAACTAGTGGTAGTAAAGTTCATGGAAAGTGTTATCTCAAAATCAGGCCCTGGAAGGCTGCAGACCAGGAAGACTTTAAGTAACTATTTCAAACCAATCTTTTAGCTAAGGCTTAGCCTCCTTAGCTTGAGAGGGCTCTCTCAAAGGATTAAAGATTTTGATTATGATCAAGATGACTAACTCTTGTGAAACAAATAAAAATGAAAATGGTGGAAACAAAACTAACAAGTATCCATTGGGCTTATGGAGTTATATATGATTCAATATTAACAGTAGGGTTGGCTTTGCATAAAAGTCAAGGCATTCAGATTTCAACATATGTAGAGCATACCAAACACATAGAAGGCAGTTTACGAGTATATGAAGGAAATTAGAACACTATAAGCGATTTCTAAGTAATCAAATACTCATAACACTGTATATAACATGAAAAGACAACAAAGAAACTCATACATTGAACTCTCTATGATTCTTGAGAAGCATAAGCCAGTACTGTATTACCAAAAAAACAGAGTCTTTACATAAGCCAAATATCAGAGCTTTTGTTTATAAATTTCCAACCCTTATTACATTGCTCTTTCTCCTATATATAGAGCTCTTCTACCTAACTGAGATTCCTCCTCCAACATGAGGGGAACTCGAATTCTACTTCTTATGACACCTATTCAAATTCTAACTATCTATTAAATGTAACAAACTGCTAACTGGACTTTTTAGAGATCGAAGTCCTAACTGCTAACTGCTAATAATAGCCTTAATTACAATCGTTTTCGCTCTTTGACAAGTAGTCCTTCTTTTTAGTTTGGCTGTGGTGGATGTTCGAAGCTCCATACTGGTCCTCCATGTTACATCTTCTCCATTTGCCCCTGAAAAGTAGGAAACTGCCCTGTTTATCTGCCTTTGGTTTTCTTCAAAGATATTCGAATCCAATGAACCATGCCCTTCATCTTTGATTATGCAAGATATATCAGAATGCCACATCCTTGATGTGATGTCAACCTTCTCCATGTGTGAATACAAAAGCTCCTCCAAGTTGTCTGGCATATCATGGACTATAGTAAATATGATCACTTTATCACAAAAAGTTTAGGGTTGGGTTCGAATACGTGTTTCCTCCACCTGTCTTGACCTTGTTGAAAGTTGATACCTTTAGATTATCCTTTGAAGATATTTCTTTTTCAAAACTTTTCCTTCGGTCTCTCAAAATCGGTTGACTGAGTTCAAATTTTGTAGCTTCAGCAATTTCGTAGTGCGCTACGAAACTACTGAGCATTAGTTACCATCTTTAGCAGTTTCGTAGTGCGCTACGAAACTGCTGTATAATTCCAAAAACACAGTTTCAACCAAAAAATTTGCTATTTCATCCTTTTCCATTGCTCCAAAGCTTTCCAAAACTGAGTGAAAATGTATGATTCTTCAAGAGAGATTATAACAAGGAAAACCATCAAAATTTGAAACATAACCTTACTTGATGTGGGACTTCTTTAAGGAGATTCTTTCTGCTGGCTTAACTGTATCTTTAAGTCCTCAATTTGTTTCTTCATGACTCTGATCCCAGCTCTCAGGTTTGAATTGACCTTTCTGATGAATTGTGCTTCCTTTATGGCAGGGACAGTCCAGCTACGGAATTGAACATTAAAATCAACCACCTCGAGTATTTGAAATGTTTTGTCCTCCCACCGAGCTTGCATTTGGTTAAAATAAGCCTCCTTGATTGCAAATTTCCTGGAAGCTTTCTTCAGTCTAGCGATTTCAAAGTTTGCCAATTCCAACCTCCTTTTCAAATCTTCCACATTATCTTCATCTTGAAGGGTAACTGCTTTTTCTTTATCTTTTCCTTCATGAGGCTGTGTCACCTCCCCTGTTTCATCTGCTCTTGGCAGTACCTCCTGTATTTGTTTAAACTTCCTCGTTATGGGTCTTCTGGGCTTAAAGACAAATTGATCAACCTGATCATCAAACTTGAGTTTTTTCGAGGCTTTGACTCTCTTAGCCTTGTCTTTTCCTGACTCTGTCAAATTTGCTTGGGCTATGGGAGATTCTTCAATATCAATGGCTTGCAGTAAGTCATTTAAGTCTCCCTTTGAAACAGGGCTTTCTTCAATAATCACTGACTTGCCTTTTTCTTTAGCTACCTGGCTCCTAGTCCTTCTTCTTTGAACTCCTTCACCTGTGCTTGATTCATGTGCACTTTCTTTGACTTGAGTTTTCTCTTTAAGGGACTGTTGGGGTGTATCCTAGATAGTCAGTGGCTTGGCAGATTCTCTTACTTGTTTCCTAGCCTTCAACTTTGAAAACCTCCTGGATCTGGTTTCTACCTGATGGCCAGTCCCTACCTACTCTCTGGAGTTCATGCAGAACAATCAACTTAATTAAACCGTGGTGAGATAATGAGGTCTCACAGGCTTCTTTCCTTAGCTGCACCTTATCACACATTTTACTTAAGCTACGGAATAAGTAAAAAGGTAGATCAATGGATATATTTCCTGTGAAATGTAGCAGAAGCTTGAAATGATATGAATACACCTTGTTATATTGGCCTTCACAGGTAAGGTACCTCTGTATACAGGTAAGAAGATTGGTATATGAGTCTTTGACATAATTTCTAGGCACCAACTTGTTTAAATCTGAGTTAATGTATTCTGGCTTTAGAAACTCTTTGCAGGGAGTCATATCAAATTTGAAATTCTTAAACCAAGTTTCTTGTCCCCTTGGAATCTCAATAACTATGGATATTACCTCTGGTGAGACTTGTAATTCGAGCATCCCAACCTTTGAATTCAGCCCTGTGAAATTCAAAGAAAATTCCTTGGTGATTTGTGCATGACCTCCCTGTAGTTTCTCACAAAAATTCCAACATCCAACCTGCTTGAATGCATGGTCAACTTCTTTGTGTTTCAAGATAATGTCTACACCTTCAAGTTCGTTTCTCAAACATCTGCCTAATCTGTGGTCTTTTCTTTCTGTCGATCCCTCCATGAAGGTTTGAAACACTGTCACTGCTCAAACTTCAATCTCTGCCTTGCTTGAATGGCTGCCTCGCTTGATAACAATGTATTCAAATTGAAAACTTGCATACTTGTTCCTTATGCAACGAATACAATCATCATTAAGACTATGAATACCTGACTTTTCTTGGAACTTGCAATCCGTGTGTACCAATGTACCTAGTGGTTGTAATGATGGAGATAAGCAGTTGGACATGATATGTGGAGTGTATAAGCTGACAGTGAATGATGCAACCATAACTGAACTTGACAGATTTTATAGTTAGGAAAGATTCGCTGCGGATTGCACGAATCTCCGATTTCGTAGCGCAGTTAGTGTAAAATTTGAATTATGCGCTACGAAATCACCTAAAACATGTTGCGCTACGAAACTGCTAAAAAGGATTTATGCGCTGCTAAAACACTTCAAAATGACTATGCGCTACGAAATCACCTAAAGTGCTTTGTGGCACATAGTAGCCTTTGAACAAAACTGACACATGGTTATGAGACTGGTGATGAATGAGAATGCATAGTTGACTCAAGACTCCTAAGACTCAGACTCTAAGGCAAACAAAAATCAAACTTAGAATAGCACCGACCTTTACCATCAAACTAATGTGAGAAATTTTGGCATTCGAATTCTTAAGTGATAACAGTGGCTCCACTTGGGATGGTGTGCTCCTGTAGTACACTAAGAACTCGCAGGTCCAGTGCTTTATCCATTTTAGGACAAACATAGATTTGCTTGATGAGAATCTTTTTCCAGCTTCTTGAGCCTTCACTTTGGGCTTAAGCTTTCTGTTCAGCTTGTCATTATTTGCAACAAAAGAAAAACTGATAAAACGGGTATATACAATGTTATGGGAAACTGGTAGAATTTTGATCAATAATAATGCTTTAGGAACCTGCCATTGACAGGTCCTCCAACATATGGTTTTCCATCAATCTCTTGCAGAATGTAAGTGTTGTTTCCATGAAAAGCAGAAATTTGATATGGCCCTTTCCACAAATTTTCAAATTTACTGTGCTTACCTTTTTCTTCAATTCTAGCTTCCCATTTCAACACTCTATCCTAGATCTGAAAAGTAACTTCTTTGATCTTCTTATCAAATGTTCTCTTGATTCTGTTCTGACTTTGTTGATGAATGTCATACACCTCATTTCTTTTCTCCTGTAAGGTTATCAGCTGATTGATCCTTCTTGGTATAGCGTTTTGTTCCTCCTCTAATCCTTGAATCAGCTTCATTACAGGTACTCCAAGGGATGTTGGAAATATGGCTTCAGCACCGTATACTAACTCATATGGCGACATTCCAATGGATCTCTTTGTACAAATCTGGTCAGCCCATAAGGCATATTTCAATTTCAAATGCCAAGATTTCTTATTTTCCTGCAGCAGCTTCTTGATTATCCTCACAAGGCTTTTGTTTGATGATTCAGCAAGGCCATTCCCTTGCAGATAATAAGCAGTAGAGTGTCCAAGAGAAATGTGATATTGATGGCAAAAATTAATCATCTTCTTGGACTTAAAAGCTTGAGCATTGTTAGTTATAATCTTCATTGGGCAACCAAATCTTGATAATATATTATTTTCTATGAAAGAGATAATCACTGAATCATTTGCTTGCCTTGTTGGGACCGCTTCGATCCATTTGGTAAAGTAATCAGTGGCTGTGAGAATCCAGTGATGCTGACCTGATGAAGGAGGATGAATTTCCCCTATAAAATCCAATCCCCATTGCTGGAAGGGCACTTCAACATATATAGGAACTAAAGGAAATGGCACAAGCTTCCTGTTTCCTTCAAACACTTGACATTCATGACATGTAGCTACCTTTTTATAGATATCTCTGAACATAGTTGGCCAAAAATATCCAGCCCTCAAGATCTTGTTTGGAGTAGCTTTCCAATAGTGATTTCCTCCACAATCTCCCTTATGGAATTCATCAATTAATTTATCAACTTCTTCTTCAATGAGACAATTTAACAATATCCCTCCTGCATCTTTCCAAAACAAATTTTGGTCATACACAAAATATCTTAAAGATTTCAGCTTGACAAACTGGGATTTGGATTTTGAAAGATTAGAAGGGGCTTTATTATGCTGCAAAACAAATGCTACGTGCTTGTACCATTCTGAAACCAAGAATTTTTCATTTATGTGGACCAACTCCTCTTCATTTTCAGAAATTTTTGAGATCTCTGTACTCAAGTTAATATCAAGACAGTCCAAATTTGATTGTATCAGCAGCTTGGCTAAGCCTTGACCCTTTACCAACTTTGTGGGTTTAATCTCAATGTCATACTCTAACAATTTTTCTATCCACTTGCCCCTTTTTCCATCTGGATAAGCCTGTGTTAGAATATCCTTTATAACAACATTTGGAACGTAGGCAACAATGTGAGAATGCAAAACATAGATTCTGAAATCCTTTATTGGTTTCACCAAGGCATAGGCTTGCTTCTCTAGGACATTATACTTAAGTTCAACATTTGCTAATGTCTTGCTAAAGAAAGAAATAGGTTGTTCAGTACCTTGACTTCCCTTTTGCAGCAGAACTCTAGCAATTGTATCCTCAGAAGAAAATGTAAAAATAAGGAATTCCTTGGTAAAATCTGGGCTGATAAGTACTGGTGCTTGTGTGAGTGCCTTTTTTATCTCCTCAAAATATTTCTTTGCTTCAGCGGTCCACTTAAAGTCCACTCCCTTTTTCAACATCTTTGTTATACTCTTGACAACTTCAGAAAAGATAGGAATGAATCGTCTAAAAAAGTTAACTTTTCCAAGGAAGGATTGAATCTCTTTCCTAATTCTTGGCATATCTAACTTTTGAATTGCACTAACTCTATTAGGATCAATACTAATTCCTTCTTCAGAAATGATATGACCAAGAAGTTTGCCAGAGGTTAAAGCAAAAATACTTTTGGTTGGATTAAGGGAAATACCAAACCTTCTATATTTTAGCAAAATTCTTTCAAGGTGCTTCAAATGATCTTCTTCTCTCTTTGAAAAAACTGTGATGTCATCAAGATAAACCACCACTGATTTGTCCTTTTCTTCAGCAAAATCAATATCCATTGCTCTCTGGAAAGTGGCTTCTGCATTCATGAGACCAAAAGGCATCTTGGCGTACATGAATGTTCCCCATGGTATTGTGAAGGTTGTTTTCTCTTGATCATCTGGATGAACAAGAATCTGATTGTACCCTGAGAAACCATCAAGCATAGACATCCTTTGTGAACCAACAATGTTTTGCAGAATCAAATCCATCTTGGGAAGAGGATAATTATCTTTTAATGAAGCTTTATTCATATTTCTAAAGTCTATACAAATCCTGATCTCTCCATTCTTTTTCCTAACTAGGACCAAATTAGCAAGCCAATTTGAGAATCTGATTGGAACAATAATCTTAGCATCAAAAAGTTTTTTCACTTCCTTTTCAATCAATGGCATAAGAAGAGGATTAATTCTTCTTAACTTCTGCTTGAAAGGTTTTTCATTCTCCTTAATAGGAATGGTATGTTGTATAATTGAGGAATCATATTGTTTCAAGTCAGCATAGCTCCATGCAAAAACATCAATGAACCTTTTCATCATCTCAACATATTTAGTCTTCATATCAGCTGAAAGAAATTTTGAAATCTTGACCATCTTGGGTACAACTGAATCTCCTAAATTGCAGCTTTCCACCTCTTCCTCATCAGCTTGTAATTTTGGGGCTTTGAATACATCGTTTTGATCAAACAATTTCTCAAGGGGAATGAGACCTTTTGGAATTAAGTTGTTTTTTAATTGTAAGACTTCAGACTTTTCCTTTGATTCCACAAACATATTTTGCTGATCCATTTGAGTGCTCTGAAATTCTTCCTTTAACTCAATGAAATTCCTCACCTACTGATCATCCTCAAAGACCTGCCAATTAATGATGTTATCTGGTATAACTGGTCGGTGACGAACCTCCACCTCATATTTTTCAGAAGAGTGTATAGGAATAATAAAAAGGCTGGCAGAAACAACAAGAGAGTCTGCAATAGAGTTTTGGTCTCTGGTTTTGATACTAAAAGTATGAGCCTGAAACTTTTCCAACATATCCAACACTAAGTTTCTATATGCCCTCATCCTTACATCCTTGGTTTGGTAAGCACCTTCCACTTGTTTTATTACCAATTCAGAATCTCCACAAACAACAATGTTTCTAGCTTTCAACTTTAACAAAGCTTCTAAACCCAAAATCAGAGATTCATACTCGGCCATATTGTTAGTGCAATCAAAATTTAGCTTGTAGGAGAGAAACTTGCTTTCTTTATCAGGACTTGTGATCCAAATCCCAGATCCTGCCCCCTCTCTTCCTGCTGATCCATCAAAATATAATGACCACCAACCTGTTGTCTCATTTTCATCTTCTTGTTGATCTCCTTGGCACTGGTCTCCTGAAAGCTTATCCTCTAATTCTTCTCTAGCTGACTCATTGAAAAGGATGGTTGATCCGAGACCAGTATCAAATGAATAAATGGGAAAGTTTTGAGGTTTATCTTTGCTGCTTACCATATAATCCATTCTGGTCTCCTGATATAGCCTCCTTTGCTCACCAAAAACAGGGATAGTGGCATAGATAAAGTCCATCTGCATCGCGCCCTTGATTTTTGCTGCCCACGATCTTGAAAGAAGCATCCCAAACTTAGGTGGAATGTCAGCCACAACAATGTCCATAACAATTGTTTTCGCTGGAATTTGTGTGAGACCCAGAACAACATCTTTAATCAAACCAATGCATTGAACTCTTTTTGAATCATAGGAAAATAAATCCTTATATGGTCTAGTTACCTCTAATCCCAGTCTTTCCATGATCACCTTGGGCATAAGATTATGAGATGCCCCTAAATCTAACATAGCATTATGTAAAGTCATATCATGAATGCTAATGCTTATGTAGAAAGGAGGAAACTCTTCATTCTGTTCATCTTCAAGTCTTGGACCCAAGTAAATAACAGGATTATCTTCTTGTACATTTAAGATATCAGCTACTCCTAGTTGTGAATTGAGCATTTCAACAATCTTACTTTTGTATTTGTCTACCTTGAGGATTTCACTAAAGGGGACTGATATCTTGATTTTTGAAATCTCATTCTCAAGGTTAAAGACAGAAACAATCTTCTCAATTTCTTTAGTAGGGGATGGAGCTTGAATATCCTTTTTTCCAGGTGGAGAATCATCTTTACCTTCAGCAACCTTTGAGTTGTCCTTCTTATCTTCAACAGAATTTGAGGCATTCTTCTTGGGCTGTGCTTTGCTTGCTGTAATGGGCACGTTTCTATTCCTGAGATTGTACTGCTTTTGCATATCAAAGATAGCATGCTGATACCCCTTTAAATAGTCTGAAGGTTCTTTTCCTGGTTTGGTCATACTGGACTCATCATGTTCTTCCTTAGTCAAGAAAATCCTTGACACTTCTTCCTCAAGACAATGGATGGACTCCTCAGGAATTTCAGGTTCATCTTCTTCATCCACCAAACTTTGTTGGAAAGGAGGTCTTACTGGAGAATCTGGCTGTTGATTTCTATTTTCTCTTGGCCTTTGCTGATTTTGAGGTCTTCTGAACTGAGGATTCCTAAATTGAGGTTCCTGCTATGCTGGAGGAGTAGAGTATTCCCAAGAGCCAACCGATCCATCAATTTTTCCATGATCTTCATCATTGAGTCAAACTTATCTTCTGGAGCTGAAGTGGAAGGTTTCTCTTCTTCTTTTAGTCTAGCTTTTGCCATCTTTGATTTCTTAGCAACAATCATGTTTACTTCCACTTTAATTGCATCATTTTGCATGTCAGCAAGAGTAGCAGAATCCCTTTCTCTGAGTAACAGAGAAAATTCAAAATCAAATGCTTCGGCATATCTCAGTTGTGCCAAGGCCCCAGGAGGTTTCAAATGGGCTGGGATGGAATTGTATATTTTATTAAACCTCTTGGAGAGGTTTTGGGCAGTTTCATTAGGAGCTCTTCTAAGATTGTTGTATTCAGTAAGAGCTTGGACAGGGTTAGTTATGTTTCCCCATTTCCCTAGAAAACTATCTTCAAACTCTGCCCAACTGTGAATGCTTCCAGCTGTAAGAGCCTTAAACCATTTTCTAACCTCTCCAATGAAGGTTTGTGCAAACAATATTAGCTTCACATACTCATCATCAACTTCCTCTCTGTCAGCAAAATCATTGAATCTGTCTACATGTTCTTCTACTGTGATTTCTTCATCCCCACCCCATGTTGGAATTCTAGCAGCATATTTGCTCGGAAGGTCATGTAAAATAGCAGGGAGGGCTAGTGGAGCATACCTAGCAGGTACAGCCATAATTAATGGAGGAGAAGTGATGCCAGGTACTATAACAGTGGAACCATAACTGATATGAGATGGATTTCATAGTGTCTGATAACTACTAGGACTAGCAGAGGCAGATGATAAAGCGTTGATACGAAAAGGACTATTTGGACTTTGCAAACCACTGACAAATGAACTCCAATTTGGAAGGGGTAGACCAGTTTTAGATTTGAGTAAGACTTCAAAAGGATCAAGCTCTTTGAGTTTATTTAAATCCTCCTCTTTTAACAACAATTCTGAAGTAACAACCTCCCAAAATTCCTCCTTATCTTTTTGTGACACTAAGGACGAAGTATCAATACCTCTTTTTTGTAAATCTAAAATAATTCCAATCAGTTATTCTTCATTTTCAGACCTCAAAAACACCTCATGAATCGTATCATCAACAATTTTGTCCTCAGAACTTCTTGAAAATTCAGAGAGAAAAGATTTTGAAAAATATGAAGTACCTGGTGTTTCAGTAAATCTTTGTCTTCTCCTTGGAATGGTGTTTGGATTGTCCACAGGAGTAGGTGGATCTAGATCAGGATTGCTCTGTGTATATCTCCCTCTCGAAGCCACCTTTTAATCTTTTAAAAATGTATGGAGTCACCAAGGTAGATTGCAGCCTCGAAAAGTCTTCTGAGCTCCTGCTACCTTCAGAAGTTCAGTCTCTTGATTTTGGGAATGATTAATTGTCAGACTCCCGGCAGACGCACCAAAATTTTATCTCAAAATCAGGCCCTAGAAGGCTGCAGACCAGGAAGACTTCAAGTAACTATTTCAAACCAATCTTTTAGCTAAGGCTTAGCCTCCTTAGCGTGAGAGGGCTCTCTCAAAGGATTAAAGATTTTGATTATGATCAAGATGACTAACTCTTGTGAGACAAATAAAAATGAAAATTGTGGAAACACAACTAACAAGTATCCATTGGGCTTATGGAGTCATATATGATTCAGTATTAACAGTAGGGTTGGCTTTGCATAAAAGTCAAGGCATTCAGATTTCAACATATGTAGAGCATACCAAACACATAGAAGGCAGTTTACGAGTATATGAAGGAAATTAGAACACTGGAATGGATTTCTAAGTAATCAAATACTCATAACACTGTATATAACATGAAAAGACAACAAAGAAACTCATACATTGAACTCTCTATGATTCTTGAGAAGCATAAGCCAGTACTGTATTACCAAAAAAAACAGAGTCTTTACATAAGCCAAATATCAGAGCTTTTGTTTATAAATTTCCAACCCTTATTACATTGCTCTTTCTCCTATATATAGAGCTCTTCTACCTAACTAAGATTCCTCCTCCAACATGAGGGGAACTCGAATTCTACTTCTTATGACACGTATTCAAATTCTGACTATCTATTAAATGTAACAAACTGCTAACTGGACTTTTTAGAGATCTAAGTCAAATAGGAGTATAACTCCATATCATGCTAATAATAGCCTTAATTACAATCATTTTCGCTCCTTGACAAGTAGAACTTCTTTTTAGTTTGGCTGTGGTGGATGTTCGAAGCTTCATACTGGTCCTCCATGTTACATCTTCTCCATTTGCCCCTGAAAAGTAGGAAACTGCCCTGTTTATCTGCCTTTGGTTTTCTTCAAAGATATTCGAATCCAATGAACCATGCCCTTCATCTTTGATTATGCAAGATATATCAGAATGCCACGTCCTTGATGTGCTGTCAACCTTCTCCATGTGTGAATACAAAAGCTCCTCCAAGCTGTCTGACATATCATGGACTATAGTAAATATGATCACTTTATCACAAAAATTTTAGAGTTGGGTTCGAATATATGTTTCCTCCACCTGTCTTGACCTTGTTGAAAGTTGATACCTTTAGATTATCCTTTGAAGATATTTCTTTTTCAAAACTTTTCCCTCGGTCTCTCAAAATTGGTTGACTGAGTTTAAATTTTGTAGCTTCAGCAGTTTCGTAGCGCTGAGCATTAGTTACCATCTTCAGCAGTTTCGTAGCGCGCTACGAAACTGCTGTGTAATTCCAAAAACATAGTTTCAACCCAAAATTTTGCTATTTCATCCTTTTCCATTGCTCCAAAGCTTTCCAAAACTGAGTGAAAATGTATGATTCTTCAAGAGAGATTATAACAAGGAAAACCATCAAAATTTGAAACATAACCTTACTTGATGTGGGACTTCTTTAAGAATATTATTTCTGCTGGCTTAACTGTGTCTTTAAGTCCTCAAGTTGTTTCTTCATGACTCTGATCCCAGCTCTCAGGTTCGAATTGACCTTTCTGATGAATTGTGCTTCTTTTATGGTAGGGACAGTCTAGCTACGGAATTGAACATTAAAATCAACCACCTCGGGTATTTGAAATGTTTTGTCCTCCCACCAAGCTTGCATTTGGTTAAAATAAGCCTCCTTGATTGCAAATTTCCTGGAAGCTTTCTTCAGTCTAGCAATTTCAAAGTTTGCCAATTCCAACCTCCTTTTCAACTCTTCCACATTATCTTCTTCTTGAAGGGTAACTGCTTTTTCTTTATCTTTTCCTTCATGAGGCTGTGTCACCTCCCCTGTTTCATCTACTCTTGGCAGTACCTCCTGTATTTGTTTAAACTTCCTCGTTATGGGTCTTCTGGGCTTAAAGACAAATTGATCAACCTGATCATCAAACTTGAGTTTTTTCGAGGCTTTGACTCTCTTAGCCTTGTCTTTTCCTGACTCTATCAAATCTGCTTGAACTAGGGGAGATTCTTCAATATCAATGGCTTGCAGTAAGTCATTTAAGTCTCCCTTTGAAATAGGGCTTTCTTCAATAATCACTGACTTGCCTTTTTCTTTAGCTACTTGGCTCCTAGTCCTTCTTCTTTGAACTCCTTCACCTGTGCTTGATTCATGTGCACTTTCTTTGACCTGAGTTTTCTCTTTAAGGGACTGCTGGGGTGTATCCTGGATAGTCAGTGGCTTGGTGGATTCTCTTACTTGTTTCCTAGCCTTCAACTTTGAAAACCTCCTGGATCTGGTTTCTGCATGATGACCAGTTGTTGTTGGAATATCTTTTGCAACTTGAGGACTGAGACCGGTCTCGTTCTTGAAACCAGACATGAATATGAATGTGTGATAGTCCCTACCTACTCTCTGGAGTTCATGCAAAACAATCAACTTAATTAAACCGTGGTGAAATAATGAGGTCTCACAGGCTTCTTTCCTTAGCTGCACCTTATCACACATTTTACTTAAGCTACGGAATAAGTAAAAAGGTAGATCAATGGATATATTTCCTGTGAAATGTAGCAGAAGCTTGAAATGATATGAATACACCTTGTTATATCGGCCTTCACAGGTAAGGTACCTCTGTATACAGGTAAGCAGATTGGTATATGAGTCTTTGACATAATTTCTAGGCACATACTTGTTTAAATCTGAGTCAATGTATTCTGGCTTTAGAAACTCTTTGCAGGGAGTCATATCAAATTTGAAATTCTTAAACCAAGTTTCTTGTCCCCTTGGAATCTCAGTAACTGTGGATATTACCTCTGGTGAGACTTGTAATTCGAGCATCCAAACCTTTGAATTCAGCCCTGTGAAATTCAAAGAAAATTCCTTGGTGATTTGTGCATGACCTCCCTGTAGTTTCTCACAAAAATTCCAACATCCAACCTGCTTGAATGCATGCTCAACTTCTTTGTGTTTCAAGATAATGTCTACACCTTCAGGTTCGTTTCTCAAACATCTGCCTGATCTGTGGTCTTTTCTTTCTGCTGATCCCTCCATGAAGGTTTGAAACACTGTCGCTACTCAAACTTCAATCTCTGCCTTGCTTGAATGGTTGCCTCGCTTGATAACTGCCTCGCTTGATAACAATGCATTCAAATTTAAAACTTGCAGACTTGTTCCTTATGCAACGAATACAATCATCATTAAGACTGTGAATACCTGGCTTTTCTTGGAACTTGTAATCCGTGTGTACCAATGTACCTAGCAGTTGTAATGATGAAGATAAGCGGTTGGACATGATATGTGGAGTGTATAAGCTGACAGTGAATGATGCAACCATAACTGAACTTGACAGATTTGATAGTTAGGAAAGATTCACTGCAGATTGCACGAATCTCTGATTTCGTAGCGCATTCAATGTAAAATTTGAATTATGCGCTACGAAATCACCTAAAACATGTTGCGCTACGAAACTGCTAAAAAGGATTTATGCGCTGCGAAAACACTTCAAAATGACTATGCGCTACGAAATCACCTAAAGAGATTTGTGGCACATAGTAACCTTTGAACAAAACTAACACATGGTTATGAGACCGATGATGAATGAGAATGCATAGTTGACTCAAGACTCCTAAGACTCAGACTCTAAGGCAAACAAAAATCAAACTTAGAATAGCACCGACCTTTACCATCAAACTAATGTGAGAAATTTTGGCATTAGAATTCTTAAGTGATAACAGAAAGAAGGGTAAAGTTAAGCTTCCTTATAGGTTATGTGAAGGGAATCACCCCATTCACCTTTGTCCCTATCTGGATGAAGCCAAAAAGGTGTTCGATAATCATCTTGCTTCACCGTTGTGACTTCCATCTGGTTACAGGAGACTATCACTTAATCCTTCACTAGTTGATAAAGTGACTGACCCAACTCAACCATCGGTCGAACCCACTCTCTTTGAATGTGAATCCCATTTGTCTATACCTGACCAATCACAGGTCGAGAAAATAGTTGACCCGATTTCACCTTCAGTTAATCATACCTTTCCCAAAGAGAGTGAATATGATACCATCAGGTTCTTTTCATTTCTTTATATTCCAATGTGCTTGGAGGAAATCCTCCTGTTCCATCAAGACAGGAGGAAAATCCTCTTGCTCTCGTAACTCAAGGGGTTAATTCTCCTATTTCTACGGTACCCCCTCCAAGTAGTCTGGTCACTTCCTTCAATTGGAATCGACTGGTAGGATGGCGTCTTCCTTCTTATGTGCCTTTCCAGATCATATTACAGGTTTGTAATATGATTGTACCTAGTACTATTATAGATGAAGGTGCATCTGTGAGTATCCTTTCCTCCACTGCTTGGAAAGTGCTTAGTTCGCCGCCACTTGTGCCTGTTACCCAGAATCTGTTGGCTTTTAATAGAGGAACTAGTCAACCATTAGGGGTCCTTCCTCAGTTTCCTATTACTTTGGGAGGAAAAATTGTTTACCTTGGTGTGATGGTAGTCCCAAGCCCTTTAGATTAAAATTTACTTCTTGGGCGCGACTATGTTTATGACATGGGAGCTATTGTTTCAACACTCTTTCGAGTGATTTGTTTCTCGCATGAAGGTTGAATTGTCACCGTTGACTAACTTTCATTTCATGGTCCAAATATGGCTTCCAGAAAACCATCTTCCCTAAGTGGTCCTTTTGTACCAATGGTATCATCCCCACCATGGGTTAATTATGTGGCAACCCGTTCCATGCCTACATCAACTGACGATCAATTCAGTGATGTTGTACATTATGTACTGGGGGCATTAGAACCAGATCTCTCTAATGGATTCCTTGCTACAGATCCCTTCCAGAGCATTGTTCTCCCATCTGATGAGAACCTCTTGGAAGTCATGACCTCTTATGAGTCGTGATCAAAGGGCGTGAGGATAGTTCCTGGTCTTGTGTCAACCTCGTTAAAAAATGAAACAAAGGGCATGAGGATAGTTCCCGGTCTTGTGTCAACCTCGTTAAAAAATGAAACAAAGGGTACGAGGATAGTTCCTTGCCTTGTGTCAAGCTCGTTAAAAAATGAAACAAGGAATACAAGGATAGTTCATTGTCTTGTGTCAACCTTGTTAAAAAATGAAACAAGGAATATGAGGATAGTTCTTTTAATGTGTCGACCTTTTTAAAAAATGAAACAAGTCCTAGAGCATAGTTCCTTGTCTTGTATCAAGCTCATTAAAAAATGAAACAAGTAATTTGAGCAGAGTTCCTTGTCTTGTGACAAGCTCATTAAAAAATGAAACAAGGTCCCCTGGAGCAAAGTTCCAATTCGAGTCTTTGATTAGATCTCGTAAAATCCCAGTTGAGTGTTTCACCTGATCTCGTAAATGAACCTTCATTCCATCCACCTGATAGCCACGAGTAGTCTACTTAGGTGAATGCAATGAAGCTTGGGGGGCATGCACCTAGTTTCGAGTCATCATGCTGGGGGCATGTAAACCAATCTCAAGCATAGTTGTTCATTTCAAGCTTGTGTAAAAATGAAACTGAATTCAAGCATAGTTTTTCATTTCAAGCTTGTGTAAACATGAAACTAAATCCAAGCATAGTTTTTCGTTTCAAGCTTGTGTAAACATGAAACTGATTCAAAGCATAGTTCCCTATGGTTCAAGCTTGTGTAAAAATGAACCCATCTCCATTTTAACCCTCATGAATACCATTCTATCAGCCTTTTCCTTCAGATGGGCCTTGGTTTTTCTCCTTCCATCGTCACTATCTGCTTGGCTAATCATACGCTTTCACTTGGTTGTTTTACCCTTTTTGAGGAACAGTTGCAATGAGTGGTCTTATTATCCAACCTCTTCACATAAATCAACATGTTTTAAGAAGTTCCAACATCACTAGAACCAGTTTCTATCCTAGACACCACCCATTCGTCAAATTGGAGTTCTCTTTAAGCTCTTTTCAGACTCTCTAAATATGAAAATATTATTTAGCGCTTGTCCTTTTCAGCTCGTTAACGGATTGGAAATGACATCTACTCAGTATAAGTTTAACCCTTTTCCGGACTCAGATATATTATTTACGAGAAAGGAATACGTTGATCGAACTTGGTCAATAGGTTCTCTCTCGCATTGTTTTATGCTTTTTTGGGCTTGAGAGACAAATCTACGAAAAATAAATTGTGGAGTTTTCTTTTCGTCCCTTTTAAAACTCTATAAACATGAAAAGGACCAAGTTATCTTTGCCTTTAAACTCGTTAAAACATAAAATAGTGACAAACTTGTCGATCATGACAAGATCGAGTTTCATCTTCGCTAGACTCGTTAAAACATCACATAGTGATGGATTCACCGGAAGAGTGGAATTTTACAACAAGCATATGTTATCCTCCTCAAGCTTGATAAAAAATAAAGAGGTATTGGTCAGCAATGACTGGGAGAAATGGAAAAAGGGGTAAACCACTTTACGGTAGCAGGTTGCTCTTGAACATGACACTTTCACTTCATCATTGTGACTACTTGGGTTGGGTTAACAACTTGGTGGTTATCATACTGTTGGTCTATCATACCATCCATCACTTTGTTTTCGGTCAATTCTACCAATTCATTTTAGTGTCACCGACATGTTCAATATAAGTCATCCAGTTAAAATTCATCCTTTGCAATACCATAAACCTTAATTTTCATGACCGCCATTCCTGAACCTTGTGTCGTTAGTCAAATTCCATCTCCAAAATCATTACACTCATTTCATGTCATTGATGTGGGATACATCAAGGCCCTCCTGCGACAAGTCACTTCTTGTCGACATCAACACATTATCCAAGAAGTTGACTTAGAAACACCCTTCTAGTACCTTGAGACTTGCATACATTAATGGCAAGTTTCTCGCTTCTGGTAATAGGTTGACATCACCGGCTTTTGACCAAAAGACTTTGTATGGTGTTTGACATCAAAACATCCATTCACACCATGCAGAATGTACTACAGTACCTTGAGAACCATTATCATTATCGGTGATTTCTCTTTCATATGTTAATGACTTACATCATTGGCTAGTATGCAGACGGTGTATTGTCATGTTTGACTTCAGATCACATATTCACATGGTTAGACTCATACTTGAGCGAACAATTGAACAAGATAGAAGACCCCCAGATCTAGTTTCATCCATTTAGGTTGTGATTTTAGGAGTACTAAATCATATGTACAATGGCCTTACACTAATGGTCATCCATTCATGGATATATATCTGTAGACGACTATCTATGTACATGTAATGAAAGTTTATATGCTAAGCATGGGTATGCCTTCCCTCAACGATTCATGAAAAAATCAAAATATCATGATATATGTATTGTAATTGATGCAGGTCACCTTTCGCTTCGAAACCTTCTCATCACATCGTAAAGCATTTCATTCGACATTTACATTTTTCAACTTCATGCTTTAGGGGGCAGCTGTTACAGATCCATTTGGGCATATCACTCCCATCATCCATATCAGTATTTTAGAGCTCATCAAACCCTAATTTTAGTGGCTAAATGCCCTAAACAAGTCAACCTTTTGAATGCCTCCTTCCCAGACAGTTTCATGACTTGAATACTAATTCCCTAGATAAGTAGCCATATCTAGAACAACAGTTATTAGAACCTAGTTATTTCACCACATGGGAGATGTGTTACTTATTTCACTTGAATTTTTTTTTTTCCTTCTAAAAGGAATTTTATATTATCACAGTTCTCATATTTACAAAAATAAGAACTTGAAAGTTCCAAGTTAGCACATAAATGAACTTAACGAGAAAATGATTAGCTAAGTTAGATTTGTTTTCCTAGAATAGCACCCCTCTTTCCACGTCTAAAAGAATGCCACTCTACTCCAGTTCCACCTTTGTTGTCATTCTCATTCCTCTTGCTCTCGCTCTAGACTGTACTGGAGGAATTGACGTTGACTTCTTTCTAAATATTGAAAATGCCTTCTTCAATCCTAATAGCAGCGTAATTCTGCTCATCGGTTGTTAAAATCTAACAGGTGGAGTCTTGTTCAGATATTTGTATGCCCCTTTCTAACGTCTTTGAGTAGTTTTACATATATGTTAACTACATATTCTTATTGAGAAGCAATCTTGCTCCACCCATAGAAATTATTAATGATGCTTGCATTGGAGTGAGTCGCCAGATGATCTTCCCAAATCTTCTATTCCTTCAGTGTACTTTAGCACCTTTAGGGGCAATTACTAGTTACAATAAACTTACCATATAACAAGGTTCTTAACCATAGATATTCACCCTCATTTTATCATGATATTATTAACTTAATAGGCTTTGTTACAATATCATGGGCTTCTCAAAACCACTTGCCCAAAACCACGACTGTTTCAAAATCAAAATAGTTTAATTTTAATTTTATTTTATAACAATTTTTAAAACTAAATCTAAAACCAAAAAGGTATGGAGAGATATTGTAGTGGTGTAAATGTTTGTTGAAATCTTCCTATTTAAACTTAAGATGGATGGGAATTTGTTGACATTTTTTTTAATTGATGACCTAGATTGATTCTTAAAGGAATATGCTCAGCATATGCTTCGTCTGAATCTTTATCGTTGTTATAGAGTTTTTTAGGTTGAATTAATTTTTAATAAATTAAAAGAATTATATTCATGCCATGTGGCTCTATGTCCACCAATTTCCCAGGGATTTGAAAGTATTCCAATTCTAATAAGTTCATATTTCGTTGTTACAGAGTTTTTTAGGTTGCATTAATTTTTAATAAATTTAAAAAGTTATATTCATGCCATGTGGCTCCATGGCCACCAATTTCCTAGGGATTTGAGAGTATTCCAATTCTAATAAGTTCATATTCTAATTGTATGGGGAATTAATAGATATAAAAAAAATTATTGATCAAAATGATCCATTTTACAATAAGATCTATAATTCCTTTTATTTTCCTCAAATTAAATTAGATTCTTGCCACTGGCTAGCCGATTTGAGAGTATTCCAATTCTAATAAGTTCATATTTCGTTGTTACAGAGTTTTTTAGGTTGCATTAATTTTTAATAAATTTAAAAAATTATATTCATGCCATGTGGCTTCATGGCCACCAATTTTCTAGGGATTTGAGAGTATTCCAATTCTAATAAGTTCATATTCTAATTAGACGAGGAAGTTAATAGATAAAAAAAATTATTGATCAAAATGATCCATTTTAGAATAAGATCTATAATTCCTTTTACTTTCTTCAAATTAAATTAGATTCTTGCCACTGGCTAGCCCACCAATTTCCTAGGGATTTGAGATTATTTCAATTCTAATAAGTTCATATTCTAATTAGATGGGGAAATTAATATATAAGCAAATTTTATTTAACAAATTGAGCAAATTTTATTTAGCAAAATGATCAATTTTACAATAAAATGTGTAATTCCTTTTTTTCTCAAGTTAAAGTTGACCCATAACCTTTTTCTACATGGTTAATCAGGGATATTTGTGCATTGATAAGACATTATTTGTGTTGCAATAGTTTTTTTGTTATATTTATGAAGCCTTTGGCTAGATCAACCACATTATTATTTTTAATGTGGTTGTACTAGTTAGAAAATAACACATTTAAATCCATTTTAACTCTAGATTTACCAAACATAAAGAGATCAAATATTTTATATGCAAATATTTTTAAAATAAAAAGAGATTTAATCTATCTTAACTCTCCATAAATCCAAAATTAAAATAAATTTATGATATCAAGAAAAATATACAAAATTTAAGATAATTTTTTATATGAAGTTAAAAAAAAAAATGCAAATTTCCGAGAATAATTTCCCCACTTTTTCTCTCGTTTTAGCGTCTGAATGAATTTATATCAACTAAACAAAACTCAAATGATTGAATTTCTATAGACTTAACAAAATTCCAATAATAGCCAGATTTCTTGGTCTCCATTCTGCTCATTTTCTTCCTTTTCCGCCGCATCTGTGAAGTTCTGCAATCAATGTTAACTCTCCTCATTTTCTTCCTTTTCCGCAGCATTTGTGAAGTTCCGCAATCAATGTTAACTCTCTCTTTTCCCGGTCAAGTCGAGATGCCCATTTCCCAGAAATATATTTGGTCGCTTTCCTCACTCTGTTGCGGAAAGTCCATACACCATCATTTTCTCTTTCCTTGAATTTTCTCTTTGCATTACAATTTTCCAACTATTTTTTCAGATCTACATCATTAAATTTCTATTTTTTTTCCAAATCCACGTCATTAAATTTCTATCATGAAGAGATAGTGAAAGAAATGACCCCCTTTCCCATCATTTCCACCTCCTTCTTCTTCAATATCACTTCCATTTTTGATGGGTCAACTTTCCTGCAGTAGAAACATGATGATCCAAGACAATGCCTTGCGTCATGATTATAAAACATTTTTCACTGCTTAATGAAATATTAGTCTCTCTACATATTTGCAAAACCTTCCTAAGATTAAGTAAAGCCTCTTCAAAAGTATGACCCACCACCATAAATCATCCATATAAACCATTATGCACTCATATAAAAGATCAGAGAAGATACCAAGTATCATATCTATATTTGCATATTCCAAAGCAAATGTGTCTGAAGAATCTTTCAATATCTGAGTTAATCGATTTTCCTGTTCATAAGTTAGGGTAGAATTGATAATTAAAGTTTCTCCGGGAAAGATGTCAATTACCTTGCTTCCACCTTCAGTTGTTGATTCTGTAAGAAATACATATAGGAGGGATGAATCTAATTCAACTGTTGTACTATGGTCTTGGAAGTTATGCTCAACAATGACATCTATCTCATGACTTGACTACCCCTCTAAGTGCTGGGAAAAATTAGGGTTTGAAATAGAGCAATCAATTAACTTATCCCCAATGTTTTCTTTAAGGCCCATAGCTTGAGCTATGGTCAAAACTGGTCGAATAATTTCTGAATTAAGTTCTTCCTTAGCCCAATGAATCTTTTCTGAATTCAATAGGGGTTTAGTAGGGGGATATAGATTGATGTGCTTAATTTTAGCCTCATGAGTGATGGTCATGTTCCCTAAGCTACACCTCATGAAGGCATTCGTTGTGGCCAACAAAGGTATTCTCAAGATCAAAGGGTGCCTCCCTAAATTTGTCTTAGGCTCAAGAACATAAAAATCTACAGAATATTCCCACGAATCTAATGAAATGACAATGTCTTCCAAAACACCGTCTGGCTTGACCTTAGATCTATCTGTTAATTCTAACGCAGTAGGGGTAGGAGGAAAATCAAAGAATCCTATATGAGACAGTGTTTCGATTGTTATTATATTAATGGATGCACCTAAATCAATTAAAGTATTTATTATTGGATATCCATTGATGAAGGTGGTAACCACAAGAATTCCAGGGTCTGCATATTTTTCAGTGGCAATTCCGGTAGACATAAGGCTTGCAATTTTCCCACCTACTTGAATTGTAGAGGGTTCATTCCTTTTTCTCCCCATCTTTTTGATACATAGTTCCCTAAATATTTTAGCATAGACTGAGATATCCCTAATCACTTGCAATAAAGGAAACTTGATGCATAAATTTCTTAACTTGGATACTAGATCAAATTCAAGTTGTTTTGTCATTTATTCCACCCCCAGCCTCTCAAGAAAAGGAGGCTGGACAGTTTGAGATAAGGAGGTTCTTATGATCTTAGAATGTTTTGTTCTGTTGTTTCTTATACACTTTCTATTTCAGGTGTATTAGGGGTTTCTCGCTCTATAATCTCTTCAATCTTTTCTGGTTGGGTCACCACTTTTCCTAACCTTAGTTTAATTTCCTACAGAGATGCATGAAACTCCTACAGCAAAGGTACAGAAATTTCCTGCAAAGCCAGAGGTGCAATGTAATTGGTAGGACAAGTGGGATAAATTTCCATTCCAATATTGTGAGTAGATTGGATGGATTTATTGTTGAGATTGGATACTAGCTGGGCAGGAAGTTGTTGCTGTACCATTTGTTGTAAATAAAAGTTTTGAGGGGAATAATTTGGTGCAACAGGGTAAGGGAAATTCCCTTGCCAAGGCTAGGGCTGCCAAGGCATTGGAATGTTCCACATCCGATTCTGGGCATAAGGAAATTGAAAATGTTGTTGTAACATACCTGTAGGATGTGGTTGCCATGGCCTTTGAGGTGCCATTGCAAATTCTGAATGAGCAGCAACAAAGGATTTTCTGGTAGAAGAAGTTGTTGTGGGATTATTAGTCCACTTAGGATCAACTATCAAACCCTGTTGTAAACCTCCTATTGGATTCCTCTGTTTCCTTGTTCTTTACGAACTTCCTCTCCCTTACCAGTTTATTAGTGGATGAAGTGGTGCTCACATCACCACTAAAAATATTTGAAAATATTGGACCCTATTCATATATTATGCAGAAAATTTAAAAACTTATACTTACCAAACAATCAGGACACAACTTTGTTGAATTCTAATCTCTGCAAGTGCGTAGGCCTTACCCCGAGTCTTACCACTTCAACTCCCCCAGTCCTGAAAAATTCAAACAAAAGAAATCATACTAAAACACTTTGAGTATCATCTATTAGCGCCTCGCCGACAACGACACGAAAATGTTGGGGCAAATTATAGACTTATAATTTGACAGACATAAATTATCGACCAGGGGTAGGTAAGCTTGTGAGATGCTTTGAAAAATATATTTAGGATAATACTGTAAGTTTTGTTCCAAATAAAATCACACACACACAGCTTCAAGAACTCTTTTCTTCATCAACACTTAGCAGCAAAGGCTATGGAGTAGATAATTCACCTCTCTACAACACTTAGAATTATTGATGCAGATCCAGAAAATATACAAACCCAAACAACAAAAATTAACTCAATTCACACTTTGCATAACAGAAATGAAAGCATATTCAACAATTCCAAATCATTCATCAAATGAGCTCACATCTAACCATCATTCACAAGCTGTTACAAATTAGAAAAGAGAACTGCAAACTGTGTATTAATTCTAGTAATGCGGGAAAATTATAGACTTATAATTTGATAGACATAAATTATCGACTAGGGGTAGGTAGGCTTGTGAGATGCTCTCATAAGTGTTGTTCCAAATAAAATCACACACACACACAACTTCAATAACTCTTTTCCTCATCAACACTTAGCAGCAAAGGCTATGGAGTAGATAATTCATCTCTCTACAACACCTAGAATTGCTGATGCAGATCCAGAAAAGATACAAACCCAAACAACAACAATTAACTCAATTCACACTTTGCATAACAAAAATGAAAGCATATTCAACAATTCCAAATCATTCATCAAATGAGCTCACATTTAACCATCATTCACAAGTTGTTACAAATTATAAAAGAGAACTGCAAACTATGTACTAATTCTAGTAATTCATGACAAAAATAAATGGAAATAAAACAAATCTACAGCTACAGGAGTTGTGAGTAAAGGGGGCCCTCCCTTACTCACAACCCCTTCAACTACGAAAGGAGTTACTCAATGAAATTCAGTAGAACATCAAGTATTATATTAATTTGGAAAATATACAGTCATACAGGTCTGATATATTCAATCTGTCCTTCTTCTCTCCAGATCCTCCCCTCCTCTCCTAATAAACATAAAGGTCTTTTATACAAATACATGGGCATAATCTGCCTCAAATTAGAAAATATAACATCCTACAACTGCTAACTAACAATATATGACAAAGATAGCATAAATAAGCATGATGAGTTCGATCCATGACTGAAAGCATGGATCGAATAGATTTCGTGAAGCTGCAGGAATTGCCTCTTAATACGACCATTTGAAAAAGGAATGAAGGTTTGGGCAGTTTCAATGGAAGTTCTAAGGTGACCAATAGGACATCATCCATATTACTGACTTTCTCAACAAACCCCATGTCTTCATTCTCCTCAAGGCTGAACAGAACATGCTCAATCATGGAAATCACTGCAAGAAATCAGGGTGGTTACAGGGAATCTCTGCATCTACAGGAAATTGGTGAACTTTAGGAAATCTCCACATCAACAAGAAATTGGCGACTGCAGGAAATCTCTGCATCTACAAGAAATCGATGATTGCAGAAAATTGCAGAGTAGTTGAAGGAATATTGGAACTACTTTAGAAAATGGTTGATCTGCACAATATGCAGTCAACGGCTTTGACATTGTAGATGATTCGATTAGATAATGTTTAGCTTCAAAAATACTTAGGAATTAAAGTAAAATGATACATTTTGAAATAATTTTCATTCTTTCAAGTTCACAACACCCTCTTGGTCAAAACACACAAAATATAATAAAAGAGGGTTTTTAAAGATAAGAAGGGTTCAAAATAAGGGGGTTAAGGCCTCAAAAATATTATAAAAAATGAGCAAAATTGGGAATCAACAATATTCAAGTCATATGACATCTCAAGAGGAGTTGTTTACCAAAATTAGTGACAATTATTCTGGTAAAGTCATCTTTGGTGATGATAGTGTTTTTGAAGTGAAAGGGAAGGGCACAATTGCAATACCAACATTGCATGGAAAGAAGAAGTTAATTGAGGACTCTTTGTTAACACCAACATTGAAGAAGAACCTACTTTATATAGGACAAATGCTGGAGCAAAATTACAAGTTAGTGTTTGATAATAAAGTGTGCCTAATCATGGATAAGTTGAATCAAAATGCAATTGTTGCAAGAGATGAAATGAGTGAAGACAAAATTTTCAAGATCTCTTTTGATTCAAGTAATTCATAGAGTTTGAAAGTCACAGAGGAATCAAATAGTAAACTTTGGCACTTAAGGATGGGACATATGAATTTTCAAAGTTTGGTGCTGCTAAGAAAGCAGAACACTATGAATGGTCTTCCTTATAGCAAGTTGGATGATAAAGTATGTGAATGGTGTATTTTTTGGAAACAACACAAGGACACTTTTTCAAATAGAACAAGGAAGACTAGAGAATGTCTAGCGTTGATGCATTCAGATTTGTGTGGACCAATAGAGACTGTGTCTTTTGGAAAGGCGCATTGTTCTAGGAAGACATGGGTGTATTTTTTTGGAAGAGAAGTTTGAAGTGTTTTCTCATTTTCTTGAGTTTAAGGCTTTAGTTGTTGAAAAATGGAACAAGAAAGTCTCAATTTGATTTTTCCTTGATCAAATTGAGAAAATTCAAATTTCCACATCAGTAGACAACTTGGATGTAGTTAACTGAGGTGACATGGATCTTGTCACTCAGTTAGCTGAGTAAATTCAAGTTATAGGAGTTGGATTTCAATTAAGCATGTGTGATTGCTAATTTGTAGCAATCAAGGTCAGTTATTTTAAGTTTTTCTCAGTTAAACTAGTTCTAACTGTTGGAGGAACTAGTGGAAGTTCAATTATGTAGTGAGACTTTAGCCTAACTCAGTGACCATCTAGTTAACTAATCAATTAGCCAAAAATAGCTAGTGCATGAAGATAATTCGAGTTCCCTGACTATGGTGGAGATCCCAAGGTAGTGTAACATCATTTGTAAACTAGTCTTGAGTGTACAAGTGTTGCATGTAATCAGATGATCAAACTTGGGAATTGCGTAATCATTTTGGTGGAAATTCATAAATAATCAGGGCCTAATTTCCTTAGGAATTGCATAAGGAAATAGGGTGCAAGTAGAGGCAGAAATTGGCTAAGTCCGGGTCAAATCTTCTTAGTGAGCAGAGAGATGAGTTATTCACTTACAAGTTGTGCTCAGTTCGAGCAAGCAATTGTAATACATCTCTATTTGTCCTATTACTGCAAGTGGGCAAAGGGTTTTTTAGCAAATTTCCTTCCCTTGGGAAAATATTGTGTGCGTATGTGGTATTTATCTTTGCATGTTTGTGATTTATGTTCTAAATTGTGTTCCATAGAGAAATAGAGTAGGATTGTTTCTTGTGATTTAGATTAAAATTTCATGAGAAGTTACAATTATACACCATAATTTCTACATGTTATCAAAGTAGGATTCACATTAAAATAGAAATTTTGTAGTTGTTTCTCAGGAGGGTTGAATTTGTAGTTTACTGTAGCAGGATATCTCCAGAGTTGGGAAGATGACCTTCAGTGGGATGAGACTAGAGCATGCCTTGGAAGGAAACTCTAATTTCATTGCATGGAGGTAATTCTTGATGACAATGGATTTCTACAATACATCAAGAAAAATGTTCCAAAACTAGCAGAATCTAATGCACAAAACCTAGCCCAATGGAAGAAAGATGTAGCCAAGATGAGCAGAATGATATTTGAGGTAGTATGAGACCACATTTTCTCAAATATCCATGGGAAAGAAACTATATTCACAATGTGGAAATCAATGACATAATTGTTCGAGAATATTAATGACCATAAGAAGTCGACATTCAAGGATAAACTTTGAAATATCAAGATGTAGAAGAATGACACTATCTCACAGTATCTTAGCAGATTTACACAAGTTCGTGATGAACTTGTTGGGGTTGTTGCTAATGTTGTAGAGGATGACTTGGTAAGCCTAGCTCTTCTAGGCCTTCCCAAACGCTGTCATAGCTACCAGGGCTTGGTGAACGGGAGGGAGAAATTATAAAATTGGGAACACTTATGGCATTATTTGGTACAAGAGGAGATAAGGTGGAATACAAGAGATCAAACCTCATCCAAGGCCAAGGATGAAGAAAAATTTTCATTGTATGGAAATGGAAAGAAGTGAAAAGGGAATAAATCTCAAACCAAACTAGAATCCAACCATGGGAGCAAGAAGAAAGACTTGTCCAAAATAAAATTCTTCAATTTTCATGAATTTGGGCACTATGCTACTAAGTGTCCATACAAAAATTTGAGCAATAAGACCTTAGGAAGAGCAACAGGTGAAGCTTTGGCTTCAAAGTTCGAGCTTGACTTCACTCTTATCACATCCATGGTGTTGAGCCTCATTATTGAGTAATTATATGGGCCTTAATTGGCCTTAATTAACCTTCTAGCTTAGTCAAACCAACTATTCTCACAACTTATTGCATACTTTTGATTGTATTTTGTTTATGAAATGAGTTAGAGTTGGATATTTGGCTTTGTGGTCTAATGTGCATATAATGCAGGAATAAAAGATAAAAGCAAGGAGAAATGCAGGTATAAAGCATAAAACCGAAGAACTATAGCAAAGACCTTGGTGAAGACTCGAATGGGACAAGGTAGAGGAATTATAGGAGGTTAAGCCTCCTCATCTACTACCCCTCCATTCGAATATTCCTCCACTGGCTCGAAGTGCAAACAAACACATCATGAGGACTAAAAGATAGCCAAGCAAGTGAAAAGGATAGAAAACAATTTATTTTGAGTTGGGAGCCAAACCACCCTAATTTGAGAGGAAGTTGTTGGAGACTTCATATGTATAAATAGAGAGGCTTAGGACCTCACTAGGATTTAGATTTAATTTGTAAAACTCTGTTTTATTTATGAACTACAAAGACTTGTGAATTTTCTCTATAATCCATTATTTAAGTAATAAAGATCAGTTCTATTTAAGCCAGCTCTGAGTTAAACTTCGAGAGCTAAAGCTCTTGAGTTAGGGCCCGACCCAAGTAGCCATAGCTCCTATTTACTGTTTTGTTATTCTAGCATAAAATTATGTTCTGTTTATTTCTTAAGTAGTTTCATGGTTTGCTGATGCATTTGCTCAAGAAGCTTTGGTTTCGATTCATTTGGTTAAGAAACTTTCTGGTTCTGTTCATTTATTTGAATAACTTCCTGTTTTTGTTCATTTGTTTCAGTAGTTGCATTTGCTGTAGTTTACTGTCATTTGTGGTTTTTTAATTCACAGGTTAGATTAGAGGAAAAGATTACTATCAGGTTGTGCGCAGGTGTCTCGACCTCATCTCCTCCCTCTGGGACCATGACTTGAGGCAGAGACCCGCCAGCAACCCCAAAAACACAGTTTCTGGTTCTTGCATAGGCTATGGAGTTCATTGTTTGAATGCAGTTAGTTGTATACCCTCACTAGTTTTCTTTGTTATTTTTCTTTGAAACTGCCTCTAGCACGTTCTCCCTCCATCACTTCCTCGTTGTCTGATCACCAACATCCCTTCACAATCACCGTCGGATTCGTCATTTTATTTAACTTCTACCTCGCGTGGAGTCCACCATTCACTTTATGAACTTTAAGTCCCCACCGTCGATTTGGCTTGCCTGATCCGACAGTTGTCGCTTCACCGGATCACCAACTAGCTTGGCTGATCTCCACCATTGATAAGCCCTGCCTGATCCAACGACTATTGTGCCATATCTTGTGGATTTTTTCCCGACTGTTATCCGCCCGAGAGCACACAAAATGGGTGGTTTCCCTGTGCTATGTGTCACCCGGGGAGGCTAATCATTTAAAATTTGAGAAAACCACTTACATCTTTGAGGGCACGCGATAAACAGCTTACCGCCCTCTAAACATGCTCCACCATTTCCACACGTTCTTTTGCCCACGATCTAATCGCCACTGCCCATCTGCCGACTAGCCTCATCTGTCCATTTCTTGCCTTCACCCGCGTGATAAGATCTTAGTTGTTCATCGTTCCTGTCAGACTCACCTGTCAATCTCTTGGCCTCACTTACACAATTAAATCTCAACCATTCATCTCCTTTGCTCCCTTGTTTGCCCATCGCTTCACTTAAAACTTTCCTGATAAGATCTTAATCGTCTATCCTGTTAGCAACCCTGTTCACCCATCTGCCTATGTAACCTTCCACGATCAAATCTCCATCGTTCATTACCTTTCACCCCATTGATCCAATGGTTCTTATGTGTTGTTGCTCCCTCACACCCTCCTTTCACTAATTTTTACCTCCGATCGCTTTTTCCACCTAGAACCCAACTTAGCCTAAGTTTCTTTGTTACTCCTTAGTCTAGTTTTTATGTTTTTACTTCTACAAACATAGATAATTAGCCTTAGGTTAATGTTAAATTAGCAATTCTTCTTAGCATAACTGTTTGGTTGATTAAGTTAGGTTATTGTGCAAGTTTAGCCTTTCATGTTGTTTTCTTCATTACTCCAATAGAAGTAGCTCTCTCTTAAAATAAGGTTTTCTCTCCTTCCATCAAAGAATTAAAGTTTCTTTTGACTCTATAAACAGTGACAACAAGCAAGACCTTCACTTCTACTTGTGCATATAACACTGTCACCCCCAATTTTGTATGAACCCCGGGTTGATAAGTAAAGCTAGTAGCCCTGGAATTTGTTGCATTATTGTTGCAATACCTAGGCTCATCACTTTTTGGCATTGTTTTTGGGGAGGTGTCTAAGTAGAAGTAATTACTACTTTCTTCTATTTCTCGTCTCCTACTCTCTTTTATTCTACTTCTAGACTTCAAACTTTCTTCCATGAGTTTATTTCTGCAAAAGTAATCTAGTTTCTTTCAGTTATCATTAGCTGCTTTCCTTTCCATTCTTTAAGTACTTTCTAGCTTTAAAAAAAAATCTTACAAAAACCAACCCAAAAAATTTCCTTTCATGCCCCGTAGGATTAGGGACAATTCATGAAAATTCTTTTCAAATACCCCCACTGCATCCAACAAGCAACCTTCTCTCTTCTTCAGTGAAGGTGAATTGGAAGACCCTTTAGGTGAGCAAACTTACGTATTTGGGGAACCTACAGAAGAAGAAGAAGGGGAAGAAACCATTCCTACCGAACCAATGGCTGGAAACCAAAATGGCAGGAGAGATAGAGAGAGAATTGAGAGTTCCTTCCCCATCAGGGAAACCAATGGGGACACTAAGATGAAGAATATAAGCCCCTCTGCTCTATCTCATTTCCATGGTTTGACCACAGAGGACCCTGACACTTTCCTATTTGAATTTGCTTTTATATGCCAAACCTATGACTATACAAATGATGAGAAAAATTTAAAATTATTCCCATCTACCCTCAAGGATGCAACATTGCGCTGGTTCATGGTTTACCTGGAGATAGCATCACAACTTGGACTCAGATGCAATAAAATTCTAACAAAAAATATAGGTACTACTGTAGGTCAAAGGATACTAAAGGAGAGATTTTTAGGATGACCATAGGCCAGGATGAATCCCTAGAAGACTATGAAGAAAGATTCCAAGTTAGTTACAAAAGGGCTAGGTGCACACTTGACCCTGAGTCACTAAAGATGGTCTTGCTTAGAGGAGTAAGGGAAGATCTTTTGGATACCTTAAATATGATAGCAGGAGGAGATGTCTACCAGTTACCCTATGAGGATATTAAGACTGTCTTTAGAAACCATTCGAGGGCATCGAGGAAAAAGGGTAGGGGCAGTCAACATATGGCCAGTACATCATCCTCCAACTTATCCATCAAGGGTGAAATTGGTAATATGCTGGAAGATTTCAAGAGTGACATGATGCAAAATCTTGCCTTGCAATTGGACACCATGAACATCAAAAGGAAGCAAGAGGAAGCAGAGAGAGCCTTGGCCATTTTTTGTTCTAGATGCACTAGGGGGCATCCTAGGAACGAATGTCCATTAAATTGCATTTAAATTTGCTCAGTCTGTGAAGAAAACCACTCCACAGACAAGTGCCCTTCTTTACCTGGACTCAAAGCTGTATATCAAGGAGCTAAAGGGGTCATTGAGTAGCTTTGCTACATCAACCAAAAAATACCTCCTGGACTTAGACCATACCAGCAGGGTATGCAAGGGCCATCCCATGCATACTACAACCCCAACCAAGCCACTGCTATACCTTCTTGGGGACCCCCTGCTCATCCTTCCTGGTCTACACCCCCTCCATGGTCCTATACATCTCAGTATCAATCTCAACCAACCAGCCAGTCATTCCAACCTTATGGTCAGCCACAACATCAGTGGAATGCCCCACCCTAGGGTTGGAGGCCCCAATTCAACAATGTTCCAGTCCTATTGCCTCCATCACCTGCACAACCACAACTCTTGCACTCTGCTCCACCCAAGCAACCCTAAATTCTTGCCCAACCAAATCCGAACCCAAAAAATAGGTAGACTCAACAAGCATACAGTGGAGAAACATCATACCCGGGTTATGCTGTAGAAATCCAGGAGATTAACCTAAGATCTAGGAGAATTCTCCCTAATAACCAACCTCCCTCTCCACATAGGGAGGTTGAGGAAGAAAGAGAGGAAATCAACTTGAAAGTAAATCCACCCTTTCCTCAAAGATTACCCCAACCACTCCAGCCTACCCAAGAAGAAACTGAACTTATCGGAGAATTGAAGAATTTATGTGTAAAGATCCCCCTTCTCCAGGCAATCAAAGATGTGCCTATTTATAATAAATTGATTAAGGAGAAGTGTTTCAAGCATCCAAGAATAAGAAAAAAGGATGCCCCTACCATTAATGTCATTGGGTAGTTGTCTAACTTAATGCTGGGGAAGGTAATATGTCCAAAATATTTGGACCCTAGAAGCCCTGTAGTATATGTACACATCAATGGCACCATTGTCCCACACAATTTGATTGATCTTGGGGCTTCCATTAATGTGATGACTAAGGACACCATGCTCAAACTCAACCTCCAAGGGTCATTAAGAAAGACCACAACAGTGTTGCAACTTGTAGATTGTTCCACAGTCACCCCTGAGGGAATTGTGGAGGATGTGATGGTCTCCATTGATTCCTGGGAATACCCAACAGGTTTCCTAGTTCTCCAACCTAAGGCTAAGCTTACTAGTTACCCTCTCATCCTTGGGAGGCCATGGCTAGCCACAACTGATGCTTACATTAGCTGCAAAGCTAGGAATATGACCATCAAGAATGGGCATATGTCCAAACAATTAGTCCTATACCCTCCTGCTCAACCTTCACTAGAACATGATTTACCTTTATGGTTAGAGAAGGAGGAAGAAGATGAGGGTTACTCTGCCCAACTTTATACTTTGGAAGCAATCATAGGAGGAGGAAAGCAAGATGAGGATGATTTAATTGAACACCTGCTCCAAAATCCAACTCCTAGTTCCCTGCCATTAGAATAAGAAGTAAGGGAAACCCTAAAAAAACATCCAATTGATTTATGCCTAGCCATTTCCAACCCACTCCGTGTCAAAACCCTAATTTGGCCCAGAGAAAGCTTTGCAAATTAATTTATCTCTTTCTACTTTGGAAGAGGAAAATCTATGCAACCTACTAAGGGAGAACCTAGAAGCCTTCGCTTGGAGCTATAAGGAAATGAAGGGAGTACACCCCTAAGTGTGTAATCACCACATCTACATCCAAGAAGGTTGTAAGTCAGTTAGGCAACCAAAAAGGAGGATGAAGCCAACTCTTAAAGACATAGTCAAGGAAGAACTACAAAAACTGTTAGATGCAGGATCTATTTACCCTATCTCAGATAGTGAGTGTGTCTCTCCTTTAGTATTAGTACCCAAGAAAAATGGTAAGTTGAGGATTTGTGTGGATTATTGGGAGTTGAACAAAGCCACCAAGAAGGATCATTTTCCCCTACCCTTCATTGACCAAGTATTAGATGGCATGGCAGGGAAGAAATTCTTTTCTTTCCTAAATGGATTTAGTGGGTATAACCAAATCCAAATCTGTCCAAAAGACCAGGATAAGACCACATTCACTAATCCTTGGGGTACTTTTGTCTATAGGGTCCTTCCTTTCGGCCTATGCAATGTTCCTACCACTTTCTAGAGAGCAGTCTTGAGTATCTTTTTTGAATTAGTACATGATGCTGTGGAAATATATATGGATGACTTTACACCTTATGGCTATGATTTCCAAGAAGCCCTGACTAACCTAGGAAAAGTATTTCATAAATGCATTGAAATGAATCTATCTCTTAGTCCAAAAAAGTGTGGATTCTTAATAACTAAAGGGATTGTGTTAGGTCATTCAATATCTCAGAAAGGAATGTAGGTGGACCCAAACAAAATAGCAATCATCCAAGGGGTCCCACCTCCACAAAAGCAGAAAGATGTCAGAAGTTTCTTAGGATTGGCTAGATACTACCGGAGGTTCATAAAGGACTTCAGCAAGTTGGCCTCTCCTTTGTTTGGATCGTTGGCCAAAGATTCTGAATTTATATGGTCAAAGAACTATCAAGAGACCTTAGACTTTCTCAAGGGTAAGTTGACTATTGCACCAATCCTTAGAGGCCCAAACTAGGCCCTTCCCTTTCATATTCATGTTGATGCCTCACAGAAACCCATAGGAGCAGCCTTAGGCCAGGAAGAGGAGAAATTGCCTTATGCCATCTATTTTATCAATAAAAACTTGTCAAAGGCTGAGCTAAACTATACTGTGACTGAAAAAGAACTCCTAGTTGTAGTGCATTCATTGACCAAATTTAGGCATTACATTACAGACTATCAAACATTTCTGCATACTCATCATGCTGCAATCAAATATTTAATGAACAAACCAGATATAAATGCTAGAATTATAATATGGTTGCTTCTATTAAAACAATTTGATCTAACCATTATTGATAAGCCTGGTAAGGAAAATGTTGTTGTTGACTTTCTACCTAGAATAAATCTGCCTGTAGGTGAAGAAGGAATGGTGGATGACCAGTTACTAGATGAGCATCTATTTTCCATTTCATTTCTCTCCCCATGGTTTGCTGATATAGCAAACTATCTGGTATCATCACAATTCCCACCAAACTTGCCCTCCAAAGAAAAGAGCAAGATAATCAGGAAGAGTGCCCCCTTCACCTGGATTGGGAGTAATCTATTCAAACTTGGCCCAGATAAAATCTTAATAAAGTGTGTAAGGGAAGAGGAAGTCTTTGACATCCTTCTGACCTATCATGATGAGCCTTGTGGAGGTCATTTTGCAGCAAAGAGGACAACATTCAAAGTGTTGCAAGCAAGCTATTATTGGTCTACTCTTCATCAAGATGTAAAGAAATACATTAGTCATTGTGATAGGTGCCAAAGGATGGGAAATCCTACTCTGAGAGATGAAATGCCCTTACAACCTCAAGTGACTTTCAAGCCATTTGACAAGTGGGGCATGGACTTCATTGGGCCGATCAACCCTCCTTCAAAGAAAAAACAACACATCATTGTGCACTAATTATTTGACTAAATGGGCTGAAACCAAAGCAATTAAGGTAGCAACAGAAGAAAAGGTGGTTGAGTTCCTAAGGGAGAATATATTATACAAATTTGGGTACCCTAGAGAGCTAGTCATAGATCAAGGCAGCAAGTTTACCTCCAGTAGAATTGAAGAACTCCTCAGCCACCACAAAATCAAGCATAGGTGATGAGCCCCAAATTTGGTAACTTGTTGGGCTCATTTGGCCTAATTATCCTTGTTCAATCCTTCATTTTCCATAGCTTATGCATTATTTTTCAGTATGTTTATGTCATTTGTACGAATAAGGATAGTCACTCTTCCTAGGTGGCTAACACGTGCTCATTTCAGGTTTTTTGGATACATGTTGGAGAAAAACCGACCAATTATGGGCTAGAAGATAGCTAAGCTTGAGGTGAGGATTTGTATGGGGGTTGTCTATGGCATTAAACAGCCCTTCCTTGGGATCTTCACCCCCAACTCCGAGCTCCAAAGGCCACCAGAACTGGATCTAGAAGGCAGCCAAGCAGATTTTGGAAGGGGTTGTCTACTCACAGTTTGGACAGCCAAGTCCCATAGATTTAGGAGGCCAGCTAGGGCCCTCGTGGTGTATAAATGATAAGGCCTCAGCCTTCGTAAGGGACTTTTGAAACCATTGCATATTTTGCACTACAGTGTTTTTAGCCTTACGTTGTTCTCTTGTAGCCACTTTGGCATAACTCTTGAACTTATGACTATTTTTTGATAATGGGAAGCTATCCGATTTCATATCAACTCTAAGTTTCCTATGGGAGCCATAGCTCTCAGGGTTGGGCCCAACTTGAGAGCCTAGGGCTTCCTTTTGTATGGTTACTTTTCCTTTATGCAGCGTTGTTTTCCTTTTATACATTTGAAATGTATTTTTGTTGGGCAGATTTAGTTGTGTTGGTTAAATAGGTCAGTACTTATGAATAGAATTACTTCAGATGTTTAGAATAGATTGGTAGGATAATAACAGGAAAGTGCTTCAAGAAAAGGGTCACAACACTCTCGGTTTCACCTCATCCTTATGGGGTCAGGGGCTGGAATTGAAGAAACAGTTCTGTCCCAGCAAAAACACTAGTTTGCTTTACCATGCAATCCTGAGTGTACTATTTTCATTTGCAGAAGTTGGCTATGCATTCAGATCTCTGAAATGGTTCATTACATCTTTGATATACATGGTTCTCCTCCAAATAAAGCTGTTGTTCATTCGTTTTATTGACAGTTAGATTAGATTAGCTAGAACTTTGATTTTTTGTAAGACTTTGTTGATTCGGTTAAATGTACATTGTGCAGGGCATATCTACCACTCTCTCATCCACGTAAGCTTCATCAGAGCTAGTTGTTCTAGCTCCTAGCTAGGTTCCTCGTCTCACACCTGTTCTTTTGCCCACATAACCCTACCTTCTTGCGCAGCCATTGCCTTAGCCTTCTTTGAGCCAATTTAGCCATCTTTACCTTCTCACCACTCCATCCACTAGCCCCTGGGCCACTTCATACCCCTATCCTCCCTCCATATCTATTCATACATATTCCCTCACTCACTCATCCTCTAAAGACCGGTTTGTAAACATCCTGTAGAAATTTCTGAACATCTTGTAGAAATCCCGGAACATCCTGTAGAACCCCTGCAGACTTCCTGTAGAAGCTCACAAATGAGGTTTCCTGATAGCCAAACTTTGTGAAACTCTCTAGAAGGATGTTAGGGACTCCTTAGACCCTCTCCGAACCTTCCCAACCTGTTCCAAGCATTTCTCCTCCTTGATCCACCCCTGCACAACAAAAATCCAGTGAAAAGCACATGCATGATAACTCTAATAACTTATTCAAAAATACAAAAAGATGTTTTCTTTAGGTAGAGGTAGTCTAGACACATGTATTTCACCTTCATAGAAGTAATGGCATCTCTTCCAGTAGTTTTCACTCTCTCATTTCCATCAATAGGTCTAGCTGGTAGAATTAGGGTTTGCTAGGGTTTGCATTGCTTTTTGGTTTTCAGTTTCTTTCCGCAAGTAGATTAGCTTCCTTTGAGTTAGATTTCATCCATCAGTTAAAAAGCTTCTTCTAAGAGCTCATTGAAGTTCTCTTAAGCTCCTAGCGGACTTGTGCCAGCTGACCAAGTGACAGCTGCGGCAAGAGATAGTACTTGTGCATACAACACCGTTGCTTCCAAGTTTGTTAAGAACTACCGGGTTGATAAAAGTAAAGACAGGAGTCTCAGGAGTTGCAGCATTATTGCTGCAATACTGGAGCCCACCAATAGGACCTCCACTTCTTATCATCCACAAGCCAACGGGCAAGTGGAGGTGACCAATAGGGCACTGGAGAACATCTTAACCAAGGTGGTGAGCAGCAACAGGAAGGACTAGGCAAAGAGACTAGTTGAGGCCACCTGGGCCTATAATACAACATGGAAGACCACCACTGGATTTACACCCTATGAGTTGGTCTATGGTAAAAAGGCTATGTTATCCATTGAATTTGAATATAACACATTGAGGATGGCAACCAAACTAGATTTGGATTTCTGTCATGCACAGAAAGAAAGGTTTTTGCATTTGAATGGCTTGGATGAATTCAGAATGCATGCCCTCCTACATATAGAGATAGTTCAGCTTCAGAGGAAGGTTTGGCATAATAGGCACATCAAGGAGAAGCAATTTCAAGAAGGAGATTGGGCATTATTATACGATTCTAGGTTTAAAGATTTTAAGGGAAAGTTAAGAACAAGATGGCTCGGACCTTATGTGGTGGAAAGAAGCCATGACAATGGTTCAGTGCAAATCATAACTATTGATGAAGAAGCCATTCCATTGCTAATTAATGGAAACAGATTGAAAATGTACAAGAGGCCTTTATCAGGACAAGAGTTCATTGACAACATTAATAAGACAGTGATGACGGTGGAGAAAGTTCCAGCTCCTCCCTCATCCGATTACTGAAAAAGGAAAAAGAATAAGGATTTAGGTGAAAACCTTTATGAGGTGCCTGAGTCCCATCTTTGGGTTGAAAACCTCATGACGTGGTCGAAGGATGAGAAAAATGAAAAGGATAACAAGATCCCTGGGTGAAAACCTTCCTGAGGCGCCTAGGGCAAATATCTAGGGTGAAAACCTCTCTGAGGCAGCCTAGGTGTTTTGTTTATATATATAAGAAAAAACATAATTGTTATGTGTAGGTGGGTGAGAAAGACAACTAAGGAGCAAAGAGAAGATCCAAAGGGAACCCTGCCTCACATATATTTCATCTCCTCCACTCCTTACCAATGCATCCCTCCATCAATTCTATTATTTTTCACTTCATTGTTTCAATTCAGGTTAAAATTGTGTTTCCTAATAGAACCAACTCAACCATTACCATCATCCTTGCATCCACATATGCTCCTACTCCCTCTGTCCATTCATTACAACACCCTCATAGCACCATCCAGCAACATGATCATGAATTCTAAGGAAGACACCAAACATTGCCAAGTGGTAATCCAAGAGCTCCACAGCAGCAACAACATCAAATCCAAGAGCTCCACAACAACAACAACATGAAATCCAAGAGCTCCACAGTAGCAGTAGCATCAGATCCAAGAGCTCCATAGCAGCAGCACCATCAAATGCAAGAGCTCCATAGCAGCAGCAACATCATATCCAAGAGCTCCACAACAGCAGCAACATCAGATCCAAGAGCTCCACAGCAACAATAACAACAGATCTAAGAGCTCCACAGAAGCAACAACAACATCAAATCTTCAGTCAAAGACACCTCCAATTTAAAGCTAATAAACCATCAACAGACAACAAAGGAGTAAGAATAAAGTCCACCAGCAACACCTCTGATCTTTGAAAACTGCAGCATGGCATCAAGACCACAAGTAAGTATCCTACTCACTCACTCATATGCATCATTTGATCAAAAGTTGTGAAGGTTAAGAGGTAGTTGGTTTATAAGTGAAAAGGTGGCAAAAGGGAAATTCTTTAACAAGTCAAAAGAGAATGCAAGAGTCCATAGATACAATATTGTTATGGAAACTGTTCGAGAATGTTTGAAGAATTAATATTTGGGGTAGAAACAACAGTTCACCAAAGTCTCAGCATACCCTATTTTCTTGATGCAATCACTCATAGACTCCAGCAATGAAGTAAAGGAAGGGAATTCCCAACAGTTGGCTCACCCTGATTTGATCAGAATCCTCATTGAGGTTGCCCTCCAAAAAAAACCTCAGGATCCCTATGAAATGGTCAATCTGCAGAGACTTACCAGTAGAGGATGACATCAAAACCCTCATCTATGATGTTAGTCCTTCTATCAGTGAAGAGGAGGCAAAACAATAAGATGATACAAAGCTAGATGGGATAAGATGAATAAAGAAGAAGCTAATACAAAGGACCATGCTGAAACACAAGGAGGATGATGCTGAAACATAGGAAGAAACTGATGGAGATGAGAAAGAATAGCAAAAGGAAGAAGATAAGAAAAACAAAGAGGATAATAATAGGAGAAGGAAAACCATCTAGCATGGATGGCCAACCTCTCCTTGGAGGCCATCCAGTGTAGGATACCAACTAAATCATGTGCTCTTTATCTTAGAGAACAATGGATGCAATTTTAAATTCAGACACTAGCACAAAGGAGCACCATGCCATTTCAAGACTGCAAACAATTTATTGATCTTCGTGATCAAAGTGCACCGAAGGATAGGGCCAAAATGGCTAAGTTTTACTTGCATAACATGGCCCTCATAGACATTAATAATTGGGATCCTAATGCAGAGCTAGGAGATCTACAATTAATGGCTTTGTCATCATGGCTAAACCATGAGAAGTCAAGGGATGCAGAGATGAAAGAATATGGGCCAGAGAGAAAAATGAACCTCTTTTCATCAGAGTTGAACAATAAAATCCCATGGCCCTACTCAACACCCATAATTTAATTGCAAATGATCCTCAGCTGGCACTTAGATATCTTGCTACCCAAGGGCAAGTAATTTCACATTTTGAGGATATATTTAAACTGCTAAGCGATGATAATATACATGCTTGCTAAAATAGAACACACTGCCACACAGTTTGAAGATCAAAGAAAAGAAGAAGAGGAATAGAGGTAGTGGGAAGAAGCAGAAAGAAAAGCATGTTTCTATGAACAAGAAGAAGAGACCACTATAGAAGCATGGGATGTCAGAGAGGCTACCAGAGCCACTAAGTTGCTCAAAGGATGAGCAACACTTTCAGTAAGGGGTGACGATGAGCCTCATTATTGAGTAATTATATGGGCCTTAATTGGCCTTAATTCACCTCCTAGCTTAGTCAAACCAACTATTCTCACAATTTATTGCATACTTTTGATTATATCTTGTTTATGAAATGAGTTAGAGTTGGATATTTGGCTTTGTGTTCTAATGTACATATAATGTAGGAATAAAATATAAAAGCAAGGAGAAATGCAGGTATAAAGGATAAAAGCGAAGAACTATAGAAAAGACCTTGGTCAAGACTTGAGTGGGACAAGGTAGAGGAATTATAGAAGGTTAATCCTTCTCAGCTACTACCCCTCCATTCGAATATTCCTCCACCAACTCGGAGTGCAAACAACCACATCATGAGGACTAAAAAATATCCAAGCAAGTGAAAAGGACAGAAAACAGTTTATTTTCAGTTGGGAGCCAAACCACCCTAATTTAAGAGGAAGTTGTTGGAGACTTCATAATAGAGAGGCTTAGGACCTCACTAGGATTCAGACTTCATTTGTAAAACTCTGTTTTATTTTTGAACTGCAAAGACTTGTGAATTTGCTCTGTAATCCATGGTTTCTGTAATAAATATGAGCTCTATTTAAGCCACCTCTGAGTTAAAATTTGAGGGCTAAAGCTCTTAGGTTAGGGCCCGACCCAAGCAACCATAACTCCTCTTTACTGTTCTGTTATTCTAGCATAGAATTCTATTTTGTTTATTTGTTAAGTAGTTTCATGGTTTGCTGATGCATTTGCTCAAGAAGTTTTGGTTCTGATTCATTTGGTTAAGCAACTTTCTGGTTCTGTTCATTTATTTGAATAACTTCCTATTTCTATTCATCTGTTTCAGTAGTTTCATTTGTTGTAGTTTACTATCATTTGTGGTTTTTTAATTCACAGGTCAGATTAGAGGAAAAGATTACTATCAGGTTGTGCGTAGGTGTCTCGGCCTCATCTCCTTCCTCTGGGACCATGACTTGAGGCAGAGACCCGCTAGCAACCCCAAAAGCATAGTTTCTAGTTCTCGCATAGGCTATGGAGTTTGCTGTTTGAATGTAGTTAGCTGTATACCCTCACTAGTTTTCTTTGTTATTTTCTTTGAAATTGCCTCCAGCACATTCTCCCTCCATCGCTTCCTCACTGTCTGATCACCAACATCCCTTCACAATCACCATCCGATTCACCGTTTTCTTCAACTGCTACCTCGCGTGGAGTCCACCATTAACTTTATGAACTTTAAGTCCCCACTGTCGATCTGCCTTGCCTGATCCGATGGATGTCGCTTCACCCGATCACCAACTAGCTTGGCCGATCTCCATCAGTGATAAGCCCCACCTGATCCAATGACTATCGCGCCATATCTTATGGATTTCTTTCCGACCGTTATCCACTCAAGTGCACGCGAACTGGGTGGTTTCCCTATGCTACGTGTCGCCCGGGGAGGATAATCACGTAAAATTTGAGAAAACCACTTACAGTGTTGAGGGCGCATGATAAATAGCTTACTGCCCTCTAAACTTGCTCCAACATTTCCGCACGTTCTTTTTCCCTTGATCTAATCTCCACCACCCATCTCCCGACTAGCCTCATCCATCCATCTATTGCCTTCACTCACGCGATAAGATCTTAGCCGTTCATCGCTCCTGTTAGCCTCACCCATCCATCTCTTGGCCTCACCCACATGATTAAATCTCAGCCATTCATCTTATTTGCTCCCTTGTTCGTCCATCGCTTAACTTAAAACCTTCACGATAAGATCTTAACCGTCTATCCCATTAGCAACCCTGTTCACCCATTTGCCTACGTAACCTTCCACACTCAAATCTCCACCATTCATTACCTTTCACTTGATTGATCCAGTGGTTCTTATGCATTGTTTCTTTGTTGGAGGAGAAACAATTATTTGCAAAAAGATCCAAATGTTTCTTCGGAGTCCAGGAGGTGGAATATTTGGGTCATATTGTATCTCATGAAGGAGTTAAGGTAGACCCTAGCAAAATTAAAGCCATTAAGGAATGGAAAATCCCCACATCCATAAAGCATCTGCGAGGACTTCTTGGGTTGACAGGGTATTATCGCAAATTTGTTAAGAATTATGGGAGAATAGCAGCACCTCTAACAACATTATTGAAGAAAGATGCATTTTCATGGACTCCGGAAGCAACAAAGGCCTTTGAACATCTTAAAGAGGCAATGTGCCAAGCATCGGTCTTAGCTACACCGGACTTCACAAAAACCTTTATTATGGAATGTGATGCTTCAGGAAATGGAATTAGTGTTGTTCTAATGCAAGATGAAAGACCCATTGCTTTTGAAAGTCTTCCAATCAAGGGAAAGTTTTTAAGCAAAGCTATTTATGAGAAGGAAATGTTGGCAATACTCCATGCACTTAAGAAATGGCGACCCTACCTAATGGGAAGACACTTCAAGGTAAAAACGGATCATCATAGCCTTAAATACTTTTTATAACAAAGATTATCCTCTGAAGAGCAACAAAAGTGGGTCACAAAGATGTTGGGTTATGACTTCGAAATCATCTACAAAAAAGGGAAGCAAAATGTGGTGGCAAATGCACTCTCAAGAAAGGATGAGGATGTGGAAGCATTGTTGTGTGCCATTTCTATTATCCAACCAGATTGGATAAATGAAGCAAGGGAGGAATGGAAGAATGATGAAGAAGTGTGGGCACTTATTCAAAAGCTACAACAAGATTCCAGTACGTCTGATACATTTAGCTGGAAAAATGATTCGTTATGGTACAAAGATCGCTTATACCTCTGTAAGAATTCCCAGCTAAAACAAAAGATTCTTATGGAATTGCACACTTCTCCCTTAGGAGGGCACTCACGATTTTTAAAAACTTACCACAGGGTTAAGAAGGAATTTTTTTGGGATGGCCTTAAATCAGATATTCAAAAGTTTGTGGCGGAATGTTTAGTTTGCCAACAAAATAAAGTTGAAACAATTAAGACACCGGGTCTGTTACAACCTTTATCCATTCCAAGCCAACGTTGGGAGGAGGTTTCAATTGATTTTATCACAGGTTTACCCAAGTCGGAGGGAAAGAGTGTAATCATGGTGGTAGTTGACAGACTTACCAAGTATGCACACTTTTGTGCATTATCACATCCATTTAAAGCTAGTACAGTTTCTACTGCATTTATGGAAACAATTAAAAAGCTACATGGAAACCCAAAGACTATTGTAAGTGACAGAGATCCCATTTTTACTGGAAATTTTTGGACAGAATTATTTTCTTGTCTTGGTACTCAGTTAGCTCATAGCTCATCTTATCATCCTCAATCTGATGGGCAAACTGAGATAGTAAACAAATGTTTGGAAGGATATCTTCGTTGCTTTGTATCTGATAAACAGACACAATGGGTCAAATGGTTGCCTCTAGCTGAATGGTGGTATAACACTTCCTTCCATACAGCAACAAAAATGACCCCATTTATGGCACTTTATGGGTATCAACCACCATCCATCACATCATATTTAAGAGAAAATTCTAAGGTTCAGGCAGTGGAACATCACATTGAACATCGACAACAAGTCCTCCAACTCTTAAAGGATAACCTCGTGTTGGCACAAAATAGAATGAAACAACAGGCAGATCAACATCGCAGTCAAAGAAGTTTTGATGTAGGTGATTGGGTATTCCTACGGCTACAACCATATAAGCAAATGTCCCTAAAGCAAGCTAATAAAGATAATAAATTATCACCAAAGTATTATGGTCCGTACAAAGTGTTGCAAAAGATTGGTACTATGGCATACAAATTGGAACTTCCTGCAGCTTCTCGATTGCACCCAGTTTTCCATGTTTCATGTTTAAAGAAGGTTATAGGCAACAAGCTCCCAGTTCAAACAATATTGCCAGAACTTGACGAGGAAGGAAAAATTATATTGGAACTAGAAGCAGTCACAGAAACAAGAACTCGACAGCTACGAAATCGATCAATTTCAGAGTATCTTATCAAGTGGAAGAACTTATCCGCTGAAGATTCCACATGGGAGGATGAGAATTTTCTGCAGAAGCATCCAGAACTACTCAAGCGTTGAGGACAACACTTTTTTGAAGGAGAGGGGCATGTTGGGTCCCTATAATATTAGTGATTACCCCATTACTATTGTAGTTATACCCCTTATTTATATTGTTGTGCCCCTATTACCCCCATGTTGTTATTTCTGTGCCCCATAGAATCCCTCTTTTCTTATTTTTGTGGCTTTATATTATTATTGTTAGGTCGGCTGGATTATATTGTGACTCCTTAGACTCCTATATATAGAAAGGAGGTTTTGTCATTTGTATCATCCAAGAATTGTTCATTTATGTAATGTAAAGGAGGTTTCCCCCTCGAAGAGGCTGAATTCTAAGGCGTTGATCTATCTTTTCTTGAGCTGGTTTCATAACATTTCGAAGAGGTTCAGAATGTTGTGGTGCAAGCCAACAGTAACTCCTTTGGAAGTTGAGTTGAAGTTATATGGACATGATGACTCCATTTTAATTGATGTTACTTTGTATCATCAATTGGTTGGAATTTTGATCTACTTAACTACAACTCAACCAAATATTTCTTTTATGGTTAGTATGGTATTAATATTTATGGAAAACCCCAATGAACTGCATTGGAAAGTAGCAAAGAGGATTTCAAGATATTTGTGTGGAACAATTGGATATGGTTTGGTATATAGATCTATAGAATATTTCAAGTTGATTGGTTATACATATTCAGATAGGGTTGGATGCATGGATGAAAGGAAATCAACTTCAGGGTATTCTTTTGGTGTGGGTGCAACAACGGTTGCTTGGAGTACTAACAAGCAACCCACAATTTCTCTCTCCATAGTAGAAGCAGAGTATAAAGTAGAAACAACAACAACATATGAAGCAGTTTAGTTGAGAATAATTTTAGAGGATCTACATGAGCAACAAGAGTAATCCATTCAGTTGATATGTAATAATCAAATTTCTATTCAAATGACCAAGAATCAATTTTTTCATAAGAATACCAAGCATGTAGATATTCAATATAATTTTGTTCGGGATTTGGTTCAACAGGGAGTGATCGAGATTGAGTACTATAGAACAAATGAACATGTCATTGATATATTCACCAAATAATTATCTAAGGAAAAGTTATTCATGACCACTAGTGTATAACTTATTCATGACCAAGTCAGAGGTGTATACTTAATCGATCAACAAATTCACGGGTGTGTAACTTATTCAATGAGAAAAGTTAGAGGCATATACTTATTCAATCAACAAAGTCACTTGTATATACTTATTCAATGCCCATATTCAAGCGTGACTTCTCTATTCAACCTTAGTGTTTCTTTCAGAAAATATTACTCTATTGCAAAATCTAAAGTTAGAGCTTTAAATAGGGAATTTAGATAAGTAGAACATGTCATCAACATTGAGATATGGATGAAAATTAAGGAAAAATACCTTTGTTAGAGACAAATGTATGATAAAATAATAAACCTTTAATAAACATACATAAGGTTGTGAGTTCAAATCTAGTGATGTCATTGTATCCCAATATTTTATGTGAATAAAATATCAACCAAAACACGCACATGGTTCCAATCGTGTCACTTTGATCGATAGTCAAACGAAGGTCTTCAATTGGGTGCCAAAAACATCACTTTGATTGATGGTCAATTAAGAAGGGGTTATGTGGTTCGACTACGAAAAATCCATCTATCAATCGTCTTATGCGAAGTTAATTGTTTAGGGTTCTAAATATTTTTCCATGTAGAGTCTACATTTGTTTGGATGGAAGCCTGCTTATTCCATGTAGAGTCTAAGTTTGTTTTGATGAAAGCTTGCTTAAACCTAAAGAGTTTTGTCGAATGCTTCAAATTGGAGAATAATTATAAAATTAAAAATTTTGGCTTATTGTTACACAATTTTACTTAAATGTTTTGATATCCTAAAATCTAAACTCTAAATTTTAGTTACACTTTAGGAAATAATGATTGAGGTTGAATTTTATAGTTAAATATGGGAGGCTCTTCCATAAAGTGCATGAAACTAGCAAATAATAGATAGATTAAACAGACAAGGCAAGGGAATGCTCCCTCTTAGAGGAGGAGACATTTAATGATCCATAAAATGTTGTGGATATTCCACTTGACATTTTGTCACAATAAATATGATATTACTATATTAAAAATATGAGATTCTACACTATTATAGTTTTATTAAACTTTAATATATGTATATTTAACTGTAATTAGTGCATGCATGATAATGAAAATTATGAAGAAAAGTAGATAACGACAAAATAAGCACACACACAAAAGATATGATCTCTAGGAAACCCTTTCGGGAGAAAACCTAGCTGGAAGGTGAGGTGGCTTCACTCTCTTTCTTTGTCTAGAAATATGGTTGCATGTACAAAGAAGTAATGCTTGTGGCCCATGGCTGCTAAAGTGCACAGATCCTCTCTGTGTTCTCTACCTCCTATATCTCTTGACTATATTTTCTCAACTATGGAACAAAATTCTCTCGAAAGAATGGAATGTCTCTTCCTGCTAGTGACTTGGTTATAACACAGCTCGATAGCCTACTAGTGGTTAATTTTGACTACATCAACTCTTAAGTAGAGCTACATTATAGAAACTTCTAGATTCTTTTATATAATAATCACGTGGTTAGCCCCTTTTCCACAAATAATGGGGGTTGACACGACATCCTCCCGAACTATATGTGTGAAAACAGGAAGGTTAACTTCTTAGTGACATAAATTTTGCATACAGACTCCGATTGACACGTTTCTTGCATTGTTGGAAAAATTTTTGAATGTAAAATAACATGAAATGTTGTTCTACTAAAGAGATAAAGTTTTACCCCCAAAAGATGTCCTTTTATACTTCAAGATGCTCCTGGAAGGTTTCAGAGCCCGTTTTGGCAAACTGGGTCCCGCCGGTAAAAATGGTCCAATGAGCTTATTCCTCCACTTTCTTCCACTCCAAATGCATCGAGATGGATGATCAAAAATATAATGATCCAATCCAGATCAAGTAAACATTATAACCCAGTTATTTCACCACACTGAGATGTGCCACCTATTTCACTTGAATTTCTTTTTTCTCTTCTAAAAGGACTTTTATATTATCACAGTTCCCATATTTACAATACTAACAACCTGGAAGTTCAAAATTAGCATAGAAATGAACTTAAGGAGAAAATGATTAACTAAATTAGATTTCTTTTTCTATAAGAGCGTCCCTCTTTCCACTTCTAGAAGGACATCACTCTACTCGAGTTCCACCTCTGATGTCATTCCCATTTCTCTTGCTTTGACTCTGGACTATATCAAAGGAATTGACGATGATGTCTTTCTGAATACTGAAAATTTCTTCTTCAATCCTAATAGCACCCTACCAAAAATGCCTTCTTCAATCCTAATAGTAGCGTAATTATGCTCATCCGTTGTTAAAATTTAACAGGTGAAGTCTTGTTCGTATATTTGTATGCCCCTTTCTAATATCTCTAAGTAGCTTTAGATATCTGTCAACTACATATTCTTATCGAGAAGAAATCTTGCCCCACTTAGAAACTATTAACGATGCTTGCATTGGAGTGAGTCACGAGATGATCTTCCCAAATTTTATATTCCTTCGGTGTACCTTTGCACCTTTAGGGGCAATTGCTTGTTACAATAAACAAGGTTCTTAACCATAGATATTCACCCTCATTTTTCCATGGATATTATTAACTTAACTTAATAGGCTTTGTTACAATACCATGGGCTTATCAATACCACTTTCCCAAAAACCATAACTCATTTCAAAATCAAAATATTTTATCTTAATTTTATTTTATAACAAATTTTTAAATTAACTCTAAAACAAAAAAGTATGGAGAGATATTGTAGTGGTGTAAATATTTATAAAATAACCAATTTAAATCCATCTTAATTCTAAATCTACCAAACATTGAGAAATATCAAAATTTCTATGTGCAAATCTTTTTAAAATGAAAAGAGATTTAATCTCTCTTAACTCTTGATAAATCCACAATTAAAATAAATTTAAATTAATATTAAAACCATGCAATTTAAAATACTTTATATCAAAGAAAATATGCAAAATCAAAATAGAATTTCCCCACTTTTTCTCTTGCACATGACGTTTTCATTGGTTTTACCGTTTGAATGAATTTATATCAATTAAACAAAACTTAGATGATTGATAGAATTGGAATTTTATATGAATTACTTCGACCACTTTCTTCGCTACGTTGCCCCCACTGAGTCAAGTCAATACACTGTCATTTTCCCTTTCCCTGAATTTTCTCTTTTCTTTACAATTTTCCAACTCAAATCATTTCAATTTTGTTGCGTTTCCCATCAATCAATTTATCTTTTTGTGTTTTGTCTTTTCCCTCAATCTGTGGTTCCATACTCTGTTTACCCTTAAGTCATGTCAATAAATTTATTTTTCTTACCCTCTTCTATTCTTTGTTCCACATCTACACCATTAAATTTCTTACCCTCTTCTATTCTTTGTTCCACGTCTATTCTTTAATGGAAATTTCTATTAAATTTCCATTGATATCTGGAATATTTTCCATGTCAAAGTCGAATGGCCCATTTGCAAGTTTCCCACTTTCTTTTTTCCCAAAATCAAATCAATCAATACATCCATTTCCTTTCCATGTCTACACGGTTAAATTTCCATCAATATCTGGACGATTTTTAGGTCTCCATTCTCCTTTTTCCGAGTCAAGATCCTTTGCGTGTCTACATAGTTGAATTTCTATCAATGTCTGGAAGATTTTTCGGTCTTCATTCTCCTTTTTCCGAGTCAAGATCAATAGGCCCATTTTTCTCTGATTTGCCAATACACCACCATTTTCTCTTTTCTCTGAATTTTCTCATTGCCTTACAGTTTTCACACACAGGCCTTTAAATGACAACTACTGCTGTGATTATAAATACATGGTGAATAGCAACAACACTCGCAGCCTTTGGCTTTGAAAGAATTTGGAGAGAGAGAAATGGATCATAAATCTATTGTCCTCATCACCATGTTTGTGTGCTTTGTTCATTACCATACTCATACAGAGTATTGAGTATGAGCAATGTTGGGAGAATTGATTTTTTACTAGACAAATGACATCCAAATTCAGAAATTCAAGTTGTTCTGGAAAGTAGACAAGCATAACTTTCCAACAAGATATTTTGGGCCCAATCTAGACATCAGGAAGTCCTCCAAAATTGTAGCTGAAGTTGAAGGGCGGCCTGGCATTGGCATTGCATGTTTGACAAATTATCCAGTTTTTCACTGTTTTGTCCCAGTTTTCACTTTCACCTTTGAAAATCATGATTTTATCCTTGTAATTGATTAGTTGAATGTAATTATGATGCTTCTAGAGCTTAATAGGGTAGATTCATCAGGTAAAAAATGTTCATGAGGTGTAATGTATCAGTTTGTTTGGGTTAGGGATAAGTCACTTTAACGACCATATTTTCTTGTTTGCAAGTCATATCTTGTTAGAAACAACTCCTCTTCTCATGGATTCGACCCCTTGAGCTTAGGATGAGTTGTTTGGGGTATATATGATGCTTTTCCTCAGTCATTGTATGGGTTGGACTCAGTGGGATGCTTATGCTTTGATAAAATATCATTTTGTATCAGTTACAACAGGAGATTAATGAAAAGTTGCAGCTATTTCATTGGGATCCATGTGGTAATGATGCTTAGTTCAATTTTTCTTTTGTATTCATGTGTTAGAATGTATTTTTAACTCTACTTCATCATTTCATACTCTTATGTGAATGTATACAAGTCTGAGAGACAGAATCCATAACTTTTATGCTCTGTTTTGGGTAGACATTTCACAGTCTATGTTTTCTTCAGTTTAGAAAGAATCCATGTTGCTTACATGCTCTTTCTAGCTCCTCACCTGTATTGAATCACCTCACCCATCAAACCCTAGAGTGTTGATCCTTGTGCCTACCTTGCCCCATCGAACAACCTGCAATTTTGACCTAATTTCCTTGCCCTAACTGTTTGGCTCCTCCTGATCCAGCGAAACCCTCCAAAATCATATCAAAACCCTGTGCTACTATACCTAGCCTAATATCAGTTTCTTGATCTAGTCATTTTGGCTAAGATCCTTACGGAGAGAGCCCTCTCCTGGCCTAGTAGGGCTAGCTACTTAGCTAAGCATGGTTTGTGGTTACCCTGGAATTGCCTTCCTTCAACTTGAGGTTCAATCCAGGTGATAACACAAGTGTTGCATGTAATCAAATGATCAAACTTGGGAATTGCGTAATCATTTTGGGGGAAATTCGTAAATAATCGGGGCCTAATTTCCTTAGGAATTGCGCAAGGAAATAGGGGTGAAAGTAGAGGCATAAATTGACTAAGCGTGGGTCAAATATTCTCAGTGAGCAGAGAGATAGATTATTCACTTACAAGTTGCGCTTAGTCTGAGCAAGAAATTGTGATACATCTCTGTTCATCCTATTACTACAAACGAGAAAAGGGGTTTTTAGCAAATTTCCTTCCCCTGGGAAAATATTGTGTGCGTGTGTGGTATTTATCTTTGCATGTTTGTGATTGATGTTCTAAATTGTGTTCCACAGAGCAATAGAGTAGGATAGTTTCTTGTGATTTAGATTAAAATTTCATGAGTAGTTACAATTATACACCATAATTTCTACATGGTATTAGAGCAGGATTCACATTAGAATAGAAATTTTGAAGTTGTTTCTCAGGAGGTTCGAATTTGTAGTTCAGTGTAGCAGAATCTCTCCAGAGTTGGGAAGATGACCTCCAGTGGGATGAGACTAGAGCATGCCTTGGAAGGTAGCTCTAATTTCATTGCATGGAGGCAGTTCTTGATGAAAATGGCTTTCTAGAATACATCAAGAAAGATCTTCCAAAACTAGCAGAATCTAATTCATAGAACCTAGCCCAATGGAAGAAAGATGTAGCCAAGATGAGCAAAATGATATTGGAGGGAGTATGAGACCACATTTTCTCAAATATCCATGGGAAATAAACTCTATTCATAATGTGGAAATTAGTGACATAATTTATCGAGAATATTAGTGACCATAGGAGGTCAACATTCAATGATAAACTTTGAAATATCGAGATGCAGAAGAATGAAACTATCCCGTAGTATCTTAGCATATTTACACAAGTTTGTGATGAAATTGGTGGGGTTGGTCTTAATGCTGCATAGGATGACTTGGTAAGCCTAGCTCTTCTAGGCCTTCCCAAAAGCAGTCATATCTATGAGGGCTTGGTGAACGGGAAGGAGAAATTATAGAATTGGGAACACTTATGGTATTATTTGGTACAAGAGGAGATAAGGTGGAATACAAGAGATAGAACCTCATCCAAGGGCGAGGATGAAGAAAAAATTTCATTGGATGGAAACAAAAAGAACGAAAAAGGGAATAAATCTCAAACCAAACCAGAATCTAGCCATGGGGGCAAGAAGAAAGACTTTTCCAAAATAAGATTCTTCAATTGTCATGAATTTGGGCACTATGCCACTAAGTGTCCATACAAAAATTCAAGCAATAAGACCTTAGGAGGAGAAATAGGTTAAGCCTTGGCTTCAAAGTGTGAGCTTGACTTCACCCTTATCACATGCATGGACAACACAATGATGGGGAGTGTGTGGTACTTGGATTCTAGTGCCTCGTTCCACATGGCAGGGTGTAGAGAGTTTTTAAGTGATCTAGAGGAGAAATATCTCCATATTCATATTGAGATGGGGAACGATGAAAGGTACAGTGTGACCGGAATTGGTACAATCACATTTTAGAGGGAGTCAGGATCCCCTCTCAAACTCAAGGATGTCATGTTTGTTCTAGGCCTGAAGAAGAATCTCATATTTGTAGCAGTTTTGGAATACCATGTTTATGATGTGATCTTCAACAAAGGGAAAGCATTCCTGAGACACATAGCCACTGGACAGGTGAACCAGATCAAGGTTCATGTGAAGAATCTATACAAGTTGGATGTGGAATATTGTGTTGCATTAATTAGTAAGGCAAAGAAAGTGCAGAGTTGCGATGTTAGTGAATTTGGCATAGAAGACTTGGACATTTGCCTCATGACACCTTGAAGATTATGAAACAAATAACCACGAGCCTTCCTAAAGGAGCCCTTGAGCAACATGATGTATGCAAGGGATGTACCTTGGGGAAGTATGTGAAATCCGCATTCCATGATTGAGAAAGAAAAGCACATGCAGTCTTGGAAAGAGTCCACTTTGTTGTCTGTGGACCTTTCTCAACCACCTCCAATGCTAGACATAAGTACCATGTCATATTTGTTGATGATTTCTCAAGAAGTGTTGGATCTTCTTCACACAGAAGAAAGAAGAGACATTCTCAACGTTCATAGAATTCAGGGCATAGGTTTAGAAAGAAACCGACAAGAAGGTGAAGGTTCTCAGGAGCGAAAATGGAGGTGAGTATGTATCGAATGAATTCAAGTATGTTTGTGCGAAAGAGGGAATTCAAAGAGAGTTGACAACACCACACAAAGAAACCGACAAGAAGGTGAAGGTTCTCAGGAGCGAAAATGGAGGTGAGTATGTATCGAATGACTTCAAGGATGTTTGTGTGAAAGAGGGAATTCAAAGAGAGTTGACAACACCCCACAACCTACATCAAAATGGGGTAGTTGAGAGAAAAAAACACAACATTGTTGGAGTTGTGAGAGCTATGCTACATGACGAAGGCCTGCAATTGCATTAGTGGCCATAGGCATGTAACACAACAATCTACTCGCAAAACCAAATTCCTCATTGGATTCTTGGTATGATCACACTAGAGGAAGCTTTCTCAGGGATAAATCCAAATGTGTCACACTTCAGGATTTTTGGAGTCGTTTTTTACTCCCATGTCTCCAAATATTCAAGGAATAATCTTGAGCCAACAACAAAGTTCAAATTATTTTTGGGTTACACATAAAATCCTCACAACTATTGTGTGTATTTTTCATCCCTCAAAATTACAGTTGTGTGAAGGGATGTAAAGTTCGATGACGATAAAGAAATGTGGTGCTTTCTTGAAGGAAGCTTCAGATCCCACCAGAAGAGGATCTTTTAGCTGTAAAGGAGGAGCCTTAGGAAGTTGTGGGGTATCCACAAAGTGAGGAGAAAAGTGGAGACACCCACTCAAGCAGAACCATCCATAGAAGGTAGAAAAATAACTAAGGAAGTTGATAGAGTTGTGCAGGATGCAAGGGAGAATGTGAGAGTTCCTTCAAATTTGCTAATGCAAAGGAGATCACTTGAGATGTACACTGGCTACATGGCTCTAATGACCGAGCTTGTAGAAATTGAGCCATCCTCTTTTAAGGAAGCAATAAAGAAACCCGTATGGGTTAATGTAATGGTCAAGGAATATGAATCCATTGTAAAGAACAATGTTTGGGAAGTGGTCCCAAGAATGGCAGATAAACAGTTGTGGGTTCGAGATGGATATTCAAAGTAAATCATGTTGTAGATGGAAGAATATAGAAGTATAGGGCAAAATTTGTGGCTAAAGGATTCTCTCAAGTTGAGGGAATAAACTATGAGGAAACCTTTTCTCCTGGAGCAAGGTATTCATCCATTAGATCAATTATTGTATTAGCTACATAGATGGGGTGGAAGATCCACTAGATGGATGTAAAAAAAGAATTCCTCAATGGGGTTATTGAGGAGGAGGTGTATATTAAGAAACCAGAAGTTTTTGATACATTTGATTGGGAGTCTCATGTGTGTAGACTCAAGTGAGCATTTTACGGTCTCAAACAAAAACCTCGTGTTTGGTACACCAAGATTGACAGTTATCTCACCGGTTTGGACTTCACCAAAAGTGAAGCAAATGTGAACCTATATCATACCTTGGTAGAAGGTAAATTTCTTATTATTGTCTTATATGTTGATGATTTGATTTTAACTAGTGATGAAAAACTTATTAGATCTTGCAAGGAGGACCTTGCAAGGGAATTTGAAATAAAGGACATGGGTCTCATGTGCTACTTCCTTGGGTTGGAAGTATGGTAGGGCGATGAGGAACTGTTTGTGTCTCAAGGAAAGTATGAAAATGAGATACTACAAATATTCCACATGTAGAGTTTCAAATCCATGGAGACACCTCTAGCGACCAACTCGAGGAAGGAGGATGCCACTTCAATTGAAGAGGTGGATGCTACCATTTATCAGAATCTAGTGGGTGCACTGATGTATCTTGTGAACACGTGACTAGATATGTGCTATGCAGTCAATCAGCTGAGCCAAGCTATGGTTAGGCCAACCAAATTATATTGGAAGGAAAATAAGCATGTTTTACGGTACCTCAGAGGCACTACTCAGTATGGATTATAGTATAAACGGACAGAGGGAGTGAAACTTTGTGGCTTCACAATTGTAGAATGGGTAGGGATTCCATCTGACCAAAAGAGTACATTAGGTGGAACTTTTAGTGTTGGGTCCACAGCAGTCTCCTAGTACAACAAGAAGAAAATATTTGTGGTACTCAGCTCAATAGAATTAGAATACATGGTTATATCTCAAGCAACATGTTAGGTGATTTGGATGAGAAAGATACTTGTGGGACTATTTGGTTAGATGATGGATCCAATTGTGATATATTATGATAATCAGAGTTACATCAAGCTCTCTGAGTATCCAATATTTCATGGTCGATCCAAGCATATAGATATCCAACATCACCATTTACAGGACTGTGTGCAAAGAGGATAATGCTGCTACAATACATCCCAATAGAGGAAAAAGATGCTAACATTTCGACAAAGGCCTTGTCAAGAGGGAAGCTCGAGTTCCATAGGTGCAGGATAGGGGTGGTTGATAATCCCTTTCTTGCTGAGAGGGAGTATTGAAAAATGCAGCAAGAAAGTCTCAATTTGATTTTTCCTTGATCAAATTGAGAAAATTTGAATTTCCACTTTAGTAGACAACTTGGATGTAGTTAAATGATGCGGCAAGGCTCTTGTCACTTAGTTATCTCAGTAAATTTGAGTTACAGGAGTTGGAGTTCAGTTAAACATGTGTGATTGTTAATTTGTAACAATCAAGGTCAAATATTTCAATTTGTTTTCAGTTAAAATATTTCTAACTATTGAAGGAACTAGTTAAAAGTTAGTTGTGTAGTGAGACTTCAGTCTAACTTAGTGATCATACAGATAACTGATCAATCAATGCAAAATAACTAGTGCATGCAGAGAATTTGAGTTCCCCAACTTTCGTGGAGATTCTAAGGGAGTGTAACATCAGTTGTCGAATAGTCTTAAGTGTGCAGGTGTTGTATGCAGTCAAATGATCAACCTTGGGAATTGTGAAATCATTTTGGAGAAAATTCCTAAATAATAGAGGCCTAATTTCCTGAGGAATTGCACAAGGAAATAGGGGCTCAAGCAGAGGCAAAAATTGACTAAGTTTGGGTCACAACTCCTTAGTGAGTAAAGAGATAAGTTATTTACATGCAGGTTCTCCTCAGTCTGAGCAAGCAATTGTAATACATCTCTATTCATTAGATTAATGCAAGTAAGAAAAGTGGTTTTTAGCCTATTTCTTTCCCATGCGAAAATATTGTGTGCATGTGCGTTATTTCTCTTTGCATGTTTGTGATCGATGTTCTAATTAGTGAATTTAATTCTGTAAAGAAGTGAAGTAGGATTGTGTCTTGTGATTTAGATTAAAATTTCATGAGCAGTTACAATTCTACGCCATAATGTCTATATTAGTTGGAAATCAAAGTGGTTTGAAAATTCTCACCCTAAGAACAAATAATGGAGGAGAATACAAGTCAAATGATTTTTTTAGTTATTGCATGAAGAATGGAATACAATTAGAGTTTACCAATTCATACGCTCCTCAGTAAAATGGTGTTGCAGAAAGAAAAAAAGGACCATAGTTGAAATGACTAAGATCATCTTAGAAACTGAGTCTCTTGGAATTGAGTTTTGGGTTGAAGAAATACACACAACAATATACACTCTTAGCAAATGTCCTACAAAGGCAGTGTTGAATTTGACTCTAGAAGAAGCATGGTCAGGATATAAACCAAGTGTTGCACATATGCAATATTTTGGTTGTACTACATATGCACATGTTTATAAGGAAAAGAGGAAGAAATTGAATGATAATAGTTTTAAGTGTATATTTATTGGCTACAGTATTGAAACAAGAAGTTATAGGCTATTTGATCATGAGGAAAGGAGGGTGGTAATAAGTAGAAAGGTTGTGTTCGATGAGTAGGGAATCTACTAGCCAAAGCATGTACAATTTGATTAGAAGAAAGATATAGTGAATACTGGTGATGAATCAAATTCTAAGTCATTGAAGATGGATGAAGTTCAGAAGAAGCCCAAGTGACTTGAAATGATACATTTAGAAAGCAGTATGTTGGATAGAAATTTTGAAAGAAGGATTACTACATCCCAAAGTTCTCTAATAAATTATGCACTTATGGCATAGGCAATGAACATGGATGAACCACATAATTATGCAGAAGAATCAAGAAATAAGGAATGGAATGAAGCTATGGAAGAAAAATTGAATGCCTTAGTAACAAATGATGCATGGGACTTAGTAAATTTACTAAAGGTAAAATATTTAATTGGTACTATGTGGGTTTATAAAACCAAGTATAAACATGATGGCACAATTGATTAGTATAAGAGTCATTTAGTTGGAAAGTGATATGCACATAAAGAAGACATTGATTACATTTAGACTCTCCTATGGAAAAATTGGATACAATCAAGATGGTTCTTGCATTAGTTTCATAACATAAATGGCCAATCTTTTAGATGGATGTTAAATAAACTTTTCTAAATGGTTATGCGGATGAAGAAATTTATGTGGAGTAGCCCGAGGGCTTTGAAGTGCCAAGCAAAGAAGCTTATGTTTATAAGTCAAAGAAGGACTTATACGAAGGGCATGGTATTCTAGAATTGATAAGTACTTTTAGGATCATGGGTTAGTTAAAATTTTATCTGATCCCAATCTCTATACATTTCACTCAGGACTAGATATTTTGATAGTTATCTTATATGTTCATAATTTGATCTACATAGAGAACAATGATGAATTATTTCAAAATTTTAAGTCACATATGATTGATGGGTTTGAGATCACAGATCTTGGTGAGTTGCATTATTTCTTGGGTATTGAATTTTGGTAGAAGGGGATGGTATTTTCACAAGCTAAGTATATTTGGGACATTTTGAAGAGGTTCAGAATGTTTTGGTGCAAGCTAATAGTAACTCCTTTGGAAGTTGGGTTGAAGTTATATGGACATGATGAATCTAGTTCAATTGATGTTACTTTGTATCGTCAATTGGTTGGAAATTTGATCTACTTAACTACAACTCAACCAAATATTTCTTTTCTAGTTAGCATGGTATTAATATTTATGGCAGAACCTAATGAATTGCATTGGAAAGTAGCAAAGAGGATTTCAAGATATTTGCGTGGAACAATTGGATATGGTTTGGTATATATATCTATAGAAGATTTCAGGTTGATTGGTTATACTGATTCAGATAGGGCTGGATGCATGGATGACAAGAAATCAACTTCAAGGTATTCTTTTAGTATGGGTTCAACAACAATTGCTTGGAGTACTAACAAGCAACCCACAATTCTTCTCTCCACAATAGAAGCAGAGTATAAAGCGGAAACAACAACAACATGTGAAGCAATTTAGTTGAGAAGAATTTTAGAGGATCTACATGAGCAGCAAGAGTAATCCATTATGTTGATATGTAATAATCAAAGTGCTATTCAAATGAGCAAGAATCTAGCTTTTCATAAGAATACCAAGCATGTAGATATTCAATATCATTTTGTTTGGAATTTAGTTCAACATGGAGTGATCGAGATTGAGTACTATAGAACAGATGAACATGTCGTCAACATATTCACCAAAAACCTATATAAGGAAAAGTTATTCATGACCACGAGTGTGTAACTAGTGTATAACATATTCATGACCAAGTCAGAGGCATATACTTAATTGATCAACAAATTCACGGGTGTGTAACTTATTCAATGAGCAAAGTTAGAGGTGTATACTTATTCGATCAACAAAGTCACTGGTATATACTTATTCAATGCCCATATTCAAGTGTGACTTCTCTATTCAATCTTAGTGTTTCTTTGAGAAAATATACTCTATTGCAAAAGCTAAAGTTGGAAACTTTAAATAGGGAATTTAGATAAGGAGAACGCGTCACCAACATTGAGATACTGATGAAAATTAAGGAAAAATACCTTGGTTGGAGACAAACTTACGATAAAATAATAAACCTTTAATAAACATACAAAAGGTTGTGAGTTTGAATCTAGTGATGATAGTGTATCCCAATATTTTATATGAACAACATATCGACCACAACACGCACATGGTTCCAATCACGTCACTTTGATCGATAGTCAAACGAAGGTCTTTAATTGGGTTCCAAACATATCACTTTGATCGATGGTCAATTGAGAAGGGGTTATGTGGTCCGAGTACAAAAAATCCATTATGTGAAGAACAATGTAAACTTTCAAACGAGAACTGATACAATTACCTGTTTCGTTGAGGTAGCAAAAAAGTCAACCGGTTTTGAAAAGTGGTGATGTAGAATGCATATATTTTTTTTTAGGAGCATATTTTTGGCACTTTAAATTTTGTTATGTATAAAATATAAATATTTGTTTTTTTAGAGGACCTATTTTTGACACTTTATATTTTCTAATGTATTAACTGTGAATATTTTTTTTAAATGTTACATTTTTTTACACTTTAATTTTTTTTTATGTCCAATTGTTTTTTAAATGTTGATTACTTAATAAATTTTCTAATTATCTTATTTCATTTTTTTTAATGTTGATTACTTAAAAAAATAAATATAAAAAATTATATAAAAAAACATAAAAAGTTAAAAAAGAATTATCTTATAAACAAAAAAAAATAAAAAACCAATTTTTTTTCTAAAAACCATAAAAATAAATAAATCAAAATACACACATTTTAAAAAAATATTAAAATAAAATTAAAACAAATTATTTAGAAAAATAAAAAATTTATAAACTTAAACAATTAAAAAAACAAAATTAAAACCAAACAATATTTTTCCTTTTAACCGTTAAAACTAAATTTAAAACTCTAAAAAAAAACATTAAAGTAAAAAATAAAATAGTAATCCTAAAAAAATTCAGTGAAGTTCGGCCATCAACCTTAATTCTTTTTTCCCGGTCAATTCGAGACGCCAGTTTTCCCCTTTTGCCCCAAATATGTAAAATTGGAATTTTATATGAATTACAGAGAGTTCCCACTAACTTTACTGCCACTTTCTTCACTCCGTTGCCCGGCTGGGTCAGGTCAATACAATTTCCCTTTTCCTGAATTTTCTCTTTGCTTTCCCACTCAAATCATTTCATTTTTGTTGGCTTTCCCATCGGTCAATTTATCTTTTTGCATTTTGTCTTTTCCCTCGATTTGTGATTCCATAGTCAAGTCAATAAATTTATTTTTCTTACCCTTTTCTTACCCTTAAAGTTCCATTGATATCTCGAATATTTTCCCATGTCAAAGTCGAAATTTCTATTAAATTTCCATTGATATCTCGAATATTGATTTTTGCCAAAATCAAATCAATCAATACATCTATGTGCCTTTGGCTTTAAAAGATATCTGGAAGATTTTTCGGTCTCCTTTTTCCGCGTGTCTACACGGTCAAATTCTATCAATATCTGCAAGATTTTTGGGTCTCCATTCTCCTTTTTCGGAGTCAAGATCCTTGCGTGTCCAGACGTTTAAATTTCCCCCAGTGGAATTTTATATGAATTACAGAAAGTTCCCACTAACTTTATTGCCACTTTCTTTACCCTGTGGCGTCACTGAGTCAACTCAAATCATTTCATTTTTGTTGGCTTTCCCATCCGTCAATTTATCTTTTGGAGTTTTGTCTTTTCCCTCCATTTGCGGTTCCATGCTCTCTTTACCATCAAGTCAAGTCAATAAATTTATTTTTCTTACCCCTTTCTATACAGCATTAAATTTCTTTAATGGAAAATTCTATTAAATTTCCATTGATAAATTCTATTAAATTTCAAAGTCGAATGTCCATTTTCCAGTTTCCACTCTCTTTTTTTTTTGGCCAAAATCAAATCAATCAATACATCCATTTCTCCGAGTCAAGGTCCTTGCGTGTCTACACGGTTAAATTTGTATCCATATCTGGAACATTTTTCGGTCTCCATTCTCCTTTTTCCGAGTCAAGATCAATAGGCCCATTTTTCGAGGTTACAAAATTTGAATGAATTTCCGGTGCAGCAATTTTTTAGTTTCCCAAATCAACCGTCCATTTTTCCATTGCTTCTGTGAGCATGTAGAATTGCATTTATGTGCATCACCCAAAATTCCAATTCCAATTAACATTTTCCACCACTTTCCTCACCGGCTTGACTGCACAGCCATTTTCTCTTTTCTCTGATTTTTCTCATTGCATTACAGTTTTCACACACAGGCTGCTGTGACTATAAATACATGCTGAATAATGACAACAACACTCACAGCCTTTGGCTTTGAAAGAAGTTGGAGAGAGAGAAATGGATCATAAATCTATTGTTCTGCTCATCACCATGTTTGTGTGCTTTCTTCATTACCATTCTCATACTCAAGCTCATACGACGGGGGAACCCTCTTCCCCCATGGCCGATCAGTATGGCCATAAAAGGGAACCCTCTTCCACCACTTTCTTCACCGGCTTGACTACACACCCATTTTCTCTTTTCTCTGAATTTTCTCATTGCATCTGCAGTGATTATAAATAGATGGTGATTCACAACAACACTCACAGCCTTTGGCTTTGAAAGAAGTTGGAGAGAGAGAGAAATGGATCATAAATCTATTGTTCTGCTCATCACCATGTTTGTGTGCTTTCTTCATTACCATACTCATACTCAAGCTTATCAACATGATGGATTCAATTCTGTTCAACGTCTTCCTTTGAATGGACGCAATATGACGGGGGGAACTCTCTTCCTCCATGGCCGATAAAAGGGACGTGGAGGCGCTTCTGAGCTTCAAAAGGGGCATCATATCAGATCCACTTGGATCGCTCTCCAACTGGACGGCCAATAACTCAGATAACGTCTGCCGCTGGAACGGAATTTCGTGCAGACCAAACACGAAACGAGTAGTTGCAATTTCACTCTTTGGCTGTAGATTGAATGGTACGCTATCCCCGTCTATTGGCAACCTCTCTCTGTTGCGGACTTTACATCTTTCCGGTAATTATTTTAGTGGAAGAATTCCACCCGAAGTTGGGCAGCTAAAAGCGCTAGGAATGCTTGACCTCCATGATAATGCGCTCCACGGCTTTATTCCAAAAGAATTGTGTAATTGTACACGTCTTCAAACATTGTATATTGGAGACAACTATTTCAGTGGTCAAATCCCACCAGAACTCGGCCGTCTGGTCCAGTTGGAATATCTCTTCTTGAATGGCATAGATCTGAATGGAAGCATCCCAGCTTTTCTGGGCAACTTCACTTCACTTACACAACTGGATATTAGCCGCAACAATTTCAGTGGAAGCATCCCAACTTCTCTCGCCAACTGCACTTCACTTACAGAACTGGATATTAGCGGCAACCATTTGAGTGGTCCAATCCCATGGGAATTGGGTCGCCTGGTCAGGTTGGAAATACTCCAGTTTGACTACAATAGTATAAGTGGAAGCATTCCAGCTTGGATTAGCAATTGCACTTCACTCCAAAAGTTATCAGGTACGGGAAACAAATTGAGTGGTCCAATCCCATCAGGTATGGGTTTGATGAAAAGCATATCTTATATTGATTTATCCAACAACTCACTCAGTGGCAACATCCCTCCCATGCTATTCAATTGTTCTCCGCTATCTTCCTTGCACCTAGACAATAATGACCTTATAGGAACCATTCCGAGTATTCCCGACCCCAATATGTCATTGTGGTGGCTTTCTTTATCAAACAACCATTTAATGGGACCTCTTCCACCTAGCATAGGCCAACTAAATGCTTTAGAGGTTTTAGATATATATAATAATAATATTTTTGGCCATATACCTAATAGTTTTAGTGCTTTAGTTTCTCTTATATATTTAGATTTGTCCAAGAATAACTTTCAAGGATCCATTCCTAAAATGATTGGCAATTGTAGTTCCTTATTATATTTTTCTGCTCATACTAATAATTTCTCTGGGACTCTTCCAATATCTGTGTCTAATTGCACTGAGCTTAAGTTATTGGATTTGAGAAGAAATAATTTGATAGGAAAACTTCCTTCTTACTTCACCTTTTTTGTTGGCTTGGAATTTTTAAACTTTGGGTACAATAATTTCCATGGTGACATCCCTGAATGGGTAACAAATTTCACCCATTTGTCTATCTTGGATTTATCCAATAATAGATTCACTGGAAGAATGCCATTACATTTTGAAAGACTGGCAGGATTTGTAAACAATTCATTTCCTGATAGTAATATTTATAAAGAAATGCCAGTTGACATCAAAGGAAGTGAATATATCCTATCATACTTGTCACATAAAAACACTATATTTGATTTGTCCAACAATAATCTTATAGGACAGATACCTCCAAGCATAGGAACTTTGAGTGGCTTGCGATTGCTAAACTTATCTGGCAACCAGTTGGAAGGGCCAATCCCAGCATCTATCAGTAACATATCTACCTTGGAGCAGTTAGACTTGAGCAAGAATAATTTGAGTGGACACATTCCTAAAGAGCTCTCTAGACTATATAGTTTGGGTGTTTTCAATGTTTCATCTAATAACCTTTGTGGGCCAATTCCTGGAGGAACGCAATTTTCCACATTCAGTGCAACAGCATTTCAAATGAATAAATGCTTACATGGGTGTCCTTTAGATTCATGTAATGGAAAGGAAAACCCAAGGAGAGAAGATCACAATAATAGTAGCAGTACCCATATTAAAGTGGGATGGCTGGAGCATCTAGATGACAAGATGTCATTAATGGCATTGGGAATTGGATTTGGAATTGGAATTTGGGGAGTAGTTGGTGTGTTCGTCTTTTGCAAGAAAGCCAAACTATGGGTGTTGGGTCTACCACCTAATAGACCACGACTCTTCTATGGATTGTATCGATTCCCAAAATAGAGATCCAAACAATAGTTGTTAGCTCTATTTTGTGGTGATTTAAATTCCCATGCAAATACTAAATGATATTTATGGTGTATTATCTTCTCCCCTATAAATTGTTTAATATAATCATTATCTATGATCGTATTTTTAAATTAACCTTAAGTTTATTTATATCTCTTATTTGTATTTTTATTCCATTTAATTAATTTCCAATGAATTAAAATAGATATTACATTAAATTTTTTTATAAAATATGTTTAAATAACATTATTATATTAAAAATACTTTTGAATTTAAATTCATAATATATAAAAATAATTTAATATTATTTTCCCAACAAATAAAAATACAACTCTTTAACTATTATTTCTATTAATTAGACCTATCTTTGTTTAAATAAAATTGTTATACTAAAAATATTTTGTTTTAGATTTAAATTCATTATATATATATGTAAAATGAATTTATTATTTGTTTAATGTTTAAAAATACTTTTTATTTTCTAGGAGTGGATTTGATAATTAGAATTGTTTTTTATAAAATGATATTGGCTTTGTGCACTACTATTATAATTATTACATATTAAAAAAAAAAAAAAACATAATATTTTATAGAACACATTTTGTATTTATTTACTTTAAAATATAACAAATGTATTAATCAATTATCAAAAAAAAATTATTTGAAAAAAAAAAAGCCGCATAGCATTGTTGATTCACCATGTTATTGCCATAAACATGTAAGGCTATATTTATAAATATTTATCCAAATTTAACATTCTTTTTATATTTTTGCTAGTCATAATACCATAATTTAACTGACACATGAAAAGTTAAGGAGGAAGGTCATAATTGCTAGTAGGAAAGTTTGTATTGAAATTATAGTATTATTATTTATATAAAAAGTTTAATCAAATTCTAAAAGTTGTGTACCAATATATAAAATGTGTATATAAATGTTTTTTTAAATGTGAATTTTAATAAATTATTAATTTTATATATATATATTGCAAAATTTAAGAGGAGATTATAGTTATATATTGGGAGTTACATTATGACTTTCTTCCATATTCAATATTATCTACAGATTCATGAACTAAAATTATTCTATGAAGAGGAATACAACTGATACTAAGAATGTACGGGTCTTTGGGGTGAATATCTTCCAACAAAGCCTCAAAATTAGACAAAAAATTACATTAATTGCAAAAATTAAAGGGGGATTATAGCTATATATTGAGAGTTACATTATGATTTTCTTCCATCTTCAGTGTCATCTACAAACTCATGAACTGAAATTATTCTCTAAAGAGTAATACAACCGATGCTAAGCATATATGGGTATCTCAAGGTGAATACCTTCCAAAAAAGCCCCAAAATTTGACAAAACTTGCAGTGTATATAACTTACTTCAAAATATAATCCTTGATTATAATATATTTCCTCAGATCCACTGGATTGATACTTGAACATAGAATTCATGCCTTTTGTGTAGAACACCAAAATCACAAGTTATATATTGGGAGATTTCATGTGAATAACATTTCTTTTAAATACATTTTACATTTCTCGCTATATTATTGTATGATTAATTATCTTTTGTATAAATAAAAATCTAATGATTACTTCTGTGCATTGGCCATGCATCTTTATAATTTTTTGATAACTGGATAGGTAGAGATATAACCCTATATCAACCTAGCATTGAGATCCAATAAATGTTTGGCCAATCTAAATCCATGATCAATAACAATAGACTTAATATGACTGCCACTGCATACCACACTGTATGTCATTTCACTGTTTAATAAATGGATAGGTAAAGATCTGACCCTATATTCAACCTATCATTGAGATCCATTACATGTTTGAGCAATCTAAGTCCATGATCAATAATAGAAATAATGTGACTGTCACTACTTACCACATTAAATGAATGGATATGTAGAGATAAGAAATTTTATATCACGTGTTTTGTGTGAGTGTTTTGGAGGGGAATTGGACCATGTTAGTGGCTGTGTATGTAAAATTGGATTTTCCCCTTCTTTTTCCAAAATATGTAAAATTGAATTTTTATATAAATTACATAAAATTACTAACTTTATTGCCACTTTCTTCACTCACTTGACCCCACCGAGTCAAGTCAATACAATTTCCCTTTCCCTATATTTTCTCTTTGCTTTACAATTTTCCAACTCAAATCATTTCATTTATCTGTTTGCATTTTCCCCTTCCCTCAATTTGCGGTTCCATACTCTGTTTACCCTCAAGTCAAGTCAATAAATTTATATTTCTTACCCTTTTCTATCCTTTGTTCCGGATCTACACCATTAAATTTCTTTAATTGAAAATTCTATTATATTTCCATTGAATATTTTCCCGTGTCAAAGTCGAATGGCCCATTTACCAGTCTCTCACTTTCTTTTTTTCCAAAATCAAATCAATCAATACATCCACGGTTAATTTCTCTCTCTGTTTTTCCTTGCGTGCCTTTGGCTTTGAAAGATATCTGGAAGATTTTTCGGTCCCCTTCTTCCGCGTGTCTATACGGTTAAATTTCTATGAATATCTGGAAGATTTGTCGGTCTCCATTCTCCTTTTTTCCGAGTCAAGATCGATACGCCCATTTTTCCAGGTTACAAAATTTGAATAAAGTTCGAATGATTTTCCGGTGTAACAATTTTTTATTTTCCCAAATCAACCGTTCATTTCTCCATTGCTTCTCTGAGCATGTAGAATTGCATTTATGTGCATCACACAAAATTTTCTCTTTTCTCTGCATTTTCTCATTGCATTACAGTTTTCACACACAGGCTGCTGTGATTATTTATATAAATAAATAGATGGTGAATAACAACAACACTCGCAACCTTTGGCTTTGAAAGAAGTTGGAAAGAGAGAAATGGATCATAAATCTATTGCTCTGCTCATCACCATGTTGGTGTGTTTTCTTCATTACCATACTCATACAGAAGCTCATACGACGGGGAACCCTCTTCCTCCATGCCTAATAAAAAGCTCATATGACGGGGAACCCTCTTCCTCCATGCCTAATAAAAAGCTCATATGACGGGGAACCCTCTTCCTCCATGCCTAATAAAAGGGATGTGGAGGCCCTTTTGAGCTTCAAAAAGGTCAAAAAGGTCATCATATCATATCAGATCCAAACCATAGTTGTTAGCTCTATTACGTGGTGAATTAAATTGTCATATAAATACTAAATGATATTTATGATGTATTATCTTCTTACATATAATTTTTTTACATTTTCATATTAAACTTAATTTTATTTATATTTCTTATTCATATTTTTATCACATTTAATTAATTTCCAATTAAATAACATGAATATTATTTTGTATAAAACAATATATTTTAAAAAATATAATAAATATTTTCCCAACCTATATATATTCCATAATAATTAAAAATAAATTTACAACTATTTAACTATTTTTTTTATTAATTAGACATATATTCCTTATTATGAAATATGTTTAAATATAATAATTAGACATATCTTCCTTATTATGAAATATGTTTAAATATAATTATTATATGAAATATGTTTAAATAAAATTATTATATTAAAAATATTTTTAGATTTAAATAATAATATATAAAAATAATTTAATTTATGAAGTTAGAAAAATATTTTTTTATTTTTTAGTAGCGAATTTGATAGTTGAAATTTTTTTATAAGATGAGATTGATTTGTGCACTATTATTATAATTATTAAATATATTAAATATATAACAATATTGTTAACATAAAAACAATTAAATAAAAAAATTATAATATTTTATATAACATATTTTGTATTTATTTACTTAAATTTATAACAAACATATCATCAATCATATATTCCATGAATAACAAGGGGCATAGCATTGATGATTCACCATATTCTACCCATAAACATGTAAAGGTCATATTTATATTTATTTACCCAAATTTCACATTCTTTTTATATTTTTGCTAGTCATAATTTACATGACATGTGAAAAGCTAAGGAGGAAGGTGATAATTGCTAGTAGCAAAGTTGGTATTGAAATTATAGTATTGATTATTTATATAAAGAATTTAATCGCATTTGAAAAGTTTTACATCAACCTATAAAATATGTTAATTTAATGTAAATCTTAATAAATTATTTTTAATTGTTTATATATATATATACTACAAAATTTAAGGGGAGATTATAAGTATATATTGGGAGTTATATTATGATTTTCTTCCATATTCGGTATCATTTACAAATTCAAGAACTAAAATTATTCTATGAAGACTAATACAATTGATACTAAGCATATACAAGTCTTTGAAGATGAATAACTTCCAACATAGCCCCAAAATTAGAAAAATCTTTATATTAATTGTAAAATTTAAGGGGAAATTATAACTATCTATTGGGAGTTATATTATGATTTTCTTCCATCTTCAGTGTCATCTACAAACTCAACTCATGAATTGAAATGATTCTCTGAAAAGGAATACAATCGATACTAAGAATATACTGGTATTTGGGGTGAATACCTTCCAACAAAGCCTCAAAATTAGACAAAAAATTACAGTAATTGCAAAAGTTAAGGGGAGATTATAGTTATATATTGGGAGTTACATTATGATTTTCTTTCATCTTCAATATCATCTACAAACTCATGAACTAAAATTATTCTATGAAGATACAACCCATACTAAGCATATATGGGTCTTTGGAGGTGAATACCTTCCAACCGATATTAATTATCTTTTCTATAAATAAAAAATCTAATGATTACTTGTGTGTATTGGCCATGTATCTTTATAATTTTTTGATGATTGCATATATAGAGATATAACCCTCTATTAATCAATCATTGAGATCCAATAAATGTTTGGCCAATCTAAGTCCATGATCAATAACAATAGTAACGTGACTATCACTGCTTACCACAGTGAATGACATTTTCTTGTTTAATGAATGGATAGGTAAAGATCTAACCCTATATTCAACCTAGCATTGAGATCCATTACATGTTTGAGCAATATAAGTCCATGATTAATAACAGAAGTAATGTGACTGTCACTGCTAACCACGTTAAATGATTGGATATGTAGAGATAAGAAATTTGATACCAGGGGTTTTGTGTGAGTGTTTTGGAGGGGAATTGGAACATGTTCGTGGCTTTGTAAGTGTGGAAATTGATCACATGGTATTTTAACACCTATGACTTTTGGAATTAGGTGGCGCCCTTGACTATTCAACAACCCTAATGTTAAATTTAAAACGTTACATTGAAAATGGAGAGTAATATGATTAAATGATAGTGAAACAAAAACTATTCCCTTGACCTCAAATCTCTACATCAAGTGACAATATACATTTAATTTTCATTTAAATAAAAATGAGATGTAGACCAATGGGTTTGTATGGGGGTTAGTCTCTACCACGTAATTGGTTCAAATCTCATAGAGAGAGATTGAGGATGGGAGTATTCTGCGAATATATTTTGTTGATAATATTCCCTTATTGGTGAAGTTTGATTTTCATAATATTTATTTTATAATGGTTGATTTTCATGAATTTTTCTTTGGTTTTCATATATATATGATTGTTGAGTTTGGTCTATTTGGTGGGTTTTTAGAAAAATAACCATTACTATAAAGGCCATTATACAAATCAATCCGACCTTACACCTTCATCTCCATCTCCTCTATTTTTTCATTGTAAATGACAATTTATGCTTTCTTCTCTCCAAAGATGTTCAATACATATAAACTAATTTTTCATTTGCTTCAATTTCGGAAAAGGGTAACCTGTAATTTGCACAATAGATAGTGGCCAGTTATATCATTCAATGTGGGGACCCTTTCAATATCAAGTATTATTTTATAATGGTTGATTTTCATGAATTTTTCTTGGGTTTTCATATATATATGATTGTTGAGTTTGGTCTATTTGGTAGGTTTTTAGAAAAATAACCATTACTATAAAGGCCATTATACAAATCAATCCGACCTTACACCTTCATCTCCATCTCCTCTATTTTTTCATTGTAAATGACAATTTATGCTTTCTTCTCTCCAAAGATGTTCAATACATATAAAGTAATTTTTCATTTGCTTCAATTTCGGAAAGGGGTAACCTGTAATTTGCACAATAGATAGTGGTCATTATATCATTCAATGTGGTGACCCTTTCAATATTAAGTATGTTTATTGGAAGATTAAGATTTGGGGTCAGTGAAGAAACATGTGCAAAGTATTATTGGCCTTTGTTGTTCAAAATGAAACATGCTCATGAGTCAAATTTGTTTGGATTTCATATGATTAGGGTGTTGTTTTCTTATGCCTCGTTAAAATTTTAAAACTACACATGCTTTAGGACTACAATTAAACATGTAGGTTGTTATGGACTTAGTTCAAGTTTTAAGAGCCTAATTCAACATGCAATTTCATATGAATCATGCGTTATACATTGCATGATTTTGTGTTAATTGTATATTTTGAAATGCATTTTATATTTCTAGCTTTACTATTGTATAATTATTTTTTTTTTTGTGTGAAGAAAAATTCTCTCTATATTAGCAATGCATCTTTTTAATTTTTTGATGATTGGATATGATCCTAATTCAAATTGCAATTTTTTGTGAACATGGATTATACATTTAGCGATTTCATGTGAATCTTATTTCTCGAAATGCATATTATATTTCTAGCTTTATTATTATATAATTAATTATCTTTTTTCTAAATAAAAATTGTCATGATTACCTCAAAGGGTTTAGCAAAGAATTTTTATCATTTTTTGATGACTAGATAGGTAGAGATATGACCCTATATTCATCTCGACATTGAGATCCATTACATTTCAGGCCAATCTAATTCCATGATCAATAACAATAATAACATGACTTTCACTACCTACCATGCTCAACGACATCGACATGCTTGATGATTGGATATGTAGAGATAATAAAACTATGAATTCTTTATCGATATGCCTTGGAATTTCTATATAAACACATGCTTGGAAATGATTAAATTTTCTATATATCCACGTTGGCTTTCCTTTTAGGAGGCAATGCATCTTTGTGTTGTTAGGGATGTTACCTAGTCCAACAAATAGGGATTTGTGTGTGTGGGTCAATTTTTATTTTCCTTGATCAAACTATTAATTCTCTAATTTTTGCTTACTTGGTCAAGTTATTTGTTCTATGTTTGTGCAAGGAAATATAGGTTACTTCATCTTTGCCTTGTAAGTGATAGATCCATGGATTTTCCTTGGTCTCTAATTTAATTTAAAATAGAAAAGAAAGTTATTTTCTTTTTATTTTTGTATTTGGGAGATCTTGAGCAATGGATAACATAACCGAATGGTCATAACATTTTAGGGAAAAAAACTGACATTTTCAATCTTGCTTGCCTTTTTTAACTTTTTAAGACACTTTTATGTGAGTGTTTGATTTTTTATGAAATAATTTATTTATTTGATCTCAATTTTAAAAAATTTGGAATAAAATAAATATGTTTTAATATTAAAAAGCAAAGAAGATATTAATACTAAAATATTGAGTACTTTTTCTTTTTGGAATTATGGGAGAAGTCATATTTAGAAGAATGTAGATGAAAAAGATCACTCTTTTAACATTGTTTATCATCAAAATCATAATTTTATAAATATTTTAGAAAATCAAAAAATATGGTTGTGTAGGGTTTTCAAACTATTGTCATGGGAATATGGCAAATGATTGGTGTATAATTTTGTAGTATTATATTTATTTTCATTTAGTACATGAAATACATATTTTTTGTTTTTGTTTTTTAAATATTGTATATATAATATTTATAAAGAGTAAAAAATTAAAAACTGTATATTTTAATAAAAGTTTATTTTCAAGAATTTGACATTTTTAATTAATAATGTTTTTTTTTGTCTTATCAAGTTATACATGACAAAAATATCACCAGCGAATGTAAATAGCCTTAGAAAATGTATTGAATTTAGATTCAACCAAAGTTGAACAAGATCTTACAAATGAACATTCCCATAAAATATATTTCATTGTTTGTAATCCTCACATATTTTTATTCTCTTTATTTTTATTTTATTTTTTAAATTATATTTTAAAAAAGAACATTCTCATAAAATATATTTCATTGTTTGCAATCCAAGTATGTTTATATATATATATATATATATATATATATATATATATATATATATATATATATATATTTTAAATTATATTTTAAAGTTTTTTCAAAAACTGGCGATGATGATTATTTGTGATAAGTGATTGGAACGTCTTTATTATTTTAACAGACTTTTTATATTTGGCTAAAATAAATCTACACCAATTATATAAGACAGAAAATTGAATTGCCTGAAATACAACTAACATCATTATTCAACCTCTTATCGTCATTCACCAAGGCTGTAATTTTATAAACATGTTATGAAATCTCAAAAGGTAAACATATTATGAAATCTCAAAAGGTCGTTTATCTCATATGGCTACGTAGTCTTTTCAAACAATTTTGAGGGGGATATGGCAAATGGTTAATGTATAATTTTGCAGTGTCATGTTTATTTTCATGTGTTACATGATATATATATATATATATATATATATTTTTTTTTTTCCGGGGAAAATAGAGTTCATAATTTCTATTAAGAGGTATAATAGAGATTACATGCTGTAGATGCCAAAGGCATATGCTAATATAGTGGTATCCACCATTCAGTAGTACCATAAGTTCTGTCCCATATGTGTCGCTATGGATACGATAGGGCTATATCCATTTACAAAAAGTTCAGATACATGTTGTTCTGTAGTAAGCAAAAGGTAATTAGAGGTATAACCTCTGTACGAAAAAATATATACACAAAAAAGCTGTAAGAGTCAGTCCAATATATACATAGCATGGGCTAGAAAAATTTTTAACACCAACTTCAAAAATCAGTTGGGGAGGATTTCCCCTTGCATCAGTCCATCTATGTACGGTCGGTGGTAGAAAACGTGCATCCCCTCTGGACTGTGTTCCTCGATCATCCAATCGCCTAGAGGCCGAGCCGCCGCTTCTTTCGAGAGCCGGTCAGCAGTTGTATTTCTTTCCCTGTAGATATGTGAAACAGTGATCTGGTCAAAAAATGTTTTGAAAAAAACAATTTCTTCCAAGATATGTCTCAAAGAGTAAGTATGACAATGGGAAATACTGTTTGCCCAATCAATTACAATCTTAGAATCACCAAATATTTGTATTTGTCTGCAATTTTTAGAAAGAGCGAAGTAGAGAAGATGTCTCAATGTGATAAGTTCGGCATGATTGTTGGTCCCCAGGCCAAGCCCCAGTTTCAGGTGAAAATAATGAGATTCGGTAATGTGGAAGAGAATACCACCACCACACCCTTGTGCAGATGCGGCTCCATCAAAGTATGCCCACGGCATATTTCTGTTGATAATTTCGGAGGTGATTTGTCTGGGGGTATTGGTTTTATTGTCAAAGGGGATTTCAGAGAAGGCCGAAACAATAGATGGAGGAAGGTGCTGCCAGTTATCCCTGCCTGCCGCAAAGATAATATCATTACGCTTATACCAGATATACATGGCCACAATCAGAGGCAGATTCCTAGCTTTCTCCGAGGAGACAGCTGACCACCAGGAATCCCAGGCCGAAGAGATGTCATCTGCGAGCCAGTCTGTTGTGATGTTTAAAATGTGTCTGACCTGTTGCCAGATTTCCCTGGTGGTTTCACAAGAGATGAATAAATGGTAGGTAGATTCCTCCGCCTTATTGCAGAGGACGCACCAGGTAGGGCCAGCGAATGAGCGTCTTTTCAGTGTTTCCCCCGTTGGTAGTTTATTCGCCAGTATGTTCCACATTAAGAGCCTGGCTCTGGGCGGAGCCTGAAGCTGCCAAATATTCGTCCACCATCTTTTTATCAAATCTGGCTTCTTGTCCTCAATGAGTTTCAAATAACCTGCTTTGGGAGAATATAAACCTGATTTTGCAGGTGCCCATATAAGTTCATCATCATGCTCATGTAGCTTAATATGAGATTCAGAGAGAGCCTGTAAGTATTGCTGCCATAATACCATCCATTCATCTGTTAATCGCCACTGTTGGTCCGACCTCCAAGCTTGAGAGAAAATGGTTGTTCGGATGGGGTCTCCGACCTGTTCAAGGTATTTGATACCCATATAGTTAAGATGTTGGATCATATCTGCCGGGAGGAGGTGAGCATTTCCAGACCCAGACCATGGGTCCAGCCCTATCCGAACCTGGGACCCATTCCCAATCTTCCAGAGCAGGTTTTCCGTGATGAGGGGCAGAGCTTTTAGGGTGGCTTTCCAGATGGCCGAAACTCCTTGAAGTTGCCAGGTAGGTCTACGAAGCCAGTCAAGGATGTTTGAGGGCCAGATGTATTTTTTGTGGATGACTTCAGCCCATAAGCTATCCATCTTGAGGAGAGACCATCCCTGTTTTGCTGTTAAGGCGAGTGCAAAAGCGGGAAGGGATTTGAGTCCCCATCCACCCCACTGCTTGGGCATGGATACCAGGGACCATTTAGTCCAAGCAAAAATATTTCCCTTTTTATTCCCATTCCACAGGAACCTGGAACAAATCTGTTGTATTTTCTGTAGAATGCCTTTCGGAACCCAGGTAAGTGACATCCAATATACCGGTGTGGCCTCTAGGACAGATTTGATCAGTTGTAATCTGCCCGCTTTTGAAAGTAGACGGTGGTGCCAATAAGTTATCCTCTGTTCTATTTTATTGATGAGCCACCCCCAATGTCCAGTATTGTATCCATCCGGCCTAAGTCTGAATCCCAAATATTTTATGCCCTCCAGGAGATTGTTCTCCTGAAAGGGAAAGAACTGAGCAGCCAAAAGAGATTCTTGTTGAGTGCATCGCATCACAGATCTAGTAGATTTGTCCCTGTTAATTTCCATCCCAGTCGCTTTGCAGAAGAGTTGAAGGATGCGGTTAAGGGCCGTGCTATCTCTAACACTGCCATTAAGGAATATAAGAATATCATCCACGAACAGTAGATGTGTAATGGAGAGCTGATCGGTAATTTTGAGTCCACTTAACTCCCCATTTCTCTTGGCATCCGCAATAAGCCTGCTCAACCCTTCCATAACAATGAGAAAGAGAAGTGGGGAGAGAGGGCATCCTTGCCTGATACCCCTGTCGATGTAAAACCGGTCTGATGCAGCTCCATTGATGAGAATGGCAAAAGAGACAGATGTAACACATCCCATGATCCAGTTTATGATAAGCAGGGGGAAGCCCAGGTGTATAAGCGTCATCTTAAGGTAAAGCCAATTTACCTTGTCGAAAGCCTTAGTAAGATCAATCTTTAAAGATACACTTTTCAGATTCTTCAGCTTGATGGAATGTAGGGTTTCCTGAGCAGTACCAATAGCCTCATAAATATGGCGATTCCGGAGGAAAGCAAATTGTTCAGCAGATATGTGGGAGGAGAGAATCGGCTTAATACGATTGGCAATAATCTTGGCTATGATTTTGTATAGGCAATTGCAAAGGGAGATGGGCCGGAAGTCATTGTAAGATGAGGGTTCATCAGCTTTGGGGATCAAGGCTATATAGGTCCGATTCATAGGAGGGTGGATGTGCCCCGAGAGCCTGCTTTCCTCAACAACAGCAAGGATCTCCTCACCCAACAGTTCATAAAACGCCAGATAGAATTCCACCGGCCATCCATCCGGTCCCGGACTCTTCTCTTTCTTGAACCATTTGAGAGTATTCTCGAGCTCCAGAGATGTGACAGGAGCTGTAAGGTCTTCCAGTTCCTCCTGTCCAACAAAACGAGGGAGTTTTTCTGCAGTTCTAATAATATCTGGAAGATTGATTTCTGGTGGAGCTGTAAAGAGACCCTTGAAATGGGATACCCCAAGACTAGCCAATTGCTGGTGGGTGGTAGCCCAACTATCTGGCTCACTGGGAAGTCGCCAAATGGTGTTCGAAGCCTTCCTGCCATTGACTAAGGTGTGAAAGTATTTGGTGTTGCAGTCCCCCGCTTTAAGCCAAATGGCTCTACTTTTAAGTCTCCAATGCTCCTCTTTTTCCAGTAGTATTTTTGCTTTTTGTCCATACAGACCGTTGAGCAAGGCTTTAGATTCATCAGTGAGGTAACCCGATCCATTTTCATTAGTGAGTGATGCTATCTGTGATTCAGTGTCCATCAAAATCTGTTCATCTCTTTTCCTCTTGGCAGTCGCCCACTCCTCAGTAAGCACTTTGAGTTTATCAAGCCTAATACAGAAATCTTGGGCCTTGCGATGAGACCGCAGAGGGGGCTGGACAACCCAGAAGTTCTTGACCATAAGGTTATAATCCGGATCCTTGAGAAAGCCAGCAAAGAATTTGAATGGTGATCTCGGCTTGGGATTATTATCACTAATCTGTAAAAAAATTGGATGATGGTCAGAAAGTCCCCCAATGCCAACCCATTGTCTGTATAGTGGGCAAATCTGTATGAGATCCTGGTGCATCATGAATCTATCTAAACGTCTCCCCAGTGCAGCCTCCCCGATACGTTGATTGTGCCAAGTAGGAAGTTTCTTATTCATGGGGATGTCCACCAGGTGATGAGAGTCCAGCAGTAGATTCATTTGATCTGCAATGGTATCCGACTGGGCATTGTGACCCCAAGATTCGCCAACTCCCAGAGAGAAGTTGAAATCCCCACCAATCACTGTATGCTCAGTAATATGGTTACCAGATAGAAAGTCTTGCCAGAAGGGGAGACGATGCTGGTTAGGACCATATATGTTAATAAATCTTATCGGGAAGCCCAGATCCCCTGCCATGATATCCATGCCCAGGAATCCTCTGCCCCCCCAGGTGGAGATTGACTTACACTTCCTTGGGTTGATACCAATAAGTAAGCCACCGGATCGCCCACTTGCGTCCAGTCCATGTAGAGTCCACCCCGGAAGAATACCTTGCAGGCAATTCACCGCCATCTCCGCAGTGCATAGAGTTTCTTGTAGGAAGATAATATCGCATCTAGATACATGAAGAAGTCTTTTTAGTGCCAGTCGTTTTTTGGGGTTGGCAAGTCCCCTACAATTGAAGGAGAGCCAGATCATTATTCACCACAGTGAATGGGCTCGATAGCTCTAAGCGCCCTTTCAATAGTATATTGTCTCCCCATAGCAACGTCCGCCACTGCATTCAACTTAGCCGAAGAGATCTGTGATGGTCTGCCCCTCTTCTGTTTGTGGAGATGGCCCGGGGAGGATCCCAGTCCGAGTAATCGAGGCCTAGCCCCAGATCGAAGATGATAGCGGTGAGAACCGGATAGCTCCGGAGAGGAAGATTGGTCCACGACCCCCAGGAACTGGTTAGACATGGGAGGGGTAGTAGAAATGAAAGGCAGAGGAGGGGCAATAGAGCAAGTAATGGAGGGAATAGGAGCCGATTCCGTGTGGGAAGATTGTATGAATGTGTGTATATTAGATATCATTACATTTGAGCAAGATTGTGAAAAAGAGGGATCGGAGTCATTACCCGGTCTAGAAGGTACAGTTGCAGCCGGATTTGAAATCTTCCCAGCAGTCCGAGAGCGGGTCCGCGGAGGTCCAGGTGCAACCAGGTCCCTGCTGCGAGCCGATTTAGATGTGCTATCCCCCTTCTTTGAGGGGGGGATCTCCTGCTGAGGCTGCACATCTTCCGATGGCAGGTGCTCTTCTTCATCTTGATTCACCGTGTTCTGTTGGCGTGGTCCCTTGGAGTCCTCCGAAATCCCCTTCGCAAGCAGTGGGCAGTCCTTGAAGAGGTGCCCAACTTTGTGGCATCTCCTGCATCGATAAGGTACTCCTTCATAATCAAGTGGTTGTTTGCGTGAAACATGATTGTGGTGCAGGGTGATCTTTTCCACCAGCCCAGGTCTGATATCCATATTAACCAGAATTCTTGCCATAGTCCTGATGCCCGTCTTTTCATATGACCTATCATGCTCCAGATAGGTACCAAGAGTGTCACCAATCTTTTTGAAGATGAATTGATTCCAATATTTCCAGGGTAATCCAGGGAGCCGAACCCATATGGGACCTTCTCCAAGATGCTCGCGCTCAGGATCAAACAGGGGATCCCACCTTTTAAGTAGCACCGGCGCGAGCTCAATATGCCAATATTGGGTAAGTACCCACTGAGTGTATTCTGGTCTCTGAAAGTGTAGGGCAAACCAGCCCCTTGTAAGCACCATGACCTCCGGGAGTTCTTTGAAAAAGGAACCCCAAATCTCATTAACCCAACGCTTGAGCCGCTCCGCAGAATAATTCCTACCTCTGACTCTGCCCACTAGAACTTTACGAGCTGCCTCCATCACGTCCGGAATAGGGTCTTCGGGACCCAAGTTGATATTGTAGTCAGGATCAATGGAGCGGAGACAGCGGCCCTTGGTCACCTTCTCGGAGCGCCTCCCAAAAGGGAAACCCTTCAGCAGGTTCCAGCACGGATCAGATGTGCTAAGCTGTGCTGAAGTAGCTGAGCGAGCCGGAAGCGGAGTGGTGAAGCAACCAGAGGGGATGGGAGATCGAGGGGAGGGAATTGCAGAACCCGGGAGACCGGAAACAGGGGGGATGAAGGGCTGATGAAGGGATTGTGGCATGAATGATACAGAAGGGGAGTGGGAGCTTGAGGGAGGAGGAGGCGGAGGGGGAGGGTGGAGCGCAGGCCGATTAAGTTCCTGTAAGGAGACATCGAGCAAAGGGGATCCCAGGAAGCATGATCCAAGTAACTGAGCAGTGGCCGGGGAGAGCGGAGGACAAGCAATGGGCGGGGATTCCGCTGTTGAGTATGCCGGACCCTTGTTTTTATCCGCAGCAGACAAGTGTGGTTGCAGATTCGGGGCACCTGTCGTAAATCCCAATGCAACATTTCGCGGAGTCAAACGAGGCCTGTTGGTGTGTGCCCAAATCTCTTGATGCGGCCTAGGGTCCGCCTCGTAATCTACCAATTCCTCGTCACCCATGATAAGTTGTCGGAAAAGAGCCGCGAGCCGGGTTTGAACCGTGGGCCGGTATCACCAGGTGCAGGGTGGACAGAGCAACAGTGGGCTCAGAGGTGGGAGCCCAGGGGGGACCGCTGAATAAAGAAACCGCCCAGAACTAAAACCAAAGTAAACCGTAAGCCGCCCGTCATAGCGAAGGGCCCGGGGGCTGTCTGCAAACCACCATGGTGATGGTTCAGCGCCGCAGATAGAACCTAGGGTTCCGCCATCGCCCGCACTGAGCTTGTTCCAGTTATGATCTCTTATCTATATGTATATATATATATATATATATATATATATATATATATATATATATATATATATATATATATATATATATATATATATATATATATATATATATATATATATATATATATATATATATAAAATAATGCACAGGGTGTAGCTAAATTGGTGAGTCCCTTGTTATGAAGTAATATGTAAAGTATGATATTCAAAGTTCAAATCCCCATGGATTAGATCAACAAAAAATTGTATATATAATAATGATATAAAAAAATAAAATATATATATATTTTAATAAGAATTTAGTTTTAATAGTTTGACATTTTAATTAATAATGTTTTTTTTGTCTCATCAAGTTGTAAATGAAAACAATAACACCAACCAATATAAATAGCCTTAGAAAATTCCATTGAATTGAGATTCAACCAAAGTCGAACAAGATCTTGCAAAGGAGCATCCTATAAAACATGCTTCATTGTTTCTCATCTTAGAAATAACATAGTCCATCAATAAAACCTCTTTTGATCAATAAAATTTTGAAGGAGAGAACATGATAATGTATGTTTTTATTTTCTCTTTATTTTTATATTTTTTGAATTATATTTTAAAGTTTTTCCAAAGAATGGTGATTACAATTAACCATCTGCATTTGTGATAAACGATTGGAATTCCTGTATTATTTTAATAGGCCTTATATATATGGCTAAAATAAATCTACATCCATTATACAAGATAGAAAATTGAATCATATCAACTCAAACTAACATCCATATTCAACCAAAATTTGTTCTACCATTATTTTTCCAAAAATCGAGACCACCATATTATTTCCAAATAAAGTGACATTATTATCCTATTTTAAAGGATATATATTTGTGAAAATGATTATAAAACACCTAAATATTAATTAAAGGTCTCTGAGTGGAAAGGGATTATGGAAAAATTCTTAGTAACAATAGTTAATATTTGAATGTTTCATTATACACATTCATTTCAATGTAGATATTGCTTTCTGGTTATGTGTCACAATAATAACAATATGGTTGATGTGGAAGTTGGGGAATGTGAAGAACATAAAATGAGTAGCAATGAACAACAAATATACAATCCACAAAGAAATAGAGAGAAAATGGCAACTAAGGAATATCAACAAAAATAGTCACAACAAATTACAAGGGAACAACAGCAATAAAAGATGAAAGAACAAAATGAACAACAATGAGCATATCAAAGAGAATACCAAAGAGAATATTGACAAAGAAAGGAGCAACAAATGACAACAAAATAACAAGAAGAAGAGATGAAAGAACAAATTGAGCAACAACGAGCACATCAAGGAGAATATCTATTGACGCATCCCCTGATGATGGACTCACTTGGTAGTCCGAAATGTTGGGTTCACAAAACTCTATAACAGGTCATTCCTCCTCTTCTAAAACTATCCTCACCTGTATGGATTCATTATTTAACAATAAAAAGCACATCAAGGAGAAACTAAAATAGCATATAGAGAAAAAAAAACACAACAAATGACAACATGAAAACAATAAGAAGAGATGAAAGAACAAATTGAATGACAAAAAGCACATGAAGATAATACCAAAGAGCATATAGAGAAATAAAAGTGCAACAAATGATAATAAACCAATAGCAAGAATAGCTAAAAGAATAAATTGAACAACAAATAGCACATCAAAGAATATCAAAGAGCATATCAAGAAAGAAGAGCACAACAAATGACAACAAAACAACAACAAGATGAGATGAAAGAACAAATCAAATGACAAAGAGCACATCGAAGATAATATCAATAAAGGACGACGCAACAAGTGACATATAAAGAGTGTGAAGAGAAAAGAATAAAAGAAAATGTAGAATAAAATCATATAGAAAAACTATCTTTAAATTATGTAGTAGAAATTCCTACATAAAATTTGTTTAAAGGATGTAGAATAAAAAACTACGAAAAAAAGTGTTTAACAAATATTTATGTCCAAGTTTAGCCATAAATTCTCAATGATATGGATATCACTTATCGAAAAATTCATGAAAGAATCGATCAATTAGCTCAAGTTCAAATGTGTTATGTATGGAAGGATTCATATGCTAGAATTCATATATTTAAAACAAATACAATTCCAATATGCATGAGATGTGAAAGAGAATAAACTCATCACAAATTTCCATCTGATAATCATATGAATCTTGAAGAACAATATAAATTTCTTTGAGATCTCAAATAAGTTCAAGAGATCTTGATAGCACATGCAAGTCCAATTTTTCAAGTTATGTGTTCAATAGGTGGAAAATACAAAAATAAAGGATACACCATTAGTTTTCTACAGGAGGTTGGAAATCTTGACATGAGATTACCTCGACATATTCAAGACTTGGATTTAATAATTGTTGTGAGAAAAGATAAAGTATTTTGTGAATTAAATTGTAACATTAAGAATGATCCATATCATCATGGAGTTCAAGTTGATGAGAATGCACTTAAAGAATTACCTGAAATTGCAACAAATGTATCACATTTGATTAAATGTGTTACATTTTTAGAGATAGACAATGACATTGAATTTTCAATGTTGAAATGGGTTCCATAGATTGATGATACATTACATGTCTTATAAACAACTTCTTTTGCAACAAAATATTCAAATCCAAGGCAAAAGATTGATATTATTCGAGATTGTGAAAATAACCCTAATGTAGAGGAATATAATCAGAATCGAGAGTAAGTGCTTAGTTGGCCTGCCATTGACTCATCTCCAATCAATGAGCATAAAACTTGTGGGATTATTCGATATGGAATTTCCAACATTGTTCCCAAATGGTGAAGCAAATTGGTTGCAAGCATGAAAGTGAAATGTCCATCTACATGAGTATGCATAACATCTTCTTTGATATCATGACAACAAGTTTGGAAAGCACTCATACTTTATATCATTTTTACTCAATATTATCATAAGACATCATGTGCAGTCTTCATATGCAATTTTTGTAAAGAAGAATATGAAAAATTTATGAACAAAAGTGGAATAGTTAAGATAAAATTTGCAAAATTTTCTAGAATCACGACTTAGAGAAAGATTAATGTAATTTTGAATTGCATTAAGAGGCACACATGCATATTTGAATAAGTGTCATGATGATTTATTTGACTTGATTCAACATATTGAGAGTCCTACAATATTCTTTCCATTAATTGCAACATGTATGCAATGGCCATATTTGCATAAATAAATGTTGGTTACATATCTTGCAGATTCGGTGGAAGCTAGGAAATGGAGACGTAAAAATGTAATTGATAATCCTCATATTATAGCACATTATATGCACTTAAGACATACAATGTTTTGAGATGAAATTTTCAAATGTTTTTGTAAATCTACAGATTAATGGTGTCACTATGAGTGACAAAATCATGGATCTATGCATGTGCATTCTCTTCTGGGTAAAGTTAGAGATTCTGTGGAAGAGGAAAAGAGTAATAATGAAAAGGAGATAGATGGGGGTAAGCCCAAGGAAAATGTCAGCACTAAAGACAAGGAGGAAGAAGACAAAAACCAAGACACAAGGAACAATAAAAAAAAGGGACTGTGCAGACCCAAAATGGAGATTACTCCTAGAGTGGTGTTAAACAATCCTACACTACAGGCACACAGGGAACATATGGGGACCTATGCTATAATCTACAAGTTTATGGGATTATGGCCCATGGAAAAGGCTTTATAGTTATGGATCAAGTATCACTGGAAACCCAAAGGAAGTATAGACCTTCATCTTGGGTCAAAGGGATTTTTCACTGTGGTGTTCACAAACATCGAAGACAAAGACAGAATATTCGAAGGAGGACCCTACTTTTATGCAGCAGCTGGCCTCTATATGCGGCCTTGGAAGATGAACTTTGTTCCAGAGCGGGAAACTTTCACTTCGGTACCGGTCTGGGTAAGGCTCTATTCTCTACCTCTTGATTATTGGCAAACTGAATCGCTTGCTACCATTGGCAACAAACTAGGACATTTTTTCAAAGCTTCGGAAGCCACAAGAAGAGGCAAATACACTTCCTATGCAAGGATCTATGTAGAAATGGATCTATCAGGAGCTCTTCCAGATGAAGTCATCTTGGAAGTTTTTGATGAGGAATGGGTGCAAACCATAGACTATGAGCATATCCCGTTCAGATGTTGTAAATGCCATGAACATGGACACTTGTTCAGAGATTGCCCAATAAGTCAAGCAGACAACGAGGGCAAACCTAACGAAATGAAGGACATAGATAGCTTCCAGAAAGTTACAAGTAGAGGAAAAGGTGGCAAAAAAGGACCAAGGAAACTTCGTAATGAGGGTCAAAAGGTCAGTGAAAATAGGTATCAAGCACTGGAAGAGAATGTAGAAATGGAAAATGAAGACCAATATATGGAGGATGGCCCTAATGAAAAGGAAACGGAAACAAAAGAAAACTGCTACCCAACACAAGAGATTGATAATAAGAAAGAAACTATAATGAGTGAAACAGAACTAGAAATGGATCAAGAAATGGCCCAAAGTGAAATAGATCTAGAGGATCATGAACTTCAGGAAATTCTAGATAAGGAACATCTAGATCTGGAAGGGTTCTTGATGCAGGGATCCACGGGAGGGATAGACTCACTACCCAAGAAGACTGCAACAAAATTCAACAGCTGTTCTTATGGAAAACTCAGGAAAGAGGGTTAGATAAAGGAAAAACCATTGAAAAGAAAAAATACAGAGGTGTGAAAATAATGAAATCAACTCCAGGATTAGCTACTAGAAATGCAGGAAAGAAGAGGGGCAGGAAAAAGCAGAAGGACCTCTTGATGGAGTGTGGAAAGTTAATGATAGAATCAGGTAAGATGAAAGACCTAACTAGTTACTCATTCACAAATCTTTAAATATGAAGTTCACATCATGGAATATCATAAAGAAAACAAAGAATGCTTAGTCATAGAATGAAACAGGAAATGTCGGATATTATCTTCATCCAGGAAACGAAATGTTCCATTCAGAAAATAAAACAAATTCATAGCAAATGGCTCAATAGATTTGAGTTCCTAGAGGTTAAAGCTGAAAACACAGCAGGGGGCATTCTAACTCTTTGGAATCCCCAGAAAATTAGTATAATAGATGCAGAAGCATCTAGAAACTGCTTATCAGTGGTCATTCAACCAGTGGAAGATCCAAAAACCTTCCTGGTCACAAATGTTTATGGTCCTTAAAAAATAGATGACAAAATCAAATTATTAGATTCCCTGATTGATCTCAGGAACAGACAGGCTGGGATTCCTTGGATCATGGGTGGGGACTTTAATATGATCAAATCTCTTTCGGAAAAAAAAGGAGGCACCAGAGCGCTAAACAAAGACTCCTTAGCATTCCAAACTTTCACAGATGATATGAAATTGGTTGATTCAGACCTGAGCAATGGCCTTTTTACCTGGAACAAAAAAAGAGGAGGTGAGGCATAGGTAGCCTCTAAATTGGACAGGTTCATGATATCAGAGGAGCTTTTGCTTATAGATAAAGAAATAACAACAAAAGTCCTTCCCTTTGGAGGTTCCGATCACTGGCCGATTCAACTGGAAATCAAGGGTTTGATTTCTCCTAGGAACAAGCCCTTCAGATTTGAGAATATTTGGCTCTCCCACCCGGATTTCATTAGTAACATCGAAAAATGGTGGTCGGAAGAATTGCAATTCCGGGGCTCAAAAATGTACCTCCTTCATAAAATGCTAAATCATGTCAAGTTCGGGCTAAAAGAATGGAACAAAAATGATTTTGGTAACATTTTTGTGAACAAAAGATCACTGGAAATCAAAATATAGGAACTCAACTAGGCTCTGATCAAAGACAGCTTTGATAAAGTCAAAAGTGATCAGACTGATAAGCATCACCAAGAATGGGATAATGTATGCAAACAAGAGGAAACATTCTGGAGGCAGAAGTCTAGGGTTCAATGGCTCAAGGAGGGAGAGTAGAATACAAGATTCTTCCACAGATCCACTATGGATAACAAAGCATACAATAGAATCTCTATGATAAAGGATGAGAATGGAAAGCTCCTGAACACCCATAAGAATATTGAAACAGTGCTTGTTCAGTATTTTCGAAACATCACCCGAGAAAACAATCCAGACAGGGATCATTCCATCAAGGAAATTACAAGGCATATCCCTAAGTTGGTGTCTAGAGAGGACAATTTTAACCTCAACAGACCTGTTACTGAAGAGGAAGTCAGCGAGGTTCTCAAAGACATGAAGAACTACAAAGCACCAGGTCTGGATGGTTTCAATGTGGATTTTTTTAAAGCTTGTTGGCATATTGTCAAACAGGATATTCTGGAAGTGGTGGAGGATTCCAGGTGTAGCAAAATGATCCTGAAAGCCCTCAACACCTCCTTCATCTCCCTGATCCCCAAACAGGACTCAGCTCAAACTGCAGACAAATACAGACCCATAGCTTTATGCAATGTGGTTTACAAGATAATTTCCAAGGTAGTGGCTAATAGACTTAAACCTCTCCTTCCTTCTTTAGTTTCAGAGGAACAATCAGGTTATGTGGAGGGCAGTCAAATCTTAAATAACATTATTCAAGCCCATGAGGTGGTCCACACACTTACCAATGAAAAGCAGGTAGGGATGATCATGCAATTGGATATAGCCAATGCCTATGACAAAGTTAATTGGATCTACATCAAAAAGGTTCTCACTACTTTTGGGTTCGACCACAGCTGGATCAGATGGGTCATAGCTCTGGTGACCTCTTCCAGCTTTTCAATTTTGGTGAATGGCTCTCCCTCATAGATCTTCATTCCTTCTAGAGGCCTTAGGCAAGGAGACCTGCTCTCTCCCTTTCTTTCCATTCTTATGATGGAGGGACTTGGAAGATCCATTAAGCATGCCAAGGAAATGGGCAAAATCAAAGGTCTTCAATTATCTGAGAATGGTCAAGCTCTGACTCACCAACAATTTGTAGATGATACCATGCTGCAAGGGCTCCCCACAGTCAAAGAAGCTTCAGCCTACAATCAAATCCTGAAGGAATTTTCCTTGGCTACAGGTATGGAAGTCAATCTCTCTAAGTCAAAAATCTTCTTCTTAAACACTAACATTGCTATTCAGAGAAACATTTCAAGAATTCTGGGCTTCCAAAGGGATTCCCTCCCCACAAAGTATTTGGGAATTCCTCTCACAGCCAGACCAATGCACAAGAGTATCTGGGAACCGGTGCTTAATAAATTGCAAGACAAAGTCAAAAATTGGACCTTCCAGGTCTTGAACCTGGCAGGCAGGTTGGTTCTGACAAAGGCAGTCCTGCAATCTATCCCAGTTTTCATGTTATCTGCCCTCCCAGCTCCCAAAGGTGTTTTAGAGCAATTCAAGAGCATACAAAGAGATTTCCTCTGGGGTAAGGAAGAAACTAAGAAGAAATGGGCCCTAGTCTCTTGGGACAAAATTTGTAAACCCAAGAGACAGGGGGGACTAGGCTTGGATGATCAGGAGATTCTTAATAAAGTTCTAGGAGCCAAGCTTTGGTGGCGTTGGGTTCAAGAGCCAAAAGCACAGTGGGCAAGAATCTGGAAAGAGAAATATGCCAGCTCTTGGCACATTAAGGATCTCATAAGAATGTCTGGTAATGTAAAAGGTTCTCACATCTGGAATAAAGCCTGGGAAAATAGAAGCCTAGTTCAAAACAACAGCTTCTGGGAAATCAGAGCAGGAGATCTTGCACTCTTTTGGGAAGACAACTGGCAGCAAGAACCAACGCTGTTAACAGAGGATTTTGTTAGCCTTAAGTAGGAAACAGACCACCAAGGGTTAAACAAAGTCAAGGATTTTTGGGATCTTGTTCAGATCTCTGGAAAGTGGAGACGCTGGAGAAAAATTGACTGCAGAGATGATAGCCCTGTTAAAATTAAAGTAGAGGCTCTTGGGAGCGTGCTTAAACAAAGGAGGATTTTAGTTACAGAGGGGCAGGATCAATTGAGATGGGGCAATAACAATAAAGGCACCTTTAATCTTAAGGAAGCTAAAAGTATTCTCCTTGGGCTTGATTCCAGTGTTCTAGACAAGACATGGTAGCACCTTTGGAAGCACCAAGGTTGGATGAAAATCAAGCTTTTCATGCGGTTGGTTCATCATAAGAAAATTTTAACTTGGGACAACATTAGGAAAAGGGGTGTCATGGGGCCTTCCAGATGCCAGCTTTGTGAAGAGCAGGAGGAGAATATGGAGCACATTATTAACATCTGCTCTTATACCACCTGGTTATGGGATTCCTTCTCTTCCATTTTCCATCAGTCAGATAGGGATAGAAGTAGTATGACTAATACCATAAACAAATGGAGAGTAAACTATTCGAAGAATGACTTCATTAATCTGGCCTAGGCCTTCAAGCCAAGCTTCATTATCTGAAATGTTTGGAAAGAAAGGAATAAAAGAATTTTAAAAAATGAAAAGTCCACCCCTCACTGTCTATTTGATCTGATCCTAAAACAACTTCGGGAAATAGTACCACAATTCGCAATCTCCCCCAAAATCCTCCCTCTTTGTATGAGCTAAGAATTCTCAGAAAATTGGGAATGAAAGAGATTATTCCCCAAGGTCTAATCAGAAAGGACACAACTATGGATATAGAGAAGGAGTTCTGGAAACCTCCACCGAAAGGTTATCTAAAATACAACATTGATGGGGCTTCAAAAGGCAACCCAAGAACAGTTGGTTTTGGAGGAGTTTTAAGAGATGAAGAGGGCAGAATTATTTTTATCTTCCACTATCATCTAGGCAGAGCCACAAATAATATGGCAGAATTAATGGCTTTGGAACAATGTCTAGAGTTTTTGATCCAGAACCATTGCTCAAATGTCATTGTTGAAGCGGACTCAGAGATTACCATTAACTCTGTGAAAAGAATCAATTGTGGTACTCGGCCGAAGAAAGTTTCTAATCACTGGAAACTAATCTTAGTTTACCAAAGAATCCAAGTTCACCTCCAGGGGCTTTGAACAGTGAGTTTCAACCATGTTCAACGTTCGACCAATAAACTAGCAGACCTTTTGGCCAACCAAGGGGTGAACAATGCAGATTGTGGGATGGCGAAAAAGTGGCAGGAGATTCCTCAAAACTGTTTAAAGGCTCTCTGCGATGAACAAGCTGCAGAAGACAGAGAAGTGTTCTGTTACCAGAGTCGGATAACAAGCATGAATTGATTTATCCGGCAAGTTTTTTCTCAACCTTTCTGAATGCATATGGTAGAAAGGCAAGCTAGGTTATGTCTCACTCTCTACCGGAGTCAGTTGAATGGGGTCCCTAGGTTCTCGGAAGACAATTTACTGGGTCTTTTCTCAAACAAGCTCAGTATTAGGGACAGGCTCAGTAGAAACAATAGATTGAAAGTGAGAATGGTTTTTCCGGTAGCTGGTATTCTCCCCCTTCCAACTTTTAGGTCTGAAAACCATGCCCGGGTCAGCTCTCCGGTGATCGCATGACTCATGAGCAGTTTGTGGTTTTGTAGTTTCGGGAGCGATCCCATTGGGATCGATACATGTGGTAGAGGGGTTGACTTGAATACCGCCTTTGATTGCAGATTATCTTTCAGGCATGATTAGATGCGCGATACAATTCCTGGCCGTTGGATCCAGTAGCCAGGATCAATGGCAAGGATTGATCATTTGGTTTTGTGTGGCCAGGTGGGACATTCTGCTTATTTGGCACGTCTTTTCCCTCTCTTGCGGGGTGTGGCTTTCACGCGGTTGGGGATGTCTGTGGTTGTTGGTCGGCTTCGGGGAATGTATTTGTACAGAACTTCCCTAGTGGGTGGGGGTTCTTGTAGCCTTTCCACGTCAGCTTCTCTTAAGGCAGTGAACACCGTAGGAGGGTGGGGGTATCTGACATTGGCAAGGATTCCTTTTTCCCGTGTTCTTGTAAAAGATTGGGTTTTTGTACAATATGTAATTTTTCTTTTGAAGTAATGAAATAGAAGGACCCGCACTTGCTTCAGCAAAAAAAGAAATATCACTTTAATGACATGTTAGTGGGTCCGTATTTAATCACAAATCTTTTATTCACAATGTTTCATGATATGCTTGATTGCCAGTTTTGCGATTTTGTGATTTGTGATTTGTGATATCATGATACGATGGATGCGAATAGACTTTGATATTTCAATTAATTCATTTGTCAGGCCCATCGTGATATTTCAATATGTAAAGGAAGTTTTTTAACATGTTTTATTGATTTTTTGTGATGCGAAAAGTGTTACCTGATTTGACCGGAAAGGAATATTCTTAGATTCTGCGCGTATGGAAAATTAGTGATACTTCAATTGGTAACATTAACTACTGCACACAAGACTTTTGCGAAATGCGAAATGCGATTTAATCTTTGGAGTGGGGTTTTGGATTTTTGTTTAGATTTTAATGAATTTTAAATCAAATTATTTTCTAAAGGGTCCCCATTTGTTATCTAAAGGATTCTATCAAATGGGGGTTGTTGTACAGCACAACAATTGGCAATTCACTGGAAGAACCAGTTATCGCTGATAATTTTGAGACTTCTAAAACTTTCAGAATAAAAATAGTTCAGGAAATAGAAATTGCATGAAATTTTAGATCAGTAACATTACTTTGAATAATAAAAAACCAACTCACCTAATTAAATTTCATTTGGTATCCCCTTAAAGATGAAAATTCCTTTGTCTATATTAGTATTTACTTAATTTTAAAAATAAAGTAGGGGGCTTTTGCAGATCAGCTTTTTAATGTACACATTTGTCACAAGTAGAGCCTCTGCTACAAGCAGGCGTCCATAACCTCGATAGGGTTACCTTTTAACCAACAATGATTTAGTATCCCATCCAAAAATTAATGCAATTTTTAGAGATAAATTCAAAATCATATACTTATTTCCTTTTTTTTTAAATAGTTTATTATTACTTTATTTTATTACTTAAAGGTCATTGTCTTGGTTTGGTGGCCAAATGATGACAATGTCATTCACTGGTTGTAATTCAACTAAACAAGCTGGCTCGTGATGAGACCCCTTGTCTTAAGATTAAGATAATCTCAAGCCATTACCCTGTTTTGGTATGCATTCTTCGTAATGTCATTCTTATTATTTCTCTATGAACATGGTAAGCAGGCTCTTTATGAGACCTCTTATCTTTTATGTTTTAGTATATTTTATAATTACACTCCAAAAATTGAAAAAATTACTAGATGGGGGGAACCATTGACTCCTTGTGCGTTTTGGATGACAATTATAGAGTTGAAGATGCTTATCTGCAAATAGTCTTTTACTTCGTTAAGGATACCTTTCCTAATTGATAACAGAGCAAATTCTTTTTATAAGGTTGGAGGTTTCTCAAAGAATAAATAATTGCGGAAGAAAAAGAAGATTCCAAAGATTCATGGAACAAAGCTAATTTTCAAATGTTATAATTGTTTCCTTAACAATCTTACTTCTGAAAGCGAAAAATCAAAATATTTAAAAAAGATTTATTGTGAGGCCAAAAGTAAATGTTATTCAACATTTATTTTCCTAGAAATAAAATAAAAAATAAAAAATATAAATGCAATAATGTACAATTAGGAGAGGTTATCTCCTAAGAAAATAAAGCTTTTAGATAAGCCTATTAACAGGAAGAGAATCTCTTCTTCTTGATAAATTTTGTAATATGAAGGTCGATGGGCCTACTTGCTCCACAATTTGAAATGGACCGAGCCACAGTCTTTGGAATTTGGTGTGTTTACCCTTTTCCTCATGTGCTTTGTCCCATTTCAAGACAAGATCTCTGATTTCAAATGACTTGGTGGAAACTGAACTTGCAACAAAAGAAGTTGTAAATAACTGTTGATAACAAACATGTGTAATCTTTGCTTTCTCTCTTTTCTCTTATAATTTGAGAATTTGATCATACCTTAATTGTAATGAAGAAGAAGGAATTTCTTGAATGAATTGCACTAATTCTAGAGAGGCGATAACTAGATTTGATGGAATGACAGCTTCTTTCCCATAAACCAAATTAAATGGAGAAGTTCCTATTGAGGCCTTCTCAGTGATTCTATCTACCCAAAGAGAAAATGTCAAAGGTTTGTGCCAGTTCTTTTAGCTTTGGTCAATAGTTCATTTAATGATTCTAATGAGATTTTTGTTAGTTGACTCTGCTAACCTGTTCTCTTAGGTATAGTAATTGGCAGAATACTTTAATTTAAAAACTCTTTTTAGTGCGAATTCAATCATACTGTTTCCAAAAAAATAAGATGTGTTGTCAAACATGAGTGAATTTGGTAAGACAAATCTGGTTATGATGAATTGATCAATGAATTCAATAATTACATCATAATTGACTACTCTTAGTGGAATTTCTTCCACCCACTTGGTAAAATAATCTGTTGCAATTAGAATCTATCTATGCTATTTTGAAGAGTTAGGAATGATCTCACCTATGAAATCCAATCCCCATTGCTCAAAAGGTTGTTCAATGTTGACAGTTTGTAAGGGAAATGTTAGTTTCCTTTGTCTTCCAGAAGCTCTTTGACATAATTTTCATTTTTTCACATATTCATGAGTGTCTTTGAACAATGTTGGCCAATAATAACCGACATGAAGAATTTTGTGCGCTGTTGTATCTCCTCCAAAATGTCCACTAGTTTTGCCATCGTAGAGTTCCTACAAAACCTTTTTTTCTTCAAATTTCTCGAGGCATCTTAGTAGAATGGAATCATATTTTTTTCAAAATAACACATTATCAATGATTTGATATTGATTAGCTTTTAGCATTAAATCCCTTTTTCTTTTATAACTGAGTTCGGGAAGAGCAAATCCATTTATTGAATAAAAAATTAAATCATCATATTGGGATTTAGAGTCATTTAGATTTACCTCAGATATTTACACAGTATTACCTGAATCTTCATTTGCTGATATTTTGGAAGCTCTTGCTAGCGTTCTGCAAAAACCTTGACCTTTGATTATTTTAGCTGGTCTAATTTCAATGTCATATTCTTGCATTGTTGTCACCTAATTTTCCCTTTTCTCTCCTAATTCTCTTTGCACAAGTAAATTTATCGCAGATGAGAATGGAACTATTACTTTAGTGTGTGTTTTAAGAAGAAAAGGTCTAAAATGTTTTATTGATTTGAAAATAGAGAAAGCCTACTTTTCAGCATCTGAGTAATTCAATTCAGTGCCTTGCAAATTGGAGTTGAAGAAAGAGATCGGTGCTTCAATTTTCTCATCATTAATTTGTGTCAAAATAGCTGCATATGATGTTTTGGAGGCAAAGGTATATAAAATAAAATGATTAGAGAAGTTCGGAGTTGTTAAAGAGGGAGAATTTATAATTGTCTATTTGATAAGATCAAAAGCTTCTCGCTCAGTATGTCCCCATTAAAAACCCAATTTTTTCTTGATCATGGATGACAAGGGTAAAACAATTCATGAAAAGTCAGGGACAAATCTTTTAACAAAATTTATCTGACCTAGGAAGGATTGCATGGACTTTTTGTTCTGAGGGAAAAAAATTTTCAAAATTTTCTCTTATCCTATTAGGATCTATGTGAATGCCACCATTAGATACAATAAATCCAAGAAGTTTACCTTCACTTAAAGCAAAGTAAGACTTATTTGGGTTTAGATAAATTTCGTACCTTTTACAACGTTCAAAGATCTATTTTAAGTCCTTTAAATGATTATTGCGCTTCTTTGAATATATTGTTATATCATCTAAATAAATGACCATACTTTTATTCACAAAACCTTTGAAATTTATATCCATGGCTCTCTGAAATGTCACGTCAGCATTGATTAATCCAAATGGCATCCTTTCATAGGCATATGTTCCCCATTTGGTTCTGAATGTGGTCTTTAGTCGATCATCTGGATGTACGAGAATTTGATTGTAACCTAAAAATCCATCTAGAAAAGACATTAGTTCTGACCCTGCAACTGACTGTAGTACCTGTTCGATAGGAGGTAGTGGAAAGTTGCCTTGCTGACAAGCTTTGTTGAGATTGTGAAATTCTATGCAAATTTTAATATCACCATTCTTTTTCCTGACTGGTACTAGGTTAGAAACACACCTTGAATGTCTAATAGGGAAAATTATTTTGGCTTTAAGAAGTTTGTTTAATTCATATTTGATTTGATTTTCCAAATTTCGATGAATCTTTCTCAACTTCTGTTGTACAGGCTTTTCGTTGGATATCATAGGAATAGTGTGTTGTATGATAGAAGTATCATATTTTTTAAGATCATCAGAATTCCAAGCAAAAAGATTTTTATATCTTCTTAACAAATGAATGAAGGCTAACCTTTTGTCAGTTGCAAGACCAAGACCTAGATTAATATTTTGTGGTTTAAGATCAGTTCCAAGATTTTCTAATTCAAACCTCAATGTCGAGCTTTAAAGTTTTGAGTTAGTTGGTTTCTTGAATTTTTCTTTAAGATCATATAAATCTTCCAACTTAACTACAGATTTGGGTATAGGATTTTCACTTGTCTTTTGTTTGAACTAGCTATCATGTTGCTCTTCATATATTATCTGGTCGTCATATGAGCCTTCGTATGTTAGGAATTTTATGATATCAGGATCGTCACTAAAAACTCACAAATTGGTGATATTATCAGGAATAGAAGGTCTAAAAATTAATTCTATAAAAATCAGTCAGGACTATAATCTCTTGGTGGTATGAGTTTGGATGCAATGTTAGCCAAAAGATCAGCACTTGCGTTCTGAAGTCTTGGAATTGGAGAAATGTTAAATGCTAATAAATGTGAGGTAAAGTCATGGACTAATGATTGATAATGCTTTAAATGTCTAGAAAGGCAGTGAATAGTGTTCCTTACCTCTTTGATCATGATTTCAGAATCTCCAAAGACTTGGATGTACTTGATATCAAAGCCTATGGCTTTGTATAATCCTTGAATTAATGCTTCATACTCAGCAATGTTATTTGTGCACTCAAATTCAAGTCTGCATGCCAACATAGTTTTCACTCCTTGAGGTATAAGTAATATGCAACCTTCCCCTGCTCCATTTAGATTTATATCCATCGAAAAATAATTTCCAAAACAAAGAATTAACTACAGGTTTATCTACGAAATTGATACATTTGGAAGAATATGTTTGCGAATAATTTTCAATCTGTGAGGTAACAGATTTCTCCAGAAAAGGTGAAGTTTGTGCATTAAAAATTGCCCAAAAATGATTCAACCGAATAATTTCCAATGATATTATTATTGTATGCGGTGAGCTCATTTTCTCCTTCCAGTTCAATCGCAATGTACTTTAAATGCTTCTCATAGTCGACCCTTATTTGATTTGGCTTACCATTGTAAGGAAGCCACATATGAGACCACTATGTTGCAAAATAACCATGAATATTTTCAGACCAATCTCTGCTGAGGATCAGGCTATAAAATTTAGGAATATCAATGACTATAACATCAATTACTTGAAATACTCTTGGATTTTATGAGAGTTTGATGGTAACCAAATTAATTTATCCTATGACTTCGACTTGTGTTCGATCTAATTGTACAATATGAACATCATATTTCAGGGGTAAAACATTCAATTTCATGCAAACGTTATTTGGCATAATGTTGGATGAAGCTCCAGAATCAACTAAACAAGTGTGCAAATTCTTATTAAAAAATTCAAAAGTCAAAAGAAAAGGAGGAGTATGAGAATTATATCTATGACCAATTAAAGCAACATTAGTTGATTTAACTTTTTCTGATGAAGTACTAGGAGGCTTACCCATTCCTTGCGTGGCATGAGAAATTACGGTAGTAGGAAGAGGAGAAGTGGGGACTGCATTTAATTCCTTGTGCAATAGCTTCTGCTGATGTTTCAGCTTGCTAAGATCATATAACGTAAAATTAGCTTTGGTATTCTTCATGTATTTGACTATGTTGTATTCCATATCATCATAAATTAACAAAGTTTTGGCTGAAGGTGAAGAATTATATTGAGGAGGGAATGTCTGAGTAGACTTGGGAGAATATTTCTTACCTATTGCTTTTTCTTTGAGAACAGGGGTTAATGATTTCTGTTTTTGACTTTTATGTGGAAAATGAGTAGTGCTCTTGCTTCTGGTGTCGACAGGTAAATCTTCCTCTTCTTCTTCATTTTCTGACAAAGGAAGAATGAAATCCCACATTCCATGTACTTCAAATAACTCTTCATCATCAATTTGTTCTTCAGTTATTGGTACTTCTTCTTCCAAATCAGATTTAGCATTTGATATTATATTTGAGGGTTAGGATCAGAGATGGGATTTCTTTTAAAAGGTCTAAAGGGTTTTCTAGAAGATGTTTGAGCTACTTTCTTTTTATGTCAACCATTTCATTGGACAATATTTTAAGTACTTTTTGTAGGCCTTCAAGATCGAAAGGATCTTTAAGTGTTTTCTTCTTGGCTCTGTCTTTGAAGGTGACCTTTTTAGATTTTCTTTCTTCTAATGTATTTTTCTTCTCTAAATCTAAAATTCGTTTCTCTACAACTATAGCTTCTTTCATGTTTTCAGCCAAGGTTAGCTTGGCAACTCTATCAACAAAAATAACTGCATTTGAGGGAAGAGCATAAATGTACCATTCATTCTATACTTCAACACTTATGATTTGTTAAAACGTGAATTGAAATCCTTAACTGGCTCTCTAGATTCAACTTTTAAGTTGGAGAGATCATTAAGAAGAGTAGTTGTTGAGCGTTCATCTCCAAACTTAGTTACGAATTGTTCCTGGAACACATTCCAATTATCAGTGGAACCAGATGGTAATGAAAAATACCAGGATCCTGTTGATCCTTGTAAAGTATAAGGGAATAGTCGTACAACAAAATCTTCTTCGACAACTCCATTTAGATTTATAGATAGCATGAAGTTGTTTATATTTCTTCGACAGGAAGACCATCATTGGGATTGAATTTTGGCAACTAATTTTCTAGATGGGCAGGTAATGGATGTAATGGTCCTGCCATTTGAACGACTCATGGATTTGTCCATAGTATTTGAGCCATTACAGGGATCTGTGTGGAATAAGACGCACCAGTAGTAGAAGGTGATTGGGTGGAGGAAGATTGTGCTCTTGTACCGGTGTGAATAACTATTTGAGATGGTGAAGTGGATGATTGGATATAATGAGTTTCAGACTCAAATTTCTTAGAGGAGGTAGAGGAAATTTAAATGGAGGTATTCCAAAATTTTCACTCTATGATCTGGTTAATATTCAAGAGGAAGGAAAATGTGAAGAAATGATGGCTTGAGATAATTCAGATTCTTCTCAAGACAGAGAAATCCCTTCTAATTTTTGAAGTGAAGATTGTACTTCGGGAATTTCTGTGGAGGACGGTTGATCTGATTTCTTTGGGGAAACATTGGTGGATTGAAAATAATTTTTCACAACATCACGTTTAGGATTTGGAGATATAGAATGTGACCAGTAAGTTGGAGGTAACGGTGAGGGAGTTTTACTCTTAGAATGGCTTTCTTATTTAGATTTTCTTTCCATTCACATCCCCGGCCTCCTTCTAGTGCCAAAATGTTGAAGCCTCGAAATTCTATGTGACAACATAGGGTATAACCACCCAGTCGGGGACTTGAATACCTTCCCTTATCCGTTTTGGTTGGTGGCTTCAACTGGATTTATGGGACCAATTTCCCAATCTTTGAAAAATATGGTAGGATGGGGTATGCATTTGATAATCAAAGCTGATTTGGTAGATGAGGGTGGTTTCAACAGAAAAAATGAAACTAACTATATTTAATGTTTACCTGGGTTTAAGTCGATATTTGTGCAATCTACATAAAGGACTATCTTGAATGATAATGAAGATTATTCATAGAAGAAGTATAAAACTTTCATTAAAAAAAAAACTATTTTGATTAAATAGTTAATCAAAATGGTTGACTGTAAAACATATCACATCAAATATCTAATAGAATTTTACTTATCAAAACTAAAAAAGATGGTAGCTTAGCTATAATTCAAAAGTGGAGGAATAACAGGTTGTACTAAAATATAATTGACAAACAATAATCATAAAAGAAAACAACTTAATAATTCATAAAACAATCACTACACAATGATAAAAGTACCTGATGCAAGAAAATTGATCCATAGACAATAAGGCTACAATCCATGTGTTTTCTCCAAGATTGACCACAGAAAAACAAAAGTGCACTTCCTAACAAACTTTCTCAGATAAACTTTGGTGGAGTAGATCTTCAAAAATTAAAGAAAATATTTAAAAAGCACAAAAGTGCATGTTTTTAAAGAGTTTCAAATAAAATTTTCAGACCCCTTTCTAAATACATGAAAGGGGTTTAAATATAAAAAATATTACAAAAAATAGCTAAGCGCTAAATCGTGAGGAGTGAAATGACTCTCCTTAGAATGAGTGGCAAAAATGCAAAACTAAAATTGATTTAAAACTTAAAAAATATGATCATGATTGGTGTTGGATCCTCATTCATTTCCACTTCTAATAGATATCCATCATAGCTTGAACTTTTGAAGGCTTCTTAATGCTTTTCTTTACTTGTCCTGCATAAATTGTATCTGATAGCGATGACATCATATGGATGATTGAATTGGTTAAGCATCGTAGGGCTATCAATTGACTATGAGGTTTTACCAAATATGACCAATAAGCATCCCAATTCAAATTCAATGGTTATCTGATTCGTTGTTCTTTTGCTGCAAGACTTTCGTGCCAGATTAACTGCAAATCATCAATCTCGAGAAAATTTCCTCGAGAACATCTTTGAATGAAACTTGCATACCAAAGATTATCATTAACAACTTCAATTATTTTGTTTTATGCTTTCTCTTGCACTTGAAACTTCCCTTTCAACCTGCTTTATTTGGATTTCCCAATTAGTGAAGAGAATTTCCTTATGAGATTCTTTGACTTTTTGCAATTTTGTTATCTTTCTTTTTGAATTATCTTGCCATGTGATCAAATTTGAGATTTTCTCATCTATTTCTTCAAAATTGATTTTAGCATCATTGAATCGACCCACTAATGTATCAGCCTCTTGGCACAATGGACTAATCTCTATTAACTGGTTACATAATATTGATTGTTGCTTTGATATCAACGAATTGATTTATAAAGCTTCTTTGATGAATTCATCAACTTCTGGGCAATCCTTTATCTAATTTGTAGTAAATCGTAGCTGTGCAATTTCAGTATCTTTACCATTTAATTCTGCTTGGCTTTGAAGTCTTAGGATGTCAAAACTTTGTTGCGTTTGTTCAAGCTGTGACTTAATATGATCCTATGTATTCTCCTTTTCTTTTGTGATTTGATCTTCTAGCTACTTTATTCTTTCCTCTTTTTCTTTGATTATATTTCTTACTTCTTCCACTTTGTCAATTGTTGCAGAAGCATAAGCTCCTACAAACTGAGATAATTTGGTCAAATTTTCAGATGGATCTATAGGTGTATCCTTCCAGAAAACATTCATTGGTTCGTTGCCTGGTAGGCTAATAGCAGCATGGTCAATTTTTATCTTTTTCCTTTGCCTCTTCATTACTACTCGATGTTTGGGACTATAAAATATATCCAAAGGAGGAAATTCCTCCTCTTTCAAAAAAAAATTTGAAGAAGGAAAAAGCAGGAATTACTTCGATATCCTCTGAAGTAGTGAGAGATTTTTCTAAATATTTCTGAGGATGTTTTGGTGTTTTGGGAAAATTTTGTGCTTGACTCGTACCACCTTGTGGTTCATTGATGATTTGTTCAAATTTCCCCCTTTCTTTTTGCATTTGATCATGATCAAGTCCTTCCTCAGTACTTTTATTGTTGGAAGGTTCTTCTATGTCTTCCCCTATAATAGAGTCTTTTTGTGATTCAGCGTCATTGGATGCTTTATTTTCATTCTCTTCTGAGCCATTAGTAGATAACCTTTCTTCTTGAGATTCTTGTGGGATTATTTTAAGAAGATTCAAAGGCAAATGTGTTAACCTTTGATGTTTGTATTCCTGAAATTCTGCTAATTCATCTGGATTCAGTCGGAGGGAAGCTAAACTTTGAACCTATGAAAATTGTTCAACTCTTAGAAAAATACCATCAAAATGATCATCCTCATGAACAAATGCCTTGACCTTAATAGTTGTGGTAAAATCATACACGGCCTTGACAAGGTCACATTTCCTTTCTCTAAAATCAACAAGATTCAAACTGTGAATGTGTTTGACTTCAACTTGTACATGTTTGAAATCATTTAGGCAATAAACACCACACCGAAGTGGGAAAGTGGGCTAGATATATATTTTAGACTCTTTGAGAGATTTGGTTACACCTTTGGTAACTATCTGATATGAAATCTCTATAGATAACACTTTATGAGGGACATACCACAGAAGTACATGTGGCGGAGCAGTAATTCCAAAAACTCTGATATATGTAAGAAATTCTTCTCCAAACCATCTTACCACAGGTTGAATATTGGCCTTGGCTTCTTCTGATAACCTTGGGGCTTTCTTGTCAAAGATAGTCTGATAAATAGGGAGCATCACCCCTTGAAAAATCTGATCTAAATGTTCATTGAAACAATATTTCCAAAGAGCTTTATGATACACATGGATTGGCATGGGATCCTGAAGAGTCCACTTCCATCCCATAATTTGAAAATGAAAAATGAAACATACAACATCCATGACATAGGTAGACATATAAAATGGAGGAATGTTTCTTGTAGTAACATAATGATTCCTTCTATATTCAATGATATGACGGGCTATTTTATTTGACAAAATTGTGGCCCAATCCATGACTATAGCATTAGAAGCGGCATCAATGAGAGGCACCCATTCCACTAAAAACTTGGTAGCATCTTTGTACCCAAATAACCTACATAACATAGCAGCAATGTATAAATAAGGAGTAGCGAGAGAGGCTATTGAATACATACCAGTTCTATCCATCTTGTTCTTGCTCGAATTTTCCCTCCATTATTTTAGAGCTTCAGAAGGTTCTTCATTTTTGGAAGAAAATTTCTCCACAAATTCTTTATCATAAACCTTATGAGGCGGAGGTAAATGATACATTCTTCTAATATCCTCTAGTTTAAAAGAGCCAATGACTACTTTCCTTGAGGTCACGAATTCTTTGTCCTCAATATTCACATTTTCAGTAATTGATTTGACCATATCAACATAGGGTGATAATTTGGGTCTAGCTTCTATCTTATGCAATACAGAGCATGCAACTTCAGGATAAGAAGTGTTTGAAGATTGCATATCATCTATCATGGCTTCCTTCTATATTACCTCTCGAATAGGCCATAAACATTTTCGCAGGAACGGGTACCACACTCTCGTATACAAGTTGTATCAGAAAACAAAGGTGATGACTCCAGTACATCTTCAACTATAGACTGTGTTCCCTTTCCCTTATTCATCTTGATCATTCAGTTGAGTAATTGAGTCTTTGTTATAGTCCTGTCACCACAAAGAAGACGAAAGTGATATTGTAGAGAATGAGAAATAGGAGTATAACGACATGCAAATATAAAAACATTATTCAAATTAATGAAACTAAAAACACATAAATGCATCCGTAATGGTGAGAAGATATTAAATTTATTGAGCCAAGGAATCATAAATATCCACAATTTGAAACGATATCTGCGTAAGATTCAGATTAACCCATGTTAATGATCTTTTCAGAACTGGTCATTAAAACCTGTTAACGTACCACCCTTAATATGAGAAATATCACTTTAATGATGTGTTAGTGGGTCCATATTTGATCGTAAATTGACTATTCACAATGTCTCATGATATGTTTGACTTCCAGTTTTGTGATTTTGTGATTTGTGATATCGCGATACGACAGATGCGAACAGACTTTGATATTTCAATTAATTCATTTGTCGAGTGCATCATGATATCGCAATATGTAAAGGAAGGTTTTAAACATGTTTTATTGCTTTTTTGCGATGCGAAAATTTTGACATCATTTGACCGGAAAGGAATATTCTTAGATTTTGCATGTATCGCAAATCGGTGATACTTCAATTGGTAATGTTAATTACTGCACACAAGACTTTTGCGAAATGTGAAATGTGATTTAATCTTTGGAGCGCAGTTTTGGATTTTAATGAATTTTAAATCAAATTATTTTGTAAATGGTCCCCATTTGTTATCTAAAGGATTCTATCAAATGGGGGTTGTTGTACAACATAACAGTGCCTATCAATTATTATGAAGAAATTATTAATTGTGTTGAGTATCACATCACCTACAATGAGATATATTTCCTTTGAAACAAGGAAGGAAGATTGCTATATTGATATAAGGCACCATAAGATATATGTGATTGTTACAATACATATTTATACATGCCAAGGCATCCAATACCATGGACCGAAAAACCATTGTGTCCAAAACCATGGACCGAAAACCATCACGTCTAAAACCATGTGCAAAAATCATGCACAAAACCATAGGTGGGTCCGCTCAAACCTCCTGTGATCCCCCCGCTATGCAATCGGTGCAACGAAGGTGGGGACTCCGCCCTCCCTCTAACCCCCTGGTTAACTACATGGGCTAGTTGTGGAAAGAATATAACATAACCCAACAGTGATGAGTCAAAACTTTATGTTGATGAGAATGGAGAAAAGTAGTATGAACCAAGATGAAGAAATGATATATTGAATACAAAAAATTGTGAAATGTTGATGATGTGGAGGGCTAATATAGATCAACAACTTGTTCTTTTCAAGCATGTCGTAAAAAATTACATAGAAAAATATGTAGCAAAATATGAAAATGGCTCAGGAAATTTTCATGATATGCTGATGTGTCTCTCTTCTATTAAAAATACAGATGTACTTACAACACATGCATATAGGATTTTTTTGTTTGAAACCATTGTTGACAGAGATATAAGTGCACATGAGACAAGTCATTTACTTCTAGAGATCCCTCTTTCTGAATCTAGCCATTGATTTTAGGTTCTAAATGTTGATCTGAAGGATTTCAAAAAAGTATAGGTTAAGACATACAATGTTGACAATGAAAATTCACTTATTGATACATATACCAAGTGACCTATCCACATTGAGCACCATGCATTGATAGATGTGGAAAAATCATGGTCACATGACATCGACATAAGGAAAAATGATTACTACGAAAGTGATGCAGGAGCATGAGGCTTAAAGGAAAAAGGCTTCAAACTTATTCCAAAAAAAAAAAAAAAACAAGCAAAGGAGTGGGGTCCTTTAGCTATCAATTTACAAACCTTTCTAGTTAGGATTTAGACTAGAATCTAGGATTTGGATTATCATGTAATAAATTCAAGTAGTTAGATGTAGTGGAGATTTCCGAGCAGAATCTCATCAGGAATAGATTTGATTAGTTAATTCAACCCTTTGATTTAGGATTTAGTTGTTAAACGAAACAATACTTATGTAAGTTCCGGATCATTGTAAGGATATTTTCACTGATTCGACTTGTTCTGGCCATATATGATAAAAGTTGCAAAAATTATATCTATGTGTATTTTCTGTGTATAATTGGTCAATCCCAGAGGTGTTGTGTCCTCCGTAGTGTTTCTTGTATCATTGAAGTTTCAGTTTATCCCTGAGAATTTAGTGTTCAGCGTGATTGTATTTAAATATCTGTTCACCGTATTTAGCAATTGTGGGGTTTGAAAGGGTATGGATTCTTAATCAAGGTTGAAGTGTCACACTCTTTCTTAACCATCGATTTCATTTCAACACTTTGAGTCCCAGTCAACTGCGGGGGTTGGCCCTGTCATTAAGTTGTGTGATAATTGAAATCCCACAAGCCGTAGGATCTAATTATCTTTGTTATCCAATGGATATCGCGTCAGAAGATGCACACCAATTATTTCTAAAATTGAACCCAATATCAATAAGATCCACAATTTAATATTCCCATCGGCTCCGCCCAAAGGAATTAAGCATGTGGAAAAGGCCGGACCTGAAATTTTATATATCACAACCTAAAATTCCTATTGGCTCCCAGAGGTAGTAACGTCGCACAGATTATTGTACAATATCATTGTGACCGTTGGATTAGGGTTAATATCGCATCGTGCAGTTGATAAGTGAAGGAAGGTGTACTAAAGTCATTTGCAATTACGATATGTGTTACGGAGACCACCGATTAATATCGCATCGCAACAGAACGATAGTGATGAACTTTGGTCTTATGGAGATTGCGAAATGCGATGTGTGATAATATCGCATCACATCGTTCATAAAGAAATGAACCTTGCCCGGTGAGCTTGCGGTCGCAATTTGTGATGTACAGAGGAATGGTGGAAGTGATTATTATAGGGGTGAATTAGCGGTTCTGCTAATTTAACAGTACAGATAACTTTGGAGGTAGATGACTCAGACTCCGCCAGAAATCCAAGAGGAAATCCCTCCTGAACTTGAAGAAATTGTTTCAGGGTTTGAGCGTTTGTCCATTATGCCTGCACCCAGGCCACCGTTTGTGGTATCAAAGCAACTTACGGACATTGAACAGGGACTCAAGGATCAGAGAAAGAAATCCACCATGGCTTTCAGAGTTGGAAGAGGACGTGGTAGAAGAGGAAGACCTGTTGCAAATGCTGAAGTGATGGAAGCTATGCAACAGATGCAAGCTAGATTAGAGGCAATGGAAATAGGGAGAGTTGCAGATACTGGAGATGTCAGTGAACCTGAAGGTGAAGCTATAGAAGAGGAGGAACCTGTAGAAGTTACTCCTGAGATGAGATTCTTTAAGTTAGTGTTGAGATCCACATCTAGACCTGGAACTGAGGTTTCAATTTATACAGGAGGATTGAATCCTGAGGAGCTGATAGACTAGATTAATGACATGGAGAAATTCTTCGATTATGAAGAAATAGAGGATGGAAAGAAGGTGAAGTTTGTTGTCACAAAGTTGAAAGGACATGCAGCACTTTGGTGGGATGGAGTGTAGGTAAAAAGAAAGAGAATTGGTAAGTAGCCAATTAAAAATTGGAACAAAATGGTGGCAAAGTTGAAGAGTAAGTTTTTGCCGAGTAATTATCAACAAACATTATTTAGCCAGATGCAGAACCTTAGACATAGGTCTTTGATAGTGAAAGAATACACAAAGGAGTTCTACAAGGTGAGCATAAGAGCTGGACAAATTAAAGATACAAATGAGAAGGTGGCAAGATATGTGAATGGTCTTAGAATGGACATTCAAGATGTTAGAAAAGTATATATTACAGAGCAATGGAACACATAAAATATTGCAGAAATATAAACACAGAAAATGCATAAAATAAGAGAGACACAGATATACGTGGTTCACCCAGTTTGGACTACATCAACGGAGAAACAACCAGTCCTTCTTTTATTATATTATCCAGCAAACGGAAGAGATACAACCTACAGTAGATCCGCTGTAAGACCCTTTTTCGCTGTTAATCTCCTCTCTCTTCCTCACTCAGAATACCGATCTACATAGACGCAATACAATTCCCTCATATATAGTGAGGGGTTTCCTTCTAGGCCAATAAAAACCCTAAATTAAACATAACTTCTACTGTTAGATCATCCGCCTAATGAACGTCCCAAATTGACTAGAAATCACTAGACTTTTACAAGGAAATTTTACATCTATTTTTAGCTTCGGGGGTGCTGCCCCCGAATCCCCGTCGAGGGACCGCTGGCCTCCGGACCCACCAGCTAGGGGGGATTTATCCCCCCCAGATCCCTGCGGGGGGGACAAGTCCCCTCAGCACCCCCCCGCAGGGAGAGGTGTACAGTCTTCCTAGGGTATACATCTGGCTAAAACCTTTGAATACAAAAGATAATCAGGATCCACACCCAACACAAGATGAGATAATTATATTGTCTCCTAAAACAGTAGAAGAGGCTTATCAGATGGTACTGAAGGCTGAAGAAAAGCTCACGAGGAAGCAGTTTGCTAGAAATAGAGGTACTTTCCGAGGAAGGGGAAGACAAGGTGGTAGAGAAAGATCTATAACACCTGGAGATGGAGCTAGAAACAGCTAAAGTTAGCATGCACACATAGGAGGTGATGCAAGTGGCAGAGGGATTTTTTCTAGAGGAAGAGGAGGCAGAGGCAAAGAAAGAGAAGTCAGATGTTACAGATGTAACAAGCTAGGACACATCGCCTATGAGTGCCCATAAAACATAGGAAAGAATCAGAGGAATGCAATTGTTGATAAGATTGAAAAGGAAGCAGAAAAGTTGTGAGAGGAAGAAAATGTACCAGATAAAGGAGAGTCTTTAGTAGTTAACAAAGTTTTACTAAAGCCAGCTAAGGAAATTTTTGAACCAGCACAAAGGAAAACCTTGTTCAGGATTGTGTACAAACTTCAAGGGAAGTGTTGTCAGATGATAATAGACAGTGGTAGTACTGATAATTTGGTCTCTACAGAAGTGGTGGAGAAGTTGAAATTGAAGACAAGGAAACATCCAACACCTTACAAGGTGTCATGTCTACAAAATGGACATCAGTTGTTAGTGAATGAACAATGTGAAGTGGAGTTGCAGCCGGGCAAGTATAAAGATAAAATTTTGTGTGATGTGATGCCTATGGTTGTATGTCACATATTTATTGGAAGACCTTGGCAATATGACAGAGGAGTTGTGCATGATGGAAAAAGAAACACATACAAATTTGGAAAAGATGGTGTCAATCATACATTACTACCTATGGAAGAAGACGATGCATCAAGAAACTCTGATCTGAAGACTCTATTGCTAAGTGGAAAAGAATACTTGTAGTAGATTAAAGAGAATGAGGTGAATTTTTCATTGATTTGCAATCCCAATGTAATAATTACTTCCACTAAAGTTTCTGATTTACCAATTGAAATACAAGAGATGTTGGACAACTATCATGATATTATTATAGATGATTTTCTTGATGAGTTACCAACCATTAGAAAAATCAGTCATCACATAGATTTGATTCCAAGATCAAATCTACCTAATAAAGTAGCTTATAGGATGACTCCCACAGAGAATGAAGAGATCACGAAACAAGTTCAGGAACTGTTAGATAAGGGACTGATTAGAGAGAGTTTAAGTCCTTGCTCAGTGCCAACAGTGTTGAGCCCAAAGAAAGATGGAGGCTGGAGAATGTGCACTGATTCAAGAGAAATCAATAAGATAACAATCAGGTACAAATTTCCTTTACCTAGAATTGAAGATTTGATGGATTGTTTGAGTGGAGCAAGATATTTTACAAAGTTAGATTTAAAAAGTGGTTATCATCAAATCAGAATTAGAGAAGGATATGAGTGGAAAACTGCTTTTATAACCAATGAAGGATTGTATGAATGGATGGTAATTCCTTTTGGATTGTCAAATGCACCTAGTACATTTATGAGACATATGAATGAAGTACTGAAGGAATTTATTGGTAAATTTATAATAGTATATTTGTACGATATATGAATTTACAGCAGATCTAAGAAGGAACATGTGAGACATCTGAATTATGTCTTACAGAGGTTACAACAAGAAAAATTATTGTTAAACTTAAAGAAGTGTTCATTCATGAGGGAGGAGTTGGTATATTTTGGCTTCATTGTTTTGTTGAGGGATTAAAGATGGATCCAAAGAAGATCAAGTCTATTATGGAGTGGCCTTCGCCAAAAAGTGTCTTTGAGGTAAGAAGTTTCCACAGTCTTGCTAGTTTTTACAGGAAATTCATAAGGAATTTTAGTAAGATTAATGCTTCAATTATTGACACAATAAAGAAGGACACACAACCATTTAAATGGAATGCTAAAGCATAAAAGAATTTCCAGCTGTTGAAGATAAAGATTACAGAGAAACCTATTTTGATTTTGCCTGATTTTAATAAACCTTTTCAAGTGAAGTGTGATGCCAGTGGAGAGGCCATTGGAGCTATTTTAAGTCAGGAGGACAGACTTGTAGCTTATTTTAGTGAAAAGTTGAATGAGTCAGAGAAGAAATATTCTTCTTATGACAAAGATTTTTATGCAGTGGTGTAGTCTTTGAAGAAGTTGAGACATTACTTGATGTCCAAGGAGTTCATATTGTATTCAGATAACCATGCATTACAGTACATTGTGCAACAACCAAAGCTTAACCAGAAGCATGCAAAATGGGTAGAATACCTGCAAAGTTTTAATTTTGTATTAACACTTATAATTGGCCAGTCAAACAAAGTATCAAATGCCTTAAGTAGGAAAAGCATTTTAGTTCAAGAAAGTCAAATTCAAGTGTTGGGTTTTGATTTTCTTAAAGAGTTATATGAGAAAGATCTAGATTTTAAAGAGGCATTTGAAGCTTATAAGAATCATGTTTTCTTAGACAGAAGCAAGTGGCTGGATTATTTCCTGCAAGAGGGACTGTTGTTTAAAAAAATCAACTATGCATACCAAGATGTTCCATGAGGGAGAATTTGATCAAAGAGAAACATAGTGGAGGACTTGGAGGACATTTTGGTGCAGATAAGACTTATGAGCAGTTGAACATGTTTTATTTTTGGCCAAAGATGAGAGCTGAAGTGGAAAGGTATGTGAAAAATTGTAAAGTTTGTCAGTATGCAAAGGGAAGGAGCCAAAACACAGGTTTGTATGTTCCATTGCCTATTCCATATAGGCCTTGGGATATGTTAAGTATGGAATTTGTTTTGGGTTTACCAAAAACTCAAAGAGGAAATGATTCAATTTATGTAGTAATTGACAGATTTTCAAAAATGGCACATTTTATTCCATGTTATAAAACCAGTGATGCTACTCATGTTGCCAATTTGTTTTTTAAGGAGATTGTAGGATTACATGGGTTACCTAGGAGTATTGTTTCAAACAAGGACACCAGATTTGTTGGACATTTCTAGAGGACATTATGGAAGAAGCTTGGAACTAAATTGACTTTTAGTTTTCCTTATCATCCTCAGACTGATGGACAGATTGAAGTTGTAAATAGAATTTTGGGTAATATTTTGAGAAGTCTTGCAGATGAACATCCAAAACAATGGGATCAAGTATTGGCACAGGTAGAATATGCGTATAATGATTCTCATAATAGGAGCACAGGGCAGAGTCCATTCCATATAATTTATGGAATGCACCCAAGAGGAGTGACTGAATTGAGAAATTTGGGACAAGCTAAGAGGAGAAGTGCTGAAGGGGAAGATTTTGCTTCAGCAATGCAAGCAATACATGAAAAGGTAAAACAACAGTTACATGACAGCAACATAAAGTACAAGAATAGAGCAAACTTGATAAGGAGAGAAGTTAACTTTGAAGCTAGAGATTTGGTTTTAGCACACCTAAGGAAGGAAAGATTTCCAAAAAGAGAGTATAACAAGTTAAAGTTCAAGAAAATTGGACCATGCATAATATTGAGGAAATTTTCTGCAAATGCATATGAAATTGAATTACCCCTTGATATTGGAATATCTCCAATTTCAAATGTTGTTGATTTGTACAAGTATGAAGGTGAAAATGTAGATGACACAGCAGGAGACCAAGAGAAACAAGAAATTGATTCGGTAAAATAGTTGCCTACAACAAAGGAATTGCAGCCAGTGAGGATTCTGAACAGGAAATTGTTGAAGAAGGCAAGGGGAAAAGATTATTTTCTGTATTTGGTCAACTGGAAAGATCAACCAATTGTTGAAGCTACCTGGGTGACAGATTCCATGCTACATAAATTGGGCAGTTCTGTAGAAGAGCTCATGGACAGGAGGCCATGAAGAATTTTGTCCTCGGGAGTCTAATGCAGGAGCATGAGGCTTAAAGGAAAAAGGCTTTGAACTTATTCCAAAAATACAAAAAAAAAACTTACAAGCAAAGGAGTGGGGTCCTTTAGCTATCAATTTACAAAGCTTTCTAGTTAGGATTTAGACTAGAATATAGGATTTGGATTATCATGTAAAAGATTCAAGTAGTTAGATGTACTAGAGATTTTCGAGTATAATCTCATGAAGAATAGATAGGATTAGTTAATTTGACCCTTTGATTTAGGATTTGGCTGTTAAACGAAACAATACTTATGTAAGTTCCAGATCATTATAAGGAGATTTTGACTGATTCGGCTTGTTCTGGCCACATATGATAAAAGTTTCAACAATTATATCTATGTGTATTTTCTATGTATAATTGGTCAATCTCAGAGGTGTTGCGTCCCTCCGTAGTGTCTCTGTGTGTCATCGAAGTTTCAGTTTAGCCCTGAGAATTTAGTGTTCAACGTGATTGTATTTAAATCTTTGTTCACCATATTTAGCAATTGTGGGGTTTGAAAGGGTATGGATTCTTAATCAAGGTTAAAGTGCCACACTCTTTCTTAACCATCGATTTCATTTCAATGCTTTGAGTCCCAATCAACTGTGGGGGTTGGCCCTGTCATTAAGTTGTGTGATAATTAAAATCCCGCAAACTGTAGGATCTAATGATCTCTGTTATCCAACGAATATAGGGTCAGAAGATGCATGCTGGTTAATTCTAAAATGGAAATGATATTGATTAGATCCATAGTTTAATATTCCCATCGGCTTCGCCCAAAGTAATTAAGCACGTGGAAAAGGCTAGACCCGAAATTTTATAGATCACAACGTAAAATTCCTATCAGTTTCGAGAGGCGGTAACGTCGCGTAGATTATTGTGCGATATCATTGTGACTGTTGGATCGGGGTTTATATCGCATCACGCAATTGATAAGTGAAGGAAGGTGTACTGGAGTCAGTTTCGATTGCGATATGTGATACAGAGACCACCGATTCATATCGCATCGTAACAGAACGATAGTGATGAACTTCAGCCTTATGCAGATTGCGAAATGCGATGTGCGATAATATCGCATCGCATCATTCGTAAAGAAATTAACCCTGCCTAGTGAGCTTGCGGTTGAAATTTGCGATGTACAAAGGAATAGTGGAAGCACTTATTATAGGGGTGAATTAGCTGTTTTGCTAATTTAACAGTACATATAACTTTGGAGGTAGATGACTGAGACTCCGCTAGAAATCCAAGAGGAAATCTCGCCTGAACTTGAATAAATAGTTTCAGGATTTGAGCGTTTGTCCATTATCCCTGCACCCCTGCCACTAGAAAGAATGAAGTTATTGTACATGTGTTCTTGTGATTTAACTTAATTCCCGATTGAACATATGACAAGTTTGTTAAATTGTGTTGGTTTGAGTTGGTATTATACAAGTCATTTCATGATTTTCAGAGAGATATTGGTCACACATATGATGAGATAACGCATAATTGGGAAAATATATGACATGAACCATGGCATGTTTATCACAATCCAGTGCCTCCAATTGATCTAGTTGAATCTATTGAAAAATGGAATTAACTCAAACAAATTACAGAAAACACACACAACCAGCAATCTTGGCGGAAAAGGAAGAAGCCTCATGCTTCCTCAGGTATTCTCTCTCTTATTAAAATAATTGAATAGTGTTACAAATAAATAGATGAGAGACAGTGTTCTCAAGATAGTGCGTGCTATCTTAGACACCTTTGGTTGAGATAATTTCTCACCAGACACACACCAATATAGGAGTTACCTAAACTAACTCCTATCTTAGAGGAACAACCCAAGAGTTAGGCACAAATTCCTAACTTGTAATATTTAATTTATTTATTTATTTTTGGATTTATTATTGTTTTGTGAGCGAGGCTAACATTACCCCCCTCAATGATAAATCCAAAATAAGAACGAGGAACCATCTTCCAAGTTCTCATGTTGATCCTCAAAAACATTGCTTGAAAAAACCGCCAAATCTGGATGCTAAAGAAACTGTAATATGAAGAGACTGAGTCAGTTGCATGACTGATTCATCTCTAAATGACGCTTGACAACTCCATCATGTGCCAAGCCACAAAAGGATCCAACTATCCTTTTCTTGAAAACAGCATCCGGTGTCCACTAACACAATTTGATGAACGCCCACTAGCGTATTTGCTGATGATGATCACCCACTGGCTGAAGATGTCGAAAAACAACTCAATGTTGCTTTTGCTATGATGAAAGCTGCTCACTGCTGCTTTTGTTATTGATCACCCATTGGCGAATTTGCCGATGCTCACTGTTGAAGAAAAATTCTCACTGGATACTTCGCTGATGTTGTCGAGACTTTCAGTCTGACAACCACTTGTCAATTTCGTTGACATTTCCCCCCCTTTGTCAGCTGAAAGGAGAGACAATCTTCTCCAAAATATATCTAAACTCCCCCCGTTCAGGGGTAAGAGAGTTTCACTGTTGTACTCCCTCGTTCAACTGCATGAGAATACCATCATCGGTTCACTATTGGCTGCACTATGTGTGATTGTAGTCGGTTGTAGAACTGAGACAATCGTTTGACTGTGGATGACCATTCCCAAGGATCAATCCATGAATAATTTATCTTTAATCTAGCTGACTGTGTTTGTTTGCTGCATTTCTCTGAGGAATGATTTGACTTGCCACAATGGCGACAAGGCTGGAGATCAAAACATTGATCTTCCAGATGACCGGTTCTTTGACAATGAGAACATTTCGGTTGGACTTCAACTTCAGGTTGCATGCAATTTTGTTTGTCTGCAACTTTCTCAGAACCTGCTAAGTTGAGTTGTGCAAGAAATCCTGCACCGACGAACTTAATTGGCTTGGAATAATCTGGGATATGTAAGTTGGTGTCATCAGTGACATATCCTAAGCCACGTCGATTCTTGTTATTTTGAATTTCTTCCTAGGGCTTGATGATGGGTTTGGAAGAAATTTGAACTGGAACAAATTTGACACTTGAAGCTATTGGGATGAATGACTTATCATCTGGATGGTTCAAAGACTTGAAAGTATCACTCTTTTCTTGCAATTCATTCCTTTGAAGTTACGACTCAAGTTGAAGAAACTCAATGGTTTCATGTGTTTGTCGTAGATGCCGTGAAAGATCAGCAAGACTTTGTTTGCTGATGTGCACCATGTCTTCATCACTGGAGATGATCAAACTGTGAAGAATGTTTAACAACTGAATTGTTGGAAATAATACTGAGAGGGGGGGGTGAATCAGTATTATCAGATCAATCAAACCTTTTCAATGCTCAGAAACATATACGCTACTTCAGTTAAGTAAAACAGCGTGTACACGCTACTGTGACTAAATAAAACAGCGTATAAGCAGAAAACTCATAACTTAGTTAGCTTATTCTTCAGTTAAGTTCATCAGGACATTATTCAGCACATTAACAGTAAGTAGATGCAGTATAACAGAACGGATCAAAAGTCACACACATGAACACCAAGATATAAGGTGGAAACCCAATGTGGGTGAAAACCACCTGCTGCAAGTTATCTCTATCTTTCTTTAAGAAACTTCAGTTTACAATCTTTTGTACTGGTGCAGCCTTATACCAGTACGCAGGCTACAACCTGCAGAAGGCTACAACCTTCTCTCGTTCTCCAAACTTCCTTGGAAGGGAGCTCCAACCCCCTGTTCTTGTACTAGCCAAGATACTAGTACGTAGGTGCTGACCTACAATCTTCTTTTCTTCAGGTATCACCTTTCATACATTTTCAGACTTGAATATTCCTGAAGCACAACATTACAATCTGAAGACCATAATTCATTCAATTTCCACAACAGATCATTGAAGCATAAAACAACCAAACTCTGAATCACTGAACCACTGAACCCTGTCAATCACCAGTTATCAGAACACAGAGCAGACTACAGAACTCTGCAATAACTGTCAGAACCCACTGTAAACCCAAAAAACAAGCTTCAAAAGATATACGCTACTTCAAGGAGCCAAACCCGCGTATACACGCTCTTTTACCGAAGCCAACCTGCGTACAGATCTAAAATAAACTTTCTCAATTTGCAGCTGTACCAGACATTAGTTAGATCCAGAACATAGCATTGCGACAATATGCAGATCTAGAAATAAGCATAATCAACCATATCATGATAGTGCATTTCAAACCATTAGATCCCGATCTATCCTTAGATCTAGTCTTCCATCAACCAATGTGATCTCTCCTTGGCTTAGATCAAGCAACCCAGCACCTGCAAATCAGATCTCTTTCACTCTTAGATATTCAAGCCCTTGTCGAAAGATGATTTTTCCTAATGATCTTCTTCTCCTTATATAGTCTTAGGCCTAGCTCAATACCAAGAGCCAAAACCATAGTAACACAATACCATCAACTTCAAAACTAGGGATCGACACGCCCGTCGAGACACAATGGTCCGAAATCATAGGCACAACTTCCAAGGACTAACCACCATGGACCAAAGGAACCTTTCCACATACACGCGCTTTTTATGAATCTAACTTGCGTGTACACGCGACTTGGGCTTAACGAAACGGCGTGTATGAGCTTCCTTGGCATGCTGTACTGAGATCTGTCTTCTGATTAAGATGCCATCACTTGTACCAACCTCTGAGCACTTGTACCATCCTCTGAGTGAGTTGCCATCAAGGACAACACTTGAATCATAATGCCAACAATCTCCCCCTTTGGACTTGATGGCAACCACCACACCAAGTCACTCTCCCCCTTTGACATCAAGAGCAAAGGGCTGTGCTCCCCCTGAGGACATGCTGATACCTCTGCTTGGCTGTGCTGACTCGTGCTCCCCCTGACAGTAGGCCAGATCTGAAAAAGATGTTCTTCAACAAGAGCCAAGATTTATACACCATAAGGGACCTTCCTATCACCAAAAGACTCAATACATACATCCATACTCCCTACCAAGAGGGGACATATCAGAAACAACCAATTATATTACAGCATTCATCCCAGGCATAGTGGGGAAACCAACATAGGCCGTTACATGACCTTGACACCATAAAAGAGATATGACAAGAGAGATACATGACATAGAGACAACAGATCTAGACCAAGACTTAGGAAAGACACCAGCAACATCTGATAAACATCTTGTTAGATCAGCAACCAGAATTTCTTTCTGAGCTCCTTCTCCTGAAACCAACAACCAAAACATCTGAATGCCAACAATGCTTTATGAGACTTTTGAGCTGCTCCCCCTGAACCTGTGCCTGTTGCACTCCCTGAAACTGTGCCTGAAGAATTCTGACATTCCTATTGCTTTTCAGAACTTCAGAGTTTTCCCTTGCTGTTCAGAACTTCATATACGCGTTTTATCCTGTATAAAACAGCGTATGTACGCGGATATTCTTTCTGCAACAAGCGTCCAGCATACACGCGACTTACCCACCATAAATCCGCGTGTATACGCTCATATCCCTTCCGTAACCTGCGTATACCAACTTTTCTGTAGAACAAACAATCTTCAACAACAGGATGAAGCATCAACTACTCCCAGCTTTTGTCTGAGATATTCAAAAGTTTCCCTGGGCAGTGGTTTTGTGAGAATATCAGCAACTTGCTCCTTAGAAGGAACATACTCCAACTTGACCTTCTGCTCAAGCACTTGTTCCCGAAGAAAATGGTACTTGATTGGTATGTGCTTGGTCTTTGAGTGCATGACAGGATTCTTTGAAATGCTGATTGCACTTGTATTATCACATAAGATAGAGACAGGTGGAGTGCAAGTGATTTGAAAGTCCTGCAAGGTCTGCATCATCCAAAGAAGTTGTGTGCAACAAGATGCTGCAGCCACATATTCTGCTTCAGCTGTAGATAAGGCAATCGAACTTTGTTTCTTGCTGAACCAAGATACTAATCTAGAACCCATGAAGAAAGCACCTCCACTTGTGCTTTTCTATCATCCACACTTCCAGCCCAATCTGCATCTGTGTAAGCATGAAGAGTGAGATCAGTATTTCTAGGATACCATAAGCCATAGTTTTGGGTCCCTTGAAGATATTTGAAGATTCTTTTGACTGCCTGAAGATGAGTTTCCTTTGGGTTGGCTTGAAATCTTCCAACCATTCCTACTGCATGTGTAATATCTGGTCGAGTACCTGTCAAATAAAGCAAACTCCCAATCATGGATCTATAAGTGGGTTGGTGAACTGCTGCTGATTCATCATTTGCACTGAGGCTGCATCCTGTAACCATGGGTGTACATACTGGTTTTGACTCTTCCATGCCATACTTCTTCAAGATCTGCTTGAGGTATTTGGTTTGAGACAAGAAGATACCTCCTTCATTTTGTTGGATTTGCAATCCAAGAAAATATGTCAATTCTCCAAGAAGTGACATTTCGAATTCTTTCTGCATAACCAAGGCAAAGTTTTGACTCATAGTCTCTTCATTGCTGCCAAAAATAATATCATCTACATAAACAACAAGGATTAGCAATTTGTTATTTTCAACTTTTATATAGAGATTGCTATCTGCTGATCCTTTTGAAAAGCCTTGTTGGTGAAGATATTTGTCCAAGCGATAGTACCAAGCCCTTGGAGCTTGTTTGAGCCCATAGAGTGCCTTTTTCAATCTGCATACAAGGTTTGGATCATTTCCAAGAATGAACCCATCTGGCTGCTCAATATATACTTCTTCTTCTAAGTCTCCATTTAGGAAGGCTGATTTCACGTCCATTTGAAATACCTTGAAGTTTTGAAAGCTTGAGAGAGCAAGGAACATTCGGATGGCCTCTAGTCTTGCCACAGGAGCAAAGGTCTCTTCAAAATCTATTCCTTCTTGCTGTGCATACCCTTTACAAACAAGTCTGGCCTTGTTTCTAATTACTTCTCCATTTTCATTTAACTTATTCTTGAAGACCCATTTTGTTCCTATTACATTCTTATCTTTTGGTCTAGGAACTAATTCCCAAGTGTTGTTCCTTTCGATTTGCTCAAGTTCTTCATCCATTGCTTTGACCCAACATTCATCTTTGCATGCTTCTTTCACATTTTGTGGTTCAATGGAGGAGAGTAGAGCCAAGTAGCTTGAAGCTTCTGCAAGTGTCCTTCTTGTTTGTACTCCTGCTTCTTTCTGCCCCACAATCTGAGTTTCTGGATGATTCTTTTGGACATATCTGGATGGAGTCTTCTCTTCTATTCTTGTCTGCTCCTCTGGTTCTTCTTGAGATTCTTCTTCTTCATCATTTCGCCTTTGAGAGTAACCTTCATCTTCTTCAATGTCTTCATGATGAACTTGCCTAGGAATATATCCCTTCTCATCAACCACTATATCAATACTGTCAACAATTCTGCCAAGTCTTTTATTGTAGCACTTGTATGCTTTGCTATGTGGAGAATAACCAAGAAGAATGCCCTCATCTGCTCTAGGTTCAAGTTTGCCAAGTTGCTCATCAGTATTCTTAATATAACATTTGCTCCCAAAGATTTTGAAATGCTTCACGGAAGGAGTTTTACCACTCCAAAGCTCATGAGGTGTTTGAGTGCTGTTTACTCGGACATTTGTTTTGTTAAGAATGATAACAGCAGCATGTGCAGCTTCACCCCAGAAGGTTGCAGGAGTACCTGATTCATCGAGCATAGCACGAGCCATTTGTTGGATAGTTCTGTTCATTCTTTCCACAACCCCATTTTGCTGAGGAGTTCTAGCTGTAGAGAATTCTCTTCTTATCCCATGTTCATCGCAGAAATCGAAAAATTCATTTGATGTGAACTCCCCACCTCTGTCAGATCTGAGGCACTTAATTTTGTGTCCTGATTCATTTTCAGCCAATGCTTTGAAGGATTTGAATTTTTCGAATGCTTCATCTTTGTGCTTCATAAGCCCTAACCAAACAAACCTTGAGAAATCATCAATGAATAATATCAGATATTCTTCTCCTCGAGGTGTCCTTTTCCTAAATGGACCACATACATCTGTATGGACTAGCTCAAGAGGCAAGCTAGCTGATCCTTCCTTTTCTGGAAAGTTAGTTCTGGTTTGCTTTCCAAACTGACAAGATTTGCATATAGTGTTGTCTGGAATTTTGATATCTGGAAGATCGCGAACTGCCTGATATTTGCATGCTTTTCTTATTTGTGAGAAGCTTAGATGTCCCAACCTTCGATGCCATAGCCAGTGCTCTTCATCCTTGCTAAGATAGCATTGTTGTTGTCCTTCTTCAAATATGTACAGATTATTTGGAGTTCTTTTGCCTTTGAGAACTGTTTTACCTGTATCAAGATCACGAACAAGACATCCATTCGATCTGAAAATAACCTCGGTTTTTTGATCACACATCTGACTGACACTTAGAAGATTATGCTTCAATCCATCAACATACAAAACATTTCCAGCCTTGACCTTTTCTTTCAAAGGAGCAATACCTTTTCCTTTTATAGTTGCAGGAGTATCATTTCCAAAAGAAACTTTCTTTCCCTTTTCTAAAGTAGAATAAGATTCAAGTTTTTCTTTATCACCTGTCATATGTTTCGAACATCCACTGTCAATGTACCATAGATTTTCCTGTCCTTCTGCATAAAACGCTATCCCACATCTTTCTGTCTGAGGTTCTTTTATTCTCCATTTTTTGGTGCTCGTGGCTTGTTCCTTTTTCTCCTGAAACCTGCTCCTGCATTCAGATTCTTTATGACCAAAATTATTGCAAATAGAACATTCAACTTCATTTTCAAGAACCGAAAAGTTGTTATAGGTCCTCTTTGTAATCCCTGTCATACTTCTTTGTTTTTGAGCTTCCCTAGTCATGATTGTTTTATATGCAACACATTGAGCTGCTTTGTGACCAAAGTTATGGCAAGAAAAGCATTGTCCATTGAAGAAGCTTCTGCGGTTATTGAATCTACCAGCCAACTGATTGTAATTTCTATTTTCATCTATTCTTGTGCCAAACTGAGAAGATTTTACCTGTGGTTGGTTGTAGCTTTTGTTCACCCTTAAGAAGGATTGTCCCTGATAGTTTCTGTTTGTAATTCGTCCCTGCTTTACCTGATTATCTTCATTGTTCTTCTGCTCATTTCTTCTTGCTGCATCAAGATAATTCTTTGAGGTGGATGCTTTAGAGGTTTCTCCATTATAGCCCAAACCTGTCTTGTTTAGAGGAGACCGCTGCACATTGATAATCTCATCCAAAGTTTCAGATCCTTTGACAAACTTAAGATTAATAGCTTTTGTTTTCTCAATTTCTTTTCTGAGACCAACAATTTCACCTTCTAGTTTTTCAAGATGTTTTTCCTTTTCATCAATTTGAAATTGCAAAGTATCAATGATCACACTCTTTTCTTCTATGCATCTCTTGAGTCTAGTAATTTCATTATAGAGATTATCCACATCTACAGCATCCTCATAATCATCATCTTCAAATGCCATTAATAGCTTATATTTATTACCTTGTTCATCTTCATCACTGTTTGATAAGCCATCACTATCTTCATGGGTGTAGTAGCTTTTCTTATTTGCACTTTGTTTCTTATTCCATCTAGCAGGTTCTTTTCCTTTATCTTTATTAGGACATTTTGCAGCATAATGACCTACTCTTCCACAAGCAAAGCATTTGAAAGGTAGCTTACCTCTGAACCTTCCAGCACCCCTTTGAAGATTTCTAACAAAATTTGATTCTTCTTCCTCTTCTTCTGGAACATGGCTTGCCTCATAGTAATCTTCTTTTCCTGATGCCTTAAAAGCAGCTTCCCTTCTGTCTGATGGACCTCCCTTTCTCATTTCATAAGCAGTTAGAATTCCATGTAACTGAGACATAGTGAGAACTTTGAGATTTTCCTTTTCTTCTATTGCAGATACTTTAGATTCAAACTTGGGGGATAATGATCTTAGAATCTTTGAAACTACTATAGTCTCTTTTATTTCTTCACCCAAATTTTTCATACAATTAACAATCTCGTCTACCCGAAGAAAATAATTTGCCACACTTTCATCATTATACATCTTGAGAGTCTCATATTGAATCCTGAGAGTTTGAAGTTTAGCTTCCTTTACCTGTTCATCTCCTTCATAGCTAGTGATCATTTTGTCCCATATCTCTTTTGCTGATTTGAAGTGCATGACCTTCATGAATTCTGTTTGGGATATACTTCCTAATAGAGTACTGACTGCTTTTGCATTTGTTTCATATGTCTTTTTCTCAGCTGGATCTGTAGGAGTAACTGAAGGAAAAGCATAGCCTGTTTCTACAATGTTCCAAACTTCTGTACCAAGAGATTGAAGATATGCAGTAACTCTTACCTTCCAATAATTGAAATTTGTTCCATCAAAAACCGGTGGCCTGATTGATGCTTCTTTCTCGTAGTTGCTCATGATGAATGATCTACCTTCAAGCGATCAAGCTTCCCTGAAGGACCGGCTCTGATACCAATTGTTGGAAATAATACTGAGAGGGGGGGGTGAATCAGTATTATCAGATCAATCAAACCTTTTCAATGCTCAGAAACATATACGCTACTTCAGTTAAGTAAAACAGCGTGTACACGCTACTGTGACTAAATAAAACAGCGTATAAGCAGAAAACTCATAACTTAGTTAGCTTATTCTTCAGTTAAGTTCATCAGGACATTATTCAGCACATTAACAGTAAGTAGATGCAGTATAACAGAACGGATCAAAAGTCACACACATGAACACCAAGATATAAGGTGGAAACCCAATGTGGGTGAAAACCACCTGCTGCAAGTTATCTCTATCTTTCTTTAAGAAACTTCAGTTTACAATCTTTTGTACTGGTGCAGCCTTATACCAGTACGCAGGCTACAACCTGCAGAAGGCTACAACCTTCTCTCGTTCTCCAAACTTCCTTGGAAGGGAGCTCCAACCCCCCTGTTCTTGTACTAGCCAAGATACTAGTACGTAGGTGCTGACCTACAATCTTCTTTTCTTCAGGTATCACCTTTCATACATTTTCAGACTTGAATATTCCTGAAGCACAACATTACAATCTGAAGACCATAATTCATTCAATTTCCACAACAGATCATTGAAGCATAAAACAACCAAACTCTGAATCACTGAACCACTGAACCCTGTCAATCACCAGTTATCAGAACACAGAGCAGACTACAGAACTCTGCAATAACTGTCAGACCCCACTGTAAACCCAAAAAACAAGCTTCAAAAGATATACGCTACTTCAAGGAGCCAAACCCGCGTATACACGCTCTTTTACCGAAGCCAACCTGCGTACAGATCTAAAATAAACTTTCTCAATTTGCAGCTGTACCAGACATTAGTTAGATCCAGAACATAGCATTGCGACAATATGCAGATCTAGAAATAAGCATAATCAACCATATCATGATAGTGCATTTCAAACCATTAGATCCCGATCTATCCTTAGATCTAGTCTTCCATCAACCAATGTGATCTCTCCTTGGCTTAGATCAAGCAACCCAGCACCTGCAAATCAGATCTCTTTCACTCTTAGATATTCAAGCCCTTGTCGAAAGATGATTTTTCCTAATGATCTTCTTCTCCTTATATAGTCTTAGGCCTAGCTCAATACCAAGAGCCAAAACCATAGTAACACAATACCATCAACTTCAAAACTAGGGATCGACACGCCCGTCGAGACACAATGGTCCGAAATCATAGGCACAACTTCCAAGGACTAACCACCATGGACCAAAGGAACCTTTCCACATACACGCGCTTTTTATGAATCTAACTTGCGTGTACACGCGACTTGGGCTTAACGAAACGGCGTGTATGAGCTTCCTTGGCATGCTGTACTGAGATCTGTCTTCTGATTAAGATGCCATCACTTGTACCAACCTCTGAGCACTTGTACCATCCTCTGAGTGAGTTGCCATCAAGGACAACACTTGAATCATAATGCCAACCCATTGAGTTTCTTCAACTTGAGTCGTAACTTCAAAGGAATGAATTGCAAGAAAAGAGTGATACTTTCAAGTCTTTGAACCATCCAGATGATAAGTCATTCATCCCAATAGCTTCAAGTGTCAAATTTGTTCCAGTTCAAATTTCTTCCAAACCCATCATCAAGCCCTAGGAAGAAATTCAAAATAACAAGAATCGACGTGGCTTAGGATATGTCACTGATGACACCAACTTACATATCCCAGATTATTCCAAGCCAATTAAGTTCGTCGGTGCAGGATTTCTTGCACAACTCAACTTAGCAGGTTCTGAGAAAGTTGCAGACAAACAAAATTGCATGCAACCTGAAGTTGAAGTCCAACCGTACTCCCTCGTTCAACTGCATGAGAATACCATCATCGGTTCACTGTTGGCTGCACTATGTGTGATTGTAGTCGGTTGTAGAACTGAGACAATCGTTTGACTGTGGATGACCATTCCCAAGGATCAATCCATGAATAATTTATCTTTAATCTAGCTGACTGTGTTTGTTTGCTGCATTTCTCTGAGGAATGATTTGACTTGCCACAATGGCGACAAGGCTGGAGATCAAAACATTGATCTTCCAGATGACCGGTTCTTTGACAATGAGAACATTTCGGTTGGACTTCAACTTCAGGTTGCATGCAATTTTGTTTGTCTGCAACTTTCTCAGAACCTGCTAAGTTGAGTTGTGCAAGAAATCCTGCACCGACGAACTTAATTGGCTTGGAATAATCTGGGATATGTAAGTTGGTGTCATCAGTGACATATCCTAAGCCACGTCGATTCTTGTTATTTTGAATTTCTTCCTAGGGCTTGATGATGGGTTTGGAAGAAATTTGAACTGGAACAAATTTGACACTTGAAGCTATTGGGATGAATGACTTATCATCTGGATGGTTCAAAGACTTGAAAGTATCACTCTTTTCTTGCAATTCATTCCTTTGAAGTTACGACTCAAGTTGAAGAAACTCAATGGTTTCATGTGTTTGTCGTAGATGCCGTGAAAGATCAGCAAGACTTTGTTTGCTGATGTGCACCATGTCTTCATCACTGGAGATGATCAAACTGTGAAGAATGTTTAACAACTGAATATGTTGCGCCATCTGAAATTTCTCACTTGAAATCAGGTTCTCTTGTTGTAGATGTCATGCTTTGATCTATTTCACTTGATTTTGTTACTTGCATGACAGGCTCGCTTGCTATGGGACTTGAATGGCACGCTCGCTTGATTTGTTGCTTATTGCACTTGTTGGGAACACTTGCTAGAGTTGTAGAACTTTCTTGCTTAAACTATGGAATTCACGTTCGCTTGATGTCGACCTCAACTTGCTTGATTGGTATTAGAGTTGAACTTGTTTGGTTGCTTTAATGAACTTCACTCTAGCTCGCTTGAAGGTTTGAACTTTGTACTGTCTTGACACAAATTGCTTGAATGAATACTCATGCTCGCTTGCAGGAGATGTGAATTTGTTGTTTGTTTCATTTAGAGTTAAAATTCGTGCATTCACTTGATTCTGCTTAATGGAAGGGTGTCGAACACTGTCGATAATGCACCCAAAAAACGCTTAATGATTTAATGACTCACTATAATGAATTCAATTTGACTCAATTCAAGACTTGGGTGTCAGTTTCAACCGAGAATGCACCCTTACAATTCAATGTAATTTGAATTTGATTACAAGTTCAATAATCTTGATGTAGATTGTGCTTTGAAATGTTGAAGTTTACAGATTCATTAACTTGATTGTAGTGATGTAGACTTTGCTTTGAAATGCTGGAGTTTGCAGATTCATGAACTTGATTGTATTGAGTGAATTTGTTTGTTGAGGTAGAATGCCAATGTTGAAAACTTTGATTGTTTTTTGTAGTGACGCAAATGCATGTGTTGAGCTTAATTATCCTTCCTTGCAGATATTTCGTTATAGGTGTTGTGCTTGTTGGCATTGTATTTTATGTGTGCATGAGATCATTTACATTTCAAAACTAGACACAAATCATAAGCAAAAACACTCGCCATCACAAATAAACATGGTGTACCTTATTCAATTTCGGGCGGATCTAGGACACAATCACCACAAATAATATGTCTTTATTGAGTATTGAGATCATCAACCTTTCATCTTTTACAACATTTCCATGGAAGCTTTCTCAAACAATGAGAATTTGACACTCGCAATTTTTGGAAGCAAATGTGTTCTAAAACCTTACTCAACCTCCTACATCAATGAGCTTTCCTTTGAAAAATTTATCACTCCAAAGATTTCAAAACATCACCCTTATTACTCCAAAAAAAAATTACATAAAAAAATATACAAAGCATGACTATATGTTTGGAGAACTTTTAATGAGAAAAATTTCCAATGACTCTCAAAAAATCTAAAAGATAGCCTACGCTATTGGTTTGTAGTCATTTTCTGGATTTCTGAGAAATATGGAAAGACCGTGTCGTGTAATTCCTCTCTCCTTCCATTCAATAAATGATAGTGACATTTATCCTCTTGCTAATCACCATTACAGTCCATAAAATAATAAGACATTTATCCTTTTGCTTATTGCATCATTGAAGTTGGATAGAATCCTATAACAAGTTTGCTTTCAAATTCCTTCAATTGACGAAGTTCAATAGAGGCGCCTGCAAAACGTTTTAGACAATAGCATGAAGTAGAGAATACTAAGTGTTGACCTCATGGGATCTTAATATAATACAGATTGATGCAAAAACTAGTAGCCAAATTGGCTTCCCATGTTCTGTCTACTAGCAGTAATGGAGAGGCAAGTAGACAACTTAATTGAAGATCATCCCCTACCAGCCATTCAACTTCCAAAGAATCACAGATACATTATCTTCATACCAAATCATATGGTCAATGTTTAAGGAACAAAAAGGAAAATCTCACCTCCGAAGTGCTCTTAAAAAAATATCTTTTAATAGCTGCGCAGACCAGAACTAAGGCAACAAAACCAACCTTATCTAGTAAGTTGCGACGAACAAACTGAATTCATTCAAGTGCCGGACAGAAACCCAAATGCTCGATTGGACCAGGATTAGTGTCTATTCTCTTGCAATTTTCAGCCTAAGGGTCTTCAAATTTCTGCAATATGATAGAGCCGCAATCCACCCATCATCAAAATCCTGATTTACTAATGTCCAATAGCTACCATCACAATAATGGCCGATTACAGATTACGCTGTTACATAAGGGCTGGAACCACCACTATGTTGCAATTATGCAGTCAGGGACTCATGTTAAGGCTGAGTCGACACAGATTATTGTTGGGGTCGTTGAAGCTTTCCATTCGACTGGTTCATTCTCGTTGTCTTCGCTCATAGAGCTTTCGAATATGTCAATGATTCTATGGTTCAAGTCATGACACTGGGCAAGTCTCCATTGACAACTTCAACAGAAGCAGATCCATTCGCCCCTCCATTCACTACTGTTGGGTAGCAATTCAATGTAAGACGGATTCAGAAGCGGTTAGGAAGGTTCTCTGCAAGTCGATTCGAACATTTCGGGAGAGTCATCTGGATCAAAGAGTATGGCTGTCTTTTCAATGGAATAAAACAAGGCCACCAAAAACCAGATTCAAATGGCTTCAACCGACACACACTCCTCTGCACCCTCGATCTCTTTTGCGCAGATATTTCTGGTCGTTACAAGTTCTCCACAGGCCCAACAATCATAGTACGCTCCTTTTCAACACACCAAATCTAGAGATGTTCTATCGTAGACCCAATGCAATTCAGATTGTAAGTAGATAATATCAAAGAATTTGACAAGTTCTGCTGGGAGCCAGTGTAACTACTATGGTTGGACGTGGATTTTATTTAAGTCTATTGGATGGATTGCCAGAGATCAGGCTTTAAAAAAGTCGAATTTAGATGTTTCTCAGATGCGATGAGATGTAATTGTACAAGTCACAACTTTTTAGTGTTCTGATATACTCATATTATCCTCATATACGCAAATTGTTCAGAAAAATGAAAGCTTATCAAATAAACAACAATCGATACCGTGAAGCAATATTTTTACTTACTGAATAACCATTCATGTAAAACACATGCTAAAGCACAGTGAACAGAATTCTTTCCCTCAAAAGAAAAACTGCAGAAATATGAAGTGATTGACTAGACTCCTGACCACACCACGTCCTATACTCTTCGACTCTTGCACCAGTCTGCAGGGTCGTGTGATGTTGGTGCCCATTCAATGTTCACAGAAATGGGACCTTTTATCTAGCTCTTTACCACAACGCTCCATAATACTGACAAGGGCTCACTCAACAAATCGAGCACCCGACCTAATCTCACCACAGCTCTGATACCACATATTGAAAAATGAAATTAACTCAAACAGTTTATAGAAAACACACACAACCAGCAATCTTGGTGGAAAAGGCAGAAGCCTCATGCTTCCTCAGGTATTCTCTCTCTCATTAAAATAATTGAATAGTGTTACAAATAAATAGATGAGAGACAGTGTTCTCAGGATAGTGCGTGCTATCTTAGACACCTTTGGTTGAGATAATTTCTCACTAGACACACACCAATATAGGAGTTACCTAAACTAACTCCTATCTTAGAGGAACAACCCAAGAGTTAGGCACAAATTCCTAACTTGTAATATTTAATTTATTTATTTATTTTTGGATTTATTATTGTTTTGTGGGAGAGGCTAATAGAATCCAATGAGGAATAAGTTCAAAATCCACTTGCAGATTCTAGAGAGAATGAGTGGGAGATCATGTGTCCATTATATAAGAATAAATATATGCATTACAATGAGTATGAGATTTTGGAGCATATATATTATGATGGTGAGCATAATTGGAACATAAATTTTGTTGATCTTTCCACTTCCAATGTCACTATTAATTTCATATCTGAAAAGCGAAAGTTGAATTCCATACAGACTAACCAACATGGAAAGGCTTATTCCTTTGGATGTCTTGGGGTTCAATGGAGAAAATCATTTGATATTATCCTTGACCATTACAAATCAGGGGTTGATCCACTATGCTTGATAACCCAAGGAACTATAAGTGCAATAAATTATTATTTGATTGAAACTATTAAAAATTCACTTGAAACCGAATCTTTTCTGAGGAGATTCCATTACTCCTTTTAGCTCCTTCAGGGGTTGTAACTTTCAACATATATGCAACAACAATTCATTCTACACTTCAACCACAAATCAGAGGCATAATACCTCTACAAGAATCATGTTTAATTAAATTACAAGAAGAGATTAGGTATATGAAATATATTATGATATATGAAATGAGTTTCATTGGAAGAAATTTATTAAAAAACATGGATTCAAGAATTTGATGGGTTTTCCTAGAAAATGGTAATATTCCTTTTGGTGGGAGGTCAATTATATTGGCCAGTGATTTGGAACAAATGCTTACTGTTATGGATAAACCTATATATGAATGTGATGATGTTGCAAGAGAATTATGAAACACATTCACAAATACTTTGATGCTTAATATTGTGTTTTGACAAGATGGACAAAGAAACTAACAAATACAATTTTGTCATTTGTTGATGAATTTAATGGATGCAATGCTAACTATGGATGATTGGAAATTACTTATGACTCATACAAATAATTCTTGGATCATTCCATAATAGAGTCATTTGATAATGAAATACCTTTTATTGTGACAAATGATGATGTACACAATACATGTGGAAAAATCATGTTCATATGACAAACATTGACATGAGGAAAAATGGTTATTATGAAAGAATGAAGTTATTGTACCTCTTTTTCTTTGATTTAACTCAATTCTTGATTGAACATATGACAAGTTTGTTAAACTGTGTTGGTTTGAGTTGGTATTATACAAGTTGTTTCATTATTTTTGGAGAGATATTGGTCCCACATATGATGAGATAGTGCAAAATTGGGAAAATATATGATATGAACCATGGCATGTTTATCACAATCAAGTGCCTCCAATTGATCTAGTTGAATCCAATGAGGAAGAAGTTTGAAATCCACCTAGAGATTCTAGAGAGAATGAGTGGGAGATCATGTGTGAATTATATAAGAACAAAGATATACATTACAATGAATATGAGATGGAGCATATATATTATGATTGTGAGCATAATTGGAACATAAATTTTGTTGATGTTTCCACTTCCAATTGCACTATTAATTTCATATCTAAAAAGTGAAAGTTAAATTCCATTCACATTAACCAGATGGAAATGCGTATTCCTTTGGATGTCTTTGGGTTCAACAGAGAAAATCATTTGCTATTATCCTTGACCATCACAAATCAGGGGTTGATCCACTATGTTTGATAACCCAAGGAACTATAGGTGCAATAAATTAATATTTGATTGGAACTATTAAAAATGCACTTGAAATAGAGTCTTTTGTTGATAAGATTCCATTACTCCTTTTAGCTCCTTCATGGGTTGTAACTTTCAACATATATGCAACAAAAATTTATTCCACACTTCAACCACAAATCAAAGGCATAATACCTCTACAAGAATCATGTTTAATTAAATTATAGGAAGAGATTAGGTATATGAAATATATTATGATAGATGAAATGAGTTTCATTGGAATAAATTTATTAAAAGGCATGGATTAAAGAATTTGCCGGGTTTTCGCAGAAAATGGTAATATTCCTTTTGGTGGGAGGTCAATAATATTGATCACTGATTTGGAACATTGCTTGCTATTATGGATAATCCTATACATGAATGTGTTGATGTTGCAAGACAATTATGAAACTTATTCACAAAGATTTTGATGCTTAGTACTTTGTTTTGACAAGATGGACCAAGCAACTAACAAATACAATTTTATCATTTGTTGATGAATTTAAGGGATGCAATGCCAACTATGGAATATTGGAAATTAGTTATGGCTCATACAAATACATTCTTGAATATTTCCATAACAGAGTCATTCGATAATGAAATACCTTTGATTGTGACAAATTATGATGTATAGAATCATAATAAACTTTATTTATAAATCTAAATTGTCCCATTATATCCAATGTCGTCGCAAAAAGGAAAAAAACTAGATGGAAATAGATGAGAAATAAATGGAAGTTGAGTTACTTATTGCAATTATAGCTCACTAATGCTTATATCAAACATATGGACTAATACATGACTCGTAAATGGTGCTCTTGGAATTGCAGAAAAAATTGTGTATAACGCTAGAGCTTCACCCCCAAAACCACCCATGTGTGTTTTAGCAATCTTTGATAAGTATATGGGAGTTCCATGGCATGAATCATCATCTAAAAAATTTCTTATTATGCCTATTGAAAGAGGTAAAAGAAAATAATTTCCTTTGAAACTTTCTTGGGGCTTAACAATCCATAAGTCAAAAGTATTGACTTTGGAGAAAGATACAATTAATATTATGAAGAAAGAGAGATAGGGTATGACATTTCTTGTGATATGTTGAGTTAAAGATATGAATATTCTATGAATTTAACCTCCCTTTTCATATAAAAGATATGGAAATATGGAAAAAGAAACAGGTGTGACTATGAGAAAAGCAGCATAAGATAAATTAAGATTAATCACAATGTAAATTATTTGTAATTAACTAATTGTATCTGTAATTTGTATTCATATAGTATATAATATTATAAGATTATTTGTAATTTATTCATATGCTATATATTCTTACATTGTATTAAAATTAAAATTAGAAAATTATAACAAACTAATGCTTATAAATACTTTTAATGATAGTACAGGTAAAATTGAGGTCATAGAGCCAATTTATTGTTGGTAGTTTTTGGGCTCTAGGTTTTGACAACCCATGGTTTTTTCAATGGTATTCTTATGTAATATAGCCTATTTAAAGGTGTGAATACTCCTTTATAATTTTACTTTGGTCCATGAATGATATATATATAAACCAACATAGATCCATCTTAACTCCAAATCTATCAAGCACTAAGAGAGATCAAATTTCTTGAGGTGAAAACCTTTCCTCAAATTTTGAACTCAAAAAAGGGGTTTGCACCTTGAGAGATTTGATCCCTTTTGGTGTGCTTGATATATCAAGAGTTAACATGGATCTATGCTCACTCATACACAAAGGAGAAAAATTTGACGTCGTGCTCTAAACATTCAGTTGTATTATCGTATTTTACTTATATTTTTTGTATTTTTTTTCAAAAAAGCCCCAACATTCATTGGATATTTGATGAACACATTTTTTTTTTGATATATGGTGGTACATTCATAAAGTATTTGATGAAAATTGTGTTCGTTAGATATCCTACAAACATTGAATGCTCATCAGATGTCCGAGGAACATTCACTTTTTGTGGCATATCTAATATTTTACTAGGTCAATAATCTATCTATTAGAATACTAACGTTTAATGAAGTCAACATTTTTTCTTGTTGAAAAATTCTCTCTAGTTAATATTCTTTGGAATTCTAATGAAAAGTGATATATGTATGTATGTATGTATATAATGCCGATTTTTTTGTTAGAATACAAAAATATCTTTTTTACTAATCACAATACAAATAGTTAAACACTATTGAGGTTGATTTTTGAAGATAATAGTCACTGAAAGTTTGGTAAAAAATGTCACATAGCATTCATTCAAGAGGACAAGGATACATGAGATATGCATTGGAGGATTTGGGTGATCAAAAATGTTATTTCCCTTGTAATGAATGCAAGGGCTATAAAAGGAGGAAAATTTTAATAAAAATAACTAAAAGACATTGTAGAGAGTATGGACACGTTGAAGGCAGGAATGAATATTGTCCCTTGGTAGGTTATTCATTATATTTATTTATATTGTATATTGTCTTTATAAATGTTTGTATGTTAAATGTAGAATAAAAATAATGTGTTTTTTTTTCTTTATTGATATATTCTATGTACACAATAAATTGATAGTAAGTTGAGAAGAAGTAGACATAAGATGTAGATTTTAATTAGGGTTTAGGTAGTCTTTAGGGTTTAAGGGGTATAGGGTGTAAGGGTTTAATATTTTAGTGGTTTAAGGGTTAGAAGTCCATATTAGGGCTCATTGTTTAAAGGATTAGGGGTTAATAGGTTAGGGTTTAAGGTAGGTTTAGGGGGTTTAGGACCTAGTGGATTTAGAGGAATCTTAAGATGATGAAATCATAGCATGGAAAGAGATACATTTCCAAGAATACTAACATTGTATATATTTTTTATTTGAAATATTACATTTATTGAATCCTATTGACTGATGGGATTCACTCAACATTTACATCCATTTGAGTTTCAACTTAAGTGAAATGATTAATAAAAAAATTATCCTCCTTGATATGTTGCATGTCATTTGCAATGCATTGCCAGTGCATATGCTTCCTTTGAACTTTTGCATTAAAATATGAAGTGGAAGGAAGTTCTATCTTCATAAGGAGATGAATCCCTTATTAATGAAGATGAAGTTTTAAAATGAAATCAATCATACTAAAAACTTTCAATATTAACCCAATGAAAATTATCTTATATTATGAACCAAGATATCCTTTCATGTTTACTTCCATTTTATGCCATTTTCATTTGAAACTATAGCTTATTGAATCTTAATGAAAATTTTCCATTGCATGGTATTTTTCTCATTAAATATAATTAATAAATTAGATTTCTCATTGTTAAGGATTTTCAAGTAAACCCAATTATAGGTGATGTTAACCTAAAATATGTGTAAACTTTTTAAGTCTAACCTTAATCATTTCCTTCGATGTTCTTCTCCAAACCCTTTGGTCTCTTCTTATCCATTCTATTTCAATTTATAAAGCTTGTCCAATGGCCAAAATTCCATTATAGGAAAGAATATTAAATACATGAAATACTTTTCTAAACACTATGAATAATTTTGAATGGAAAGATATCCTTACACTTAGAAAATGGATAGATCTCAACGTTGATAAAAATAATTGGATCCACAAGTAGTAGAAAAACTAATAGCAATAAAACAATAAGAGAGGGTTTGATAGTCCATAATATATTGTGTTTTTGTAACTGGTTATCCATCTCCAAAATTTTTTGTATGAGTTTCTCAAAACAATACTTGGAAATTATGACCATAATTTAAAATTAATACAAAGGAAAAGTAATAACATTTTTTACCAAATAAATATTCTAGTACATCTCTTTCATTCAAATGTACAAGAACAAGGATGTTCATGTCTTATATAACCTTAAATTGATACTAATTGTCTAACCATTTGCAAGGAAATTTAAACTAAATTGAAAGTTATTGGTTAAAATTATGTTACTTAAATTTCCAACCATTAAAATGTCAATTGGGGCTCATAATCTTTTGAGGTGCAAGCACAATGTGTGCAAGATCAAAGCTATACCAACTTATCCTAATTGCAAAATTATAGAATGATTTATGAAACCATTTAATCTTCTTCAAGTACTTTAGTGAGATCAATTGGGGCTCGGTTTGACCTTAGGTGACAACACTGCATTTACATATTTATTATGTTTCCATTTCTCACATGAACTTGTGAAAGTGTCTTTGAAATGGTTTTAGAAGAAGATACATGCACAAATGGAATTGAAATGAATGTTTGAGTAAGTCTAGTTTAATTAAAAGGGCATACATTAGTGCCTTTTCCAAAAGAGTTGGACACTCCTCATATTTTACAAAACTCAATAATACGCTTGCTCCTCAAATCATTATTAATCTATGAAAGTGGGACCTATGATGCATTAATGTAACATTAGCTTGTATAGATCATGCATGCACTACAACCTTTTCCTCTTAAGGATGGTCATTCATAGTCTTTTACACATCTATCAGTTAGCTTGTCATTAGGTACATATCATGAGCTCATGATAAAACAAAAATTGATAATAGTAATTCAATTCAAAGATGTACATACCAATTATATACAGTTGAATACAAAGAAAGGAAAGAGTGTACATGCTTAGTAAAGGAGTCCCTCCAATTCTCAACTTGTACAGCTTAAAACTTATTAGTTAGATTTACTTAACCAACAATATATATCCATGAAAAGGAATAATTCAAACCATCCACACAAGTTTTATATCTCCAAGTTCCAAATCTGAAAATATTATTAATAAAAAGACCTCTCTTTTTCCTTCAAAGTCTTGGGTATTTATATCAAGTTCAAGAATAATATCATGAGACTTTTAAACAATAACAATAAGAAACTATTATTGTCTCTAAATAGGTTGAGCTCAATCTTCAACATACAGAAAAATGGGGAAAAGTCCTGAGAAATATGAATTAGTTCTTACCTTTAGCCAAAATTAGGGGATTTTCTTGTCGATTCATTTATCTTTGAATTTGTGATCAGAAGAGTATTCAAACTTGAGAAATCTAGTTGTTGAAGTTGAAACATCCTGTAAAATTTGTGATAGATATGGTTATTATCCAATGAGCAGTGGTCTTACTAAAACCAACAATAGCAGTAATACTCAAACCATGCATGCTCTAGTCTGAGCTTGAAAATGTGATTGTACAATCCTAGGAAGTTTTGTGACTTGCTATGGAGTCAAGGCACTTCAACTACTATTGATGGTTATGTCAACATCTCATAAGTATGGTAAGCCCTCCAAACTAAGTCAGATCTAGTTTCTCTTGGACAATCTGTCTCTCTGTATGGCTTCACTCAATGAAAATTTCCTTGTGAAAAATGTTTGGTATTGCGGGTGTGACCTTTCAAATTTTCAGGATTTTACTTTTGACCAAATTCAAGAATCTACTACTTCATCTTCATGCAAATCTCTCACATCGAACTCAGGTTGGGAATGTGCATCTATCATAAATTCATGGAATTGCAAAGTTGATCATTCCAAGGACTAAATTTTCCTGAAGGAATCATACTTATCGAATGTATCCCTTAATGGTTAGCTCCTGGGTCTTCTTGCCTATTTAATGTTGCAAATTGGTCCTCTAATTGTGTTATGAAACCAACTCGCAAAAAGATAGAAAAGATAGATCAACGACTTCAAAATCAGCGTCTTCGAGGGGGCAACCTCCTTTACATTACACAAACGAACAATTCTTGGATGATTCAAATGACAAGACCCCCTTTCTATATGTAGGAGTCTAAGGGGTCCCAAAATAATTAGAGCCTACATAACAATAATATTGTAGGGGCACAACAATAACAATAGTGGGCTTCTATGGGGCATAATAATAACAACATGGGGACTATATGGGCACAACAATAAAATAAGGGGTTGCATTAATAACAATAAGGGCTTACACTAGTAGTATAGGGACCTAACAAATTGTTATGAAACCAGCTCACAAAAAAATAGAAAAGATAGATGAACACCTTAGAAATAAGCCTCTTTGAGGGGGAAACCTCCTTTACATTACACAAATGAACAATTCTTAGATGATACAAAAGACAAGACCTCCTTTCTATATATAAGAGTCTAAGGGGTCATAATATAATCAGAGCTGACATAACAACAATAATGTAAGGGCACAATAATAACAATAGTGGGCTTCTATGGGGCACAATAATAACAATATGGGGACTACATGAGCAAAACAATATTATAAGGGGGTTGCACTAATAACAATAAGGGGTTACACTAGTAGTATAGGGGCCTAACATGCCCCTCTCCTTAAAAAAGTGTTGTCCTCAACATTTGAGTAGTTCTTCATGTTTCTGTATAAAATGTTTGTCCTCCCATGTGGAGTCTTCAACAAGTAAGTTCTTCCACTTGATGAGATACTCTGGAATTGGTCCATTTCGTAGTTGTCGGGTTCTTGCTTCTGTGACTGCTCCAGGTTCCAATATGATTTTTCCTTCCTCTTCAAGTTCTTGCAATATTGTTTGAATTGGGATATTCTGCAACTTTTGAATGAGTGGCAACACTTCTTTGTCCTTATTCCATTCATCCCTTGCTTCATTTTTCCAATGTCGTTGGATAATAGAAATAGCTCAAAACAATGCTTCCACATCGTCATCCTTTCTTGAGAGTGTATCTGCAACAAAAATTTTCTTCCCTTTTCTGTAGATGATGTGAAAGTCATAACCCAACATATTTGTGACCCATTTTTTCTGTTCTTCTAAAGATAATATTTGTTCTAAAAAGTATTTAAGACTATCATGATCCATTTTTACCTTGAAGTGTCTTCCCATTGGGTAAGGTTGCCATTTCTTAAGTGCATGTAGTATTTCCAACATTTCCTTCTCATAAATAGCTTGCTTGAGATGTAGCCATAAAAATACCCAATCACCTACATCAAAACATTTTTCACTGTGATGTTGATCTACCTGTTGTTTCATTTTATTCTGCACCAAAGTGGCGTTATCCTTTAAAAGTTGGAGAATTTGTTGTTGATGCTCGATGTGATATCTCACTGCTTGAACCTTTTTCTTCTTGATATGTCCTTCTATCTTGAGGGTTTGAGGAGTGGTAATTTCTTCCAATGCATTACAAGATATGGTCGGATTCATTTCTTCATGCTCGATGTGATCTTTCACTTCTTGAACATTTTTCTTCTTGATATGTCCTTCTATCTTGATAGTTTGAGGAGTGGTAATTCCAGCCAATGCATTACGAGATATGGCTAGATTCATTTCTTCTTTCTCAATGTGATCTTTTACTTCTTGAACATTTTTATTCTTGATATGTCCTTCTATCTTGAGAGTTTGAGGAGTGGTAATTCTTGCCAATGCTTTACAAGATATGGTCAGATTCATTTCTTCTTTCTCTGGGGTAGGGTCCTGGTGTATATCCTCTTCTTTTGATGTTTCTTGATCCTTTTCTTCCTCCTCTTCATACTCTATGTAAAAAAAATTATTCTCAACACACTTATGACCTTTAGTGCATTTGCTATCACAATTGTAAGAAAGCCCTTTTTCTCTTTTTTCTTCCAATTGTTGTGGTGTAACCCTTGTAGGTTGTGGAAGGCTAGGAGAAGCAACACTTCCATCTTTATAGTTGTGAGGGGTAGACTTCCTTGTTTCCATAGTTTTTCTTTCCACTTTGTAACAAAGCCATTTTGCACTTTTTTCTTCCAATTGTTGTGGTGTTGCTCTAAAGAAGGTGTTTCTCTTTGTATCCTCATAATGTGCTATCATTTCCTCCATGAACATTGACCACGTGACAAGTTGTTTACGAGAACAAAGCCCTTTATACCATAAAAATTGATCAGGTTCTAAATATGAAGATGCAATACATACCTTTTGTAATAGTGGTATACCATGTAGATCAAAATATTGCTCCATCTGTAGTATCCAATTTACCCCATCCTTTCCATCAAACTTCCTCATATTGGCTTTTCTTGATTTTAAGAGCTCGATCTTGAAATGAATATAACTCTGTACTTTCAACTCTTCCAGTTTTGAAACTGTGACCTGCAGTAGCCCTCTGTGTCCTCTTTCAAATGCCACCAGTCTAATCAAAATTGGGTTCTGCAAGAAAGATTTATACACAATCTCCCAAGATGACCTGATTATATACCTTTTCAGAAGAGCTAACTTGTATGAAGTGCCACGTTTCACTGTTTTCACTGTTTTGTCCTCTTTCAGTAACTTCTTACGAAATTTCAATTTGATGCTCAAAACAAAAGTTATGACTATTTTCCCTAGGTCACCTGTTTGGAATGTAATTCGGGAGTCTGCAAAAAGGACAAATTCCTCAGATCATATCTCCGTAAATATAGAGTGAAAAGCTCTGAAATTTGGACCCGAGGTGCAGAACGATTTCAACCCAAATGAGTTTTTTTTTAGCATCTGAAATGTCGCAGAAAAAACGTTATAGCGCAAATTCCACAATGACCTATTTGGAGCAGCAAAACCCTAGAATCCAAAGATCTAATACCAAATGTTATGAAACCAAATCACAAAAAGATAAAAAAGATAGATGAACGCCTTAGAAATAAGCCTCTTCAAGGGAGCAACATCCTTTACATTACACAAATGAACAATTCTTAGATGATACAAATGACAAGACCTCCTTTCTATATATAGGAGTCTAAGGGGTCATAATATAATCAGAGCCGACATAACAACAATAATGTAAGGGCACAATAATGACAATAGTGGGCTTCTATGGGGCACAATAATAATAATATGAGGACTGCATGGCACAACAATACAATAAGGGGGTTGTACTAACAACAATAAGGGGTTACACTAGTAGTATAGGGGCCTAACACAAATTGCACCAAAAATCCTTTTGAGTGATAATGAATGCACAAGTTATCTCACGAATCATGTTTTCCTCCATTCACCATGTCCTAACTAGCCTCATGTATTTGTGCTTCTGGAATCCTTTTTTAACTCTTTCAACGACTATTTGCAGGAAAAAAGGTTTGTCATATTTGTATCGCAAGGAACTTGGTTCGATCGTTGAGAGCATTCGCAAGACTGTTCAAATTGATTTTTCTTCATTTATCACAAACTGGGAATCTAATGCTTTAATAATATTATATGATCATTATTCTGTATTTGCTAACTCTCATTCATCATATCATCTTCCCATTAACACATCCAATGATAGTTGTTTCACACCCCTTAATCTTCATTGTTCAATATCTCTCAATTTCAATTTTTGTCAAGGAGGCGAGGCATTTCAACCTTCACTGATGGTTATGGTAGGTACTCATTATCTTGGCATGATTGTTGAGAATGATCAAATATATTTTCCCTTACAAGATTCCCATCATGATCCCACTCCTCCAATTGAAAATTCACCTTTTCCAAGATTTCGGGGTTTTCAAGGGGGCCATTATGAATTTTACGATCCAATCACTAAATGAATGAAAAATATTACCTAGCAAGCTCTATAGAAAACACAAAGTTTCAATATTTCGTTGTGCTTGCTAAGGGGCTCAGTGTAGATGAAGACACATCTGCAAGAAGCTTCTGAGGTTTGTTGAAAAATGGTATTCATCGAAAAGGTAAGCATATGAATTGGATGAAAGTAGTGGACGTGACACACCTTTTCACCCAATGGAAAGACCTTCCTTTTATTGGGCAAGATTTTCAAGTTTTTATATCTTCTGTTGCACATCACTTTTTGTCTATTTATCTTTGTGGATTCATGTCATGAACGACTATGGTGGCTTTAACATAAATTTCATTATACGTAATTGATTTGGAATTGAATGTTAGTTTTGTTGTGCTAATTTCAATTACATATTTATAAACAGATGCTTGTCCATTCCTTCCTGTGCATAGGTTTCCTTAGGTTGTTTGTGAATGTAAAAAGGTAAATTTTATCAAGTTTAATGTGACATTCATGAGCAAAATACCATAAAAGACAAGTGCTAAACAACAACAATAAAAAGTAAAACAAACCATCAATTGAACACTTAACACAATGTTTTGATTGAGGAATTCACCCCTGCTGGGCTACATCTCCTTGGTCTAGCTTCCATGGCTTGGGCCTCTGTATTATCTCAATATGGGAAAAAAATCTTTACAAAGTTCTACTACTCCTAGGACCTGTTCCAATGTGTTCAGAATGTCAAAATCAGCTAGGAATACCTTTTTCCTCAGCTCAATTTGATTGAAAAATTCTCCAGTTATGACTCAAATTGTTTTTCCCTAGAAAACCTCCTCCAAAACTTGAGGAACTCCAGTTAGCTCCACTAAACTTGGAGTTTCCTGTTGGCATTATGATACAGGTGTTGTCCTTGATGGCAACTCACTCAGTTGATAGATCATAGTGCAGCAGGTCAATAGCAAAGAATTAATGATTAGACTACAAGAGAATGAAGAAAGAGAGGTATACGTAGGTTAACCTTGAAAAAGAAGTGTATGCACGCAGGTTAATAGACCAAAAGGAGCGTTATAACGTACACACACACTTTCACAGAAGGAAAGGTGTGTATATCTTGGAAAACTAAGTTTTGGTCCAAGGTATTTGGTCCATGGTATTTTGATCCATGGTATTGATCCAAGGTATCTGGTCCGAGGTATTGACCCTAGGTATTTGGTCCAAGGTATTGGTCCTAAGTGGTTTTGGTCCATGGTATTGAGTAAAGGCCTAAAACTATAAAAGGAGGAGAAGATCATTAGACCAAGATGTGCAAGCATTGAGTATTTGATGAAGTGTGAGATCCAGTATGCAAGTTATGGGTTTGTGATGCTTTACTTGATCTAAACCAAGGATGCACCTATGTGGACGATGATGGATGATGGATCAAGATATTAAGCCTTGGAATGTATTATCATTATGTGGTTTGATGATGGATAGAATAGATCTGAATACTCATGCATATTTTATTCTATAGACATTATGATCTTGGTATGATTGATGTTTGGAATAGCTGCAAAGTTGTGAGTAAATATTTGCAGATCTGTACATGGGTTCGCCTTGGTAAAAGCGCGTATTCACACAGGTTCGGTTCATTAGAGTAGCATATACATTATGATATTTAATATTTGAGGTTGATGCTAGTTCTAGTGGTTGTTGCAGAGTTACGGGTTCTGCTCTGTGTTCTGGTGACTATGTTTTGATGACAGGTTTCAGTGATTCAGTTGTTGGGTGATTCAGATATTGATGATGTAGGTGTAGCTGATGGTTGTATTTTAGTAGTGATTGATTTTGAGCTTCAATGTTGTTGATGGGTCCAGTATGGAAATTGGATGAAACATGGCCTTCATATTATGGTGTTGTGTTCTAGGAGTATCCAGTCTGAAAATTTATGAAACGTGGTCCCTGGAGGAAGAGAGAAGGTCGTAGCCTTCTATAGGTCGGTGCCTATGTACTCATAAAAATATCGGCTAGTACAAGAGCCAAGGGGTTGGAGCTCCCTTCCAGTAGCAGCTGGAAAACGAGTGAAGGTTAAAGCCTTCAGTAGGTCGGTGCCTACGTACTAGTAAACATATTGGCTAGTACAAATGCTAGGGGGTTGTAGCTCCCTTCCAGTAGTAGCTAGAGAACAAGAGAAGGTTGTAGACTTTTGCAGGTGGGTGCCTACGTACTGGTATGAGTCTGCACCAGTACAAGATTATAAACAATTTGTTCTTATATTAAAGAAAAAAGCAGTAGGTGGTTTTTGTCCCGCATTGGGTTTCCACCTGAAACCTTGGTGTTCACGTATGTTTCTTATGTGTGATGGTCTGTTCTATTTTTACTGCACCTAGTTACTGTTTATATGGTTAATGAAGTTCTGATGCACTGATTAAAGATCAAAATATGATGAATTAATTGAATAATAATTTTGTTGGATATACGTTAGTTGCCTTAAATACATTTGCATGTACACGAGAGTTCCCTTAACTGAAGTAGGGTATATGAATTCGATTATGGAAATGAAAAATTATTGATTTTCTAACATTGATCCACCTCCCAACCTCTTAGTATTATTTCCAACAATTGGAATTAGAGCAAGTCCTTTGGCAGAAGCTTGATCGCTTGAAGGAGATCCGTAGAACAATGGGAAAGAAGCTAAATAAGAAAGCACCTCAGAAGAAGAACACAGCTCAAAGGAACAGTGACAGCAGGAGAGACAATTGGCCATTAGGTGGAAGCAAGGATTCAGATTCCAAATCACCTTAGATTGAAGATGAACATGCTAAAGAAGCATCAGATAAAATTAGAGATCAACAAGATCTATTTAACAAAAGGGAGTGTGCCCTCAAAGAAGAAGTTACCAGATTAAAAGCTCAGCTGGAGTGTGCCTTCAAAGTAAATCAAATGCTGTAGGATGAAGTGATATCGTTAAAAAATAAGCAGAATGAATAACTAGCTCAAGCAGATAAAGAAAAAGAAAATGAGATTCTCAAACTAAGGTAGCAAGTGGAAGAAGGATGAAAGACTGAAGAAATCTTCAAGAAGCAATATCTGGAAAAGGAATAACAACATCAGGTTGAGGTAAATATCTTAAAAGGTAAACTCGAAGAAAAGGATAAACTGTTACGATTTCAAGACAGTACTAAGATTTTGGATAATATTCTTAGTAGTCAAAGGTCTCCTATCATCAAAACTGGTCTTGGTTTTCATGAATCTATTGAAGGTGAATCTAGCTCACAAGATGAGGCAAGGAACTATAATGCAAAACCTAAAATGCTCAACAAGGAGACAAGAGGTCAACCCCATTAACAACCAAGGAAAGAAATCCTTCAAAGAAAATCTTTTACTCCAAAATATGGAAGTGATAGTCAGTCATTTTCTCAAATGAATAATGTTGAGTGTTATGTATGTCATAATCTTGGACATGTTGCAGTGAGATGTAGAAGTGGAATGATTCAAGACCGTCGCACAGAAAGATCATCACGTTCCAGGTACTTTAAGGGATATTTTTTTTCTTACAATATGTTTGGTCACAAATTCATTGACTACTACAGAAGGAATATAAAATATGTAATATGTTATGCATGTAACTGATCCGAAATTGATCGAAGACAAACAATAAGGTATTACAGACTCATGTGCATGGATATTCCTATGTTACTTTATGCAATGGATCGATAAGATTGTGAAATACACGAACACTGAAGCAGTTAGAGAAAACACAATAGACAAAACATATAAACACAACAAGTTTAATAAGGAGTTCACCCAATACTCCTGGGCTACATCTCCTGGTCCAGCCTTCAGTGGTGGCTTCCCTATTATGTTTTCAAAGCGGAGTTTTTACAACAGTGAGCTCAATTTGAGTCTCACTCAATAGATAGAAATCAACAAGACTGTACTTGGTTTCCCCAAGTCTCTGGAGTACATAGACTCTCTTTACTGATTCTCGACCTCCTATGGGTTACAATGGTATGAGTCCAATCTGAGACTCAATACATGACAGGAATTTACAGAGGATTTCGCTTGAACCTCTCAAGCCTTCTCTAGAGTACACAGACTCTCTGACTCTCTCTGTCTTTGTCTCGATGCTACCTTTTTACTCATGAAGTTCAGCTCAATTTCTTCTCTCTGTTCTCTGCTCTTAGCTTTCCACTTCTAACTTACTTGCTAACTGCTCTCCTCTTTCTCTGCCAGCTTGTGGCTTTAAAGCCAATTTGCTTTCTGACTGTTCATTTCTGCTTCCCAGCTTTCTAGTTTCCCTACCTTTGTCCATTTGAATTCCTCTGTTCTGTGTCATCATCACTGTATAACTGTTGGGTTGTGTTATATTCTTTCCACGACTAACCTACGTAGTGAACCAGGGGGTTAGAGGGGGGGCAGAACCCCCCCTTTGTTGTGCCGACTGCACAGCAGGGGGGTCACAGGGGGGGCGAGTAGTCCCCCTCTACGGGGTCCGGGGCAGCACCCCGAGAAAAAATAAATTTGGACCCT